>JAZKJV010007181.1:0-644221 GCA_037367405.1 Ottelia alismoides | reverse complement strand
TAGAGGGGTGTAAACCAGACTACACTGGGGGTAACGTGGACAACCAAACGAGCCATAGGGTTACATGGATGGCGATTCCTAGATATTGAGTCGTTCAGATACCCCTAGAGTTAGGGTTTAAAAATTGAACTCTCAACTCTCCTTCAAGTTGAACATATATATATATCAATCATACTCATATTGTTGCAACATTTCTTGAATTGCGTGAGCACGAGTGACTTGGTGAACATGTCTGCAGTATGGTCTATAGATGCCATGTTGTGAGTACGAAACAACCCTCATATCAGATCTCGAGTGTAGTAGCAGTCAACTTTCATATGTTTGGTGCGTTCATGGAACATAAGGTTGTTGGCTATATGCATTGCCACACAGTTGTCGCATCTGAATTCTATGGTATTACTAAGAGAGATATGGAGATCTTTGCTTACAGATCGAATCACACTAGTTCTGCTGCAACCTGAGCCATAACTCTATATTCACTCTGAGCACTTGAGCTGGACAACACAGCTTGTTTCTTGCTCCTCCGAATGACCATGTTAATGCTAAGTAACTACATAAACCCTGTACTAGATTTCATGTCATTATGCATCCTCCATAGTTTGCATCTGAATACGCCATCAGGTTAAAGCTGTTGTCTTTGGTGAAGAGTAGACCTTTCCCAGGAGAAGATGATATACTTAGAACCATCATGCATGTATCGAAATGAGCTGAAGTGGAGAAGTCCATTAAACCGGCTTAGCTTCCCAACGATCAGGGATATGTCTGATCGAGTGATGGTAAGCTAGAGTGATTTACCCACTAGATGCCTTCAATGACCAGCGTCTTCAACCTCTCTTGACTTGTAGATTGGGTCTCTTAGGATCCATGGGTGTTTGTGCGGGCTTTGATCCTAGCATCCATGTTTCGTGAAACAGATCAGTTGCATACTTCCATTATGACATGTATAAACCTCGCTTGGACCTTGTGATTTCAAATCCAGGAAAGTATCACAGTGGCCCCAGATCTTTGATCACAAATTGCTCTGCCAGCTACTTAACTTCCAAAACATCATTCGATCATCTCTTGTAAGGATGATATCATCCACACAGACAAGCATTGTCACTGATCTTTTCCATTCTTTCATATGAATAAAGAATGGTCTGCCGAAGCTCTGATGAGATCTAGATTCTTTAGTACTTCTGATAATTTTGAAACCATACGTGAGAGCTCTGTTTGAGTCTATAAATGGCCTTGCCTAAAAAGCACACCTTCTGACACTCCCCTTGAGCCTTAAATCAGGAGGTTGTTGCATGTATATTGTTTCTTGAAGGTCGTCATATAGGAACGTATTTTTCACATCAAGCTAGTGTAAGGCCAATCAAGCTGTACTACAACTGCCATGAGAATTCTTATGGTGGATAGGCGAGCCACTAGAGAGAAAGTGTTAAAGAAATCAACACCATAGGTCTGGGTGAACTCCTTTGCTACAAGTCATGCCTTGTAACGAGCAACTAAGCCATCTGGATTGTACTTGATTGTGAAAACCTATTTTGACCCCACTATCCGACTTCATCATGTAGAGCGATTGTTCCCAAGTCTCATGGTTTCATCATATATATATATATTTTAAATTATGTTGCACCATCGACTAGTATGACTAATCGAACTAGATCGGATACGATTCGATCTCCATGCTTCCTTGATGCTCGAGGCATGATCGCTTCCCTTCAACTTGAGTTCACTCATAGCTCCCTCATCAGGATCATAGAACAATGTCCAGCAAAGTCTTTGTGCAGTGGTTGTAGGAAACACAAGAGAAATATGGCATGATTCTCGTCCTTAATGCCAGCTCTATATTTTCAAATTCATGATAATATATATGGAAGTGCCAATATGAAATTTGAAGTTTGTACCTTCACCCATGATCAAGGTGTGGTAATCATGGCCTTGAATGTAGACGATTAGCAAGTCTTCATCATGTAGAGCGATTGTGATTTTGCCCCATAAGGCTGCTACCTCTCAAACCTTACAACTTCTCAAAAGAACCTCTTTTTATGGACATAGGTGTATCAACTCTAGTTCTTTCTTGCCCATCTCCATCATATGCTCCTCCATCATAGTTTGCAATTCCATGGAGGACCTTCAATACCTCTAGCCATACAAGGATCAAGTATATCTTGATTTACGAGGGACCAGAGTTGACATTTCAGTCGAACTCTTATTTGTTGAATTCATCGACATTTTTGAAGGTTCTCCAATTCGTGACTTGGATAATGTTGAAATCTAGAAATGCGGAAGCGAATTGATAATTAGAGACAAAACCAAACATATACATCTTGTTTACGTGGAACCCTGCTCCCCAAGTGCGAGATGAAACCACGGGAGAAGGTCTCAAAGGCTGGATCTTCTATAAAAATTGCTCACTGTGGGACTAAACATGAGTGAGTGTAATTGGATCTTGGAGAGATCCAATTACCCCTCTATTACATACTTGAACACTCCCCCTTAAGCTGGAGCTGAGAAGCTGCAACTTGCAACAAAGGAAAATATACAACACATCTTCACATGATACATCTGAGAGAGATAAAATAGACACCTTGCTCGAACGAGGATAGAGACACCCCGTTCGAAGATCGTTGCTGATAAAAGGACCTCGCTCGAGGATGGGTCTGCGACTTTTAGATCACCGAGAAAGAGCTCAGCCACCGGTAGTAGTCGTTGCGACACCAGGTCGTGCATGGTGTAAAGTTGCTATAAAAGTAGAAAGTCCAACGTGGAGTAATGGTCGATGATAAAGACATCCTGACAAAATAGTTGATGCTCAGTGAAGACGGCTGATAGAAGTAGTAATCTGGAGTCTCGATCTGTCAGTCGTGGACGGGTAGAAGTCCTATAGATACGTCTCAAGAAGAAGAATACATGCCCTACCTAATTCCCCTTTCTGCTTATTTAATAGAATAAGAGCATGGGTCATCAAGTTGTGTGAAAAAAAACATTTTTGTGCTTCTTTTTTTACACAAATCAATTTTTTGTACCTGTTTTTTCTCGACTATTCTCTTTTTTCGTACGGCTTCTTTTTCTACAACCACCTTCTTTTTTATTTTAAGTCATTCACCTCTCTCTTTTTTTCTTCACGGCTTTTCTCTCTTTATCTCCTCTCTTTTGATCGGCCTCCTTTGATCGACCTCCCTTTTTCTTTGGCCGTCACTTTTCGTTTTCAAATCAGAACATTTTTATTCTTTCGGTCCTTTTTCTTTTGCTGGAACCCAGATGGGTATTTCAACTCATGTTCTCCTTTTTTTTTAAATATTGTAGTAGTGGCCCAACTTTAGGCCCAAGATGTCGCCTCTTTTTTAATACAACCCAATTGGGCCCAATACATATAGCCCCTCTCTTCTCCTTTTTTTGGAATACAAAGTAACATGCCCAAAATTACAGCAGCCTCCCCTATTTAGAAAGGGGTATCGAGGATTAAGGGCAACATCTCCAGCGCGCTCCGCTGCCTCGAGGGGAGGTGCTTCTTGCTGCGATCTAGAGTATGGGATTCCGATGGAACATGGGCTCAGATGTGGCCAGCTTCTCCTACCTTGATGTTTCTAGGGTTTTTCCTCCGCCATTTTCGTATGTCGTCGCATTGGTGAACACCTTCGATTGAAGGATGCTCGCCCGAAGCTTGTAGAAGATCTTGATTGGACCTCCACGACCTTGCTGGCGAGATCAATTTTGTGGATAGATTTTTTTTGAACACCAAGATCATGTTGGAGTATGGCAGCAACAAAACAAATCTCATCGCCTCTATGATTTGGAAGGGTGACACTGCTGATCGGAGGTGTTTTGTTGTTGGTTGTGGTGCTGCCTGGGGGATCCATCTTCGCCTGGAGGTTCGTTGATATCACACAGATACTGGAATTGTTTGTAGGAGTAGAGATGGTGTTGGCAACATGTAGATTTAGAGTTCTAGAAACCCTAGAAGGAGGATGAAGACCTGGAGATGCGCCACTGCTTTGGTTGACATGACGAGTTAAGGTTTCAGATGAAACCTTAGAACTTGACGCTGATGACGATCTAAGCTTGCACAGATTCTTGAACAATAGATGAACACACAATAATCTTCAAGAATATAATCAAAATTGAAACTCGAGGAATCAAACAACAGAATTGATTGCACTTATACCATGTTGAATCTAGAAATGTGAATGCGATCGATAATCAAAGAAAAAATCAAACATAAAACATCTTGTTTTACGTGGAACCCTTTTCCCAGAAGCGGGATGAAACCAAGAGAGGACTCAAAAGTCCGGATCTTCTATTAGAATTTTCTTAATGAGTACAGGGGGTGTAAAGCTCTTTATATAACCTCACAAACATCTCGGAGTCCCATCACTCTCTTATGTGGGACTAAACATGAGTAGGGGTAAATGGATCTTCAAGAGATCCAATTACCCCTCTATTACATACTCCAATAGATACTAATTTATTGAAGAAGTGAATCATGCAAAGAACAAATGAAGAATACAAGCACCACAAGAAAGGCTTTACATGGAAAATAATTCTAATGTACCAGACATGCACATGTACAGGAAAGGGGGATGTTTTATCTTTTGGATTTACCATGAATCTATATAACCGAATGGAAAATTTCATCCCAAGAAATCCTCTTATGCACCCACCAATAACATTACTTGGCATGTAAGCTAAGTAATAACTAACTTTTGATTAAGATAATTGGTTAAGAGGATACACGAGTCCATGGATCCAAGACATAGCCAGACTATAGTTCAAGATACAATCAAATTCATTGCACTCCACACAACATACCACAACTCATATATCTAACATATCACCCAATCAAAGTTTTGTTTATCTAGACTACGTGTCTGCCAAACCCTTTTTCTTCATCGTGTTCCGATTTCATCCATTGTCTATGTGGAGATGAAAGAATGGATTGCATTATAGAGGGGCCCTAGGGTTCTCTTACATTGGAGAGAAATCCATTGGGAAAATTACAAGTAGAAGACAAGAAAGAAAGAAATCACATAAATCAATATAAAAGATAATATCTCTACACTCCCCTCAAGATGGAGCGTAGATATCAATCGGGCTCAACTTGGAGCAACATCTCTAGTAAGGCCCTCTGGCTAAGGCCTTAGTAAGTACATCTGATGTCTGGTCTCCAGAGCTGACATGAGTAGCGGCGATGAAACCCTTGTGTATCATATCACGAGTGTAGTGACAATCCACCTCTATGTGCTTGGTCTTCTCATGGAAGACATGATTGTTTGCAATGAAAAGAGCAGCCTGGTTGTCGCATTGGAGGTGAATGTGAAGAGGCACCTCGAGAGTCAGGTTAATAAGAACAGATCTAACCCACATCATCTTTGTGCTAGCCTAAGCCATGGCCATGTATTCCTGCTTGGCTCTAGATCTCGCAACCACAGTTTGCTTCTTGCTCTTCCATAACACCAAGGAAATCCCTATGAACATTGCGAAGCTAAAGTAGACTTCCTATCCTTGGGACACCCAACATAATCTGCATCTGCACATGATGCAACTGAAAGTGATGTACATCTACTGAATTGAAGTCACGTGCCAGGCAAGGCCCTAAATGTCAGTTTCGGTCACCATTTCGGTAACGACCAAAACATAATTTCGATGGAATTTCGGTGGAATTTTGATCGAAATTTCGGTCATATTTTGTACTAGGACCCCCATATTTCGGTCATTTCAGTCGAATTTTCGATTTCGACTGGATATCGATATTCGACAGAAATTCGACCGAATTTCGCTGAAATTTGAGGCCATGGTGCCAGGTGAAGCCTTCAGATACCTCAGAATCATGTGAACTGCATCCATATATGCCTGTCTGGGCTGCTCCATAAACTGACTCACTTTGCTCACGGCAAAGGATATTTTGGCGTGGTAATGGTTATATATAGGGAGCTTGCCAACAAGCTCCTTGTACCTCCTCTTGTCGACCTCCTCAGTGTCATCGTCGTAGAGCTTCATGCTCGGGTTCATAGGAGTAGTGGCAGGTATGCAATCTTCCATGCCTCTCTCAGAAAGAAGATGTATACGTACTTCCTCTGGGTCATCACAAGACCTCGCTGGTTCCTGGCAAACTCCAGTCCAAGGAAGTATCGTAAACTACCAAGGTCCTTGATCATAAACTACTGACCTAGGAAGTCCTTGGCAACCTGAATACCGTACTCATCATCCACGGTAACAATAATATCATCAACATAGAGAAGAATGACGGTTGTACCTTTCTGAGTCTTGTGCATAAACAAAGAGTGATCAACAGTCGATCACACAAACCCCTTTTGCTCTATCAAGTCCGAGAGCTTCTGGAACCATACTTTTGGACTCTGCTTAAGGCTATAGATAGCATTGTGTAGCCTGAAAACCTTCTGATACTGCCCTGTAACAGCAAATCCAGGTGGTTGATACATGTAGACATCCTCCTGTAGATCACCATATAGGAAGGTATTCTTCACATCAAGATGATAAAGGGGTCACTCTTGTGTCACAACAACAGATAGAAGGATACACATTGTAGAATGTCTGATAACGGAGAAAAGGTATCCTGACAGTCCACCTCATAGGTCTGGGTGAACCCACGTACTACAAGTCTCGCCTTACAACGATCCACACTGCCATCTGCACGGTGCTTCACAGTGAACACCTACTTGGCAACTGGAGCTGAAATAAGACTCCAAGTGCCACGTGACTGTAACGCGACCATCTCCTCCTCTATGGCTAAACGCCACTGGCTGTCTTGAATAGCCTCTTGATATGTCTGTGGTATCTCCACGGCTGATAGTGCCAAGGTAAACCTCCTGAAATTCCCTGACAGTCTGCTCAAGGAAACCTGGGTTGCAAGAGGCCACATGTATGTCTCTGCTTCGTAGAGCAATCGGCACATCAAGATCATCTGCCAAGTCCTGAACTTGTAAGCTCCCCTCTTGAGAGGGAACTTGCTCCTCATGTATGGAATCCTGCTGCACAGACAACTCAATAGTACCATCAGTAGAAACAATGTGCTCATTACATACTTGAGGCGTGTTGGATGATGGGGAAGACCTGAGAGCAGGGGAACAGAGCGAGACCTGTGAGTAAACACACGTGGCAAAAACTTAGTCAAAGTAGGTGTGGTCCCAGGGACAATCATGAGTAGGTAAAGGAGTATGCGTAGGTGGGGGCGGTGATGGTAGTGAGATGGTGGTAGAGCAGGAGTAGGTGTATGTGGTGGTATGACAGTAGGAGGTGGAGACATGTAGATCTTTGCATCAGAGTCTGATGGGATAGTTTGTCACCTGTAGACAAGGCCTCAAATGTCAGATTTCGATTTCGTTTCGATAAGCCCAGGAAAGGAATTTCAGTGGAATTTCGGTAGAAATGGTCGGAAATTTGGGGAAATGACTTGATTTTTTTAATTAAAGATTTCTAATGTTGTTTAATCAATAAAAGAGATAGAAATACAAGTTTTTTTACTTATAATAAGATGTTATAATAATCAATGCTTTAAATAACGATTTCGATTTCCATATCGATGACCGTCCAGAGTGAAATTTCAGTACATAAGCTTAAATTTTGACATTTAACTTTTCTGTCAGTTCTCAAAAGAACAATAATACTTTTATTATAGAGAATGCGCAAATAATTTTAAAATTGGAATAGTAGATGTCATAATACAAGTTTACAAGATCACATGATACATCAATCACATAATATGTCTGCACTTACTAATACTAACCACTAAGTTACTAGTATTACATTCTTATTTGGGATGTGAATGAGATTCAACCGAACCACGATTTCCTTGGGGGATACATGTACTCTTTCTGATTCCTTCCTTGTGGAAAGATGGAGTTAGAGTTTAGTTGAATGGATTCATTCTTGCTAAATGCATTGGACAACTAGATAATTAGTAAATAATTTCTGTCTAGATTATGACCTCGAGTTAAATGATAAAACACTCAATGCTAATATGAATTTCTATGCTGATTAGATAGCCTCCAGGATATTAGTAGGCAGAATAATTCTTTCCTTATAAATGACCCCTGTAACACTCTCAATACCTGTTTGGCTTTTTTTATTCAACAGGCATGACATTGCACCAATGGTCAAGAGACAATTAGAATAACGTTGGTGTTGGAGTATTTGGTTATGCATCACTTGGTTCTAGATGGGTAAATGGATTACTCCAGGGTCCATTTACCACATCCAGTTGTTTAGTCCCACATCTACCACTTGTGGGATGTGGAGACTCAATGAAGGCTATATAAGAAGCTCCTCACCCCCTATATTCAGATGAAAAAGTGCAATACATACATCAACCCTTTGAGCCGTTCTCCCTTGGTTTCATCCCCGCTCCTTAGGGAGTAGGGTTCACGTTAAAAATCCTGTATTCTTCATGTTAATTTTTCTTTTATTATGATACGCTTCCGTATTCCTATTTTCTAACATGGTATCAGATCAGATCAATTCTTGAGGATTTTAAAGTCTTTATTCGAGATCCGTTTTTGAATTTTCTGTTTTTGGAAATTGTTCATGAAGACTATTATTCTGAATTTTTGTTTGTGATCGAGTTCAAGATTTTGTTCTAGGATTTTGATTTGAAACTCTATTTTCAACAAATTCCTGAAGATCGTCTCAACGAAATCCTAAATCTGGAAGTTATCCAAGTCGGCAGCCCAATCTCCAGCGACATATTCCCGATCATCTCCTTCAGGGCGATCCTCCTCTCCAGCAGAGCTCCAGGCGGAGCTCGGCAAACCCAATGACGAGTCCACTCCACGCGGCAATGGTGCCGCACACACCTCCGGTGGCGCGAAGTCGCACCTCCTTTCCACGTTCCCAGGCAGATCTCTCCCACGCAACCATCGCACATGCATCGCACCTCCATCGCAAGCTCCAGGCAGAGCACGCAGGCCTCGATCCTTCTCCAGGCTGCGCACACATGCCCTTCCTTTCATCACCAGCGCAAGGCAGCGCCTCCCACCATCGCGGTGGCCTCCAGCGAGGCCACGATTCCGCGCCACAGGCGGAGCCTTCCTCTCTGCGGTAGGGCTCTGCAACCGTGCCTCTTCCCTCCTCGCATCGTGCGCTTGAGCACGCAGGCGACGACGCACGCATCTCCCAGGTGGCTCCTAGCGGCGAGCCCTAACGGCTCCAGGCGATTCCCCCGCACATGACGAGCCCCCATTTCCAACAAGGCCTCCAAGTCGCACCGATCCCCTTCGAGCCTCCACCTATGGGCTCCTACGATAACGACGACGTTGGCTTCTTCGTGAACCCTAGACGCATGCAACTTTCCACGTGAAGGAGGGATTCACCGATTAGGAACCCTAAAGAAGGGTTAACGCCCATGTGGGCCACATGTTGATTTAAAAAAAAGGAAGAGAAATAGAGGGAGAGAGAGAGCATGCCTTGTTTGGGGCTAAATAGAGTGAGCCCAAGTGGGCCTTGATTCCAGGAATATTTGAAGGGGTCGTTTGTTAGAAAAAGGAGAAAGGAAGAAAAGGGCTGGAGGCCCAGCGTGAAAAAAAGGATAAGTGGATGTTTTTTTAAATATGTGTGATTTTTGAAAAGGCGCGTACAAAAAAAGAGAGTCGTACACAAGTTAAAAAGAGAGAGAGAGAGTGAAGCCATAAAAAATGATGATTTAAAAAAGGGTCAGAAAAAATTTGAAATATCGGCTTATATGATGTTTTTGTTTTCTCCCCATCTTTGTTGTCTTCTCCCAACTTGGTCGATGTTTGTCATTCTGACCAGTATGGGAGAAAAGGGGAGTATTGTGTAGAGTCACATGTCTGTTCCAGATTCAGATGTCAGATTTCAGACCAACCATTTGTTTAGACTCTACAGTTGTTCAGACTCGACATTCAGATTCCAAGTCTTCAGTTTCAGACATGCACATGTATGTGGCCTTTCAGATGTGCACGTGTATGCCATCATTGTTTGTGGTCCCCATCATTCTTGTTTTGTTGGTCAGAGTTTTCATGTGATCCATATGGACCTCAGAGTAGAGATCCCATTCCCTATGTCATGTTGGCTAGGCTGTTTCATGTGGTCTCATAGGGACTCCGGAGTAGAGTACCATCTCTGAGCCCAGGATGGAGAGACCTAGTTCTCCGACGAGGAGACTTCTTTAGACTCCATTCCAACGATCGTGGACTTCGACGAGGATTGCACTCCATGACCTTTTCAGTTCGGCCCTTTTCAGAGATAGAGCAGTTGTTCACATGTGGCAGGCCAGAGTTCTCTAGATGGAAACTCATTTCAGTTGTAGTGATTCTGACAGGCGCAGTACAGAGCACATGCTCTTTGACAAGGAGATTCAGTTTCACTCATACTCGAGCCCGTTCATCCTCCTCACCTGCACGACATGAGAAGCATTGTCCTCGATAATAGCCGACAGTTGTACGCATTGAGTTGATATTGTCCGTATGTCCTGTATTGTGAGTTGAGATTTATTTCTGTTTGTCCAAGCTGATATTGCATGTTCTAGCTTGAGGGGGAGTATTGGAGTATTTGGTTATGCTTCACTTGAGTTGTAGATGGTTAAATGGATCATTCCAGGATCCATTTACCACATCCAGTTATTTAGTCCCACATCTACCACTTGTGGGATGTGGAGACTGAGTGAGGGCCATATAAGAAGCCCCCCACCCCCTGTATTCAGATGAGAAAGTGCAATGCATATATCAACCCTTTAGGTGTTCTCCAGTGGTTTCATCCCGCTCCTTAGGGAGTAGGGTTCCACGTTAAAAATCTCGTGTTCTTCGTGTTTATTTTTCTTTTATCTGATATGCTTCCGCATTCCTGTTTTCTAACAGTCAGTTTGTAAGCATGTTATTCATGAGATGCATAACAAACTGACTTTTTTTAATGCAAAGATAAGAGGATGGTTATCTGAAGTTAGCGGTCAAATGGTAAAAACCAATTTGACTCTCCAAGATGGCCTAGGCAAAGATAACATATAGTTATATAAAGATTCTAAACTCTGAAGATTCTGAAGTTAGCATTCAAAGATGAAAAAAACACATTTTGACATCTTCGTATGTTAAAAAGACGTGTTATGAAAAAAGAGATGGTAAAAAACTCACCTTGCTTGGAATTTGGAAACTTGGCTCTCCAAAACTTAATTTGGGTTGTGAACTTGTGACTTCTGAGATGGACTGAGAACGTATACATTATATTTATAGGGTTTAAAGAGGACCCCTAATGGCCTTATATTATCACAATGGTGGTTGGAATAATGGCCTATATTGCAATGGTGACCGAAATAGTGACCTATAAATTTCATTTAGTGGTCAAATAGTGTCCTATGAATATCAAGTAGTGGCCTAGACATGATATATAGTGACCTAGAACAATTTCAGTTGAAATGAACCGAAATTTCGGTTATTTCCACCAAAATCTAGAAATCTATGAACATTTTTTGTCGAAACGGACTGAAACGAACCGAAATAACCAAATTTCGGTCGAAATTTCGGTCGAGATCCTAGAAAACGATATTATATGTGGTTTCGATATCGGTATTGCCACAAAACCAAATTTCGATCGAATTCTCTCAAAATTCGCTTAAATTAAGGCTATGCCCGTAGGAGAAAAATACATGATAGACTTTAAACGTCATCACTAACAAAGTATTTCCCGCGAAGCGGATCAAAGCAACAATATTCCTTCTGGGTACGAGAGTACAACGCTGGGAGAGAGCTTGTCACGACCTGTAGAGAAAATCATGAATACAAGCAATCAAGCCAAACACACGAGGTGTAAGGAGGAACAGATCCTTCTCGAGAAACGCAATCGAGAAAGTGATCTTCTCTCCCAATACAGAATATGGCATGCGGTTCACTAGGTAGCAAGCAGTGAGGACCGCATCACCCCCAGTAAGCGTGAGGAGCACGACTCTGGATAAAAAAGCTTCTGGTCACATCAAGTAAATGACGGTATTTTCGCTTGAAAATACTATTCTGCTGAGATGTATAAGCACATGAGGTCTGGTGAACAATGCTAAGGGATCTAAGAAACTCAGAAAGTTCTAAGGTGCAGAACTCCAAGGCATTATCAGGATGTAGATATTTGACATTGGCAGAAAAATATTCTCTATCTCATTAATGAAAGATTTGATAACAGATCCAGCATTAGACTTATTATTCAATAAGAATACCCAAGAAAGTCTAGAAAAATCATCAACAACGACCAGATAAAAACGGTATCCCTGGTGATCAGGGACACGACTCGGACCCCAAATATCTAAATAGAGGAGCTCAAACAACTGAGAACTGCTCCGACTCTGATGAGATAGAAAGGGGGAACGGTGGTGCTTCCCAAGCTGGCATGCCTCTCACTGAAAGGAATATCATGTGGAAATCTGTGGGAGGACATGACTCATCTTCAGAGGAAGATGACCAGAATGAAGGTACCACAGATACGATGAGACTGGTCCAGTAGGAATAGTGGAGACACCAACATGAGGAGGCTGGACCAGTCTATAAAGTGTTCGTTGCTCACGACCACATCCAATCACCCTTCCTGTGAGTATTTCAAGAAACACAAGAGACGAATGGTAAAAAATAACACGTCAATGCAGATCCTTAGAAATCTGATTAATAGAAAGTAAGTTCATCTGAAAATCAGGGGCATATAAAATATTCTGAAGGTGCATGGATGGCATCAGATGCACCTCCCTATCCTGTAATTGGTAAGTGGACCTCATTAGCAATAACAACCCATATACTAAGAGGTATAGTCCTGTAGGACCTAAGTTGGGCTCTGTCTCCATACAAATGGTGGGAAGCACCAGAGTCCATGATCCACTCTATCAATATCTGCACCACTAACACCAATAAAAGTATAAGCAATATCTGAGGAGCTCGAAGAGGCTCTGGTTGCGGCTGCGATATCTGTGGTGGTGGTGCCTGCAACAGAAGTCATGATTTCTCGTATGCGAGAGACAATATCATCCAGACGTGGATCGACGTGGGAAGTTGGAGTCTTTGAAGACTCAATATGTTCTGCCACATGAGCAGATGCAAGATATCCATGCTTGTGATATCATGTATGCTCTGAGTGTCATGGCCAATGACAATGGGCTGATTGACAATATCATTAGCTATCTTTGTGGTAAGGGTCCCCGAGAGTCAAATACGTGCATATACTTCATCTTGCTTCCTAGAAACATTGGTCTCAGTCTTATCTTTCGGCTCTGGCTCTGTCAGGATATGCTCCTTGTTATTGCACTGCATGAGGTGAGAAGCTGCATGGACCACAACTCATAGTTGGTCCTATCCATCTTTACAATGGGAGCCGGGCCCTTGAAGTTATTGGGCGAAGAAAAAATATCACCCTTGATCTCTAACATGATGGAAGAACGATCAAAAACGGAACTCAACTGGGAAGTAGACCGATCTTAGCGAGTCTACACGATCACATGGAGGATTAGTTGTACGTGTAGACTCATACAACCATCCTCGTCAATCCTCGTTGCACGTTAGGGCCGGAAAACATGATTTATAGGCCTGGAATCACGTTTTCCAGTCAAAATCAGACTGTTTTAGGGTCAAATTAGACTGCTGGGCGTTGCACAAAGTCAGAGGAGGGACTAGCAATGCCCCTCGAGTCATTGCAACAACCCGAGGGAGAGTCGGAGACAGTGCTGTGGCAACGCAAACCCCTGACGGCGGCGCTGGCTACCACCCAAACTACATCAGCATATCTGCAGCAGTTGGAGGTGGTGTTGGAGTGGTGCTAGACGCTGTTAGTAGCGTCGGCTGCCACCTTGGAGCGACACTAGTGCTGGAGCACCGCTGATGTGTAGCGGTGCCGCCGCTAGAGAGTAGCGGAGGACAGTGTGAAGGATATGGTTAAATCCTCAAGCGCATCACGAAAGCGTGAGCGTCGTATCGAATACGACGAGGAGCGACTAGTCACACTAGTTGCTCGATGCAGCGGAATTTAAAAATTTTTCTTGCGACGAAACCACATGATCCAAGAACACTTCTCGGATCGTTTCGTCTAAACCACAAACAAGTAATAGGATTAACTCTTGAAGCGTGGTTGCGATCGAGTCTCTAAACGAAGAGACCTCCTGTCTCAAGTCCGATCCGACGGAGGAGACGCTTGCGAGCGCGGGGATGAACCGCGTGCTTCTCGCAATCCATGTTGATGATCCAAGCGGCGGATCTCCTGATCTCGACACACGAGATCGGACGTCTTCTTCACGAACGAGGCGCACTGAAGGAGACAGAGATCCACGAGCAGAAGAACGGGCAGCATAACGACGATGCCGCGGCGATGGAGAACCTCTCTTAGGTCATCCATGGTGGACGGCCACATGAGAGGGAGAGAGAGGGCTGTCGAGTAGAGAGAAGAGAGAGAGAGATGCTTCTCAAGCATTGTGTGTAAAATAGAGAGCATGGTATGCCTCTCTATTTATAGGGTTTTGGGATCCATGTATCTCAATCCATGTGACATATAAATCAATGGATGAGATTGATTTATGTCAATCCAATGGCTAAGATTGTTGTTGGTAAAACCAACAAATTTAGATCAAAATATATTTGACAAAATCAAATACAAATTAATCCAAAATTACACCAAATAAATAAGGAGAGAATATACATGGAGATTTCATCTTCATGTACATTCCATATGGACGGCCACCCATTCCTATTTGGAATTGGGTGCCGCCCAAGCTTTCCATGAATTCAAAAAATAATTCACAATTATATTTGAGAATATTGCAATCTTGCCATTGAAAAATTGTGAATCATATTCACAACCCAAAACAACATATAATTTACATTGTCAATTAATTATACAATGTGTATCCAATACACATAATAATTAATCAACACATATAAATTATAATTAGCTCTCTCTAATACATTATAAATCAATTTATAATATATTATGAATAATTGGATATTTATCCACATTATTCTTATCCATAATGATTAAATCACATTTAATTATATTGGATAACTTATTCTCATGTGTCCAAATAATATGAATCACATTCATATTATTTACATCTTTGATAATCAAATCACATTTAATTATCTAAGATAATTCTCCTTATAATATGAATCAAATTCATATTATTCATGGTAATTAAATCACATTCAATTATCCATTTTCTCAATGCTCGGATACATATATCAACAATAGAATTATCCATGAACTCTTTCAAGGATAATGCGCTTTCTCCGCGAATACTTGGAGATAAGGACAGGGCGATTGTATTGTTCCACGTATAGTGACATGGATATTGAGATCATGGAAGGACATATCGATATCGATATCGTTTCGATATCGTGTCGATATCGATATATCGGCGATATATCGTCGATATATCGCCGATATATAGCTATATCTAGGAATCTTTCTGAAGAAAATGCCTGAAATCGGATATATCGATATATCGATTTCGATATCGGTCCCATATCGATATCGATATATCGGCGATATATCGCCGATATATCGGGATATGACCTTCCCCGATTGAGATCATATCTCAAATCCAGATCGCGGGCCTCCCATAGATGCTTGATTAAATCAAGACCGCAAATCTAATCTTCTCATTGCATCTGAATCACATTCAGATCAATGTCCAACATTTGGACTAAGATCAGATTACTTCTCTACTGAGAGGAGTCACTAAAATCCAGACCCGTTTCATCACTCCCTAGGAATGGAAGCGTCATGGTTATACAATCGTTTATGATCACATCACCCTCAGGCATTCTCAATACCTGTACATCCTGCATACTGGAAGATTCAGAATAAACCCGAAGTATTAGATCAACTTTATACTGTCTACTTTAGGGTTTTATCGGTAAGTTTCTCATTCGATCATTGGGAGTCGGTATCGATCATATACTTTCCAAAAGCATATATCATACCTAGGTCTTGATCATATACTTTTCAAAAGTATATATCAAACCTACAAATTCAGTCAAGCTTCCAAAGCGAGACGACCATGCGCATGGAATTTGATTCTTCCCAATATCTCATGAGTGAGCTCATGTCTTCCGGTTCAGTAACTGAACCTGTATGATCCCTTTTAGAGATTGTATTACTCATATGCCCTTATATGCACACCAGCACGTCGGTGTATAGACCTTGATTAGGTCATCAACCTATTGATCTGCCAAATGTACATACTCAGACATATAGTAACACATCTGTCTCCGGTCAGAGGATGTGTGCCTATATCATGACAGCTTATGATATAGGACTTAGGTTATCTAGATCTCGTTAAGTCAACTCTTTGACCTAACTCATCCGACACCTTTGAATCTCTATTCCTATGCAGAGGACCTGCATCAAGAGGTCGGTCAGATATCAATCTAAATGAGATAGGATTGCCATCTCCTACTCAGGCTGGAGATCATCTCTTAATAATCATTTGACGGTGCTTGATGAGTCCTCAATTTAACTCATTAGATATTCATCTAAGCACCAGCCTCTATGGTTCAATAATTGAATCAACAGTTGTATGATCATTAAGATGGCCATGGTACATAACCCTAATTGTACTAAGGGACCTATTATGCAAATTATGTACTCTTTATTTCAGATTAAGGAGTGAATTGCAATAACATTTATTGCATAATGGCTCGCCGTGGGCTCGCATGTCCAACACAGTGATGCCGTGCGGAGGATGGAGGGTGGCAGCGATACCGTGTGGAAGGAGGCGGTGATGCCGTGAGAAGGCTAGGGCTGGCGGTGGGTAGGGAATTAGGTCAGGGCTCCGGTCTAGGACCGTCGCTCTAATACCATGTGGAGATGAAAGAATGAATTGCATTATAAACATGCCCTAGGGTTCTCTATATAAAAGAGAAAACGGTTGAGCAAATTACAAGTAAATACAAGAAGAAAAGAAATTACATAAACAATATAAAAGATAAATAATATACAAGTAGAGGACAGTTTACCATTGTCTTATCTCTTTTTTCAAACATTATTAGAATTTTCCCATTATTTACCACAAGAGAAGGCCTCAAAGGATCATGTCTTCTATTAGAATTCTCTATGAGTACATGGGGTATGGGGCTCCTTGTATAGTTCCACTGAAAAAGCGAATCCCACAAATAATAGATGTGGACTAAACATGAGTGGGGGATAATTGTGTCTTGGAAAGATCCAGTTAACCATGTATTACATACTCCAACACTTCCCCTCAAGCTGGAGTTGAAAAAGTTGCAACTTGCAACAAAAGAAAATATACAACACATCTCACTCAATACATATGAGAGAGACGAGGATAGAGACACCCCACTCAGATGGGGATAGAGATACCCCATTTTAAAGTAATCGTTGCTGGTAGAAGACCTCTTCTAGGATGAGTCTATGACAATCAAGTCACCTGAAAAGAACATAGGTTGTGCCTGTAGTAGTCGATGCGGCAACCAAATCGTGCATATAGTCGAGTCCTTGTAAATGAAGAAAGTCTAACGATGAGTAGTAGTGGGGGATAGAGACACCTCGATGAAGTAGTTGATGCTCAGTGAATACATCCAATAGTAGTAATAGTCTGGAGTGTCGATTTGTCAGTCGTGGACGAGCAGTAAAAATTCTGTAGATACATCTCAAGAAGAAGAATATATGCCTTCGTTTAGGGATGAGCATCGGGTCAGGCCAGGCCGGGCCCAACCCAGCCCAACCCGAGCCCGGTCAAATATATCGGGCCTACGGTCCGGGCCTAGGCCTGCTCAAAATCTCCACTTGCGGCCCAAGCCCGAACCCGGCCCGCTAGAAAATGGGTCGGGCTGGGTCGTGCCGGCCTGACAATTTTATATTGAAAATACCAAATCTAATTTGAGAACCTACTTTCACCCAAAAAAATCAAGAATTGATTCCATTACCCGCCATTGGTACTGTTAGGAAATCAAAAAAATCCCAAATCTAATTTGATTAAGATTGCTAGCAAATAATCTTGCTTTGAAAAACAAGTCAACAAGTAAGATCAGTAATATAATTATTTGAAACTTTTCTCAGTGCAATTATCAACGAAACTTGCTTTGAAAAAATATTTCCGCACCAAACTTGTTTTTCATGTAAACTTTAATCTCTAGAATCCATTCGCAGCATGGCAAAAGAATCAAAATAATATAGTTATTTGAATTAAGAGAAAAACAAAAGCCAATATCAACATCGGGCCGCAACTCGGCTTTTAATCGGGCCGGCCCGCGGGCTTCGGGCTCGGGTTTGAGCTATCCCGAGCCCGGCCCGACAAGGCATTCGGGCTTAAAAAAATGCCCAGGCCCACCCATTTATATCGCGGGCTCGGGTCGGGTGCAGGCTTATTCGGGCCGGCCCGATTTTTTGCTCATCCCTACATACCACCCTGCCAACTGAGCACCAAGCTGGATGAGCGAGGTTGATGGATAATGGAAGCATGTTTTATCACCAATCAGTCTTCACATGACAAAAGCCCAACACGTTTGCCATCCCCTGACATCTAATTCATGGTTATGTAGTTTCATAAAAATTTGCTTGTATAAAAGCTACTTTTTAGTTGGGTCGCTATTCAGCGTGTTTATGCAGTAAAACTTTACCAGCAAATGTTAGAAAACTGCATGATTTTTGGAAGTATCGGACTTTGGTCATTTTGTACTCTCTTCTTGTTAATGATGCAAAGTGTTTCTTTGATTGAATCGTTGAACATAACAACAGTTAGTCTTTGCAGTAGTTACATCTAATATAGTATCTGTTAATTGACACAATCCTTGTTCATTGTATAGAATGTTACTTGTACATAATTCTAGCTCCTCTTTAGAATGTTCATTCACAGTCAGTGGTGTTGCCAATTTAAGAACCTAGTCATGAATTTCACAGTTGATGATGTATTGAAGACAAAAACGTCTTTAAGAAACTCCAGTTCTGTAACATCCCCAGAGCTATCTTATACGTGCAAAGAAGAAATGAGAAGCAGATTAAATCTTGCGAACTGGAATCATAAATTAGTCCATCAACCATAACTTACAAGTCCTGGCCACAAATTTTTAGAAGTTTGTCAATCCGTGTTTTTCTTTTCTGAATTCTCCTGCAGGAATGGACTGTCCTCACAAACAAAGCCGCTCTCTTATGTAGAGACTGCTGATGATACACAGATTTCAAGAGAAGAACGAGTGTTTCGGTTATGGCTCAATAGTCATGGGATTTCAGAATACTTAAATAATGTTTTTGAAGATTTAAGAAATGGGTGAGGAATTCTAATGATAATGATTTGACGTTTTTAATCGTTTCTTGTCAGGAATAAGTAGCCAATTAAAGAATTTAAAGCACTTAATTTCACCCTTTGCAGCTGGATTCTTTTAGAAGCCCTAGACAGGGTCTCCCCTGGCATTGTTTGTTGGAAAGCTGCGAACAAGCCACCTATGAAGATGCCGTTCAAGAAGGTGGAGAACTGCAATCAGGTTATAAAGATTGGGAAGCAATTGAAGTTCTCTCTCGTTAATATTGCTGGAAATGATATAGTACAAGGAAACAAGAAACTCATATTAGGTAAGTTATTTGTTGTATCTCCTTCAATCATGATGGCTAACCAGCGATAGATTAAAGTTTATGTATCATGATCAAATTTGGCATCTTAAATGAGAGCATATTATTCAACAAGATTGATTGGCTAATGAATAGACAAGATTGATTGGTTAAGATGCATATACCCTTTTGTTTCAGCTTTCTTATGGCAATTGATGCGGTTTAACATCCTTCAACTTTTAAAGAACCTGCGGTCACATTCCCGTGGTAAGGAGATAAATGATGGTGATATTCTGACTTGGGCGAACACCATGGTGAAGAATGCCAAAAGGCACTCACGTATGGAACATTTCAAGGTAGAGTGAACTACTTTTGCAGCATCACTTTCCTCGATAGATATGCAGTTCTGAAGTGTGCAACTACAACTCGTCAATGATTTTATGATTGTAGTTATATCATACTGTATTCTCTCTTGTTGTTTTGGTTAGATGAACAGAGTGCCTTCACTAGTGCCAAAACTTCCAAGGAATTATCATACGCAGTCAAGCATGACAGAGATGTTCCCTTGTATACACTTACCAATACATAGGAAAAGTTCACCTCGTTAGTTGGATACTACTGGGGCTTGTTTGGTTGTAGGCTCATGTTGGATGGATTCCCCTCCTTGTGGGATCCTATTCCATATTTATATGATATTGGTAGTCCTATTTGGAAAAGGAAAATCAATTATTGATTGGAGAAGGAGATCAATTACCTTTTAGGATTAGGAGTTATCTTTTCCTAATCCTATTGGAAGTAGGAGTCCAGGTTTCCTTATTTGCTCATCTTCATGGAGTATAAATAGGGAGTATGGGGTGCATACTAGGATCATCCCAACACAAGCTCTCCTAGCACAAGAAAGAAACAAGAGAGAGAGGAAGAAGAAAGAGGGTATGTGGTTGCCGCGAAGTTTGGAGGGAGTAACCTTTGGAGCAGTTCTTCTCCAGCATTCTTCCCTATAGTTTGACGACGGATTTATCCGTTTGGTGATATTTCTCCTCTTTACTATTCTCCATTGTTTGGTGATTTGTAACACCGTATTGAGGGCCGGGCTTTTGTAAGTCCCTCACGGGAGATTTCTTCGATTATAGTGCTTGATTTTGGGTTGCGATCAACCCAGTGGTTTTTTCCCCTCACATTGAGGGTTTTCCACGTTAAAAATTCTCCGTGCATTTGTGGTTGATTTTTTGTGTGGTTGAGGTACTTTCTCGTAGTTGATATATCGTGCAGGATCCGCCTATCGACTTTCGTTATTTATTCGCAATTCAATTTATACGGGGAATCTGTTCCCAACAGCTCATACTTGAAATGTTTGACACAAGATATCTTGCCAATTAGCAACTGTTCTGGAATAATTGATCAGGGGGATGGAGAGAGTTTTAGCTTGAGCTCTCCAGACATAACTGTATTATTTGATCCTGGAGTGTACCAGCTGTTTAGGTCATTTGTCTCAAGAACCATTCATACTCCTCAAAATCCCCAGAACTATCTCACTTAAGGCATAGTATCATCTAACTTTAGTCCGTTTCATTGAACAGATACACAAAGGTCAAACTTATATGAATCCTATTCACTTTTTTTTCACGACGAATCACTGTGAGATGTCAAATTAACCCTAAGTCCCCTTACTCATTTAATTATCCCTGCACAAAGTTCTCTCCCAATAAATGGAAATCAACAATGCCTATCACTTATCAGCAAGGGTTTAAATATCGGTTTCGGATATCGTATCGATACCCTGTCGATATGAAATTTCGTCGAAATTTCGACGATATTTCGACGACATTTCGCCCATATTGACCACCATTTGTGAAGAAATGACTGGAGACTGTCCTCATATCGTCATTTTGCTCAAGATTTCGGTACCTTGTCGAAACCGAAATTTCGCCGAAATTTCGCAAAATCTGAAACCATGCTTATCAAGTCATGCATTTTGCTACGATCAAGATCCAGATATCAATAACAGGTTTTTCATTCGTACGTGGTGTTAGGATTAGAGTTATATTAGAATTAGGAATCCTAATGGGATGAGACTCCTAATCCTAATAATAGTGGAGTTGTATTTCATTTGTAGTCCTAATGGGAATATGACTATAGGGTTGTAATTGGGATATATATATATAGAGGGGGTAGGAGGCATTGCCTCCATACTACCATGTTAGAATATTTGGAGCATGCGTCACTTATGTAACAGGTGGGTAAATGGATCCTGGAGGGATCCATTTACCCCACCACTGAGTTTTGTCCCACAACGTCCAGTGGTGGGACTTGGAGGCCCTGTGGAGGCTATATAAGGAGCCCCAGGCCTCCTGTAATAGATGAGAAATTCAATAGAATATCCGCCCCTTTGAGGGCTTCTCCCGTGGTTTCATCCCGCTCCTTAGGGAGTGGGGTTCCACGTAAAATCATGGTGTTCCATGTTTGATCTTTCTTTATTATTATGCTCTGTTTTATCATTCCGCTTCCGCTTCTTTAACATGGTATCAGAGCGGGTTCGATTCTTGAGTATTTGCTCTTGAGGATTTGTTTTTAAGTATTATTCGAGATTCGAATTTCTGTAATTTGTTTGGGATTTGTTCAAGAGTTATAGGGTTCTAGGGTTCTGCGAAACCTTAATCAAGTTGGATTTGGGAATTGTAATTTTTTTAAGTCATTTTTTTTCTGGAGATCTCGTCGCACAAAATTACAGGGTCTATGAACCCCAATCCACGGCGCTAGATCCAGGCGCAAGCAGAAATTCATTCGATCTCCTGGCAGCCTCGAGTTCTCCTGCAGCGATATACGATTTGCAGGCCAACGCAAATACATCTCCACATTCTTCTCAAGGCCCATGCTTCATCATGGTTCAAGATTCCGATCAGCCCCAGGCTTCATCATGGTTCATCATGGCATCTTTTGGCGATGCTTGGAGCAAGCCGCTTTCACCGCATCAGACGAAGCCCCCTCCTCGCGCACTATGCCAGACACCTCCAGGCAAATGGCCCAGGCGCGCAAAAGCCTTATGCACGAAAGCCCCAGGCGATCTTCTTTTCGAGGTGTATCCCAAGTTCAATCTTCCAGGCGCATCGCGCGCAGGTTCAAATCGCTTCCGCATTAACGCGCAGCGTGCAGCCAGGAGCCCTCGGCGCTCTAGCCCACTCATCTTCAGATCGCCTTCGAGGCGATGCTGCTCCAGGCCCCAAGCGGCGGGCCCTTGCCGCCAACCTCCAGCAGGCGGCGCCCTTGCGCGAGCTTCTACCAGGCGCAAGGCACGAACCTCCAGGCGCAAGCTCCTCGCGGTGCATCTCCCTCGCGCGGGACACCCTTCCAGGCGAGATCCTCCACTTCGACTCGCGCAACATCCAGCCCTCGCTTCTCTAGAAGACTCCGCCGATCCCCCTGCGCGTGGGCAGATCAGGTCCAGGCGGCAGCCGTGCCGCCATCTCCAGCATATGGGCCCCTCCTTCCCCATCGAGCAAAGGCGGGGCTCCTGCTTCATCCCAGGGCGAGGCGTGCCCCCTGTTCACTCCCGCGGCGGCGTTATTTCCTTTAAAAGAGGGTTCTCATGAGAACCCTAGGCCGCAGACTTAAAAAAGAAAAAAATTGTCTGCCTGTTTGGGAGCCTAAGTGGGCTGGAAATGTTTCTGTGTTAAAAAAAATAGAGAAAAGAGGTATTAGGTCCATATTTGGGCCGAGAATTTCATTCAAAAAAAGGAAAAGAGAAAAAAAAGGGGTGCATACACAAAAAAACAAAAAAAAAACAAAAAGCTGTGCGCATAGTGAAAAAAATTGAAAGAGGCGCATACAAAGAAAAGTTGTACGATTTTTTTTTAAAATGTGGTTCAAAAAAATAGAGAGAAGCCGAAAAAAAATATCATTATCGGCTAAGTGATGTTTTATTCATCCCCATATTTATGTATTATCTTATCTTCTCCCAATGTGGTCAAACAATGTCATTCCGACCAGTATGGGAGAAAGGGGGAGTATATGTAGAGTCACAGGTCTTGTTCTAAGATTCAGATGTCAGATTTTCCAAACCGGTCAGATGTTCAGACTCTACAATTTTCAAATTCAGACTCGACGCATGCCAATCATTTGTCATTCTTGTTGGTCGGTAAGAGTTTTCATGTGAGCCATAGGGACTCCAAAGCAGAGGACCATTCCCTATGCCATTGATGGCAAGGGCTTTCGTCCTCCTCACATGCACGCTATGAGAAGCAACGTCCTCGACTGCAGCAGTTGTGCGCGTTGGGTTAATATTGTCTGTAGTGTCATGTATTGTGAGTTGAGTTTCTTTCTGTTTCTCCAAGCTGAGCATTGCATGCTCCAGCTTGAGGGGGAGTGTTAGAGTATTTGGAGCATGCGTCACTTATGTAACAGGTGGGTAAATGCATCCCTCCAGGATCCATTTACCCCACCACTGAGTTTTGTCCCACATCGTCCAGTGGTGGGACTTGGAGGCCATATGAAGGCTATATAAGGAGCCCCAAGCCTCCTGTAACAGATGAGAAATTCAATAGAATATCCGCCCTTTTGAGGGCTCTCCCGTGGTTTCATCGCTCCTTAGGGAGTAAGGTTCTGCGTAAAATCATGGTGTTCCATGTTTGATCTTTCTTTATTATTATGCTATGTTTTATCATTCCGCTTCCGCTTCTCTAACACAACAATGTAATCCCTAGAAAGAAACACGGCCTTAAATGTCGGATTTCGGTTTCGTTTCGGTAAGCCTAGAAAGAGAAATTCGTTAGAATTTCGATGGAATTTCGGTGAAATGGTCGGAAATAGGAGAAATTACTTGAAAACTCAATTTTTAAAAATAAAGATTTCTAATATTCTTTAAGTCAATAAATGAAATATAAAGATAGTTTTTTGTTAATAGTAAGATATTAATATGATATGTTACATTAAATTTCCATCCAATCATCCCAACAGTAAAAAAAGTAGTATGTACTCAGAATCAGAACCATATTTGGAACCATAATTAGAAGCCATTGGTTTCTCCTATTGAACATGAAGAGAATGGTGACATGTGAGCACCTCTTCAATAAGGATGAGGTGTATGATAACTACTAATTAAAAAATATATATGAAATAAAGAAAAAAAATTAAAATATCTCCAGTTAAAACTTTAATTTAACTCTTAAATCTTGTGTCTAACTGATTTGTTTGGATTTAGCTAAAAATATAGAAACTATCTAAATAAACTTCTTTAAACACTTCAACTCACTCTAACAACTCAACACATTAGCGAATAAATAAGTGAAAATTCATTAATATGTGCAAAGTTCGATGAAAGCGAAGGGTAGATTCCCTTATTTTTGTTGTTTCGTCAAAACGACATGTAATTTCGATGAAATTCCGTTGACATTTCGATGATATTTCTTTGAAATCATGGAAAAAAAAATAGAAGAGCATTTCGATTTCGGTGACCTAAAGAAATGGAAATTTCGAAGAATTTTGGTGGAATTTTGTTGAAATTTAAGGCCATAGAAAGAAAGGGGGAGAGGGAGAGAAGAGAGAGAGAGAAAGAGCGAGGGAATGGATGGAGTTGTACTCGTTATTTTAGTGATCTTTCTTCTTCGGTGGTCGCGAGAGGTGACCGACCACTGCCATATCTGGTTGCATTCTTTTCTTCGCGTGCTTCTGTGGTGGTGGATGATTGCGCATCTGTATCCGTATCAGGTGGTTTGTATCGCTAACAACCGGTATCTGAGCGAATATGATACCAGATGGGTTCAACATTGTTGAAGGGACACGATGCGACGGATCAGAACAATGTTTGATGTCGATGAGACAACGTGATGTCGTAGATGTGAAATCCTCAGAAGCCATGATATGGTGGTCTCTTGGATAAATCGACCAACGGTTTCAAAGAGTACTACTGCTAGCGACGGTTGACAGGAGATCGTATAAGGTGGCACGTTGAGGGCACCCAGTGATGGGTGCATCACCTAGAGGCGGTGAGTTCCTGTTAACGAGACTTGCAAATGATGAGGGTGACCTAGTGTAGACTCAAGACGAAGAGATCATGATGGAATTCAACTCAAGGTGGAGATTGTTAGGATTAGAGTCATATTAGGATTAAAAAACCTAATGGGATGGGACTTATAATCCTAATAATAGTCGAGTTGTATTTCATTTGTAGTCCTAATGGAAATAGGACTATACGACTGTAATTGTGCTATATATAGAGGGGGTGGGAGGCATTGCCTCCATACCACCACAAAAATGTAACCCCTAGAGAGAAAGGGGGAGAGAGAAAGAATAGAGAGAGAGATAGCGAGGAATGGAGAGAGTTATACTCGTTTTTCTTTAGTGATCTTTCTTCTTCTCCAGTGGTCGCGAGAGATGACCGACCGCCGTCATATCTGATTGCCTTCTTTTCTTCACATGCTTCTGTGATGGTGGATGATTGCGCATCCGCATCCGTATCAGGTAGTTCGTATCCCTAACAATCGGGATCTGAGCGGAGATGATATTGGGTCGTGTTCCAACAATTGGTATCAGAGCAGAGTTGGTATCGCTTCTGTTCTGTGCACATGAATGTTTCTATTCCTATAGAATTGATGTCACTAGTGATGGAAATTTTTCCTTCTGAGGTTAGAGCATGTGCTTTCTCTCTTCTCTTTCCCTCCATTTCTCTAGGTATTTCTTCCCTAACAAAACTTTTAAAAGATTCATACACTTCCCCCGACCTTGCATAGTGGAGGTTTTTCTCTTCGCTGAGCTACCCTTGTATTCAGATTCACTCATGTTCTCTTTCTATTTGCATAAAATGACTAGTAGCAACTTAATGTTTTGCATTTTTCATGAAGTTTTATTGCTAATAAATAAAATTACTGTCATTGTGTCGACTTACAGGATAAGAGCCTTTCAAATGGAATATTTTTCCTTGATCTGCTAACTGCTGTGGAGCCTAGGGTCGTAAACTGGAGTCTTGTCACCAAAGGAGAAAATGGTACATTACCTTGCTACCTTCTCCATTAGCTAATCATATCAGATTAAGAACCTCATTCTAAAGCCTATTTGGATTTCTATATTTTTTTGTTTGGGCATTAAAAAATCCATATTTGCTTGCCAAGATCTCTATTTTTGTTCGCCATGATCGGCTGTCTCAGTAACAGAAATTATTTAGATTTTTTTTACTTCTATTTGCAGATAAATTGTATAAAGGATTATATTTTTTTGAAAAATATAGGAATATAAATGAAAATCATGCAAGTTTTTTCAAGATTGTATTTTGAAGTTTCCCTTGAACATTTTTGCTAGCAGTAGGTAAATGTGCACTTAGAATGACGTATTAATTCTCCACTTCCTCTTCTTAAATTATGCATTTTTCCAAGTTGAATGAGAAAAAATACCATGATCTTATTGCATGCAGATAACTTTTCGTCTTTTTCTTAATCATGTATTTTTCTGGGGAACTGATGAAAGGGTAACATGTTGCCTGATACAGATGAAGAGAAAACGTCAAATGCTACGTATATTATTTCCATCGCAAGGAAACTCGGCTGCTCAATATTTTTGCTTCCAGAGGACATCTTGGAGGTACTGCTATTTTCTTTTCCTTTAAATATGTGTTTTTACATGAGGAAATTAATCTTTAATGTCGTTATAAACCTCTTGTGAGGTTGTCCAATTTAATATTGGTACTATTGAACTTTTGCTGACAATATTAACCTCTCATCAGGTTAATCAGAAGATGATGCTTACACTGACAGCAAGCATAATGTACTGGCACCTGAAGCGGCCAACAGAAGGCAGACCTGCAAACTGCGAGGACAATGGGAGTTCATCTGATACAGTCTCCAGCATATGTACAGATGATTCAGCATCGGAGACCTCCGTGGAAGAGAATGGAAACAGGTAGTCCGTGATTCCGCGCTTCTAATCCCATCTCAGAATGTATAGTGCTTGTATTTTTCTCTAACCTTCCTCTTTGTAGGCTTAGTTTGCGATATCTCTACTAATTCACTAAATGTGCATGTTTGAATATGTAAAAAGATACTGTATGGCTGATAAGTTTTCTTGATTCAGTCACCTCAGTTTCGAATGATGTAATTGCTGCTGCAAAACTGCTTTTGACATTTATCTGAATGATGGCTTTGAAATTATTCCAAATAATCGATGAAAAAATCACCTGTTAGATGTTGCATTGTGACCTTCCCTTGAAAAGGGAAGGGTGCGCAAATCTGTTGATCCGGTATGCCATCAATTGGCAAGAGATATTTAAAGGCTGCTAAATTGAGGGGCAAATGGTATGAGGTTGAAAGTTTTAAAATAAACCAAGTTGCAGTTTAGGCCTGAACACAATGCCTATTGGTTGATTGCGTCCCATGGCTTGAAGTTATGTCGAAGTTTGAGGGGCAATATTAAAGCTGTCACCAAATTTTAGGAAATGGGCACATGAAAGACGTTGATGAAATCTTAAAAAAAAAGTCAAAATGACCTTAAATGGACAGGACTAGTATAACTAGGGTTTATTCTACACAAAACATAAATATGAACTTTCATTTGAGATGGTAATCAGTAAAATTTGAACGTATTCTTTAGGATGAGTGCTTATGTGCTGAACTGTCTGACCAGTTAAAACAGATTCTGAAAAAGTTGTCTCCGATGATCCGGTGAACTGACAGTTTTTTCTAATTATTACATATGTAGCACTGTAATATGCTAGGGTGTAAAATATGATATAAACTTATGCAATGCTAGGATATTTGCCATGTTCCAGTTTCATTGTAAAGTACTTGGATCGACATTTACTTCTCTACTTGGACAGGAGTCAGATACCTAGCAGAAGATGGAGGATGTCAGGTAGATCTAATACTTTAGTATCAAAAGATATATTTGTTTGGAGGCAATCTATTATGCAGTTCATCCCACCAAGACAAGGAAGGATTTGGTTTTGTCTTCTCAGGAAGCTGATCTTTCAAGTGGGACTCTTGATTTTTTTACCTCATTTGCCTCCACTATCCAGGGCTGCTAATTGAACTGAATCATTCGAATTCGATTAGGATTCATTCATTAAAAATTCAAAAAAAGTTCGATTCGAAATCAAATGAACTGAATTTGAATATAACTTGTGCATTCGATTCCCAAATGAATCGAATCTGAATTCACTTGGATTCTTTTGATAACAAATCGATTCGATACGCACACATATGATACAATATGAAGCACAATATATATGTAAATAAATGTAGTCTATATTTTGCAAAATCCCCATACATGATATACAACTTAATATAATAATTAATATTTTTCATCATTTTATTCTAAACATCCCAATTTTGGGATGCCCATTGCATATGCCATACCCCTTCTTTACTCCCCCTCTTTCTCCCCTCACCACTCACGAGATAAAAAACCCTAACATTTGCTTCTGCTCTCCAATGACATCGGCTCCAACCTCTCGCTCCTGCTCGCTTTCTCCAATGCCACCGGCTCTAGCCTCCTGCTCGCTCTCTCCAATGCTGGCAACTCCAGCCTCCTGCTCCTGCTCGATCTCTCCGACGCCGTCGGCTCCAGCCTCTCACTCCTCACTCCCACCGTCGACAACGCCACCCTCCCAGTTGCCAACCCCACAACCAACTCCTGCTCTCCCTCGTCATCGACGACACCAGTTTTGGACTAACCAATGCAACCAACATCTCTCCGTCACCTCCGCAGCAGTCAGTATCGTCACACGCACCACTGACGTTGGTATGGAAAAATGCCAATTGCGTTTTTTTACTTATTTTTCATAAATTCACACATTGATATGCAAGTTTGATGTGATTCTTCTCCATGTTGTTAACCCCCCTTTTACCCTAAAATCTTACGATTTAGTTTCTATCCAAACAATTTTCGTGATTCTAAAATACATTATTGGCAAACAAATACATACTAAATTTAAAAGCCGTCATTAGGTTACAGATTTTATTTTTCTAACAAACTTTTCCAAAACAGAATGCTTATTGATTTCCTATTCCCAGTCCCTAACGTAGAGGATTTTAGTTCCAATTAACAATCTATAGCAATTTTTCTGAAGCACATCAGAGACAACATGATTAAATGAGATAATGCTTGTAGTATAATAAGAAATAATAGACAAAATGATTATTCAAATTCAAATATCACTAAAGCCTTTATTAAGGTATATCAACAATAATGGACAGAGCTTACACGTTTCTCCCCCACTTTCCAGCAGCCATGAAAACTTTAGCCCATGACCTATGAGTCATAGCTCGTTCTCTTCACAGTTGCACATCTTTTGTAGACAACATAACTTGATTGGTATGACACCAATAAATTGTTTAGTTCAGTTTTCTAAGTATTGTTAGGACTTGTGAAAATAATTTGTATGCATATGGTTTACTTTGTATATACAATTTGTTTGGATGTAATGGGCACTTTGTCGTCCTTTTATGATTCTGATGGAATTTATTGATTTTTTTTCTCAGATATCATGGAGATATTTCACAATGAGAGGGAAGATATGGAGGATTCTTAGAGAAACCTGGAACACACTCTTCTGGTTATTATTTTGGATCGATATATCTATTAATCTATATCTTGTATTTCTAGATTGGTATGGAATTTAAAATATAGTTTTGAGTATGCGTTTTCATTTTATTTTTAGAAGTATAATTCAAACATACCATCTTCTCAAGATAGATCCATGAGAGGATCATTAGGCATGATGATGATATTAATGAAAAAGTGGAAGAAGAGGGTGAAGAACTAGAAAAATCGATTCTTGAAATAATTAATAAGATTGATAGAAAGAAAAGATCAATGATTTATCTATCATTTACCAAAGAGAATGAGAAAGTTGGTAGAGTGTCAGTTGAAAGGTGGAAATGCATTGATTGCAAGAAAACTTTCGAGGTTATGCATTGTGGAACCATTTCTCATTTAAAAAATCATACAGAATGATATTATAGCATGCGAGATTCAGGAGATAAGAAACAAAGAACGTTATCTTTTGGCCCTTCGTCATCTGAGTCCGAGCATTTGAATGAAATGCCATTATCATATTCAAAGTTTGACCAAATGAGACGAAGAGAACTAATTGCTAAATAGATTATTGTCCATGAACATGCTCTTAGTGTTGTGGAAGAATTTTGGTTCAATGCAATCATATAATATTCCAATTCCAATATTAGAAAAGTTTCCAGATCTACACTAATAAGTGATTGCATTAAGCATTTCTATGAAGAAAAGGAAAAACTGAAAAAAAGTTTTCTACATGTAGACATGATCGATCTCACAAGTGACACTTGGACATCAAATCAAACAATAGGATGCATGTGTTTGACTGCCCATTATGCAGATGCAAAGTAGAATTTGCAAAAATATGTTCTAATTTTTTGTGAGTTGGAACCACCAGATATTGGTATTGTTATTACGAATGCTATTCTAAATTGCTTAGTTGAATGAGGGATTGACGGTAAGATTGCCAGTATTACACTAGATAATGTCAGTACTAACGATGTGGTGGCAAGGACATTGAAAGACACATTTGCTGGTAGGGGTTGTTTATTATTTAAGGGAAAACTCTTTCATGTGAGATATTATGCACACATACTTAATCTTATGGTTCAGGATGGCCTTCGCGCATTAGAAAATACTATCTCTAATATAAGAGAAAGTGTAAAGTCTATCAAAACTTCACGCTTCAAGAAATTTGGTGAGATTTCGAAGCAATTGAATCTTTCTACTTTAAGAGGGCTTTCCATGGATGTGCTTATTCGTTGGATTCCACTTTTTTCATACTTGATTCCGCACTCTGTTATAAAATTGTATTTCAAAGTTATGCTAGAAGAGATGAGAGTTACAAATGGCTACCATCACAAGAAGCGTAGGAGAAAGTTGAAAAATCCACCCTCTTTTAAAGCAAGTTTTTTGAGCGACGCAAGTTTTTTCTGGTATAAAGTTTCCAATGGCGAATTTGTTTCTTCCGAAAATTTGGAAAGTAGCAGAAATTTTGAAAGACAATATATTTTCGAGTGATGATTTCATTAAATAAATGACCATTGCAATGAAATTGAAGTTCAAAAAATATTGAAAAGATTGCAACCTTTTGATCTATTTCTTACCTCATTGATCCGAGATATAAATTGAAGCCTTTAAAATTTATTTTTGATAAGGTTTACACTTATGTTGAATCTAACGAACAATTGATAAAATTGAAGAAAGAATTATCAGGAATATACTCTTTTTTACTCACAAAGGTTGGGCCAACAAAAGGGTGGAAGCAAAAATTTCAGTGGAAATAACGAATCTTTGAATGCATTTCCTACAGAATTGACAAGTGAAGCTGAGTTGGATGATTATTTGGACATTGAAAATGAACCTCCTGAGAAATCCAACTTGGATAGATACTTGGAAGAGTCAACCTGAGATACAGAAAAGGAGATCCTTCTTTTGATGTCTTAGATCGATGGAAAACCAACGCTTTGACACTTCTTGTGCTATCTATTATGGCCCGTGATATATTGTCAATTCTTGTTAGTTCTATTGCATCAGAGTCAGCTTTCAACACTAGAGGGAGTCATCATTGATTACAGAAGTTCGTTATCTCCTAAAATGGTTGAGTCCCTTGTATGTGCCTCTGATTGGATTCAATCGACCCAATACATTACTCAATCTTAAATGTAGAAGCACCTTGCTTGAATTCGTTTCAAGAATATCATAGTTGCCATGAATGCTAATTTTGAATAAATTGAAGTTTCTTGTTTGTCAAGATGAAAGCTTGATGGTAGTGGTTCCAGGATAGACACAATCTTCTCATGGAAAAGGTTAGTTGTAAGTTCAAATGTACATGTAAATCCAATTCTACTAGTGTAGTTTTGATTTTAATGATTTTTCTTTATGTGAAGGATATGGAAGTGTAGATGCACTCTTTAGGTTGCTATCAACGTCATTGGCATGAATCAAGAAATCTAAAAGTTCACATATGTTCAACATTGATTTTTGAAGACTACTCTCTTACATTTATTTTAAGTTAAATGTGTTTATTTCATGTTTGTTCAACACCGATAATTTCATACTTGTGACCTCATATTTTTTGTAATCTGAAGTATTTTCAAGTGAGGCATAGGAATTTTAACCCTTTCCCTTCAACTTGTTTTATTTTTCTCTTATATAGTATGCATAAAGAAATTTTATCATGTAAACTATTTGTTGCTTGCATTTTTGCTTCAAATATCATGCTTAATTTGTAGGACTTTCTATACGAGCTTGGTGTTGTCATTCATCAACATGCAAACGTAATCATAATGCATTCAATAATCCATAAATAGTGTATATCATGTTTAATAAGACTAATCTAATTATTTTTTCTTTATATATTCAATTCATTATTGGTACAAAAAAGCAAATGAAGATTGCAAGAGATATACAGGATAAAAGTTAAGTACTTTAATGCAATTTATATTATCTATTGAATTTTATCATTTATGTTAAAAGTTTTTCTCATCTCAATTATTTTTTCACAAATTAGTATCACAAAGTCTATTCAAATCTTTGAAACTTAGAATATTATTTATATATTTTTTTATTACTTAACTTATTAAATAAAATTCTAATCCGATAAAAATGAATCTCGAAACTCCAAACGAATTGAATTTGAATTTATATTAGAACTTCGTTTAAAATTCGATTTGAATTTGGATTCGAAAATTTTATAATGATTCAATTCGATTAGCACCCCTCCCACTATCATCTCATTTTGAAGTAACTTGGACTAATTTTCCAATGCATGTAATATCAGTGTAGAAAGCTGTTTAACTGGCTTAAAATTAGAGATCAAAATGACAAGCACTGTAGAGCATCATCCTCATGACAGAGGTACCATAAACACAACCTGCTCAATTAGAGAATGCAACATTTTGGGTGCAAAAAATATCTAAATCCGATTTTAACAGCAAAAATCAAAAGATAAACATTATTGTGATTGGGACACAGTGGAGACATCTCAGCTTTCTTCAAGATGTTGGCCAATCCTTGCGGATTTCGAAGTAGTATCTAAGGTTCAGATGACACTTTCCATCATCATCCACAAACTGAAATTAACAGCAGGTTTGTGTAGTTTAGATTTCAAATCATGACAGAAATAACAGGCACTTTCCATCATCATCCACAAACTGAAATTAACAGCAGGTTTGTGTAGTTTAGATTTCAAATCATAACAGAAAAAAACAGGCACTTTCCATCACCATCCACAAACTGAAATTAACAGCAGGTTTGTGTAGTTTAGATTTCAAATCATGACAAAAAAACAGGCACTTTCCATCATCATCCACAAACTAAAATTAACAGCAGGTTTGTGTAGTTTATATTTCAAATCATGACAAAAAACAGGCACTTTCCATCATCATTCACAAACTGAAATTAACAGCAGGTTTGTGTAGTTTAGATTCAATCATGACAGAAAAAACAGAAATAGTGAAACAGAGTTTTTTAAAATTTTCTTTTTAGGAAACTTCTCCATGTGCATCCTGTCGAATCAGGCACGAAATTGTACTAAACCAAACAATCCTTTCCATGTGAAAGACTAACAAGAGGAGCCAAGGCCAGTCTCCACTTGGTCAACAATTAATCTGACTTGATACAATGCTGGCACAGAATAATAATATCAACAAGATCTAGACTTCAGAATTTCTGTTTACACTAGAACACAGGCAACCCCACAATATTCTCTTCAGAGCACTAAGATTCACAAAGTGGCATCATCTTATGCCATTCTTTTCTTTAGTCTTCCCTGTACCATTCAGTTGCATAAATGCCTTTTATAGCGACTCAGAAATATTGTGATCTCATCTGAATCATACACGAATCTATGGTCTATGTGGCTTGCTCAGAATGGATCTATTTTCCGGGGTGAGTGAATGCATATGGAAATGTAACTGAACATGCTTACTTGCTTAGAGCCTAAAGATTTTTTGATCTTCATAAAATTTTTATACTGTGAATATATAGAAGTCCCTGGATAGGCATCTTCTCCACATCTCACACTCTTTTTTCCTCAAAAAAATAAAAATAAAATAAAGTTCCATTTAAGAACTTAAAAAATACCTAAGGATTTTTAATTTACATTACTTGAGGGGACTTCCAAATCTGCCATCACTTAACACAGGTTTCTGGTTGCTTTAGCTAAAGTTGCAAGTTAAATCCCAATTCCAGAAGTAATAGATACCTTTGTTCTTGCTGAATAGGAACCCCTTGCAAAATACCCTGAAGGAGTCGTCTCTTCCTCCAACTCATATGTATATGGTTCAGATTGGGGGCTGAAAGTTCCCAGCATTATTTTTGTACTGTCCACTGCAAGGAGTTGAGTTGTTCATAAATACAAGAAAGAATCCATAACATTATTGTCCATAGGTGGGTCCTTACCTTTAACTCCAGTCTTCCAGACTGTATTTGAGTACTTGAGCCCAGGCACAATGTTGTTAGAAACAGTGAAGGTGAACATGATACGGTAACGGCTTCCGTCTTTAAGTGCAAAAGCGTGGAGTTTGGCGTTTGTTGTAAAAGGTAATGGTAGAACAAGATCTGGGCGATCAGGTGATGAGATAGTCAGGCTCAGGATCTTCACCTCTGGTTCTGCAATCTCTGTACTACAGGCATCAGAAGTTTGTGTTTAAGTGAGATTGCATAATTGCCTGTTATGCTAAACCAGACACGGAAAAAAATAAACAGATTCATCCTTCTTTGACTGATATACTAAAATAGATGATGATTGCGATTTCTATTGCTCAACGGAAAAAAAATCACAAGAATCACAAGGACATGAAAAACACAGGTCAAGACTGTTAAGTTCAATGCAAATTATAGTTTATCCTGGATATGCAATTCGGAGAAGAGAATATTATAGCAGAAATTATAACAGATGGATCTATTAATGGTCAATGCAAATTTATGAACCATGGTAGGACCAATCCTCATTATCAGTTGCAAATCCAAACAAGAAATCTTAAACACAATTGTACTGGAACCATTTTTTTCAAAAAAGGAAAAAGAAAAAAAGGAAGAAGAAATTGGAGATCAAACCTCTTCCAAGAGTTGACATGTCCACACCCCCGAGAAGATTCTCCTTCCACCTCCTCAAGCTATCATCATCCTACTCAGCACAAAATCAACCAAAAATAAAATACCCATCTCAGAAAAACCCATCACTTCTCAAAAGAAACCCTAAAAAATCCAAAGAACATACTACGAAAACACGATCTCTGCAAAGAAACGAACTTGACAAAAAAAGGCGTGGCCTTTCTTCACCTTGTCAAGCTCAAGCTGCTCCTTGAGAGTGACCTGCGGGCCAAGAAGCACCACATCATTCTCCTCCTCCTCGTCCTCTGACGTCTCCCCACTTCCATCTTCTTCAACCTCCTCCTCCTCCCCCTCCACCACCACCACTCCGTTGCTCTTCTCAGAACAAACAGAAGCTTCACCATCGATATCACTGCTGGGTTTCTCCTCAGCTTTAGCCTTCTCTTCGGCAACATCTCGCGTCTCCATCTCTGGGCTAATGGAGAGAGACCCAACAACAGAGGATGACATGATAGATCAACTGTTGTCTACTGCTCTGCAAGGTAGCACAGAAAGGTGGGTCTTTTAAACAGCAGACAGGTTTCCTGCTTGTGGGTATATATGATTTGTGGTCGAAACGAGATGGGTATGTGTGTGTGTCAGTGGGTGTTAGTTGGAAGGTTAAGGAGAGACCGGAGAGGAATTATTGATGGCTAGAATGTTAATAACTTGGCAGTAAATCTTGAAGAGAAGGGAACGATGTAAGAGTTAGAAGGGAGGAGGTGGGTGTCACGGGAAGGACATGGACGGGGCACGGACTGGTTGTCTAGCAGTGAAGACGACAGATGGACGGCCAGAGCATTTGGATCCACGATGATTTAGACACCTCCACACACTTCTTCTGGTTCTTTTTATTTTATTCCTCTGTGGGATTTTGGCTCCTCCCTATCAAAAATCCAAATCCATGTGCAAGGAAGGGCCTCGCTTAGGCCGTCCTTTCGCGAGAGATCTACCGTTGTCTCGAAGATCCTGCTTCATTCCAAATTGCTGTGGATCAGCTACAGGATTTTGACGATTGATAGTCTTGAGGAGGTGGTCATTTTTTACTTGACACGTTAAAATATGAACGCTGAAGCAGTTCTTTGTCAGAAATGCTGCTCCTGTTATTTTGCCACTGCAAATTGTTGCCAAGAACTCCACTTCTTACTGATGCTTTTAGCAGATATGTTTTCAAGAATTCTAGTTACTAATGATCTGTATGGGTTATGGATGAACTGTAAGATTTCCTTCCTGTGGAGGGCTCAGTCGGTTGTGGAGTAAGCTGATAAGTCCCTAGAATAAAGAGCTTGTTCTGATGTTATGTATGGGTCCTGCATAGGGGTGTTAGGAAAGTCCATACTCAATAAGTTCAACTCGAACTCAGCTGGTTAATGGTTTGTTTGTGTTTGGATAAACTTAATGAATTGAGCTAACGTGTCAAGTTCGACTTGATTGTTGTTCTACTCGTTAACTCGAGTGAATACATATATATTGCAAATCACGGACGACAATACAGACAAACATGATTAATCAAGCAAAATGTAAACATACATATTTACAAGGTTCACTCGTATCTGTGCTACATCTTTGGGCGACAACAATCAATACATGAAGCCTTTACCTTAGGGATGTTATATACTACTCCTGGTACATACCAATTCCTGATACAAATTCGAATGTATAGAGGATACAACAAAACATCGGTTTGGTAGGGTATGGTGGCGGGGGACCGATGTGCATACAACAGTTCTCCGTCTTGATCGTGGAGAATAAATGGTTAAGATTGAAGGTATATCAACAATTTCCACCTTGAATTGAATCATCTGAGAAGTTTTTCCACACTTCACAGTCGCCAGCCCCTCCTTGGAGCCACTAGCGACTGGACATTGAGCAAGTCCAAATAATGTTTGAATTTCCTCCCAGTAATTGCATTCGTGAGCATATCAACTGGGTTATCTGTTGTGTTGTTCTTCACCTTGATCCCTTTTAAGATAATCTTGAATGTACACAGTTCACATCTTCTTGGTTATCTTTACAAATCATTCATCATATTTACTATTACGTATTTAATTGTTACGTATGTATGGTATAATTTTACAAATATAGAATGAACTTTTACAACATTGGGTTAATTTTTGTCCACAATATTTTTTATATTTACTATTCTTTATCCACATTTTTACAACATCTTTGTTATTTCTTACAATTCTATGTTATACTTCTTACAATGCTTGCGCAAGATGACAACTAGCTCTATTTTGTGACAACTCCCTTCTTACTTTTTTACAGCTCTTATTTCTTACATATGCACGATATAACTTTTACAACACCTATACAAGATGATGATTGGCTTGATTTATTACAACTCAAAATTGATGTTTTTACAACTCTTTTGCTATTTCTTGCAACACGATATGATAATTATCCTTTCTTCTTTTAAATGGAAAGAGATGGTGATATTAAAGTGGAAGAAGTGATTCATTTTGACAACTTTGTGTTATTTATCATTTAATTTTTTTTCTTAATTTGTACAGTAATAAGAGATGTGGGACTTACTAGGCTCAATCAATTTCCAATTATATAGTAGTGAGATAGCTTCGAAAATATGTGACTACCCATTCCGCTCATCATCATCTACTATCGGCTCAACAACTATGAAGTCTCCGACCCTGATCCTCTTGGTGGGAATAAAATGAATGAAGGAGTAAAATAGGAAAATATGTATTGATGGATGAGGTTAATGGGGCTGCCCCCTTGGGGCAGCCAACATAGCTGCCCCCGCGTCATTTGCGGTATTTTTTTATTATTTTTTTTCAAAAAATATCGCCATCTATATGCCATCCGAATTTCGTCAGAAACAGAGACTCCTACGGCCTCCATCTAGACGGTCGAACGGTAACATGATTTTTTAAATCGACACCATCTCGATTGAAGCCGTAGGAGTCTCTCTTTCTGACGAAAATCGAATGGTATATAGGAGGGATATAGGGATGAATATATATGGTTTTATTTTTCAAAAAAATAAAAAAAACACGCCAAAATACTAGGAGGCAGCCACATTAAATCCTTGATGGATTCACACACACACACACACATATATATATATTATGGTCGTTAAAAAGTTGGGATAGTTTGTCTACAACTTTCCTTTTATCAATATTCGGTTACCATATATGGAAAGAAAACTCATGTTTGATGGTATTCATTAACATTAGATCGTACATGTACGTACACACGTGTGTATATACATACATATATGAAGAAACAGAACTAAGTTATATAGAAAGGATCGTCTAGTGTGCAGCAGAACCTGTTGTAAATGGCAGAGTCGTCCGATCACAATTGGTACACCTTGAGATGCAAGCCCATTATCCCCGACCTCTTCTGCAGATCGTCTGATTCTCATCTGAGGGACCACCTGGATTACAGCACCGGCTCTAATTGCCATTTACAGCAGAGGATCCTTGCTCTGAGTTATATATTTATACTCGTGCAAAGCTGGGGTTGCACGCTATTTTTTATTTTTTAATTAGGGTATTCTGTAACGATAACATTTCACTAGACTGAGGTAATTTAAAATTTTCAAGGGAGCATTAGTAAAATATCCCTCGCACCCAAAAGCGGCAATCAACTCCAACCGCCAAGAACTAGCAAACAAGATCTTCGGGACTCCTCTCCCCCACTTTGAAGCAAAGCAAAGCAAAGCGATGGCCTCCTCTCTCTTCCTCTCCTCCCCTCTCCTCCTCCGATGGCCCACAACCCCTCTCCTCAGACCTCTCTCCATCCCCACCCCCTTCCCCCGCCTTCGTATCGCCGCCTCCGGTGTCGCCACCACCCCCTCTCCCACGGCCGTTGCCATCACCACCACCCTCAGATGTGGAGCCCGAGTCCTCTTCTTCGCGGCAATCCGGGACCGTCCCGGTGGATACCTGAACACGCCCCTGACGGTGGTGGCGGCCGGGATGTCGCGGTGGCTCGACATATACAGCGGGGTGCTGATGGTGAGGGTGCTGCTGAGCTGGTTCCCCAACATCCCCTGGGAGCGGCAGCCCCTCTCCGCCATAAGGGACCTCTGCGACCCCTACCTCAACCTCTTCCGCAACATCATCCCTCCCATCTTCGACACCCTCGACGTCAGCCCCCTCCTCGCCTTCGCTGTCCTCGGCACCCTCGCCTCCATCCTCAACAACGCCCGGGGTGCCTACTGAGATCTTGTCGCTTTCATGTTGATTTTGGTTTGTTTCTCGCCCCCTTCTTCTTTTACGCTTAGGTTTCTACGTGTGAAGGTACAGAAAACGGTCTTTCAAGCTTTCTATGTAATGAATGACGGATCATGTCGCCGGTGTTTTTGGATCGTCGATTTGTTCTAGTGGAATTTCGTCAATGTTTGGTGAAAATTCTGCAGGTGGAATCTGTACAGAAGAAGGTCGGATCGAGATACTGTAAGGTTGCATGAGTATTTGCATGTAATATAACGCTTGCAGTCGTTTGCATCAGGCTGTTCGTCGTCGATCTTTTGCATAAATTCTTAGGGCTTTCGGATGAACGTAGAGGATTCGCTGGTATATTTGTTATCCAACTGGGATCGGCAGAAAGTTTTCGCCGATGCTCGTTTTTCATATTTGGCTTTGCTATGTAGTTTAGAGTCTCCCTTGTTGCAAATGATTCGGCTGTTGTAGCCTTTGCCGCAGCAGACTCTGCGGTAGCGGCTGGAGCTGCTCGATGATCTTGATCGAGCGGTTCGTGTAAAATCGCACGGTACACAAAAAGTGTGATTTCGTGCGAGCACGCTCCATCAAGATCGAGCGGCTCCAGCTGCTATTGTAGAGTCTGATGCATCTGTGGCTACAACAGAGGGTCCATCTCCCCGTTTGTTTGGCATGATTCTCTGTCATTACAGCAGGTCATATAATTTGGATCACCATCTGATAGCCCAAGAGGGTCCGGAATGGTTGGTGCGCATCTCGGTCGTGATCCCGCAGCCCCTATGTAACAGCAGAGGATCCGCTCACTTGGCCGGAAGAGAGGGGGGAATGAAATTATTGTTGTGTTGTTGTTTCCGTTCCTATACAGTAAATAATATAGGAATTTGGATTGCAACAGAAACCTCAACATTTACTCAAGTTCATGTGAGACGATATATACCCTTCTTCGACCTTTATCAATTCTTCCACTATTTACTATTCACAAATAAGATTGTAGCTATATCTACATATTAAATAGATTTACAAATACCGATCGCGATGGTAGTGGATATCAAAACAATAACATGGATACTATGCGAATGTCAAATTATATTATGATGGATATGGATGGGAGAAAGATACACTCGTTTGCATATAAAAGTTAGACGGAAAATATATAGTAAATATATATTTATTTAATAACAAATACAGTTATAAAAAAATCTAGGACTAGATTTGCATAATAGAATGGATATTAGATACTTGATACAGATATTTATGGACATCAAAGTGACATTTGTATTTGTATCTACTTTAAATGGATATAAATACGGACATCATAATATAACTATAATGGATATCTTATTTTGTAATAGATACATGGCTACCGTTACAAATATCCATCTACATCAAAATGATAACTGTATCTCTATCCAATTTAAAATGGATGATTATACAAATTTCAAAATAGAAATAAAATGAATATTTTATTTCATAACAGATACATAGCTATTTATGTCGATATTTGCAGATATTGAAGTGAAATCTACATCAGTATCTAGCATGAAGCAAATCAAATACAGAAATATCCCTATTACATCTCTGAAGTAAAGTTGGTAAAAATTATGTCCATATCAAATAGGGTTTAACGGGGTTGTCTCTGCTCCATATTTCATTGATATTTTTTGTTTTTTGCAGAAAATATCATAATGTATTTTCATCACTATATTTCTCGAATACGTCATTTCATTTTCGTCAGAAATAGAGGTTCTTATGCCCTCCATCTGCAACAAGTAATTTTAACAGACTTAGAATTGTTGTAATCAACATGTTCTAGATGGAGGGCATGAGTCTGTTTCTGACGAAATTAGAATGACATATTAGAGGGATATACTAATGAAAATACATTACAACATTTTCCAAAAAAATAAACAAAGTCATTGAAATATGATAATCCGTTGACTGCTTTAGGAGGCAACCTCATTAAACTCTATTAAATATGCTTACAAATGGCAATGGATCGAATACAAAAGTATCCATATTCGTTTGCATATGTACTTGCAGAACAAGAGATATCCAGATGAAATTTTGAATATATTTATATATCGAGAAATATATCAAATATAATTACAAATAAACATGTAATCATATATATTTACGTATTTAAGTGGATACACGAATACCAATACATATATTTATGGATTCAAAGTGATGTTTATATATATATATATAATGTGTATATTTATACCCATGAACTTGAGTAATTTTGTAATTACCTCGGGAATCATGCGTATACACCCAGAACCCCGAATAATATTTACCTTTACATTACATAACTCTATGTCAACTTCCATCCGTTTATGCCGTTAACTTTGACAGATTCCATCCATTTTAGACAATTTTACCCCTCGAACAAAATCACATCCTCAAAAAATAGCCCATCTTCCTTCCTCCTCCAACCAGCTAACTTCTGCCGACCTCCTCCTCCTCCCATCAAGAAACCCCCACCCCCAAACCTGTCCCCTCGTCGGCTTCCTCTGTTGACCTCCTCCTCCCCTTGTCGACACCTCCTCCGCCTGCAATCCCCTGACGAATCCATGCCCCCACCCCCGCCGCGCCACCCTCCAGCAAACGCCCCCCTGTTGCGCCCCCTCCAGCAAAGGCCCACCACCTCTGTCGTACCATGCATCCCCCCCGTTGCACTCCCTCCAGCAAAGGCCCACCACCACCCCCGTCGCCCCCTGCATCCCGATGAAGTCCCCCTCCTTCCGTTGCGCTCCCTCCAGCAAAGGCCCCTGCACCCACGTCATCCCCTACATCCCGATGAAGCGCACACCCCCCTACCCCCCCCCCTGCGCGCCTGCAATCCCAACGAGGCCACCCCCTCCCCTGTCTGCAATTCCCCAGGGAAGCCTCTCTCATCCTAACCTGCAATCCTCCGGCAAAGCCTCTCCGCCTGCAATCCCCCGACGAAGCCCCCCACGACCGCAAGCTTCCGACGAAGCCCTCCACTATCGCATGCATCCGCCCTCCAGCACCTGCCCTCCTTCCACGTTGGCTTTCTTTCTTCTCACTACAGGCGGGCGGGTCTAAGGGGACGGTCGTAAACCGTCCTTTTTGTCTCTAGAACTGTCCCCTCTGATCAACGGGGACGGTTCCTAAACCGTCTCTTCAGCCACCGTCTCATTTGACTATATGGGACGGTTATGATAACCGTCTCATGTAATCGACCATTGGAGACGGTTGTAACCGTCCGTTACATGAAGGCTATTAGGGACGGTTGCGACCGTCCCTACAACCTATATTCTTAGAGACGGTTACAACCGTCCCTAATGGTCTTCAACATTTTGAGACGGGCCCAGAAAACCTTTGGGGACGATTACCCCCGTCTCATGCGTTTCGCAGACGCGACGGTTGTAACCGTCCCCTGTACCTTAGCGTATAAAGCGACGCCAACATAAGTATATAAGGGACGGTTGCAACCGTTGCGTCTGTCCAACAAGAGGGGACGGTTACAACCGTCCCGAATAGTCTTCTGTTGGCGTCGCTATAGACCTTTCCAGGCTTCTGTTGGCGTCGCAAAAAGACCTTCAGAGTAGACGGGACGGTTACAACCGTCGCATACATTTGCTTTTAGGGACGGTTACAACCGTCCCATCTACACTTTAGGTCTTTTGCGACGCCAACAGAAGCCTGGGAAAGTCTATAGCGACGCCAACAAAAGACTTTTAGGGACGGTTGTAACCGTCCCCTCTAGTGTAGAATCTATAGCGACGCCAACAGAAGACTATTAGGGACGGTTCTAACCGTCCCAAGTGCTCTTCCCTAATGGGGACGGTTAGAACCGTCCCCAATAGTCTCCGTGATTTGTTGTGGCTGGAGGGACGTTTCTGTAGCTCTAGAGGGGACGGTTACAACCGTCCCCAGTAAACCATGAAAGGAAAAAAATTACATATTCTGATATGTTCCTTACATCATTCAATATTACACCTGAAAACAATATTAACATAATAAAATGTACAACACCAAACATTTTTCTCTTCAAAAGAACAAACCACAACATCCAACAACTAAGCATATCACAACATCCAACAACTAAGCATATCACAACATCCAACAACTAAGCATATCACAACATCCAACAACATAATTATAAAACAACAATAATAAACGATAACAAGTCTACATAATGTTAGATATTAATACAAAATATTACAATTAAAGGATAAAAATTAACTAGGGTACTAACTCCATGCCACCTACTCTGATGCGTCACTCCCGTCACTCTCATCGGTTTCCTCCTCACTCTCCTCGTCGTCGCCGAGATGTGCAGGTTGTACAGGGGGCGTGGCTTGACTTTGAAGACGGCTTACTAAGGACCTGAAATTCTCCATATCCATACGCATCTGTGCCATCTCCGCAGCTTGTGCATTCATCGTTGCCTTTACTTCGCGCAGCTCCCTCTCCATCTCTCTTTCTCTCTGGCTTCCCTGCGAGGAAGACTGCAACCCACCTGCACCACCCATTCCGTACCATGTACGGATCATTTCGCCCCGTCCTCCGCAACGGATGCGTCCACTGTGTTCTGGACCAGTGGCTTGACGGAAGGCATCATCAGCCGTCAACGGGGGATTGCTCGTCCCCGTGCTATCCAGCGAGGAGGTGGTAGAGAGCCTAATCATTTCTTCCTGCATATGAGAAATAGAAAATAATTTCAGTATATTACCATAAGTAATCCTTTAAGTAAAAATTGTATTTATACTTACATGTATTGGTGCGTAGGCTTCATCAACCCACTGCACCTCTCCTCCTAAGTCTATGCTCTTTGACCCAGCAAATACCTCTATGCGGGTCATTTCTCGTTCATTTTCCCTCAACTATTAAAAAGTTAAACAACTTCTTAAAATTGTTTAAGACTCAAAATTAATCGTTGTAAATATCTTTTAAATACTTACAAAGTCGTCCTTCAATTGGTTGGTGTTCTTCCTTCCCATCTTATGCGTCGACCTAAACCCTTTCGAACGATTCGCCGTATTCTTGGAAGAAATCGACTGAAATTTCACAATGTCAATATAAAAATAAAAGAAAAAACTAAGAAAACTATATACATACCGCAAAATCGTCACTGGACCAAAAATTAATCAGCTCCCTCCATTGCTCTGGTGTAACACCAGGAGGGATATTCTGCACAAGCTGCTCATATGGAATCTGGGGGTTGAAGTACTACAAATGGAGAAAAAAATATAGTCAATATGTAAATATCTCGATATTAAATATTAATAAAAAAATCTTACCTTAGCTTTTATGCGTCCCTTGTATCGACGCAACATCTCAGCAGCATGGGATAAAATCTGAGAATCGACATGGGTACTGCATTCCCATGTAAATACAGCCTGATACAACAAATATATTAACGATTACGTCATAAAATGCAAAAACTGTTTTAAGATTTTAGGATACCTCCAGATCAGCAAGTATGGCAGCCTTGACAGCATAAGGCAGCTGTCGGAAGTTGTGGGTGGTGATTGGGACGCGCGCACGGGCAACCTGGCCAAGGTAGCTCTGAAACTCCGTAGAGTTCTCTCCTACCGCATCTCCGCCAACAATACGTACAGGTAACGTCTGCCCTGGTGCAAGTCGGTCTAAGAATCTACACTGAGCCGGTCCACGCCGTCTCGGTGTAGATCCACTACCTGCATCAGAAGAACCGCCCTGTGGCTGCTGGGGAGGTTCAGGGACCTCCCGAATACGTCTAGGTCTAGGAGCCATGTCTGCATTTTTAAATAAGCATTTCAAATATATACATTTCGCTAGATGACACAATTTCAATTAATAGAAATTGAAAATAAAAAAATTACCTGAAATTGCTAGTTCCAAGTTCCATTGTCGTTGTCTAATACCTCATTCAAAAAATCATTGGAGTTATTTTGATATGCTACATCATTGTCTAGTGCATCTGCCTCTTCGTTTACGTCGAAGAAATCTCTCGGTGTTGTTTTAATTGGTATTATCCATCCACTAACTGAGTTATCTGGAACATAAAAGACCTGTTCGACCTGACTGGCAAGCGTATACGGTTCATTTGTTTGTAACCTACCTGTTTGCTTTAAAGAAAGAACCCCATTTCTATCCTTTTTGTAACCTACTCCAACTCGACCAACATCGAACCAGATGCAATGAAATAGAACACACCTTGCATCATGTGTAAAACTGATTTCAAGTATATCAATAATCTCGCCATAGTATCCGTCAACTTCAGCATTGAGTTCAGCCTTCACTATTACTCCTGAAAGTTGTGACGCTTTATTTTCGTCAAATCGGACATGCGAGTTTACCTTTCGTACTCCATCCTGATAAATTGGCATATGCTGGAAAATCATTAATTGTCCACAATAAAGAAGCACGCATTGTAAAGAATTCTTTCTTTACCGCATCATACGTACTAACTCCAGAATTCCACAGAATCTTTAGTTCGTCAATCAAAGGTTGCATATATGTATCTATCGCATTACCTGGCCCCTTAGGACCAGGTATCAATAACAACATCACCATAAAGGAAGATGCCATTGACATCCACGGTGGCAGATTATATGTAACAAGAATCACAGGCCAAATAGAGTAACTCGCACTCATATTTCCGAATGGATTAAAGCCGTCAGAAGCAAGACCCAATCGTACGTTTCTTACTTCATCTGAAAACGATGGATACATTTCATCAAACTTTCTCCACTCCTCTGTATCTGATGGATGTCGCATAACACCGGTTACATCTTTCCTTTTGATATTACTGTACCATATCATCATTTTAGCTGTTCTTTCGTATGAATACAATCTCTGTAATCGGGGAATCAAAGGAAAGAACCTTAAAATCTTCTCTGGTTTTTTCCTCTTCGAATCAGTATCATTATTCTTATATCTGCTACTTTTGCAGTCAGGACATTTATCTAAATTTGAGTAATCCTTCCAATATAAAATGCAGTCGTTCGGACATACGTCAATTTTCTCGTAGTTCAGTCCAAGTACATGAAATCTAGACTTAGCATCCTTCCAGTCCTTTGGAAAGTTTTCAGGATTATTTAATAATGTCCTAATCAAAAGTAAGACATCTGTCATTGTAACCGCTGTACACCGATTCTTCACTTTTATCTTAAACATCTCCAGAAGAAAACGTAATCGAGTCATTTTGACTCCAGAGCATAACGGTTTCTCTGCATCTTCTAATTTTTCATGCAACGTATCCGGAAGCGAATCCATCATTTCATCGGTGTCATGTCCTCGAATATTATCTACCATCTCAAATATAGCATCACGGTCTTGTATTTCTGAGACATCTCTTTCATCATCAACGTGGACATTTCTATCTTCTTCTAAATTAACTCCTTCACCATGATATGTCCAATTCGTATAATGTAGCCAAAATCCATTTAATATCAAATGCTCGTAAACTGTGGCTCGATTTTGGGTCAAAGTATTTTTACATCTTATGCAAGGACAATGTATCTTATCTCCTTCACCTCCTACAATATGATAGTGCGATTCATATCGAAAAGCCCAGTCTATGAATCCGATAACTCCTTTATTATACGTCCGATAGTCATCGAATCTTTTGTTCATCCAACTTTTATCCATTGCCTAAAGGTAAGATATAAAGTTAATTTCATAAATGTTTGGTAATGTTCATAACAACAACATGTCATCATTAGTAACTAGGGTAGTTAACAAGTTTTAAGTACAACCTAAGTATTCTGCTAAATATCATGTGGCACACTTGGCCTTCGATCCAGAGAGTCCGGTCTCGGTCTACCCCTCCTCCTCTCGACAAATCGGGTTCAGGAGCAGCGCTTGGCAGGGCAGGCTGCGGCACGTAGGCTCGAAGGAAAATGAATCGGCTATACACAAATATTCTACTTAATGAACAAATATTCTACTAAATATCATGTGGCACACTTGCCCTTCGATCCAGAGAGTCCGGTCTCGGTCTACCCCTCCTCCTCCCGACAAATCGGGTTCAGGAGCAGCGCTTGGCAGGGCAGGCTGCGGCACGTAGGATCGAAGGAAAATGAATTGGCTATACACAAATACTCTACTTAATGAACAAATATTATACTAAATAGCATGTGGCACACTTGGCCTTCGATCCAGAGAGTCCGGTCTCGGTCTACCCCTCCTCCTCCCGACAAATCGGGTTCAGGAGCAGCGCTTGGCAGGGCAGGCTGCGGCACGTAGGATCGAAGGAAAATACTCTACTTAATTATCCAAATATTCTACATCATGCATTTACACCTTTTGGTGTTTGTATAACACCGCATACTATCATGACATTCACATCTATATACCATCATTCACAACAATGCTTATCCATCATATACTATACATACTTATCCATCATACCAACAATACTTTTACATACTTATCCATCATCACAACAATACTTTCACATACTATACATACTTATCCATCATACTATTCACATCATAAGCAAGCATGATAAGATTATAAAAATAAACAATGCTTTTACAATAAACAATTCTTTAACAAATGTATATATATACAAATTAAGATTATGAAATTAAAGCAAGCACAATATATTAATAAATAACCAGAAAATTAAAAAAAACTTACATCCAAATGAGGACGTGAAAGCCGGTGACGGAGGGCGGAGGCTGGAGTGCCGAGGAGGAGGCCGGACGGCGGAGGAGGAGGTGGAGGCTGGAGGACGGATGCCGGAGGGCAACGGACGAGATGGGGGACGCCGGAGGGTGGAGGCGGATGCCGGAGGACAAGGGGCGTGAGGATGGACGTCGGAGGGTGGAGGAGGAGGCAGCCGGGCGGTGTACGTCGCCGGAGAAGGAGTGGGCTGCAAAGGGCGGAATGAGGAAGATGGGTTCGACGGGGATGGGTATATTACCATCGGGGACGGTCGTTCGACCGTCCCTTTTACTAAGAATCAGCGACGGTTATAAGTGGACCGTCCCCTCCGATAATTTTTATTTAAAGGGACGGTTCCAACCGTCCCTTATAATTATAATCGGGGACAGTCGCAAGTTGACCGTCCCCTATGGTTTCATACATTTTACCCAGCGCGCCATTTACAGATGTTGTAGGGACGGTTATGCAACCGTCCCATAAAACGAATCCATAAGGGACGGTTCCAACCGTCCCCTTTACTTTCACTTATATGCGACGGCCACAGTGAAGTAACAGGGACGGTTATGACCGTCCCCTAAAGGCTTGTTACGGGGACGGTCCAATAACCGTCCTTAATTGTCATGTAAAAAGGGGCGGTCATAGCCGACCGTCGCTAAACCTTTACATAGGGGACGGGCAGAAAGCAACCGTCCCCTAAAGTAGTATAGGGGATGGTTGCTGTTTGACCGTCCCCAATATCCGTCCCCAAAGGCTGTCCAGTTTGTAGTGTCTTTTTCTTTTGATTTAATATTATCCATTTGATTGGTGTTAGGTTAGATTAACTCGATGATGTGGTTGAGTTAATGGTTGAACTAACGGAGGATTATGGGTGTGAGTCGGAGTAAGTATTCAAGGTTTCGTATGTAATTCGTGATTATAGAAAGTTTCTGGGGTAATTACGAAATTACTCAGTGTTATGGGTGTAAATATCTCTTATTTTAAATGGATACAGAGGTTAAAATACAAAGTATATGTGGAAGTGCATCGAGTACAAATGTAACTTTGTAGATTAAAGTTGATTAAGGGATATACATATGAAACAAAATCGATAACAAAGTTAATCGTTATGTGTGTGTGTGTGTGCGTGCGTGCGTGCGTGCGCGTGCGCGTGGGTGTGCATGTGTGGGTGTGTGTGTGCGTGTGGGTGTGTGGGTGTGCGTGTGGGTGTGTGTGTGTGGGTGTGCGGGTGCGTGTGCGGGTGTGTGTGTGTGGGTGTGTGTGTGTGTGCGTGTGTGTGTGTGTGTGTGCGTGTGCGTGGGCGTGGGCGTGTGCGTGGGCGTGTGCGCGTGCGCGTGCGCGTGCGCGTGCGCGTGCGCGTGCGCGTGTGCGTGCGTGTGTGTGTGTGTGTGTGTGTGTGTGATATCTTTCAAATAGGACCTGATCCTTCCATACCTAAGGAAGGCCAATTGTATGGGTCTTTGGATGATCTTATCTTTTCCATCTACGTATATCATGAAAACCAACATCTACTCCCAAAATCACTTATATTTCAAACGTCATCACTCCAAAAATAGTAAAAGATTTTTGTTTTTCATGCAATTTATTATTTCCCTAATTGAGCTTTAACATCTCTACCATTTTACAACACAGTGGCATCTTTAAATAATTGTATTTTGTATTTTGTGTTTCTTTTTTGCATGCCAAAATCATCGAAATTTCGATAACAATCCTCCTAAAAATAGGATGTGAATATTATATTTGTATAATACAAGACTAATTACCTGAAAATTAAATTGTTATTTGTATTCTGGTTTTTGAGTTTGTATAATATGCACCTTCTTATGTACATCAAAACCCATCGAGGATATAACATCTTAATATAATTGTGTCTTCCTCTTTCCTCAAAATTTTTGTATTTGACATCTCTACAAATTAGGAACAGATGGTTATTGCAAATCTTCAACTGAGAGACATGGGCAGAGAGATGTGTGGATATTTGTATAATACAATACTAGTTAACTGAAAATTATCTTTATTTTGTATTTTAGTTTATTGAGTTTGTATAATATGTACCTTTTTTGTACACAGAAACCCCTTGAGGTTATAACATTTTAACATGATTGCGCCTCTCTCTTTTCTCAAAATTTCCGTATTTAACGTCCATAAAAATTAGGAACTGATGGTAATTGCAAATCTGATTTTGTATAATGAAATACTTTTGATCACATCCGTTGAAAGTAGATCTAATGGCCAAATTGCTTGGCCTTCCTTAGAGATGGAAGGACCATGTCCTATTTGAAAGGCCCCTATATATATGGATTTAATGGAGCTGCCCCGCCCCCCATTTCGACGTGTTTTTTAATTTTTTTTGAAAAATAAAACCATGTATATGCATCCCTATATCCCTCCTATATACCATTCAAATTTCGTCGGAAACAGAGACTCCTACGGCCTCCATCGAGATGGTGTCGATTTAAAAAATCATGTTACCGTTAAAAAACGACCGTGTAGATGGAAGCCATAGGAGTCTGTTTCTGACGAAATTCAAATGACATATAGGAGGATATAGGGATGAATATACATGACGATATTTTTTGAAAAAAAAAACAAAAAAAACGCCGCAAATGGCGCGGAGGCAGCCGTGTTGGCTGCCCCAAGGGGGGAGCCCCATTAACCTCTCTCTCTCTCTCTCTCTCTCTCTCTCTCTCTATATATATATATATATAGGGCCCTTCCAATGAGGTGCACCTTTCCTGGATGCATGGAAAGCCCGGCATCTCGTCTGGTTGATCTCAATCCAACGGTTCCTTATCCAAAAGGATATTTTAGTCAATGTAATTTCGTTTTGAATTTGAATTCTATTTTGAATTTAAATTCCATTTAAGCCTTTCATTTTTACTATTTTAGCCCGTCTGATTTGGCACTTTTTGTTGCCATTTATTCCGTGACATTTCGCCAACGTGGTGCCATTTTTGCGCTATGCAGAATGACTGACCTCTTTGTAAAATACACATTGACATTGTAAAATTGAAATCATCCTTTGTAAAATAAATTCATAGTTAGTAATACATTTATTATTGTAATTGTAATTTACGTACTGCCTTGTAAAACTTTATGCTTGTTTCGTAATATAGGTATGGAGATCTGCCAAAATAATAGATACTTACTAATTTATCAATTATTAATCAGAAAGAGAAAATGAAAAAATTGAGATTGATAAAACTCACGCTACGTTTGTAACATTTTTGGCTTGATTGTAAAATTTATATTGTATTCTATAACAAAACGTAGATGGTTAGAATTATATAAAAGGAATAATAAATGTAAAAAACAATCTGAAATTTGTAAAAAATGATAGGAGATTGTAAAAAATGATCCGAGATTGTAAAAAAATATTGAGATTGCAAAAAATGGTCTCTGATTGTAAAAAGATGGGCATAGACTCCTTCTCCAGCATCCTTACTCTACCCGCACCTCCTCCGCCCTTCTCCACCACGACCCACCTCCTCCATGCACGTCCTCCTCTGCGCACACACCTCCATTCACGCTCTCCTTCAACCTTCTCCTCCACGAACATCCTCCTCCATGCGCAACCACCACCTCCACCTGACGCCGCCTCCATTACCTACAAGACAACAACCTTGGAGAACGCCATCACCGGCCACCGTAGAGCATCGTGTTGCATCCACCGTCTTGCACACCATTACCGATGAGCAGCAACCTCCTCCCCTCATGCCGCCATCGAGAGAGACAGATGGAGGGAGAGGAACCTCGTGCAGCTATCGGGATCGAGAGAGAGAGAGGGAGAGGAAGAAGAAGAGAGAGAAAGAGAGAGGAGATAATTGAGGAGATATTTGTTGCATTCTAAATATAGAATACGTTAAATTAACCATAATGGGTTTTTCAAAATTAAAAATACTTAAATAACGAGCTATTAATGATAACCATCAGATTGATTGCGGATGGTTAAGATTGCGAGCTTTCCTTGCACCCAGGAAAGGTGCACCTTATTGGATATATCTCATATATATATATATATATGGGTTAAAGGAGGCTATTCCCTGGGTGTAGCTAGTTGGCTACTCCCACCTCTATTTTTCCCTATATTTTTTATTTTTGTGAAAAATAAAAATATGTAAATTCATAACTATATCCCCCCGAACATGTCATTCCAATTTCGTCAGAAACAGAGATTCTTTTGCCCTCCATCTGAAGGGGGTCAATTTCAGCCATTTTGAGACCATTAAAATTTGACAGTCTTAATGGAGGAGATAGAAGTCTCGAATTAAGTTGAACTTTGAATGACACCATGGTGACATATTATGATCTAAATTCCAATAGGTTTCATTTGAGAAAAATAAAAAAATACAGGAGAAAAAGGGTGGAAGCATGTATGTTGGCTACAACCAGGGAGCATACTCCCTATATATATATAGGGTTAAATGAGGCTACACCCAGGTTGTAGCCAATTGGCTACTCCCACCCATATTTTTCCCTCATTTTTTTATTTCTTTGGAAAATGAAAATTTGTATATTCATCACTATATCCCTCTAACATTCTATTAAAATTTCGTCAGAAACAGAGACCCGTAAGCCCTCCATCCAGACGTCATTTTTTAACGGTCGCAGGATTTTTCAAATCGACCCTGTTTGGATGGAGGCCGTAGGAATTTCTATTTCTGATGAAATTTTAATAGAATGTGAGAGGGATATAATGATGAATTTACAAATTTTTATTTTCCAAAGAAATAAAAAAATGAGGGAAAAATAGGGGTGGGAGTAGCTAAGTTGGCTACAACTAGGGAGCATACTCCCTTTTCCCATATATATATATATATATGGGAGTTGGGAGCCTAAGCCCCGGGTGTAGGTAACCCGGCCTTTTTTTGCGTGATTTTTGAGTTTTTTGAATGAAACCTTAGGGGGATTTTCTTAATATATTGAGAGGAATATGTGTTTCGAGTTTCATGCAACACAAACATTCCTAACACATTCATCTAGAAGGGGTCAATTTCAATAATTCTGAGACCGTTAAAATTTGATAGTATTGATGAAGATGATACGAGTATCGAATTAAGTTGAATTTTGAATGACACCATGGTGGTACATAGTGATCTAATTCCCCCAAGATTTCATTTCAAAAAAATAAAAAATCTATGAAAAAATGAGTCGGGTGTAGGTAGTTACCTACACCCCTGGGTGTAGGCTCCCTTCTCTCTCTCTCTCTCTCTCTCTCTCTCTCTCTCTATATATATATATATATATATATATATATATATATGGTTAAATGGGGTTGTCCCTTGGGGGAACTAACTTGGCTCCCCCCATGGCATTGCGCCCATTTTTTATTTTTTTTGAAAATTTCTTCCGTGAATAGTCATCACTATATCCCTATATTATGCTATTAAAATTTCGGTGCGAAACAAAGACTCCAATGACTTCCATCCAGACAGTCATTTTTTAACGGTAACAGAATTGCTAAAAACGACCCTTCTGGATGGAGGTCGTAGGAATCTCTGTTTTCCGCGAAATTTGAATGACATAATATGTGTATATATTGATGAAAATCTACGAAAGAAATTTTAAAAAAAATAAAAAAACCCGGGCAAAATGCCGTGGGGGGAACCAAGTTAGCTCCCCCATGGGGGCAGCCCTATTTTACCCATATATATAGGAAAAAATGGGGTTGCCCCTGGGGACAGCTAACATTTCTACTCCCACCTCATTTTCCGCAAAATTTTTATTCTGTTGGAAAAATATCACCATGTATATTCATCCATATATCCCTCATACATGTCATTCGAATTTCGTCAGAAACAAACACTCTTATGCCCTTCGTCAAGAACTGGTAATTTTAATGGTCTTAGAACTGATGTAATCTTACCTGTTCAAGATGAAGGGCATATGAGTCACTGTTTCTGACGAAATTTGAATGACATATATGAGGCATATAGTGATAAAAATATACATGGTGATATTTTTCAAAAAAGATTTTGGACAAAAAATGGGGCAAGGGCAACCCCATATAACCCATATATATATATATATATATATATATATAACATTCGTATTTGTATTCATTTTAAAATGGATGCGGATATGGATATCACTTTGACATTGGCTTATATTCACATTCGTATTCATATATTCATTTTCGTATAATAGAGTTATTTATAAATATGTGTAGCAACATTTTATGATTGCATTCACCATTATTGATATAATTGTTAGAAAATTACTATATCTGATATATCTATTTTATGTATGGGAAACCACCCTAAACATGCATATTTTAATTAATCTATTAAAAAATTCGATTATTATTCGCATCCGATTCTTATTCATTTCACATTCATATTTATTTTAAAGGATATGATAACACATTTTTCACATCCGTCAATATTCGTATCCACATTCGTATTTTAAAATGGATAAGGATATAATTATACCTGCATTCGTATCCGATCGTTTTCATCCCTAGCTGCAAGACTTCATAATTCCAACCCAGGCATATGGATTCAGAATATGACTTGCCTTCAAGGACCAACATTTCAGTTATATGGCTTCAAAGTAAGATCTTTGCTCCGATTCCCAATTTATAAGGATCTTATTTTTCAAATGTAACAGAAACAAACCTGATTTTATTTTGTCTCAAATACAAGTCTATGTAAGCTTCTGCAACCCTTTTATGTCGATGTAAACCCTAAAAGTTGAAAGTTAAGAACCTTCTTTGTTATATTTGAAAAAAAGTCTCTGATTGGGCATCGATGCATAGTTGAGGACCTTTTCTTGTAATTACCCTTCAAAACATGTTCTACAAATGTCTGTCACAACCAGATCGCTCTGAAGAATAGCCCATGAAGAGTGCTCATGAACTAAAGAGCACTTTGATGCATTGGCTATCAAATCAACACAAGGTTTTCTTGTAATAGCTTTGTTCTTGCATCCTCCCAATATGCATCGCTACTATATCACCGTCTGTTGTTTCTGACATTTCGAAAATCCATTACAAGGAGATGGCATTCTGTGCCGATTTGAAGACTGCAGGTATTTCAGCCTCCATAAAATTGTCCAACCAAAAAAAAACATCTGCAAAACGCACGGCATAAACACCAGAACAAACTCAATCTGAAATACCGGATTCTCTACCAGCCAATGTCAGTTTTTTTGAAAGCTTCAGCTGTTTAGAATAATAGCTATTAAGTTTTGTGAAATACATATATAAACACGACAAATGAAGAACCGGATATTGGGAGGTTTTATTGTGTTATAAATTAGGGGAGACAAATAAATATTTTTATTTCGGATACAGAACTTCCAATTTATCATCATGTTGCCCTACAAACATTACCAGGTCTTCTTACAGTAATCCCCTTCCAGATTTGTCTACATCTCAATGTCATCCAAGTCTGGTAAGGGAAACCGCAAGATAGCTGCTATTCCCGTCAGTTGGGACAACTCTGCAACATGAGAGAGAAATCATCTGTCATAATTTTCATGTACAGAAAATGCCCCATAAGGTAAAAAAACAACGGGACGATTCAAATGCCAAGATTTTAACTAATTTCATATGATGCTGCAGTCAGACATCTCACAAAATGAAGAAGAAATCTAAAATTCACTACTCACGTTCTCCGGATACATGCAGAGAAGAAAATACGTGAGCGGTGCCTCCTGAACCCTTCACCGAATCGACTAAGTAGACATACTTTTGTCTCGTGGGAATATCGGCGTCCCTAAATTAGAAAAAGATTATTATAAATACAACTAATGCATTAGAAAAAAACTGCATGTTTTTTTATAGGGATTCAACTAGTAACAAATATATAAGAGACCTTAAAATATATTACCATCACGGTAGCTGCTAATTCCAGACTGTTATGTTTAAAGATATCATCTTTAAAAAATTCAAACTAATACCTGAAGAGGCTGTCGGTAATTAAAAGAGTTTGTATAGCCATCCGATCATGGGCAACTTCAACATGCTTGGGTCCATAACAAGCACGATCAGGATCCTTTCATGGAAAACAAATTTCAAATGAGCAAATATAACAGAACAATGCTTCCAAAGCGACATGTAAGAGAAACTTTGGCGAGTCAAATAATATATGATCAAAATAAATCTTTTTTTAAATGTTATAGAAGGATTTGACACTGAATAAAAATATGTAATAAAACATCCGTTAATACTCACATTAGAAAGCATGCTGAAAAATTCATTTAGAACTCGAACCTGAAAGAAATATGTGGTTACAATAGGAAAAGAAAAGATAAAACCCAAGGAATAATATGCAAAAAATCTGCCGAATACAAGGCCTAAGCATCAGTGAACTTTCAAATGGACAAACCCTCATCCCTCCATCAGCAACAGGCCTAGAAATGTCATCCAACACAACCAGATTCATCTTACTTTGCGCTTATGTAGAACAAGAATTTAATTTCATAATATCGATATATTTTCCTCTACCTTTTGGCAAAAATGAGAAGGATAAAAGATGGTCAAGTTTCATAAAATTAAACATTATGTCAAATGTTGATCTTCAATCACAATATTATGTTGCTGGACATAAATTATTATACTTAATGTAACTTAAATAAAATAGTGAGAAAAATTATTATTAAAATCCTTTTAACCTTTTATATAGTTACATGCAACTTTAGCACTTACCACAAAAATGTGTGATTAGATTAATCTTAGACTAAACTAATGCTTACATCACCATTGCACGAGATTAATTCAAAAATAATCAAATTCAGGTTTCCTATTTTCATTTTACCTCTTGAGCAGCTTTTGTATCTTTTATCAACGTTGCAACATTAGGGGCATCCAAGACTTCCTTCAAGCTATGCCTGAAATCAAAATACTTGTTAAACAATAAATATAGTATCGGCATATGCTAATTCCATAAAAAAATATGAAGTAATTGACACACACGCACCCCACATGCACACACACATAATTACTTCAAAAGAATATATTATAGTATAATTAAGAAGCTGACTAAATTTAAAACCCAAATATAGCCTTTTCTTTGTTAACCAATAATTATGATTTATGACTAGGTCACGTAACGATTGAGGAAGGATAGAAAAAAGCTTGAATGGTGAAGTAAAAATATAATTTAATCTGAAAAAATACACCATAGCTTGAAATCGCTATACTCTATAAAATTATCAGCATATATTCATGAAAACTAGTACCCACTTAAATGGTCCGGTGATAGTGTAGTATGCCTACCACCCAAAAGACCAAGGTTCAAATCCCCCCTTGTGGGGGTTGCCTTGGGTAGTCGACAGCCAGTATAAACAATAGTTGAATCTTTCAACATGGATTTGAACAAGAATCCATATACCCGACCCTACTTATAGTGGGAGAATGCTTTGCTATTTTTTATATTTATGAAAACTTACAGCATTAAGAGATCAACAACAAATAATGAAAAAGCAATTTAACACAAATCAAGTCAACTAATGCCTGCAACTTGAAATCACCGACTCCATTTACACAAAGACTAGATAATGGAATTCATACTCCTACACAAGGATGGAACATGATCAAAAAAGTGCCATGAATGTAATGATGGCTGTAACGAAAGGGGAGAAAACATTGGATAAACTTACAAGCATGCCAACACGCACACGCTCATGCACAGGTGCACAAACACACGCTCCCACATGCACCACATCCACACACGCCCATATGCACCTCACATATATGAAAATGATATATAGATGAATCTAATATGATATAAACTGCATTTCTCAGATAAGCAAAACAACCATAAAACAAAAGCCACATGATTCTAAAATATATAATCAGCTCAATGACCAGTGTTTTGAATCCATATGCACTGTAAATGAAATAAGTCTTACGGAAAAAGACATACTTGTAACCTGAAGTTGAATGTGCAAGAATTATGCGTGATTTGTTCTCAATGATGGTCCTAAGTTGTCTGCGTTCTGCCTCTAGAAATAGGTAATCGCGGAATTGATCCTGTAAAAGATAAAGGGGAGTTTTTTTTCACTTAGTAGTTATATTCATAAAATCATGGTTATTTTCTAATTCCTTTGAGAGTAATTTAAAAAATTAAAAAAATAAAACCATCATCTTGCTTTTGACCAAAATGTAAGCAGATATGTTTTTTCTCCGACAGGGTTGATGCATTATTTAGAATAATAATAAATATTGTAAGACCACAAGCTGCCATTCAGCAGAAAAGTTGAATAATAGAAACTCAAGAAATGATACGGATGTACGTTACCTTTGTGAAGCCTGGACTGGCAATTACAACACATCTGACAACCTTGAAGTCAATATGCCTTAGAAAAGCCTAAGTGGATGAGCGGTTAGAAAGTTTCATATCCACCATCAGATGGACAAATAGATCTAAGTGTTTCGGGGTACTGACCTGTAGAACATTTTCAAAGAACTTCTTTAGAGCCTGAAAATTTGGTATATAGAAATGTAAGAAAATGACACAACTTCATTGGGTATAAGAGATTGAATATATAAAAACTGCATACTGTCTCATAACCGGCAATAGCTGGACCATGCTTCCGAGGTATGGAAGCCTCAATTCGTGAACGCGTCGCAGTTACACTGTAACAATTAAACAATTATAAGTTCCATGTAATCACTCAGAGAAAGATATGTAGCAGATACGTTAACTCAAGCAAAATCCTCACCATTGTTATCTCATATAGAAGTTGGATTAACAAGCTCGTAACAAAGGATTCAAAATACAACAAATTTAATATCATGGAATAGTAAATCAGACTAGTGTCTGAAAATAAATAAAATAGATATGCAGAATCAAGGAGAATATATTATAAAGAACTCTACTCCCTAAGCAGCGGGATGAAATCACATGAGAAAATCTCAAAAGACTAGGTATTCTATTAGAATCTCCCAATGAGTACATGGAATGTGAAGCTCTATTTATTGTCCCATTAACCCAATCAAGTCCCACCACTCATTCATGTGGGACTGAACTCGCCAAACAAAGAAACCCAATAACACAAATATCTCAATAACACCCAACCCCCCCCCCCTCAAGTTGGAGAATGAAACATTCAGTTGGACAATACAAGACACAAACCACACAAGCCGAGTACATTTTTTTTGAAGCCAAAAAAGGGGGAGACACTCGTAGATGTTCACCCCCATCAATAAATTAAAAATTAAATAAAGCAAAATAAATACAAGAAGCGCTCTAGGCGAGCCATGAGTGCAACAGACCAAAAGCACCGGCACAGACGTTCTCCTCGTAGAATCTATGACCATAGAACAACACCCCGTTCCTAGCCAGCCAAACAGACCATACTAAAGCAAGTGGCCGCAGAAGCTCCTCCCTCGGTCAATGCTTGGTCGCGACCAAACTCTTGCAGTAATCTTCCACGCCAGACCTACCCACCCAGTTTAGGCCAGGATCGTCCCAAACAGGAGTCACAGAAGGACTGGAGAAAAAAAGATGCTTAAAAGTCTCAATCCCCCCACCGCACAGCATACATCTCTCAGGGATCGTGCCAAGCAATCTAGCGCAGCGGTCACGCGTCATCAACCTCTTCCTCCTGAAAAGCCAAACGAAGAAGGTGATCCTCGCCGGTAGCCCCAGCCTCCAGAAGAAGTTGCAGTCTCTAACCAGTTCCGTCGAAAGAGAGGGAGGGGGCCTGCAGATCGCCGAGTAGGCCTTCTTCACGGAGAAAGAGCCCCCACGCCAAACCCAGTGATCTCGCCCCATGGAGGGCCTTGTGGCCCCCTTCAGCGCGTCAAGCAGCAGCAGGAACTCCTCCAGACGCTGATCGGAGAAGTTCAAACGGAAAGCCGGCATCCAGTTGTCGTCCACCCAGCAAGTTGTCACCCGAACATCCTGGTCCGCCGCCAACGCAAAAAGCCGAGGGAAGCGTAAGGACAACGCACCTCCGTCCGTCCAGTCGTCCCTCCAGAAGGAGAAGTAACGCCCATCCCCCAGTGTCGGCTTGAACATAGACCGGATGTTGGGAGAGGAAGACTAAATAGCCCTCCAGAAGGGTGAAGGTTTCCGTCCAGTCGCACCTGCCGCCGCAATACCCTCAGGCGTCGCTCCGTCGACCCCGTAGATCCGCCGGAGGAGACTGCAACAGAGGTCATCTCTATCTCCCCAGGTTCTGGCTACCCACTTCAGTAACAGGGCTTCATTCAGCTCGCCCAGACGATAAATCCCAAGTCCTCCCTCGCATTTCCTCAGAGCAATATTGTCCCAGCTAATCAGGTGCATCCCAGGACCCTGCCCACTCCTGCCCCACAGAAACCGCCTCATCAGACCCTCTAATCTCCTCTTGATGCATGCCGGCATAAGCCTCGTGGAAGAGTAGTATACCGGCATGGCGGAGAGCATCGTCCTTAAGAGCACGAGGCGACCCCCCTTCGAGAGGACCGTCGCCTTCCACCCTGCGAGCCGCCTCTCAACCTTCTCAACCAGCGGCAGCCAGTCTGCCGTCTTCGATCTCCCAGTGCTGAGTGGCAAACCCAGGTAGTGAATGGACAACCCAGCACTCTCAGTAGATAACGCGGAACCATAGAGGCCCGCCAACTCCAAGATCATAGAGAACGGGCCCATCTTGGACTTGTTGTTATTATGCACCAACCCGGACATCTCACTGAAAAGCTCCAGCGTCGCCGCCATGCCCTTATCCTCCTCAAGGCCCCCTTCTATGAAGAATATGGTGTCGTCAGCATATTGAAGAAGCGGGATTTTCAGGTCATTCTTCGAGTAGCCGCACGTGAGCCCAATCTGTTGGACTCTGTCGACCATGCAAGCAAGGACGTATGCCGCAATGATGAAGAGCAAGGGAGCGAGTGGGCAACCCTGCCTCACACCCCTCTGAGGCTGAAAATAACCACCCTCCGGGCGCCCGTTGACGAGGACCGTCATAGAAGCCGTGGTCACGCATCGCTTCATCCAGGAGATCCAGAGCCCAGGAAAGCCCCGTCTGTGTAAAGCCTCCCATAGAAAGTGCCAGTCTAAGGTGTCGAACGCCTTCGAGAAGTCCACCTTCCACAACAGGGCCTATCTGCTGCTTCTCTTCCAGTCCGCAACCATCTCAGATGCCATTACCAGGCTGTCCGCAATCTGCCTCCCAGGAACGAATTCCGTCTGGGTGGGGGAAATGATATGCTCTAGGACCCTACTAAGTCTAGTCGCAAAGACCTTAGCAACAATCAAGTACAGAGCATTAGAGATTACGATAGGTCGAAAGTCCTCGATCCTCTCCACCCTGGGCTTCTTCGGAAGAAGAACAATCAGCGCCTTTTTTAATCGGTCGAAGCCCGCATTGCCAAGACAGCCGAGTACATATATTAAATACAAATTTCGAACTCAATGTGATCTAGGAAATATGCAACGGTTTTCATGTGTTGTCGTTATGCTCTTGAATGTTGTAGATATGAAAGTATAAAAAGGATTTGCCTTTGGGAGCGTTGCCATCATATGGTGATATGAACAAATGGTTTCTATCATGAAGTTGCTACAATGGGCCTCTCTCGAAGAGAACCTCGAATTGGACCTCTAGCACACTAGCTCAAAGAATGAGATCACTATGGAATCCCTAGAGATCTCTCCATATTGAGCCTCTAACACAGGTCCCTCACATACATGGTCTACATTAAGACACTAAGCTCAAGTCGTAAGTATGTTCTCTTTTTCTTCTCATTTTTCTTTCGATCATTTTTTTGTTTTTTACATCCCTTTTTTCACAGTTGCTTTTCGGTCACTCATTCACCTTTTTATTACTACCACTTCAATGGTCTGGTGGTAGTGCAGTGTGCCTACCACCCAAAAGACCAGGGTTCAAATCCCTCCTTGTGGGGTTGCATTAGGTAGTCGATAACCAAGGCAAAAGTAACTGGATCTTTCAACATGGACTTGAGTAAGAATCCATGTAGCCTACCCTACTTAAAGTGGGAGAAGGCTTCGTCATTTTGTTTTTTTCATTCTCCTATTTATTACTACTACCTTTTTTCAAGCCATCTCCATTTTTTTCTTTGGTTGTTTACATTTTCCCTAAAAGTGGCCCACCGGGCCTTCAAATTTGGGATTGTTGGTGATGTAAGCACATTTGGGAGTTTTCAGCAATTATGTTCCCATCGTTTAATTGAGTCTAATCTAATTTTTGTATTGGTTAAATAAATTGAGATCAAATTAGTATCTCAAAATTGAAATGATTGTTTATTTGGTTAGTAAAATAGATTTTAGGATCAACTGGAGTTTTTATTTAATTTTGTTCTTACCTCTTTCAATTTTGTAATCAAACTCCTCCCTTAAGTAGTCCATTGTTGAAACGAGTTGTGAAATTATCAATTGATTTTTGATTTGGATATTTCCACCAATATCCCCTCTTCCTTTAATTTCTAGGGTTTCTCCTCTCCCTCATCCCATGAGCCTCATCATGTGTCTTTTCTTTCACTACTCATCCTCCGGTCTTCCAACTACATCAACTGATATCAGAGCATGGTCATCAAATCGTCCCCACGATTTGGCGATCCTGTCAAGAACATGAAACAGAGGATTCGAGAATGCAAGCCATCTCTCAAGTGCAAGATGGCATAACATCTCAATCGTTGCATAAGGGAAAGGAAAAAGCATTTCGAAGATCGTTACGACATGGAGAATACATTTTCCAACATCCAACATATGTCGGATCAGGATCTATACAAAGATGAAATAACAATGCTCATGAATGAAGAAGAAACCATCTATGATGAAAGCACTACGAATCACGAGTCGAAAATCCTCGTTCTGATTGCATCAAGTGGTATCAAAGCATGCCTATCAAATCATTCCTATGATTTGACATCCTATCGACTATATGAACAAAGGATTCGAGAATGCAAGCCATCGTCCCTCAAACGTAAGATGGAAGAACATATCAATCATTGCATAAGGGAAAGGAAAAGGCACTTCAAAGATCATTAAAACATGGAGATTACATTTTCCAACATCCAAAGTACGTTGGAATTTATACAAGATGAAATCGCACGCTCGCAATGCTTAAGAACTGTTGAGATATTTCTACATTCCATGTATCATTTCCGTTATTTTATTTCCTTTTGTCTATCTTATGTAATTTACCCATAGCCCTCTCCCCTATATAAGAGAGCTTAGGGTTACAGGAACAAACAATTATTTTTTTCTCTTTCTTCCAACATGGTATCAGAGCGACGGTCCTACACTGGAGCTCTCGTATCCAAAACCCTAACCCACCTTGTGCCCCCACTCACGCGCTGCTGGCCCCATCTCCTCACGCGTCGCCGACCCCATCTCCTTACGCGTTGCCGCCCCACATGCGCCACGCGTGCCGCCCCCCCTGTGCTGCTCCACGTGTGCCCCTCCGTGCGCCTTCACGCGCATTGTCCTGTGCGCTTCCACGTGCACAGTCTAGCGCGTTGAAGCGTCACTTGCGCGTTCTCGCGCATCCATCCTAGGATGTCGTCCTTCGCACGCGTGTTGCTCCTCCAAGCATCGGCGTTGTTCGCTTCTTCTCGTTAATGGATTTGGGAGCATAAGTCTACATATGCACCCAAATCCATGTATGTTTGTGTAGACACTTCGGTCTACAAACCTTAGTCTACATCCGGCAAGATGTCTGAGAACAAAGTTGATGTACCCGCCACAGGCGCATTCAGAGGTCCAACGCCTATTATTAAAATAGACAGGACAAACTATGAGCTATGAGCTATCCAGTTCATGAGCTTTATGAAATCGAATGGTAAGAAACGCATTCTTACCGAGGAACAACCGGTGGAGAAGACTGGGGCAAACGCCTAATGGGAGGCGGACGACGCATATGCTAAGGTTTGGCTTTCCAAAACATTAACGATTGAGATCACCAATGATGTGTTACATCAGCCCACTGCTAAGGCAATGTGGGATATCCTCGCAGCAACATATTCACAAGCGAGGAACGAGACAAAGATCCTCCAACTCCAGCATGACATATTCACTATCAAGCAGAACGGGCATCCTATGCATTCGTTGTATACATTGTGTGGGATGTTTGAGAAGCTTCACAGTGTCATGCCTCTGACAGCAACTCCAGAGCAACAAAAGACATAGGAATGCAACCATGGAAGGGGTATTCCTAGCAAAACTTGACCCTGAATATGATGTTGCTCGCTCTCAGATTCTCGCTGATGCCACTATTACTCCCATGGAGGAAGCATTCCGCATGCTCAACAGGATTACTATTCCTTCCAGTGTTTCTAGTCAGACTTCCTCGGCCATGGCAGCCTCTTGAGTAAGAGGGTGTCATTCTACTCTTCGTGGATGCGGACCTCGTGGTAGAGGAGATCGCACTCGTCAGCGCTGCACTTTCTGTCACCGCCCAGGCCATACCGAGGAGGCATGTTATTCCAAGCATGGGTTCCCAGCTTCAACCCGTGTTGCAGAACAGATTGAGTCTCCTGCTGCTTCTACTCTAGATCAGAGGTTTGATCACCTCGTAGCCAGACTGAGGGATATTATAACTCCTTCCGCATCACCATCCTCAGGAGATCATTCAGATGTGGCAGCCTCAGCTTCTGCCAGTACCTCTGTTGCTGCCAGCACCTCAGATACTTATGCTTTTACATCCTGTCATGACTGTGACATTTCAGAATGGATTATGGACTCTAGTGCAACACATCATCTATGTGGAGACAGACATCAGCTTACGTCATATAGACAGGTTAAGCCAGGGCGAACAGTTGTGATAGTTGATGGGACTCATTCCCCGATCACAAGATAGGGAGAAATCACTTTGACGCCTTCGATGTGTCTGCAGAACGTGCTACATGCTCCATAGTTCTCTACGAATTTGCTTTCTATTAGTCAGATTACCAACGATTTGCACTGTCGTGCTATTTTGGATCCATCGACTCTTGTTTTTCAGGACATTCTTACGGGCAACGTGATTAAGTGTGGCAGTGAGCAGGGTGTCCTCTATCGTCTGGTTCGGACTCCATATGCTGGTATATCTTCTCTTTCGTCTGGCTCTGTCTCTCCATTCACCTGAAACCTCCGGTTTGGTCATCTCCCTCTTCAGAAGGTGTGTCATATGTTGCCGCAGATTTCACCTACTTCTTCCTTTCAGTGTGAAGCTTGTCAGTTGGGAAAGCATCATCAATCTGCCTTTCCCAGTCATCAGAGTCGGAGCAGTAGCTCCCCTTTTGAGTGGTTTCATGTTGACATCTGGGGTCCAAGTCGTGTTGATCACAAAGGACACAGATTATATCTTGTAGCCGTGGATGATTTTTCACGTTTGTCATGGGTGTTTCTTTTGAAAAATAATTCTAAAGCAGGGGATGTGATCAAACATTTATTAATGAAGTGAAAAATGTTTCCTCTACTTTTGTGAAGTTTGTACGAACTGATAATGCGTTGGAATTTGTACTCGTGATATATCTCATTTCCTTTCATCTAGAGGGATTATTCATCAAACATCTCGTCCTTACACCTCTCAGCAAAATGGTATTGCTGAGAGAAAGCATCGTCATCTTCTTGATGTCACTCGGACTCTTCTCATTCAGAGTCGTGCACCACACTCGTTTTGGGGTGATGCCATTCTTACAACATGCTATTTGGTGAACCGTATGCCGTCATCTGTCTTTGGGTGAGAAAATTCCTTTCTCTGTAGCCATTCCTGAGGAGTTATTCTCACTCACCCCTCATGTGTTCGGGTCCGTCGCTTTTATTCACCAGTTGACTCCTGGTCTTTTTTTTAGCCAAGAAAAAGGGGGAGACACTCATCGGTGTTCGCCTCAATTGACTCCTGGTCTTGACAAGCTTGATCCTAGAGCAGTCATATGTGTGTTTGTTGGATACTCCATGACTCGGAAGGGATATCGGTGTTATGATCCTCTGCGCAGAAAATATTATATCAGTGTTGATGCCACATTTTGAGTCTATGATGTTCTTCTCTCCTACATGATAGGTTGGCTTCATCGAACACAAAGGATGTCGTCTATATGCCACCTCCCCCATGCCTGTTGTCCCACCTCCACCAACTCCACCTCCACCTCCACCACCATCTCCACCTCCTCCTCCACCCCCTCCTACTACCCAGTCGCATGCGCCACATGTCCCATCCCTACCTGAGTGCTACACTTGTCAGTCTACTTTTGCTCATGGTCATCGCCCATCTTCCACGGAGCCCCAGGAATCATTGCAGAAAATTACAACACAGATGGAGGACGTTCCCTCTGATCTGGATATTCATATTTCAGTTCGTAAGCAGAAGAGACCTTGTGCTTCCTATCCCCTAGCTTCTTAAGTCTCCTTTCATCGTCTAACACGGGATTTTCAGAAATTTGCAGTGGCTCTATATGCCGTGGAAATTCCACGGAATTATGAGGAGGCATTGAAGGACAGTCGATGACGCTTGGCTATGGAAGAGAATATTGTTGCACTACAGTCACGTGGTACGTGGAGTATGGTGACGGCTCAAGTTGATGTGTCAATTGTGGGATGCAAATGGGTGTTCACTGTGAAACACCATGCGGATGGACGTGTAGATCGCTATAAGGCGAGACTTGTGGCATGTGGGTTCATCCAGACATATGGGGTGGACTATCAGGATACTTTCTCTCCAGCGGCTAGGCATTCTACTCTGCGTATTCTTCTGTCAGTTGTTGTGACAAGAGATTGGCCCTTATAGCAGCTTGATGTGATGAATGTCTTCTTTTATAGTGATCTATAGGAAGAGGTCTACATGCAGCAGCCACCGGGGTTTTCTACTGAGGGGGAGTGTCAGAAGGTGTGCAGGCTTCACAAGGTTATTTATAGCCTTAAGCAGAGTCCAAGAGCATGCTTCCAGAAGCTCCCAAACTTGATAGAGCAGCAGGGGTTTGTGCGATCGACTATCGATCACTCCTTGTTACAGAAGACTCATAGAGGTACGATTGTCATTCTTGTGTATGTTGATGATATTATTGTTACAGGAGATGACAATCAGGGCATTCAGGGTGCCAAGGACTTCCTAGGTCAGCAGTTTGTGACCAAGGATCTTGGACATCTACGTTACTTCCTTGGGTTGGAGTTTGCACGAAACCAGAGAAGTCTTGTAATGACCCAAAGGAAGTATGTTGCAGATCTTCTTTCAGAGACAGGCATGACAGATTGCAAACATGCCACTACTCTTATTGACCCGAGCATGAAGCTATATGATGATGACACTGAGGAGGTCGACAAGGTACAGGGAGCATGTTGGCGAGCTACTATATGTGGCTATCACAAGGTCCGACATATCATTTGTTGTGACCAAAGTAAGTCAGTTTATGGAGCAACCCAGACAAGCACATATGGATGCAGTCCATATGATTCTAAGAAACCTGAAGACTTCACCCGGTACATGACTTCTTTTCAGTAGTGGTACATCTCTATCAGTTACAGCATGTACATATGCAGATTATGCTGGATGTCCAAAGGATAGAAAGTCTACCACAGGCTTTGCTGTGTTTATGGGGAATTCCCTGGTTTCATGGAAGAGCAAGAAGCAGACTGTGGTTGCCAGGTCTAGTGCTAAGTCAGAGTACAGGGCTATGGCACAAGCCACCACGGAGATGATGTGGGTCAGATCTGTTCTTATTGACCTAACTATAGAGGTGTCACTTCTTATGCACCTCCAATGTGACAATCAGATTGCTCTTTTTATTGCCAACAACCCCGCGTTCCATGAGAGAACGGAATATATTGAGGTAGACTGCCATTATACGAGAGATATGATTCAGAAGGGTCTGATTTCTACATCCCATATTAGTTCAGGAGAGCAGACATCAAGAATCTTCACCAAGGCATTACTCAAGGGGTCCTTTCAGAAGTGTTCGTCCAAGCTAAGCATGATTGATATCTATGCTCCATCTTGAGGGGGAGTGTTGAGATATTTCTACTCCATATATTTTTCCGTTATTTTATTTCCTTTTGTCTATCTTATGTAATTTACCCATAAGCTTCTCCCCTATATAAGAAAGCCTAGGGTTACAGTAATAAACAACTATTTTTTTCTCTTTCTTCCAACAAGAATGAAGAAGAAACCATCTATGATGAAAACACTATGGATAATGACCTGCAAATCCTCATTCTGACTACATCTACAATTATTCTCCCCACAGTTTTGAACCCTCATCTGTAAGTTCCCCAGTTGAAAGCACACAATATACATATGATCTCCATCTCGAGGATTATGATAAGATTAAACCGTTGCTAACCTAGTCGTACCACGAGCAGAAGTCAAGTTGATTGCTCTCTCAAACCCACAAATTACCAATAGAGATGCGGCCAGCTACCTCTCTCGATTATCAATCTCGACGTCAGTCCTCCATATGATGGGGTTACTACTGCACGCAACCCGTAGCGGCACCCTCGCCACTCGAAGCAATGACGTGTGAGTTGATGGGAATATCAATTGCCCTCCCACCATTTTCTCCATGTCAATCAAGACCAATGTCGCTGTTGGATTGGGCTTTGACATTGGAACATCGTTGACTCCCCTGAGATCTCACCACCATCGTTTTTCCTGAAGCTGTAGCCACCTCCCTTCTAGCCAGCACCTATGACATCATCGAACACAGTCCAACCAGCAATAAATGCCCCGCTCGATGAAGGCCTTGGGGCGACCATTGTCATCACCGCAACATATGTCAATGTTATTGTGCATGGGCTTAGAAGACTCAAACCCGCAAACATGGTCCCCATTGTTATCGCATGCTGCTCCCACTCCCAACCTATTGATGTCGTTGCCAATGCTAGAACCACTAGCTTACCCACAACCATTGTCGATGCTTGAATCACTAACTTTCATGCTGGAACCACTAGCTTACCCACAACCATTGTCGACCAAGGTTGATGTCAAAATAATCAGTCTTGCCACACTAGATCCTCACAAGATGAAGCCCTATCGTACATATCCATTATGAGGTTAATGTATAGGAAAAGTACTCATCTCTTCTTCAAAACTCTCCACAATATCTCTTGTGGGACAGAATCATAAGCCCTCTCCAAATCAATAAATATTATATGGAGGTTTTTCCTTTTACATCTATAAATCTCCATTGTTCTACTCATCTTTTCCCGTTGTTTTGTTCTTTAAATAAAGTTTGGGGCGAACACCAATGAGTGTTTCCCCCTGTTTTTGGCTTCAAAAAAAAGCGAATGGCTTCAATAGTTGAGCGACCTGGCATGAATTCGAATTGGTTTTCTTTTACTTTGAAACTTGCCTCAACTTTCTTTCGATCACATGTTCCCAAATTTTCATAGTGTGACTCATCAGCTTGATACCTCTGTAATTTGAATAATTTTGAATATCTCCTTTGTTCTTATAAAGAAGCACCACGATGCTTCTCCTCCAATCTTCAGGCATTTTCTTGCTTCGATAAAGAACATTGAATAAATTTGTAAGCCAAGTCAAACCACGCCCACCTAAAACTATCCATATTTCTATAGGAATGTCATCAGGTCCTACACCTTTCCCAGATTTCATAACCTTCAAAGCCTCCTCTACTTCCTTTGTATTCGTCTATAACTTGCATGATTCAAGTAACTCTCACTACATGCTAGATCTCCCAAAGAGACCTCTCTATTTCCTTCCCCAATGAAAAGCTTATGGAAATACTGCTTCCATCTAATTTCTATATCCTTCTGAGTAATAAATATGTGACCATCATCCTTAATGCATGAGAAAGGTCGTTGGTCTTTAGTTCTCTTGCTTTGACCAACCTGAAAAAATATGGTTAAGTGAAGGGTTAGAAAAATTGCAAAAACACCCATAAGTGGAAAAATTACAAAAACAAATAATGAATAGAAGAACCAACTATCAGAAATTGGGAAATTTAGTCCAATGGATTTACACGGATCTCTAATACAACATCTGGTGATCAAGCAATTCCTCAAGAGATGATTTTTTCAAGCGAAAGAGGATTGATGCAAGCACATATCTGGAAAATTTAAGAAATTGTGATTTCATTCCTTTAGTTGAGTCAATTAGGATTTTGATTTTATTTTTGTTTTCTATTTGTATTTTTGTACTCAAACCCCTTCCCAATATAAAGGAAAGGTAGTAGTCCATTGGCTAAACAGGTTATGGAATTATGAATTCATTTCCAATTTGGAGATCTCCCCCATGTTATCACCTCCCCCAGTTAATATCTAGTGTTTCTCCTCTTAACCAAGTTCCTCCCTCTCTTGTGAGTCTCGTTGCGCCTCTTTTCTCTCTCCTCACCCTTCGATTTTCCAACTGCATCAGATGGCCCCTCCTTTCTCCTCTCTCTCACGGTCCCCCCCCCCTTGTTATTCATGATCATAACAAGAGCCCTTATTGGGCATCGAGATACAAACAATGTTGAGATAATTATCTTTCTTTTCTTTTTATTTATATTTATATAGTTTTCCAGCCTTTTTTATGTAATTTCTCGCGAGAGCTTTTCTCCTATATAAGAGAGCTCTAGGGCTACATAGAATACAACTTTTCATTCTCGACTTCAACATGGTTCTTAAAAATAAGTGTGATGTCGGTCATGTTATTCAGTCCTTTATTAATGAAATAAGGAATATTTTTTCTGCAAAAATCAAGTTTATACAGTCTGACAATGCCTTGGAATTTCGTAGTACTCAGCTTGCCCAATTTCCTGCATCCCATGGTATTGTACATCAAACTTCTTGTGTGTATACTTCACAACAAAATGGGGTGGCTGAACGAAAACATCGTCAGCTTCTGAATGGGGACTATTTTGATTCAGAGCCGTGCTCCTCATTCATACTGGAGGGATGCGGTTCTAACTGCTTGTTACTTGGTAAATCGTATGCCCTCTTCGGTTCTGGAGGAAAAGATCTCTTTCTTGATTGTGTTTCCCGAGACAGATCATTTCTCCCTCACCCCTCGTGTCTTTGGTTTAATGGCCATTCTTCATCAGATGTCTCTGGGTCTTGACAAGCTCTCTCCTAGAGCTATCAAATGTGTGTTGTTGGGTACTCCAAGACTCAAAAGGGATATCATTGCTTCGACCCTATTCAACGAAGGTATTATGTTAGTGTTGATGTCACCTTTTTTGAGTCTATTATGTATTTCTCTCCTACAAGTGACAAGCCCATTCCTTCAGAGGATGGAGAAGAGGATTATATGCATCTACTCCGATCTCCACTATACCGTCATCGCCACCACCACCACCACCACCACCACCACCTCCTCCACCACCACCACCACCTCCTCCACCATCACCACCACAGCCTACTTTCTTTCTCCAGGTGTACCAACGTCAACCTCGTGCTCATATGCATCATCCATCATCCAGCACGTCTAAGGTATGTCCTGAGCATTTGAGTTCTATTAATGGTTGTGGTGATTTGCATGTACAACTCGAGGTGCATGATGTCTAGGATGCTACATCCTCTGCGGTTTCTGAAGATTTGGATGTGCCTATTGCTCTACGGAGGCAGAGGCGTGCATGCACTATGCATCATCTTGTTCCCATATGTCATTGGACCGTCTTTCAGAGGAATTTCAGAGGTTTGTGGTGGGATTGTCTGTTGTAGAGATACCATGTTCTTATCAGGAAGCGCTGAAGAGTAGTCTGTGGTGTCTGGCGATGGAAGAGGAGATGGCCGCTTTACAGTATCGAGGTACGTGGAGGAGTGTTGTGCAGGCTCCTCTAGGTGCGTCTGTTGTAGGCAGCAAGTGGGTGTTCACTGTGAAACACCGAGCTGATGGGACTGTGACAGATATAAGGCCAGATTGGTTGTTCGTGGGTTCACTCAGACTTACGGGGTGGACTATCAGGATATATTTTCTCCTGTTGTGTGTCACTCCAAGTTGTGGATTCTTATTGTGGTTGCTATGGTACGTGACTGGCCACTTTTTCAGTTAGATGTCAAGAATGCATTCTTGTATGGAGATCTACAGGAAGAAGTCTACATGCAACAACTACCAGGGTTTGCTGCTGAGGGGGAGTCCAGTATGGTGTGCAAACTTCACAAGGTCATATATGGCCTTAAGCAGAGTCTGAGGGCTTGGTTTCATAAGCTCTCAGAGTTGATTGAACAGAATGGCTTTGTCAGATCTACTGCGTATCATTCTCTTTTTGTTAAGAGCCCAGAGAGGTACAGTTGTTGTTCTGATTTATTTTGATGATATTGTTGTTACTGGAAGTGACGAACATGTATTCAGGCAGCTAAGTATCTCCTTAGAAAACAGTTTGTGACCAAGGATCTTGGCAAGCTACGTTACTTCCTGGGCTTTGAGTTTGCACGCAATCAGCAGGGTATGGTTATGACGCAAAGGAAGTATGTTACCGACCTCTTGGCTGAGACAAGCATGACAGGATGCAGACCTGCCACTACACCAATGGATCCCAATGCTAGACCAAGGCCCTAAATGTCGATTTCGGTCACCATTTCGGTATCAACCAAAACAGAATTTCGAAGGAATTTCAGTGGAATTTCGGCCGAAATTTCGGTCATTTCGGTCATTTTTTGTACTAGGACCCCCATATTTCGGTCATTTCGGTCATTTCAGTCGAATTTCGATTTCGACTGGATATCGATATTCGACAGAAATTCGACCGAATTTCACTGAAATTCATGTGCTAGACTCTATGATGATGACTCTGAGGAGGTAGATAAGAGATGGTACAGAGGGCTTGTGGGGAAGTTGTTGTATGTTACTATTACCATGCCAGACATATAACTTGTTGTGAGCAGAGTTAGCCAGTTTACGGAGCAACCTAGACAGGTTCATATGGATGCAGTTTGCATGATCTTGAGATATCTGAAATCTTCTTCGGGTGTCCCAAGGACAGGAAGTCCACTTCAGACTTCACTGTGTTCATTGGTAGCTCGCTTGTTTAATGGAAGAGTAAGAAACAGACAGTTATTGCTTGATCTAGCGTTGAATCAGAATATAGGGCTACAGCCCAAGGGAGCACGAAAATGATGTATGTCAAGTCCGTCCTGACTGACCTTGCTAATGAGGTGTCTCTTCCAATGCACATCAAATGTGATAATCAAGCAGCTCTGTTCATAGCTAATAATTCAGCCTTCCATGAGAAAACAAAGTACGTCGAAGTATATTGTCATTATACCCGTGATTTGATCCAGAATGAATTTATTTCCACTTCTCATGTTACTTCAGGCGATCAGATTGCAGATATGTTCACTAAGGCTCTTGTAAGAGGTCCTTTTCACCGTTGTTCCAAGCTGAGCATGATATATATGTTCCAGCTTGAGGGGAGTTTTGAGACAATTATCTTTTTTTTGTCTTTATTTATATTTCTCCAGTTTTCCAGCCTTCTTTATGTAATCTCCCTAGAGCTTTTCTCCTATATAAGAGAGCTCTGGGGCTACATAGAATACAACTTTTCATTCTCAAATTCAACAAATAAGATATGTTAACATCTAGAACTACGAAAGCAAATCGATAAATAAGTAAGAATAAAACATTAAATACTCAAGATTTTACATAGAACCCTACTCCTGAAGGAGCGGGATGAAACCACGGAAGAAGGCCTCAAAAGGCCAATTGTCTATTGCAATCTCTCAATGAGTTTAGGGGGTGTGGGGCTCCTTATATATCCCTACAGACAGACCGAGTCCCACGAATAGAAGATGTGTAACTAAATATGAATGGGTGGTAATTGGATCTTGGAGAGATCCAAACCCCTCTGTAACATACTCCAACTAGATAGATACAGAATTGAGCCCAACAATCTTATAATAAAAAACAAAACTAGGCGGCTTTTTCTTTTTCACTGCTAGGGGTACGATTCCCATGAGAACCCACCTACAACATGATCCCTTGTCAATCAATGGCCATGTGGAGAGTTGATAACTTCGATATTTCCTTTTTTGTTGCACTCCTTGGGATTCGAGAAAACCAATCGAGGACCTCGTGATGGCTCCATCATCAATCGATAGTTTCCCAGTAATCGAGACTTGACAAAACCATAATGAGGCAAATTGGAAATCTTACTCCATGAAGGATTGCTGGCACTCGGTCGGTTGGGGTCACCGATTAAAAATTAATCAGCAGTCGGCGACTAAATGGATTTAGGAGGACGTTAGTCAATTTTGTATTTTTTTAATAATTTGAAATACGTAAGCATTTGTTTATACATATACTCCTATATATTTACATAAGTTTGTAAATTCTCAAACTATAATAATGAAGTAAAAAACAATTGAAATCCAATTGAATATTAAGCATCTAACATTAAGTTTGTTAAAAAATAATACAATTTTAAAAACAACCCTAGAAAAATCGGCTTTAATAGTGGGTCGTTTTTTAGTCGGTTGGTTGACAAAAGTTATATTAGCTTTAGTCGAGTAGGCACCCCCCTCCCACCCACCCAATCGACTAAATGGCTTAGTTGGCCATTTTTTACAACCTTGATATTAACATTAAGGAACCTCAGAAAATAAAGAATGTGATTTTTACCCGACAGACCCTATAAACTTTTCCAAATACCTCTACGACCTTTGAAACAACCTAATTCCCCCTCAACCCCGTAAACTGCTAACTGATGCAAATTAAAAATCGGCGATGGCGAAGAATAAATTTTGATCGGTGGAAGAATGGATTTTTTTGGTGGAAGAAGAAATTGGAGGGGTTGAGAAAGAGAAGACTCGTCGGAAACGAGGGATTTGGAGAAGAAGCGCGAAGATCGCGCGGGGGAGGAGATGAGAGAGGGAGATAGAGATAAAATCTCAAGTTTTCATATAATCTGACCTTTCTAAAACGATAGCCTATCATCCCTTTATATAGGAGGGATGAGATTACAAAATTAGAAATTCAAATTCAAATTCAAAACTACTTATCCTAATTTGACTCTAACCGACTAACTAAATTTGAAATTCAAATTGAAACTAACTACTTTGAGATCACAGGCGATCTCTTTTATTTAAATAAAATTACGATGACTCAAATAAACGCAAATAAAATTAGCCTCTAAACAATGGATAAAAAGTAGAACATGAGGCCCTATTTATCCGTTTCACGCTGCATCAATTCTCCTCCGCTTGAAAAATTCGTCTCCCGACGAATTGCGTGATCTTCGGGCTGTTGATGGAGAATTCCACCTGGCTTGTTGGCCGAATCTCCCAATTTCGCTCCTTTTCCATATTACGTTTATAATTCTTTCCCACTGAGGGGTATGGTTGCAAAAGTTCTACCCCTTCACTTAAAATATTACATAGCAAAATATATCCTCTAATTAGCTCTTTGATAAAATTTTTTTGAAGGAAAGGTCTCCCTGCAAATATTCCAAAGTAATTTCCCATCCCAAATTTCACGGGATTCGAATCCCCGTAGATAAAGATCCCTTCGTTAGGGTTCTTCGTTCCTTTCCCTGGCAAAGGCGGTGGCGAACGCAAGATGGGAGCAGGGGGCGATGGCGGCGCACCGGTGGAGGATCGTTGCGATGGCGCGCTGCTAGGGCATAGCGGTGGCAGCTTGCGTGGACGGGTGACCGCGTTGACGGGGCGGGGGTTCGAGGTGACGCGGTTGGGGGGTGTGCCGAAAGGGGTGTGAGGGTGGCGGCAGGAAGGGGCCTGCGGGCTGGGGGGTGCGTCGCGAGGGGTTCAGGGACGACAGGAGAGGGCGTTGGGTGTGAGTGGCGACGAGAGGAGCGCCTGGGGGTCGGGCGTAGTGAGAGGGGTGGTTGGGGGTTCGGGTACAGTGGGAAGGGTTGGGGTTGGGGGGTCGCTGGTGGCGTGTGACTGCGGAAGGGGGTGTTGGGGGTGCGGGTGCAGCGGGAGGAGACGCTGAGGGCGCAAGGGATGCATGAGGGGGCGTTGGAGGGGGTGATGGGGCAGGGGAGCTCGTTGGGTTTGCGGGAGGGGCTGCTTGAGTGGTTGGAAGGGGTGCTGTTGTGATCGGGGAGGGTGCCAAAGGTGCGAGGGCGGTGGAGGGGGTCCACGAGAGGGTCGCGGATATGCCGAAGATCGATTCCTGCGACTTTTGCGAGTCTGAAAATACCTGGACAGCAAGCAGATTGACGTTTTTTTTTCTTCTGGAATGACCTGGACAGCGGGCAAATTGTCATCAACGGCGAGATTTTTCTGATTTTCTTCATCGTGGGTCTGGACAGCGGCTTCTATGATCGAAGATTTTGATATGGCGGCGCATAGAGTCTCGAAATTAGCCATAAAATCTCGACATTTTGACTGGAAATAAAGTAGTGCGTCCATCTCCTTATTGTAAGCTTCTTCGGCTCGTCGTTTCCGCTCCGACGAATAATGGTGTTTCGTCGTATATCGGCACGAATGTCTGGACGGATCGTCAGATCGTGAGGACGATCTGTAGGCCATGCTCTGATACCAATTGATGCAAATAAAAATTCGGCGATGGCGGAGAATAAATTTTGATCGGTGGAAGAATGGATTTTTTTGGTGGAAGACGAAATTGGAGGGGTTGAGAAAGAGAAGACTCGTCGGAAACGAGGGATTTGGAGAAGAAGCGCGAAGATCGCGTGGGGGAGGAGAGAGAGAGGGAGATAGAGATAAAATCTCAAGTTTTCATATAATCTGACCTGTCTAAAATGATAGCCTATCATCCCTTTATATATGAGGGATAAGGTTACAAAATTAGAAATTCAAATTCAAATTCAAAACTACTTATCCTAATTTGACTCTAACCGAATAACTAAATTTGAAATTCAAATCGAAACTAACTACTTTGAGATCACAGGCGATCTCTTTTATTTAAATAAAATTACGACGACTCAAATAAACGTAAATAAAATTAGCCTCTAAATAACGGATAAAAAGTAGAACATGAGGCCCTATTTATCCGTTTCACGCTGCATCACTAACCATTACTCGGTAGACCCCGTGGTTAACCCCCATCCATTTACATGTTAAATCTAACCAAATTCTGTTAAAAAGAGGTGCACATTGCCCCCATTTTTTTGACAAATTTACAAAATGTGCCCACTCCCACTTCCCCACCCTCCTCACAGGATCAAATCTCCCTCACCCATCCGTCAGCGACCCCTCCCCACCCCCGCCGTCGCTCAGAGGCCGATCCCCATCCCTGGCCAGCAGAGGTCTGACCCCTCCCCCCTGCGCTGCCCGGAGTCGACCCCCCTCCCCACGAGTAAGGTTCGGATCCCTCCCCCACACGCCGCCCGGAGTCGACCCCCTCCCCCGCGCGTTGTGCCTGAAGGCTGACCCCCTTCTCCCGCGAGCAGAGGCCGACTCGATCTTCCCTGCGAGCCGCCCGGTGAAGATGTGATTGTTGCCAAGAATAATAGTAGCATATAAACGAACCCTGATGAGAATAAAGAAGATAAGGTCATACAAGTTGAAACAATGCCGATTTCTTATGAAAACCATCATGCTGAACCAGATAATGCGCTACTAGCGAATATACCAATTACATCTACACAACTATCTGATGATAAGAAACTACTCAAAGGTATGTTCAGTCCCGATTTTTGTTTTCTATTACCACCAAGGATTAATAATGAAAAACCCTGCAGATATCCACCAAGCAACTGGAATAGCAGAAGGAACCATCAGGAACTCCTACAAGGATCTCTACCTATATGCCTCACGGTTGATTCCGACCACTTTCGCAAAGAAAGAAGACCTTAGGAACCTCTGCACCCCATAATTGATGCACTGGATACTCAGAAATCGTGGTTCTGAGTGAAGTGGATTGAAGCTTTACGGAGCTGCTAATGATCAAAGTAAACTGATAAGGAGTATTGTCTCACAGATCGAATTTGAAACTCTGACTGTGTTCCTGATCCTCCGATTCACGGTGTAGGAGAAGATGAGCAACATGGGCACAAACATCATCCACGCCTTGGTGGTCATCCTTCCGAGCACGGATCCGCCGAGCAGGGTGAGGGTGATGGCGGCGTACAAGAACTCAAAGTGGACAAGCGTGGCCAAGGGGAATAAGGGCTCCATCATCGGCTCCAAGACGTTGTCGTGGCTATCGATGGGGTAGGGAAGAAATCCAACCGTTGGATTTCACGTGGTTTGGTTAACTCATTTTTAACCCAATCAAGTTAATCTAAGATGTGTCAATTTAACGGCAGGGTTCGTGGGCTAAGACGGACAAGTTTACGGGGTTGAGGGGGAATTAGGTTATTTCAAAGGTCGTAGAGGTAATTGAAAAAGTTTATAAGGTCTGTCGGGTAAAGATCACATAAAGAATTTGGATATAATCAAACCTCGACAAGATTAAATTCAAAAAATGGCTTGCTATGGTACCAGGTGAAAAAATAAAAAAGAAATGCAGAATCAAGAAAAAGGAGAAAAACGTAGAAAAAGGACTAAATATTCTATTACAATCTCTCAATGAAGTACAAGAAGTGTGGGCTATATTTGTAGTTCAACCTATTAAACTAAGTATTATCACTCATCCATGTGGGACTAAACAACTCTCCACACAAAGAGGTCCAATTGCACAAATATCTCAACAAGAGCAAGTATTTTCTCCAATGGTTATCAAAATCAAATGATTGATGATGCCAGATTTTAGAAGTTTTATTATTCTAGCATTTGAGATAATAGTAACATTGCAGAACACCTATCATAGGGATATATATATATATATACACACATATGCATGTTTTTGTCTGCAACTGATTCCATTTAATTAAGAATGCGGATAGACATTTTCAAATTTTGGTAAATACGAATATGGATATAGTTCGGGCTTATGATTAAAAAATATGGATATGGATAATTATTTAAACACTCTAAAGCATGCCGATGTGGATATGATTTATAATGGATAAGGATATTGAAAATTTAGGTGAATATCCATTCGAACATCCATCTGTACAAATACATTTTTGTATATATAATATATATTTACAAGTATATAATATATCTCTGAAGTATATATTTATATTGATACAATCATAAGATCTTGAATGAAATGTCCATATAACTACGATACAACTAAAATAAACAAAAGAAAAAAAGATTCTTAGTCTTCTCTGAAACCCATCCTTGACTTCCTCCAACTGTCAGCCCGCCACCCTTCAACTGTCATCCCACCACCCGCTACTTGTACCATATTTGGCATATTAATTGATTTTTTTAAGTTCTTCTACTAACGTTTCTATCAAATTATCATGGTAATTCATTAAAACACAACCTTACAAGATTTTTGACATTATGCATTACATAAATATGTACGCATGTTACCAGGAATCGATTCTCTGTTGGATAAGGTGCATTCATCCAGTAACTATCCATATCCAACTAGAAAGCATTTGCATCAGTATCTGTTTTCAAGGATACAGTACTAGATTTTTCTATATCTTTCTAATATCCGTATCCGACTTGGAAAATGGACAATGAATATAGTAAGATCCGTAACTGCATTTGTATCGATATGTTCACATCCTTTCCTATAGGCCTGTGCAAATTCTCACTAAATTCACAATTAATCCTAAGCCATGAGGTTGCTATTAAGCAGAAAATTTTAACTACTACCAGTAACCAAAGCTATAACAAATAAAGCAGATAAGTCTCCTGAAAATACCTCCTTCCTATGAGAAACAGATGTGCAAGACCTTCTTGCATGAGCAAGACAGAGAGGTCAGCACTAGCGGTAGGATCTGCAGCACAAAAATAAAATGAAACTTCATACACGGACAGATTTAAAAGAAAAAAAGACTGGCACACAGTAAGAAAACGAGCAATGTTTCCAACAAAGAAGCAGCAATGCCAGCATGCAGATTCTCACTTAAGAATGCATACCACATGCCTGGTGGAGTACATCCAATGCCAAAGAATCCAGATTGCCTAAAAATTTAAAATGGGTTAGAAATACTAATGAAAAGTAATGCAAGCAACATAAAATTTCAGGATCCTGGCAACACTCCCCAAAGGAATCTTCCACACAGTACTCTATCTACATAGCATAGTATTTAAACGACATAAGTGATACTGGAAAACAAAACCCTTTATGAACACCTGGATATACAAAAATTACAGATCTTGCGATCAAATTAATGTGTACCAAGAAAATATACTGCTACTGAGTCAAGGGTCTTGCCATTTTTAATAGATGAGCGTCGCTATCTGCAGCTTATTGCAAACTAGAGGGCATATTGCTACAAGAAAGCTTTTATAAATAAATTGACTAGTATCAAGTATCAACGGCATATAGACAAACAATTTTCCTTTGCTCCCAGAATTCCTAATTCCGCTTTGTTGCCATCAATACATGATGTTTATATATTGTTCAAATCCCTCTCATAATCCATTTCAACAATTGAATGTTGTTACCTTCATGAGTAGAAAAACGGAAGGATATGTGCATTTTGTGTATGTTGAGAAATCATACGGTGATAGAATTTTATTCATGTCAACCATGCCATGTTCATTAATCAACTATCAGGATTTGCTGTCCATATATATCAGGAATGTGAAAACTTGGATCTTTAAGCAAAGCAAATAACATCAACTCAGGGTTGGAAACATTGGTTTTAGTTACGTGGCACATATTAGATTCCCAGTCAGTATGTATCTGATTCTGATAGATGCTTGGTATAAGTATTAGGATGTTTACATCACGAACCCTAGAAACTTTATCAATTACCATCTCGACCATGTAAACATCGTAATTGTCAACCCCGCAAACTTGCTCCATTTAATACAACGAGTCCCGTCGTTAATTTGACACTCCTTGAGTTAACTTGCTTGGGTTAAAGTTAAGTAATCAAACCACAGGTGGAATCGTGAATGTCCACCTCGGACGGTTGAGATCAAGTCATTCTTGCATATCAAGGACAACTGTAGCCCCATAATTTTGCCAGTATGTGGAAGATGCAGTTCTCATACATGCTGGCAATTTTGTAGATAGCTTAGTTAGGGAAAGTATATTTTTGAATTAGTTACCCGAAGATGTGGATATCCCAAATTCTTTAGCACTTCTATATGAGCTGTTCATAAATGCGGACACTGTGCAGACAACTGTGGTATTTCTGATTGCAATTTCCATGTGTCAAGAATATAATGTTGTCACTAAATCGTGTTGCTGTAAGGTGCTGTTGAAACTGTTCTAGAACAGTGCATGTTCTGAGTTAAGTAATTAATGCTTGAATCCATATTTTCTTAGTAATTAATTGTGCATATCAGGATGACCAACTAGGAAATGCATGTTGTTAGGGGAAAACAGGAGAGCTTTAAAGCTGCATATCGACGTCTGTGCATATTTCTGCTTCATGCATTTTCATTGACCTGTCTTCGTTCTCTTTACATTCCAGTCTAACCGTCGCTAGACAAATGAACATGAATAGGATATTTATTACTATCTATTGCTCATAATGTAACTCGGCATCCCTTAAGCTCCCCAAAGCCTTCAACATCAATAATACTTGGATTAAATCATCTTCTGTACATTGTGATTTGCTTTTTAAAGCAATCAGTGATGGGCAGGTGGGATTTCCAGGGAACAGTACTGACCAGATCAACCTCGGATGCTCTGCCATGGTGCACATGGATTGCAAACTCCAAGCAATAGTACAGCTCGGATCCACCACCATTGTCTGAGGACAGGGGCAAAGTCCACGTGGGGAGATGGGAACGAAATGGAGGAACCTTCTCTGGTATGGACACAAGCGGCTCTTGATCACTCGTGAAGGTCTCCAGATCACCATAGAAAGCCCTGCGATTTGGAGATTTGTGCGGAGGTCGAGAGGTGCTGGGGAGGGGGCTGGAGGTCTGGGCTGCATTGGGGATGGGGAATGGAGGTCGGGGCAGCGTAGGGGAGGTGGGGCAGAGCTGAAGGCTAAGGTGGGAGTCGCATAGAACTCAGAAGAAGAAGACGTAGACCTGGAGATGAGGAAGAGGAGGAGGAAAGAGAGGAAAAGAGGGAGGAGAATGGGGGAAGATGCAAGGAAGAAGAAGGAGATGGGATGAAGTACCAGAGGATTGGGAAGTAGATCAGGAGGTCCAGAGAAGATATAAAGAAGAAGAAAGAAGAAGAAAAGAAAGGAGGGGGATGCATGGTGGGGGAAGGACATCAGACTGTAATTTTATAAACAATAAGGGACTAATATTACCTATTTTGGACGGATTTCATCAACTTTTACCGTCACACCGATGTGAGTTAACCAGAGGGTCTACAGTGTGAGATAGCAAGTTTCCAGGGTTTATGGTAATAATTACATGTTTACAGGATAAAAGGTACTTGACAGAGTTTCCAGGGCTCATGGTGTAAAAATTCCACAAGTATTTGTGCCTATTTTGATTTCGCTCAAATGCTCAAGGTTTGAACTTCTACAAGATATTTTCTAAAAGTTAAAATAAGAGGGGTTGCACAAAAGCTGCACACTCCACCCCAAGGTATGCAGACCTATGAAACATAACTCTAGAACATGGTTTAAAAAAACTGCCTCGATGTAGTTTTGAGGAAATATAGCCTTGATATCATAGACATGAACTGCTACAGTGAGGTTTAACTCTTGATTGTTTGAGACGATACTGAGGCTATGAGGCGGTGAGCAGAACCAATTATCGAAGGTATACCTTCTTCTGCTTCCTCGGATCTTACGTGCCCCAGCCCCTTACCTCGGTTCCAGTGCACCTCCTTACCATTCGGAGGATTGCGTGAGGCTCTCCACTCACCTACGCACCACCCAACAGTTCACAACTAGGCCATCAACGCAGCCCAGCAGTGCTTACGGCACCATTGTGCACCCATTGTGGTGCCCAAGGACCATCACTTGGGTGTGCAGCAGTGCCTAGGGAACCGCACCAAGACGCAATGATTCATGTGTAACTCCTCTCGGCACGCTTCCACCCTGATTTTGGTGCAATTCGAGTTGGGTTTGATCATCTAAATCCAATCAGCCTGCCATAGAGCGTCGAATCGGAATATGGGAAAGGTTGTACTCTAAGTTTACACGCACAACCATGGCCTCAAATTTCAGCGAAATTCGGTCGAATTTCTGTCGAATATCGATATCCAGTCGAAATCGAAATTCGACCGAAATGACCGAAATGACCGAAATATGGGGGTCCTAGTACAAAAAATGACCGAAATGACCGAAATTTCGGTCGAAATTCCATCGAAATTCTGTTTTGGTCGATATCGAAATGGTGACCGAAACCGACATTTAAGGCCTTGCGCACAACATATTCCCTTCGTGATTGTGTAGACAAAAATCAGATCATTCTATCATTTGGTCACGTGTCATGTCTGATCTTTTCCATTCATCGTGGCAGCAAACAAGGTTGATATACATTCATCTCCAACTTCAGGGGCATTGAAAGGTTTTTCCCATCAAGATGGATGGGACCAAATACGAATAGTTCAAGGGCATTATGGAGAGCAACAATAAAGAGTACATCCTAGCGCCACTCGAGCCGACCGACAAGACTGTAGCAAATATTTCGTAGAAACAAAACATATGGGCACGTGTTTTTCCCCAATACTCTTATAATGGAGATAGCCAATGATATTCTACATCAACCTAAGACAAAGACGATGACGAACAATCTTGCCACAACATACTTACAGGAGAAGAATAAGACAACGATACTACATCTCCAATATGACATCTCCATTATGCAGCAGGATAATTGAGCTCTCCATACATTCTACTCCTGGTTGAAAAAGGCATGTTTGAGAAGCTACGTAGATACATGCCACTGAGTACTAGTCATGGGCACTTGATGACTCACAGGAGCACCACAATGGTGGGTGTTTTCCTTGCGTCTCTTGATCCCCAGTATGATATCACCTACCATATAGGAGCCTTTATCCCTTCCATTGAGGAGAACTGAAGTCGTTTGAGCTGGATCACGATCCTTATTGCTTTTACAACTCAGACCTCTTTTGCTTGACAGAATCTCGCAGTATAGGGGGCTTGGCACAGTTCAAGGACGGGGTGTCCACGATATAGGAAATAGTCATCCTCGCCCTCAGTATATATATGCAACCAAAGAGGGCGCTTTGAGGATACATGCCGTCAGAAGCACGGTCGCCCTCATGTAATAATTATGCTATTGCACATGTCACAATACGGATATTTCAGAATGGATTTGGACTCTGGAGTGTAGAGATAGTTATTATTATTATGTTATGTACCTCTTCGTTATTTCTTTGTCGTTTATGGACTACTGTGTACTTTACCCTTAAGGTCTCTCCCTATATAAGAGAGCCTAGGGTTTCTTTGAATGAATAATCTAAGTTTTTCTCCCAACATGGTATCAGAGCTGCCCTAGGGCTCTCTCCCCCTCCCCACCTGCCGACCTCTCCTCTCCCGCCGCCGTACCCGCGCCGCCGGCTCGATCCCCGGCCTTCCCACCCTTTAGGCGGGCCCCTCCCTCCCAAGCGGGCCCCTCCCCGTCGCCAACTAGCCCCCAGCGGACCCCCTCCAGCCGCTCTCAGTCCCCAGCGGAACCCCCCACTGCCACCAGTCTCCGCCGCCGATCCTCAGGCGGCTCCCCTGCCGCGTCGCCGCCACTTGGGCGGTACTCCATTCCAGCCGCCAGGCCTATAGGCGGGCTCCCAGTCCCGCCGCTAGCCTTCTAGGCGGCCTCATCTCCGGCATGCCCTAGCCACCCTCGTTTCTTCCACCGGAGAGATGGATTTGAGTGCGTAACGTCTACATACGCACTCGAATCAGATGCAGTTTGTGTAGACATACATTACCTTGTCTACAAACCCTAGTTCTTCTCCAACGGCAGTATGTCAGAATCGAAGGTCGATATGCCCTCCACCGGCGCATTCAAAGGTCCTGCGCCAATAGTGAAGATGGGCGGGTCGAATTATGAGCTCTGGGCAATGCAGTTCATGAGCCTCATGAAGTCGAATGGTAAGAAGCACATTCTTACCGAGGATGAGCCCGCAGAGAAGACAGGGATATATGCCTCATGGGAGGCTGATGACTCCTACGCAAAGGTCTGGTTGTCTGGTACATTAACGATGGAGATTGCTAATAATGTCCTCCATCAGCCCACTGCCAAGGCGATGTGGGATATTCTCGCCGCTACATATTCGCAAGTGCGAAATGAGACCAAGATGTTACAGCTTCAGCATGCATTTTCACAATGAAGCAGAGCGGCAGACCTCTTCACTCCTTATACACATCCCTGAGAGGGATGTTGGAAAAGTTATACAGTACTTTCCCACTTACAGCTACTCCTGAACAGCAGAAGACATTTCGGAACGCCACTATGGTGGGTGTTCTACTTGCGTCCCTTGACCCTGAATATGACGCCGCCCGGTCTCATATCTTAGCCGATGCAGTTATTCCTCCAGTGGAGGATGTTTACAGGAGAGTCAGTCGCATTACAGTTTCTTCCATCTCTTCTACTCCACCCCCATCAGCGATGGCAGTCTCGCGTGAGAGAGGTGGCCCGTCTTCCGGTCGTGGACGTGGACGTGGACCCCAGGGAAGGGGTGGTCGCTTTAGTCAGCCATGTTCCTATTGTCACCGCACAGGACACTCGGAGGAGACATGCTATTCTAAGCATGGGTTCCCAACATCGGCACGTGTTGCAGAGCATTCTGTCCCCGTTGCTATCTACTGCAGATAATCGTTTTGAGGAACTTGTGGCACGTCTCTGAGATATTATGCCACAATCATCTGGTGATTCGTCTGGTGGACCTTCAGATGTTGTTGCTACAGCCTCCGCTAGTTCATCTGCTGCTGCTAGTACCTCAGGTAGATCTACTGCATTTACACTGTCTCATGATATCTCTGATTGGGTTATAGATTCGGGAGCCACACATCATCTCTGTCGAGATAGAGACAGACTACAGTCATACAGGGACATTCCTCACGGCCGCTCAGTGCAGATCGCAGATGGTACTCATTCCCCTCTTATTGGACAGGGGGAGGTCTTCCTATCCTCCACTATGCATTTACAGAATGTCCTACATGCTCCTGAGTTCTCGATGAATCTGTTATCTATTAGTCAGATTACGAAGGATTTGCATTGTCGTGCCATATTTGACCCGTCTTCTCTTATTTTTCAGGACATACTAACGGGCATGGTGATTGGTTGTGGCTCTGAGCAGAATGGTCTATATCGGCTGGTTCGGGATTCCTATGCTGGCGTCTCCTCTCATTCTGCCTGACCAGTTTCTCCATACATCTGGCATCTCCGTTTTGGTCACCTTCCGCTCGAGAAAATGCGCCATCTTCTGCCCCAGATCTCTCCTAGTTCGTCCTTTCGCTGTGAAGCATGTCAGTTGGGAAAGCATCATCGGTCGAGCTTTCCTAGTCGTCAGAGTTGGAGCAGTAGCTCCCCATTCGAGTTGTTACATATAGATATATGGGGTCCGAGTCGTGTACCCGATCATCAGGGGCACAGATTTTATCTTGTGGTAGTGGATGATTTCTCTCGTGTATCATGGATCTTTCTTTTGAAGAATAAATCTGAAGCAGAAGATGTGATCAAGAATTTAATTAATGAAGTGCACAATGTTTTCTCTTCTTCAGTCAAATATGTTCGTACGGATAATGCCCTAGAATTTTGCACACGGTCACTTTCTCAATTTCTTTCATCAAAGGGCATTATTCACCAAACCACTTGTGCATATACATCTCAGCAGAATGGTGTGGCGGAAAGAAAGCATCGCCATCTCCTGGATATTACTCGAACCCTGTTGATTCAAAGTTGTCCTCCTATTTCTTTCTGGGGGGATGTTGTTCTTACTGCATGTTATCTGGTCAATCGAATGCCATCCTCTGTTCTTGGTGAGAAGATACCTATTTCTCTCATTTTTCCTGACAAGGAATTATTCTCACTGACTCCACGTGTCTTTGGTACTGTGGCATTTGTTCATCTTCAGTCTCCCGGACTTGACAAACTCTCTCCTAGAGCAGTCAAGTGTGTCTTTATTGGTTATTCCAGGACTCAGAAGGGCTACCGGTGTTATGATCCTATAAATAAGAAGTACTTCGTGAGTGCTGATGTCACTTTCTTTGAGTCTGTCATGTATTTTTCTCCTACAGGTGACAGACTGGTACCATCCACTACCAATGATGATGTCTATGTTCCTCCACCACCTACTTGGAGTTCACCTGAGTCTCCTCCTGTTCCTGCCTCCACGTCAGCTCCACCACCACCACCTCCTCCTCCACCTCTTCCACGACCTCCCATTTCACCTCTACCAAAATTCTATACGCGTCGGTCAGGTCCTGCTCAGGCTACACGTCAGCCACCCATCACACCTCAGGTATGTTCAGATGGCATTACTACTGACGGGTCAGATTTGGTACATTTGCAGGATTCTTCAGTGCAGGAAGACACTAGACCATCCAGTGCAGCAGATGATGATCTTGATATTCCGATTGCTATTCGGAAGCAGAAGCGGATGTGTGCCTCTTATCCATTTGCGTCACAGGTTTCGTTTCACCGTCTCACTGGTGACTTTAAGAGATTTGCTTCAGCCTTGTCTTCCGTGGATATACCACGGACCTACCAGGAAGCTTTGAAGAGTGATTGCTGGAGATTAGCTATGGAGGAAGAGATGCATGCATTGCAGTCCGGCAGTCCCGTGGCACATGGTCTTTGGTTCCTGCTCCTCTTGATGCATCTATTGTGAGCTGTAAGTGGGTCTTCACAGTTAAATATCATGCAGATGGCACTTTGGATCGGTACAAAGCATGTTTGGTCGCGCGTGGTTTTACACAGACCTATGGCGTAGACTACATGGATACTTTCTCTCCAGTGGCTAGACATTCTACCCTTCGCATTCTCTTATCTGTGGCAGTGGTTCGTGAATGGAGTATATCTCAACTGGATGTCAAGAATGCATTCCTGTATGGGGATCTACAGGAGGAAGTCTACATGCAGCAACCACCTGGGTTTACTGCTAAAGGGGAGAAGCAAATGGTCTGTAGACTTCACAAGGCAATATATGGCCTCAACAGAGTCCAAGAGCATGGTTCAAGAAGCTGTCCAACCTTATTGAGCAACGGGGATTCAAGAGGTCAAATGCAGACCACTCGTTGTTTGTCCAGAAGTCATCGGCAGATACGGTTGTTATCATGGTCTATGTTGATGACATTCTGGTTACAGGAGATGATGTTCAGGGCATAGAAAGGGCGAAAGGCATTCCTAGTCCGTCAGTTTGTTACAAAGGATCTTGGAACCCTAAGATATTTTTTTTTAGGCTCGAAACCCTAGATATTTTCTGGGTTGGAATTCGCAAGGAATGCACAGGGCTTGGTGATGACCCAACGAAAGTACATTACAGACTTCCTGATTGAGACAGGCATGGATGGATGCAAACCATCAAGTGTTCCCATGGACCCTAGCATGAAGTTGTATGATGGTGATACTGTTGAAGTGGATAAGAGGAGATATAGAGAAATGGTGGGAAAACTCCTTTATATTACCATAACTCGTCCGGATATTGCATTTGCAGTAAGCAGGGTGAGTCAATTTATGGAGCAGTCAAGACAAGTTCACATGGATGCTATATACATGATACTGAGGTATCTGAAGTCTTCTCCAGGTTCAGGGTTGCTGTTCAGAAAGGGCACAGATTTATCTATCTCAGCATGTGCAGACGCCGATTATGCAGGATGCCCTAAGGATCGAAAATCAACCTCAGGATTCGCAGTTTTTTTTGGAGGCTCTCTAGTTTCTTGGAAAAGCAACAAACAAACTGTTGTGGTAAGGTCCAGTGCCGAATCCGAATATAGGGCCATGGCTCAAGCCAGCACGGAAATGATGTGGGTTCGATCCATACTCGAAGATCTACATGTAGCTGTGCCTCTACCCATGAAGCTTCAGTGTGACAATCAGGCAGCCTTGTTCATTGCCAACAATCCAGCTTTTCATGAAAGAACCAAGCATATTGAAGTTGACTACCATTACACTAGAGACTTGATCCAGAGAGGATTGATATCTACTACGCATGTGAGCTCATGAGATCAGACTGCAGATGTATTCACCAAGCCATTGCTCAGAGGACCTTTTCAGAGATGTTCATCCAAGCTGAACATGATAGACATCTATGCTCCACCTTGAGGGGGAGTGTAGAGAAAGTTATTATTATTATATTATGTACCTCTTCGTTATTTCTTTGTCGTTCATGGACTACTGTGTACTTTACCCTTAAGGTCTCTCCCTATATAAGAGAGACTAGGGCTTCTCTGAATGAATAATCTAAGTTTTTCTCCCAACATGGAGCATCTCATCATTTCTACAGTGACAGAGAACAATATTGTTTCTCCTGGCCGATCTATAGTTAATACCAATGGGATAAATTCTCCTATTGCTGGACAAGATTCATGTGATGTCCTCCGTACAGAATATGCAACATTTGCGTGAATTTTCTATGAACTTGTTTCTATCAGTCAGATAGGAGGGGGCAAGGAAGAACATAATCCAACAAAGTCCTACTTCAACACAACCTAGCACAACTCTACTAGTTAATAATTCACTAGTCCAGCTCCATTTTTTAGAGCATGTGACCTTGCCTGCAGATCCATCTCAGCTCATTCGCTCGATCTCCAATTTCACCTAACATTAATGATCACATCAATGTTATCACACCATCCTGACTCTCTAGAAGATGCCTATGCAAGCAGACTGATTTATTCGGAAAGCAATCTCATCTACTTCCTTGGTGTTTGGTGACACCTTGAGTCTGATCTCTGTCATTAGATGGTGATGACCCTCTGGTACCTAGCTAAGTTCCCTCGCACGCTCGCTCACCTTCTTTTATTACCAAGGATCTGATTTGTCGTACCATTTTTGTTCCTTCTTCTTTTGTGTTTCAGGATATACATTCACGGGTAGATTCAATGGGTATGGCGTGAGCAAGGGGGTCTCTACCCATTGGTACATACTCCATATACTAGAGATCTTTTGTTTTTATTGGACCAGTCTCTCTGTACATGTGGCAAATTTGGTTCAGTCATCTTCCTCGACAGAAGCTCTTGGAATCCTCCTTCAAATCTCATCTCAGTTTAGTTTATAGTATGAGGCTTGCCAGCTTGGGAAACATCATATGAGTTTTCCCAGTCGTTAGTCATAGAGGTAATTCTTCATTTGATTTGCCATATTTTGATATGTAAGGTCCCAAGTGTATTCCTAATCACTAGAGGCACGTGTTAAATTTAGTTTTTGGTGATTTTTCCAGACTTTCTATGGTCTTTCTAATGAAAAAATGTCTAAGGTTGGTTCAATTATGCAAATTTTTACCATTGAAATAAAAATCTATTTTTTTGCTAATGTTAAGTATGTTAACTCTAACAACGCTTTGGAATTTTGTACTGATCGGTTATCTCAATTTTCCAAGTCTCTTGGGATTCTGCGTCAGACATAGCGTACTTGCACTTCCCAACAAAATTGTATTACCAAAAGCAAACACCATCATCTCTTAGGTGTTACCTTGACGCTCTTGATACGGAGTCATGCCCCTCACTCCTCTCAGGAGATGTTGTCCTCACCGCTTGTTATCTCATCAACCATATGTCATCTTCGTGTTAGAAGAAAAGGTTCCTTATTCAATTGTGTTTCCCGAAATAGGCCTCTAACACCTCGTGTATTTGGTTGTGTGGCCTTCGTCCATCACCTAACTCCTGGTAGTGACAAACTCTCTAAAAGATCCATTAAATGGTCCTTTGTTGGCTATTCCCGAACCCAAAAAGGGTATGATGCTTTGACCATGTCAAACGGAAGTATCGTGTCAGTGTTGACGTCACATTCTTTGAGTTGTCATGTATTTTTCTTCCACGGTTGATAGGATGGCACCTTTTAAGTCTAACGAGTGGGTTTACATTCCACTACATGCTCCTATTATGGCCTATGTGGTACAAACTCTACCTCGTTTGTATGGTCGCATACCTATTACCACTTGATCCCAGCTCCTGTGCCTTCCCCAACATCCAGCATGCTCCAGGTAAATTCTAAACACTTAGTTTCCACTGTTGACACTTATGTTCTTTTACAGCAAGAGTCTATATAGGATGGGAGTGCAACTACTCAGGAGATTATTATACAAGAGGAGGCGTACATGTGCTACATACCCTCTCTCATGGCATGATTCAGTAGAACATCTAACGGAGGACTTCAGGAAGTTTATCGTGGGATTATCAATGTAAAGGAGGAGCCTCCACTGACATCCTATTACTTTTTTCCTAAAAAAAATCCCACATATACCCCTATCATGTTCAACTGACCTTAATTTCCCCCTCTCATTTCTATCCGCTCATCATGTCTTCCATTTCCCCTGTACCAAGCAGTTCGATAATTTCTCTCTGGTTTACGTGTTCACCTCGCAATAGGCGTTCCCCATGCAAGTGCCCCGACAGCTACACGTGTTGTCCTCTCATGCTGCGGAACGAACCTTCTATATGCAATATATATGCCACCAGTGTACATAACCTATTGTAGCACACCTTCTCCCCCTCCCAACTTCGTGCCCATGCTCTTGCGACGACGATCGTGGATGTCGCTTCCCCTTCAGCTCATCACTTGGAAGCAACCACCGAAGACAATTATTCTTCAGACAGTCGACGACAACAGATTTTGGAATATGCTTCCCTTGGAAATAAACGTCGGCAAGCAGGTATGCCTACGTGGAAATTTACCCCCACCGTCCCTTCCCTCCTACTTCCCCTGCAACTAATAGTGTGTGACATCTTTACTTCAGACCATTACTGGGAACTGAATGTCCACGATGCTTCTCATTCAGACAATTGCCAGCAGACACCGTTGCAAGATGCTTGCGTTATGCAGAAATGCCGAGAAGATGGTATGCTTATTGCTTATGCAGTATATATCTACATCATCAGAATTTATTTAGCTTTTGAGATATGCATTGTAGCAGATATAATAATGGGTACTTGCCATGATGTTGTCCTCTAATGTTCATGGATTCTATCCATGGGATTATGTATTTCCATGCTGCTTCTCAGTATTCTTTGTAATTGTTTTGGCTTGCTTCTGATTGTTTACTAATGATGTTTACTTATGAATCACTTGTGGGTTTGAAGATAGTGTACATTTAATGCTATAGGAAATGGTATTTTCTGTTATTTGTTACTTCCTTATCTATGTAACTTATTTTTTTTATTATTTTCCCTCTTGGGTTTCTCCTCTATATAAAAGAGCCATATGGCATCAGAATAAACAATTCCATGATAGCTATTTATAATATATACATATAAAATTATTATTTTAAATTCTCTTCATAAGGATTAAGGCTTAAGCCTTGACTGCCTCAAGGCTTATTTACCTCACCTCACTTCTAGGAAACTACCTCAATGTGCCCCTCGATTTTTAAAAACTTGTTCGAAAACTCCAATGCACAACAAGCCTATAATACTAAGCACCAAATGTTATTTGCTCGATAATTAAGGTATGGTAATCCTATAAACATTATCATTAATGAAGATATTTGTGATTGAGTGAATATTTTATAACCCCAATTTAAGTATTAGCATTTATCCATTTTAATAGAGGATTTTACATACATGCCTACAAATATTCGCTATTACACAAATATTTTCATATATATCGTATTAAAGTGTAAATCCTAAAAGGATAGCATCCTCATCACAAAACCAAATAGAATTTAACTGAAATAGTTGTCAAATACAAACATACATAATTTCTCTCCACAACACCAATCGAGTTTTGACAAGTGAATTCTTACATCGGGTTAAACAACCCTCCTCCCCACTTTATTCCACTTTGTTACCTCCTCCCATCACCTCAACCACCCCCTTGCAACTCCTTTTTTCTCTACACTTTGATTTCCTAATATTTCCCTCTAGTAGCTCTCAATCCCAACCTTCCCACATGTAGTCTGCAACAGTGCAACCCCAACCTCTAGTTCACTACTTCATGCCTCTCGAGACCTTCACCAATTACTCTCTACTCAGAACCTTCCATATATTTCTCTCTCCATCATTTAAATCCTTCTTTCCATTTCCCCCACTTTGTTGCCTTCCCTCACACACTAAGACCTTCCTTTTGCCTCCTAATCTTACACATGCATTTTCCCAAGCCTCGACCTCATCTCCATTTTCTCCTAAAATCCTCGACAACCCCTTGCTCCTAGCTGTGCATATCCATGTATCGCATCAAACATGCCTCCTACATTCCCCACCATCCATGTCATCCCCCCCTTACTAGTTACTACCATCACTTGCAACCTCCCATTCAACCGCTATCTCCAACTTAATGTTGGTACCCTCAACTCGTTTTAAAACTTCCTCTCATCTCTACCCTTTATCTATAACTCTGCTTCAAGTTTTTAGCTATTATCAGTGATCCCTTTGACAGGCTGCCATGGCCTCAAATATCAGCAATATTAAGTGATCTATTGCCGATATATTGGTTCCATCGAATAGACGGTTAGAGAATCCCCCCATATCTTTTTCTTGATTATCAGTGGCATGTCAACAATACATCATCGATATGCTCTACAATGAAGATTCTTCTTCTTTAATTTATTCTCCCCGTGGTCATCTTTTTCCTCCATTTTGCTCTATTAAGCACAATGCGCATTTCTGAAGGTTTCTTGAAAATATATTGGAGTTCTTATAGGCTCGGACGAGTCGCCTCTCGATGGTATAACATCTCTATCCATTTATTTTTGTAACTCAGACAATCATAAAATTTCTCTAATGTTCACTTCTTCATACCTCTATTATTTGTTTGTTAAATATTGATGTTTAATAATATGAAGGACATCAAGCTTAGTGATCCAGTAAGGCAATCCTGATTCAAATGAGTGATGCATCTCCACCTTATTTATAAGGTAAGTATTGAATTGATACATTATGAATTGTGAGTTCATGAGAACGTTATTTGTTATTTCAAATTCTTTATGTACTTTCCATGACTAAACTTCTAGAGCATGATTTACATAGTACTACATATCAACATGTGCAGTGATAAGGACGATAATACTACTGCATATTTTACACTTTTACTTTAGCAAACAAGTATGTATATCTACTTATTATCAATTAAAAACATTAAAAACCTTAATTTCTAGAAAAAAATCAATCTCCATTGCCATTTGCATAATATATGGCAATGTCAGTGATATGTAGGTGAAATTTCCAAAAAAAATCCCTCTTCAGGCTTAGCGAAATGACAATTATATCGAATGTGAGGCTACCATGGTGATTAGTGACCATGGTTAAATTAGGAGTTCTCAGTTTAGAAGACCTACAATGCTTTGTGGGAGTCTTACGAAAGACTGTAAGAGGATATAGAGTTGAAAGGTGCCCATGAGAGAAGATTTTCCTTTGATTGTTGCGGCGGGGACATGATGATTAGGGACCGTTAAACTATTCATTAGGAAGCTGATGAGTCTTGCTGCATCGCTTGGAAGCTAAAGATGATGTAGATCACCTCTTCTATGCTTGTGAGAGCTCTACAAAGGTCTGGGGGATGGCAGTTATTGACAGGGTTCACAAGAGCATTGGCGTTGTAAGTGTCAACTGGGATGACTCGGAGAATGGTAAACTTAGGTCCCTAGCTCTCGTTTGGGCGTTGTGGTAGACCTGGAATGGTTTGGTGTTATATCATGAGAGATTCTATGTAGAATTTGTGTTAGAGCAACCAATACTCTTACTAAGTCCTAGTCTTTGTAATCTTTCGATTCGATTTTGTGGATATAGAAGTTTTTGGTGTGCATTGTTGTCCATGCTCACCACTTTTCCTTAATATATGCATGACTTGCTACTCGATATCTAATTCGGTACAATGAAAAAGTAATCAGATAGAAAATTATATAATAATAATAACTTATTACTTGAGATATACACTCAAAATGGAAAGTCTAAGCAAAGCATAGAACAAAGAATAATATTATGCAGCGCACCTTTCTTAGGACAAATGGACGATGTGGCTCAATTTCCAAAGTATGAAACTGTCCCAACTGAAATTCAAAATAAATGCATGAAAACTATTACTTTCTAAATTAATAAAAGATAAAGAATAACAAACTTCATTGATAATTATAAATAAAGAAGTGCAAGATTGAGGACGTAGAGTAACCTTGACATGCTCATTCTCCATAATATTTTTTCCACGTATACGAAGAACAGATCCTTCCTTATCATATTCTATGCCCTGTTAGAAAAACCATTAGATGTCATCGTGGAATAATATATACAATGTGTGTTTTTCTTAAAAAGGAAAAATGACTGCTCGTGGGGAAATAGCAAATAAAAGTGATAGAAGATGGCAGCTAAGTTTATAAAGTATTGAAGGCCAAAAAAACCAAGATGATAGTGAAAAATTACTATGTAAGTTAAAAATATACGTCAAAAGAAAACGAACCCAATAAATCACAAATCCAATACAACCAGGAACAGCTAGAACATGTACCAGGAATCCTAATTTTAAAGGTTTAACAACCATGGTTAGAACCCATAAGAATCCCGAGGTCCCCACTCTTCGCCCATTTTGTGGCAGATTTGTGGAATAATGAGAATTTTCTCTAATCAGCCGTCAGATCTGGGTTGCTTGGTTCAAGGGCTCTCAATCGAGCACCTTTTGTTTGATCTCCTTAAGATAGGATGAATACCCATTTTAGGGTTCTTTCATTTTTGTTGGAGTCAAGTTTCAGGGGCTTCCATTTATTGTTTTGAGAGCTGCAGATGCTTGACCGTGTTGATTGGAGCTGATCTGAACAGTGGATCCTTGTTTCCTGATGAAACAAGGCACTTAGATTAGGGGGCGCCACCTATTGATTTCCTAGAGGTGCAGGCACCTTGCTCGGGCATTAATTTCTGTTGCCGGGTGCTCGGTGAAACTGCTTTATCTGCTATTGGTTTAAGCTGCTGAGAAGCTGTGGCTGTTTGGTGATCCAGTTGACGCTGAGGTGTTTGGGTCGCTGTTTGCTGTCTTGCAACTGGAGGATCATCCCTTTGGTTTCTCGTTTTTGTGCTCTAGCTGCTAGGGGAGAAACATGTGGTTGTGAGCATCTTGCTCTTAAGTGCTCCAGTGGTTGTTATAGGTTGTGGTGGCATGCCATATGCTCAACATTATGCCCCAGAAATAGGGATGCAAACGGTCAGTCACGGATATGGATATTTTTTTAGGCCAAAAAAAGGGGAAACACGTTATGGTGTCGACTCCAACTTTACGAACATGGATATATGTCTTACATATCCTTATTCATTTAGAATATGAATATGGATACGGATTCCAATATTGGCGGATATGACAAATGTATAACCATATCCTTAAAAATGGATATGGAAAGATATGTATCAGATATGAACAATAAGAGAGATATTTTATATATTAGCTTAACAATACATGAATTTGATGTTTTACACATGAAACAAATATAGTAGTTTTATTTACTTCGAAAAATTTATCAAATACGATGAAAGATGACAAAACTTTGTTCAAAACGATTATAAACAATCAACAAATGGATAGGAGGCCTTCCGACCAGATAGCTCACACTCCATCTTCTCTATCAAAGCTAACAAGTTCACCTGCCTAAAATGACCCCTCATCAAGGGCAGTCCCAAATATTATATAGAACAATAAAAAGGATATATAACTAAAGCTTGAGGGAGGTTAGAGAGCGAGCGAGAAAGGGGCGAAGGGGGTGGGGAAGATCGAATGTCCAAAGATCGAAGGGGGCCTGGCTTGAAGGCAAGGGCCACTAGTATGAGAGGACCACTGGTCCACTGCAAATAGCATTGAAGTTCGGGATGAAGGATGGCACGTAGTGAGCCACCAACACCCGTGTAGGGGATCAAAGGCCACCACTTTTGGTCTTGTGTGTCGCCCTTAATGCTTTTGTTGTGGGGGATCAGAGACCGGGTGGTTGCATGCTCCGACGCCCATTGTTGATTTTGATGTGGTTGCAAGGACCACCTTAAGGTGGACTGCAAGCTTAGTGTTTATGTAGAGGAAGAAGCGAATGTGGAGGTGGATCATATTTCCCAACATGGGAAATCCTATGCAGATGTAGTAATGGGTGCATTTATCTTTCAGTCCAAGATTGGAGGCTAACACTCTAAGGAGCAAAGGAGAAGTCGAGCGAGGTTGGCAGGTGGTGGAGCCGGCGAAACGGAGGCAGTCTCGAACCAAACGCCAGCCCCGGGGGAAGGAATAGCGTCCGATCAAGGCCGCTACTCGTGGGAGTCAACAAGGGAGGAGTGAGATGCTATAAATGCAGAGAGGCGGGCCATTTTGCTGGGAATTGCCATAATGCCATCGTATGATATGCATGCGATGGCAGTGGTCATCAAAAACAGGTGTGTGTGCAACAGCGAGGATTGAGGTTGCAACATGAGCAGCGTCACCTTAAGCAACAACAACCTAAGACATCTTTGGACGAAATTCTTGTTGGCATATGTCCCCAACCCCAAGGATGACTACATCAAGCGATGGTGGATATTGATCGAGGACTGGGAACTTCGTTTAGCGAGGATGTTGCTCTGTTGGATGAATCTATGGTGTGCGCAAGGGGTCTTTCTGAGGTGTAGGTCCGTTGTTTGTTAGAAGATCACAAGTCTGAAGCAATGATGGGGAAGGTGCGATGGCGAAGGCCCACACTTCGTAATGGAGCATCGCAGACGCTCACCTACAAGATTCTTACCTTGAAATGCCTCCCCTTGCGTGCAAGAGATCGGGCCACAGTCGAAGGACTCTTGGGCGATTACGGTATGGTCATCTCGATTATATCTGATGGGTTATCTAAAGGATCTGGCCTAAGTGTCAAGGTTGAGGCGGTGATCCGAGGAAAATATGTTCCTTCAAAGTTGTACTTGCGGTTTGGAAAGGCCTCTTTCCAGATCGAGGTTGAAGATTCTGTCATCGGAGTTGGCGCTCGGTGGTGCTCCGGTGGGTTGGTAAGCCCAAGAGGGACAACGAGGTCTGATGGTGGCGGAAAAGTCACGAAAGTTGCTACTCCAATGTTGATCTCTCGATAACAGTTTCGCCCTACTACTTTCGAAAGTCCTGGAGATTTCGCGTTGACTTCGAAGGAGTATTCGTGGAGATGGACTCAAGAAGTCAGCTCTGAACGATTGTCGGTCACATCGTGCAATGAATGGGTTATTTTATAGGACTCTAACTGGGTTGAGGGAGCCCATTTCCGGGTCCAGGTATGTGGTGCAAGGGATGGCATGCGTATTCGGGTCAGGTCTTAAGGAGCAGGGGAAGGAGCATCAGTTCGGGTCGGGTTCAAGGGAGCAAGGGGTGGCACATGGCTTCAGTGTTTCGCCCTGTGTTAGGCCATAACCTATCGATGAAGGCAAGGGGGCCCAATCTCGATGAGAACCGGGAACTGCTGGAGGGTGCAGGCGGCATCCAACTAGCCTTGTTGGCCTCTGTTGCATCGAGCTTTTGTTCAAGGCCATGAGTTTTGCACTTCGAGGAGAAGTTTCCTGGTGGGGATGGAGGTGCAGCGAAGATTAGAACCGCACAGTCCTCTGAGGGTGGTGCTACGTTGACAAGTGGGTTTTGGGAAGTCATTTCTCTCTGACTCTCTCCGGCGTGGAGGTATGGCAAGAGCTATTCAAGACTTTCGAAGCGAGACAAATGGAGACATCTGAGGTTCGCAATTTACAAGGCTTGTGGTAGTATAGGTGTGGAGGAAGCTTCATCATGTTCAAGTTGTGCAATGGAGGTTGTACAGAGACCTACAATTGAGAAGCAGCAGACTGTTGATCTGGATGGCAACTTGACCACGGTTGAGAAAAGGCTTGTGGAGTGTCTGGGGGTGGTTCCGCCCGAAGGAGCTAAGATAGTTAATGGATGAAGATTTTATCATGGAATATTAGAGGCCTTGGAATGCCTGAAAAGAAAGTGGTGTTGCAGGATTTGTGTGCAGCAGAGAAGGTGGATGTAGTTCTCTAACAAGAAATGAAATTGGCACAAGACTGGTTAATCGGCTGAAGGGAACTTCGAATAAGAATATATCCCCTAAGCAAATAGCTTTTGTGCCTGGAAAACAGATGGCAGATGGTTGGGTACTAGCCTCCGAGACCTGGACGGGAAACTTATGCATGTGAGAGGTCTTATGTGAAAAGTTGACTTCAAGGCCTATGACTCTCTGGATTGGCGTTTCCTTTGGGCTTCATTGCAGCGACGTGGTTCCCTGGATAAATGAATAGCTTGGATGAAAAGATGCAACACAATAACCTCATATGTGGTGCTTGTCAATGGCACCCAAAAGGAGGCTTTTTCCAAGTGCAATGAGGTGTTCGTTAGGGGTGCCCATTGGTGCCTCTCCTATTTGTGATAGTGGTAGATGCTTTGACTATTATGATGCGACTGACAACTGAGGCAGGTTTGTGTCACGGTTACAGTATGGATGACATATCGATCCCTATATTTCAGTATGTTGATGACACTGTGATCTTTCCCAAGGGAAAGACGAGGTACCTTAGACTTGTGGCGTGTGTGCTGGACATTTTTGGTGACATCTCGAGGCTATATCTGAATAGGGAGAAGTCGATTTTCGTGCCATTTGGGTTACGGAGGATGAGATCATGGAGGCAGGTTCCATCCTAAGATGTAGTCAGGGTTCTCTCCCGGTTCTTTACCTTGGTCTACCACTGGTTTCATGACGATAGCGAGCCATTGATTGAAAATCGATTCTGAACAGATTTGAGAGCAGGCTGGCAGGTTGGAAGGCGAAGACTCTTTCTCGTGAAGAGAGGTTGATTTTGCTCAAGCATGTCCTATCAGTCATTCCCATTTTTTAGTTCCTCCAAAATGTTGTCAGTAATTCACCATGTTGAGGGACCAGGCTTGAGAACATGATGCGAAGATTCTTCTGGACCAACGCTAAGCAAGACAAATGGGGCATGCATCATGTTGATTGGGAGATTCTAACAAGGTCAAAAATAATGGGGGAGTGGGCATCCTAAAGCTTGAGTGCATGAACAAGGTACTCCTATGCAAGGGGATCCTTCGCTTGTGAGAAAGTGGAGAGACTTTAGCCTGCCATTTGATGCGTGCGATCTATGGCATCCGGGGTTCATTGGTTTCTTCTAATATACGATCCCCCTCTTTGTTGTGGCAAAGAATTATGAAGATTCTTCCGGGTGTGAGCCCGTGCATGTGTCAGTGGTTGGCAGAGGTGATCTTTTTTGTTTCTGGATTGACGATTGGACGGGCTCGGGAGCTCTTTGTGAGAGGTATCCATAGTTATTCGCCTTGGCGGAGGATCACCGTAGTGTGCTTCATTAGGTCTAGATGGAGGATTCTTGATCACCGACCTTTACTTGTATTCTTGGAGCAGTATTTGTTTGAGTACATGGTGTTGCTTGATGCTCTGGCAGTCGGCATACTACAAGGGTTTGAATCGAGGTCGCGACCATTTTGTTTGGAGGGAGGATCGCTTTACGATCAAGAAGGCATACCACTTTTTGTCTCACGACACTGGCACGATCCAAGATGATCTCACAAGGGATTGCTATATTTTATGGAGAAGTAAGATTCCGCTGCGAGTGAAGATATTTATTCGGCTCATCAGACACAGTCGTGTGTTGACTAAGGTGCAGCGAGATAGGTCTTTAAATAAGGGAGATGTGGTTTATGGAACTTGTGATGATGGCGAAGAGGACTTGGAGCATCTCATGTTCAGTTGCAATCTCTCAAGACGGGTTTGGGTTGCAGCTGGTTTCACATGGTTTGAGATTGACAACATTCCATCGTTTTGAAGATACATCAGAACAGTTTGTGGAAACTCGCATGAGGACAGTTTGCCTGTTTTTGCACTTTTGTGGGCTACTTGGAGTGCTAGAAATGATGGTATCTTCAAGGGACAATGCCTATATCCTGAGAATGTATTGGGTCATCTTAGGTGCCTATGCTCGGCTTGGAACCTTGTAATATGATTATGTTTATTTGTTAATATATTCCTGTAGTGGGTCCCACCTTGGGACGCCACGCTTTGCTTTTAAAAAAAAGGATTTATTGTCCACTCTTGTTCTTTTGGGAAGGCGGGCATTGCTATAGTTAAAGCGTATGTGAACGAGGTCCTTGGGAAGCGACTCAATGGCCACGAAGTGCTTCTAGAGGACCTTTCACCTATGCTCGAGTTCTTTCGGTTGTGGATCAGGAGAATTTTGTGGCATCTAATAGCTTAGAAATGGGAGGTTCATGTCTCCCAAGGTGAGACGACGCCCCTACTGTGGTATGCTTATTAGGTTATGGGAGTCCCTTTTCTGACTCGGACCTCAATTCTCTCAAACTCGCTCTCAAGGTGATCACTAAGGAGGTCGAGAGTCTTTCTAACATTAATCCGATGGTTGTGTCGATCTTTAAGAAGCCTTTGCTCGCCACTTGCTCGGATTGCATCTTGCATGTGGGTTGTTCATCGTTCAAGCTAGGGGTGTGTTAGAGTCAGCATTTTCATAGGTGAGTAATTGGATTCCTCCAGGATCTAATTAGTAATTACCACATGTACATATGTTAATCCCGCATCATCTATAAATGGGACGCAGACATTATGGTGGGGATATATAAGAAGCCCCACACCTTTTGTATTCACAGAGAACGTAATAACATAATATCCGGCCCTTGAGAATTGAGAAGCCTTCTCCCTTGATTACATCCTGCTCCTTATAGAGTAGGGTTCTACGTAAATCCAGGTGTTCATCATGTTCCTTATTATTTATCTCTGATTACACTTCCGCATTAACATTTTCTATATGGTATCAGAGTGGGTTCGATTCTAGTTATTTATTCTAAAAGATTATTCTTATGTTCATTGATATGTTCGAGAAGAGTTCTGGGGTTTCTGAAGATATTCAAAGATCTATATATCACGTCATCATCAATTTCTATATTTTGAAGATGAAGAAAATCTAGGGTTTCGGACGAAACCCTAATTCAGCACGGTGTCTTCAAATCTCTATCCCAAGTGTGATATGTATGCCAAAGCACGGTGGAAATACGTCGCATAATTTCAGAAACCCTAAAGATCCCTTGTTGGTGGTACATCACGCCTCTAGGGCTCTGCCTACTCGTGCTGACCACTGAAGCTTCCAAGTGATGCCACCCTTCTCTAGGCCTCGCTCCCTCAAGGTTGATGGTGATGCCATAGCTTCACCTCCAGCCCTTTAACCGATGATGCAAAGCCGATCTCCTTCACAAAGATACGAAGGTGATCTTCCACTTCGTTGATGGTAGCGGTGACTTCATAACATGATTCCCTCCGTGTGCCTTCATTTCCAATCGAAGGGCTCTACACTGCTCGAAGCCTTCTCAGATCCACGACAATCAAGTCCCGACTCTTGATAGCGATCTCTGGTACTAGACAGTGGTGCTCTCATCGTTGGGTTTGATGGGAACCCTAGTCTTCATGAAAATGGATGTCAAGTGGACCGTGTTTTTTAAAAACAAAGGAAGGAGAGAAGGTGAGAGTTTGGGCCCATTGGGGCTAATAAAAAAAGGAGGGTCCCCAACTCCATGCCCAATTTGAGCTGCAAGTGATTAAAAAATAAGAGAAGGGGGCCCGGTTCTGAAAAAGGGGGGAAGAAGAGGTAAGTTTTCAGGCCCAATGTGCCAAAGCTTAGAGAGAAAAAGGAGGGAGAGGTATATTAGGCAATATATAGTTATGCTTCAGTTCTTCTCCCAACTTGATCGACATCATTCTTTTCAAACAAGTATAGGAAAAAGGGTGAGTATTATGTAGAGTTCTCCAGGTTCAATAAAGACTACCATTTAGATTGCTTCAGAGACTATATTCGCGGCACTCTATATTCGAGTGACCCAGTTTTTTTGAGTTACTCCGACAAGGAGACTCAATTTCAGCCTCCATCTCCAGCAATTGTGAACTTCGATACATATATTCTCACATCTTCTCCAACGATTGTGACCTCCAGTACCCGATATCACTGCTTTCTTTAGTGTTTGTGAACTCTAGTACGAGATCCTTATGAGGTTCTTATCAGAGTGACCCACTTTTTCAGATCAACGTATGGATATTCCCACGATGCTTGGTCCATCGGAGATCACTATTGCAATAATCAGTCGAATGGACTGAATACTCGATCGAATATTATTATTATGTGGGGTGATCGAATAGAATACTCGATCGAATATTATTATTATGTGGGGTGATCGAATAGAATATCGCTATTCGACCATTATTCGATCCAACCTGAATATTCCCTAATATTCAGCTCGAATATTCAGATATTCGGCCGAATATTTGGCTAACTATTGCAACAAACTGCAGACATTTTTTATTTTTTTAAGGTTCTCATTTATCCCAATATCACTACAAATGTTAAAGCCCCATATATATAATTTGTTAATTTGTACTTTTATCTTGGATTCTTATTGATTGAATATCATATATATACAAACACGAATATATAGTGGCCATAATTTTTATATTTAAAATAATTAAAAAATGCATAACCAAACAATTCTGAATATTCTCTCGAATATCGAATATTCTTTATTCAGTAACTCCTCCAACTGAATACCGAATACCGACTTCTACAACACTGTCACAGATAGGAGAAGTTTTCACATGTTGCGTTGAATTCCAACATGTTATGGACCACGGTTCTCCGACGAGGAGACTCGATCAAGTTTACGTGACTCTTACACAACAATGCACACCTTCTCCAATGAGGAGACTCATTTCAGTTCAGAAGGTTCTGCACAGCACAAAACATACATTCTTCGACGAGGAGAATCAGTTCAATTCGGGTGACTCTGACAGATGCAGTACAAAGCACACGTTCTCCAACGAGAAAACTCATTCCCCCCCATCCCTTCAGTTCCTCCTCACCAGCATGACATGAGAAGCAATGTCCTCAACAAGAAACCAGCATAGCATACATTGAGTTTCTAAGAGTGAGTGCTTTCTTCTATTTATCTAAGATGTGCATTGCATGCTCCAACTTAAGGGGGGTGTTAGAGTATGCATCCATATAGGTGAGTAATTGGATCCCTCCATGGTCCAATCACAACATGCACATATGTTAGTTTCATATCATCTATAGTGGGTCGTGTCCATTATTGTGGGGTTATATAATAAGCTCCACACCTTATGTATTCATTGAGAGAGTAATAGCAGAGTACCAGACTCTTAAGAGGCATGCTCCCATGGCTTCATCCAGCTCCTTGTGGATTAGGATTCCATGTAAATCATGATGTCCATGTTATTTATTCTTTATCATTTATTACTCTTTTGTTTGTCATTTTCTACAAGGTGTAAGCGAAGGCATTGTAGAAAGGGGATAAACCACCCCGGGGGTCTCCTGCGATGGAGGTTCTTCTTCAAGCAATGACGCAACAGAGACAGCGTAGCATAAGCATCACCCATTGTTGAATTGATGTTATTCAAGGTAGTGAATTCATCGGGGGCAAAATTTACTCCATATGCATGTGTTACTACTTTATCTAGGGAAGACTTTCGAGATGTTATGCATGTAGATAATGAAGCGACGGCATTTAAATTGCATCTCTCGGATCCTTTCTCAAAACAAGATATGCGCATAACTAATTTATAACATCACCTCATTCCATGGTGGAGGTTAGTGCCCCATTCGTGGTCTTGTCTTTTTCCTTCAAGCTTTTGGTGTGCAAGCAATCACGGGCTCTTCCGAAGACAATATCTAGTATGTATATGGAGTTTGCTTTCCGTCATTGAGTGGAAATGAGCCATGATATTACCATGGGCCAGGGATCAAGTCGGGAACTTTCTCGATTGGAGCTTCTTGACCCTAATCACTCACTAACTTCTCCCTTGTTTCCCTCGATGGAGGGCACTCCATGTGATAAGAAGTGACCATTAGCATGTTAACGTGGTCTCCCAAATCACTCCAAATATGCGCTTATGATGGAGGCGGGTATGATAAGAATCTATAATCGTAAGAAATTACGTACAAAGATCGCCCGTCCTTTCATTATCTGCCATAAAGATGACCTCCATATAAGCATTGTCATGGAACATAGCTATGTTGTGGAATTAGAAGAATCTTCATATTAGGATGAAGATGCAGCCAAGTCCCAATCTAAACGAGGGATTTCATAAAATAGTTGCATTAGATGCATATGTTGCAATCCAGAGGGCACACGCTCGTTGACCCATGAAGATTATCTCCCGAATTTTGTGCAGTCTAAAATATCAAAGAAGAGGAGGATTTATGGCTTGTTGGCGGAGTAGCACGGTAAGGTGGTTTTTTTAGCAGGAGACCAAAAATCATGAGTGGATTAGTCAGTTAAGAAAGTCAGTGGGTGGTCATGTCCTCTCCAATTTAGGGGCTATTGATGAGGCGGGCAACGTAGGTGGACAGTTCGTAGCGTGCAATGAGGACCTCCTCTCCCTGAAATATGAGATCCTCAATAGGCATGTGGTGTCGATGATCCTCAAGTGCGCGTGTAACAATGAATTGGTTGCCTTATCATGTATTCACGGTCCAAAGGATAGTACTCTTCGATCTCAAAATTGGGAGGATTTGAGCACGGCCAAGGAGTCATTTCCATCGATGCAATGCTTGTTAGTTGCGACTTCAATATCACCCTACTTCATCCGATCACCCACAGGTGTGTGGTGGACAGGACTAGGGCTATGTGAATTTTGTAGTTTCGTTCGAGATATGCACTTGGAGATTTTGGATGTGACTAACTATTGCTACACTAGGCGCGACGATGGATCCAAGTTTTGTGCTTGGATCGATTCCTTGAATGAGAGAGCTTCAATCTTTATTCCTCATGGCATGTGTCTCACCTTCGCCTCGCTCCAAGTTAGATCATAGCCCTCTAGGACACGTGTACGGGTGTTCTATCCCATTCTTTCATTCAATATAAGAAGGCACGGTTATTGCCTACTAGATGTGGGTTTTTCAAGGAGCGAATGGTTGATCATTAGAACTCCTTCCATTATTAGGGGATGGCCACCATTAGGATCGTTCACCAGCTGGAGGAGTTACGTAATCATAAAGCACCTCCTAATATGTTCAAAGATAAAAACTGTTGAAAGACCAGGAATAAACGAGTATGGAGAAAGCATCTCAGTGGAGATGTGGCTAGAGATGAAATACATAGTACAAGTGTGATTGAACTTCCTCGCGGTTATCGCTGCTGGAACCAATTGCGCGGCTTTGGAGCCTTTGGCTGGGACGAAATGAAGCTATCTTTGCTCGGCAGCGGTTCTATTTGGAGAATATTCGCTCCTCGGCCTCGGGCTTCCTACGTGACTGGACCTCATTGTAACATGATTTTTTTGCTGCGGGGGTAACGCCCTTTGGTTACCCCCTGTACCTTGCTTTTTATTTTCTGATATTCCATTCCCCCATGTAAGTATTTCTTTCTCTTTTTAATGCATTGGGGTGAGCACCTTCGAGTGTGTCCCCCTTTTTTGAGCCTCAAAAAAAAAAAGAAAAAGGAAACATTAAGTGAGAAAGATACTCACTGTCATCATGTAATCCATAAAAATTGATGTTGTCTATTGGAACAAATAGAGTGTCATCAATAAAAAAATTATACCTCAAGCATGGCTCGATGGTGATAAAGGATTTAAGCAAGGAAGGTCGTATCGATATCGCTTCGGTCCACCCGGAAAAGGAAATATCGGGATATATCGCCTATATGTCGACGATATCGGTGGAAATGTCGAAAATGGCTCAAACAAGCTAATTTTTGGCATTTTTTTCAGAAATTAAGATCATCCAAGATATTAAAACAACAATTAACCTACAAATACACACTTATATCACACATCGGTCATTTATAGACCATATATCGCACATATCGGTATCGCACATATCGGTCATATCGATGTTAATGTTGATTCTTGACTTATAAATATTGGAAATAGATTCCATTCAAGTTCTTATAACATGAAATACTATAAATATACACTTAGATAACATACATAGATAATTTATGAGGACTATCATCCTTATACTGTACATATCGGTCATATCGATTCGAATATATCGTTGATATTGTCAGTTGTTGACCTACTATATGTATTGAAAATGGAGTTCATCCAAGTTCTTTAATCACTAAATAACTTACAAATGTATTCTTACTCTCTTAGATCACACATGTCAATAATGATTAACGAGACAATGCTTGTTTGGCATAAAGATTTATCTATTTACAGAAATAAATGAAAAATATTCAAATCAATTTAACATTATAAAAGAGATGGCCTAAAACCAAGAATTCTGTGGCGGATCTAAATCGCCCCCCCTGCCCTGTTGTCTCTCATAGCGGATTGCGAACTCAATGAACTCGCAATAGTTTTCCCATGTCATGTACGAGTACATGGCCTTATAATCCATGATATACTGCATGTATTGATGCTCATCAATCCCTATGAGTATCCCGAGTCGAGGATAAGCATCGCTAGATCCGAAATCATGAGGTACACGTCGAGGCTGCAAAGTACTAGCTTGAGATCCTCGAGATGACGACGACGGAGTAGGAGAAGATCTCTGCGAAGGAGAAGGACCTGGAGGAGGAGCGTAATACTCAGGAAAGAAACCAAAACTGTCACCACCAAAGAAGCGGTCCTAGCTCTACTCGGGTTGGCTACCTTGGTAGTTCTCGCTGTTGTAGATGTTATATCCTCCATACCCACTGTTGCAACCATATCTATAAAATGGAGGAGTATACGTCTGAGGAGGAGGAGGAGGAGGTCCAGGTGGAGGAGCAGGAAAATATTCAGGGAAGACGCCAAATGATCTTTCAACTTGTGAGGTTCCATATCCGCCCATGGGACTTGGTGTTCCTCCATAGTATGGGATGTCAATGTCCATGCAACTCAACGAACCAACATATGATATCAAATCGTCCATGTAGCTATTTGTAGGATGATAGCCACGTCGTCCATATGCATCGTAATCCATAGGTCCTGGACTCGAACTTGGGACAAACTGCCCATGTATGTTTCCACACCGCTCCATGTATTCTCGTCCTGACTCGAATCTTGTATCATCATGTGGTCCACGACCACGCCCTGCTAACCCTGATCCCCTGAATATGTAGCCCCATAGCTTGATCCACCACGACCACCAACAGCATCATCATCATCATCGCTCCCACTGTCATCTTTTGATTTTTTCGACCCAGTGGAGAGAATATCGTCCACAATCACATCAAGCTCCACCCCTTCAAGAGGGTATGTGATTCGCCCAGATCTGGCCATGTAGTCACTAACATATGCTCCCATTTGTGCATTGGAGCACCATTGGAATTCAATCACATCTGCAGAACATCTTCATCTGCATCGCCGTCGTGCATTTTGAAAATATATGCAAGATCGATGGGGTTTAGTTATTTTCTTATCCTTTGAGTCTAGTTCGTGGGTGGGATGAATCCTAGTGAGGCCTGAGACTAGACTTCGTGGTCGGAGGATCCAGTTAACGGAGAAGACTCTCCTTCCGGATAGTTCGTCCTCGGAGGCAGCGAGTCTCAAGCGGACTCGAGCATATTTGAAAATCTAGTTCTTTCTGTTATTCTTTTTATTTTCCTCGAGCCAGCGGCACGGGCGACTACTTCTGACCTCTCAGAGACTAAGGTCTCACTTACTGTGTAAACCTGAAGTGTAGTCCTCTTTTTGTCATGCCCCTCCCTTGCATGTTCCATCTTCAACCTCAAGGTGTAGTGTACAAAAACAAGATCGTGGAGCCTCTGTTCTCACAACTAGTTCCGTCTCTTCGAATGGTTCAAGTTGAATGTGCTCCAATTTCTCTCACAACCACCGACAGATGCGGTTTGGGACAATACTTTCACTGCCACTTTCCATATGTTGGGAGCTTCCATCCCATACAGTAACTACTATTCGGCTGCGGAAAATCCAAAAGAGATAAATCAATAATAGTGAAATTGTTATACATCACAATCAATAGACTTATTCGTTTTAGTCCTTACCAAGAAGAGTACAGCCTCGTCCATTAACCGCGGTTACTCTATCGAAAGAACCCAAGGCATCCCTAAAGTATTTGATCTGCACATTATTCAAAACTCTAAGTCATAAAAAGGTTTGTGCCTCAAAATAATTTAAAAACTCACTCTAGGTGACTATAGACTGTACATTATACAATCAATATTACCTCATTCATGCGTGAGGTTTGTGCCTTCTCGTCCTTGACGAACTTCTCCACCACATGTACAACGACTAGATTGTCAGCATTTGTACCAAGACTGTTCTTGTATTGGTACTTCGGATTCAAGTAATACATTGGAGATGAACAATTCTCAAATTTTAGTCCTTCTAAAATGCCTACCAAAATGGATTAAAAATATTTATTAGATAATACATACCAACCTTGTGAAGATGATGTGAGAGCATCTTGGACCACCGTTCATCTATGATGTCCAACCATGCTTTAAATCCTCTCCCAATTGCTTCTCTAACCTTCTCCCTCATGCAGCGCATTGCCTCGTAGATTACTCCCAGAGTTGGCTTCTCGACCCCATCTATGATACGCAATGCAGAAACAACCGGTTCCATTATCTTCGCGGCCCTTGTCACTCCATCCCAGAAATGGAAATCATTGATGATTGTCTCCACCCTTCGTCCTCCTTCGGTCTGAGCTTCTGGGTTCTCGAACCATTCACCTTGGCAACACATGGTCTTCAACCATGTCTTCTGTTTTTTGAGGCTTTGCAATGCTATAAAATTGGTTGCAAAGCGTGTGATGCCAGACCTAACCAACTCACCATTGCACGTCTGCCTCATCAAAGCCAGCACTTTGGAATGGTTGTAAATGAAAGTCCCGATCGTCTGTGCATGTCCCATCACCTTTGCGACAAGCTTCCTCATACCGAAGTCCTTTAGAATTATATTTATGAAATGCGTAGCAAAAGGTGTCCAAAAAATGCCGTAGCTGCTAGACTTCATTATTGTTTCACCTGCTTTCTTGAAGTTGCAGCCATTGTCCGTGACAATCTGTACAATGTTCTCTTTCCCAACGTCCTTAATGACGTCCTTCATCAACTTCAGCAGGTACTTGTAGTCCTTGATGCATCGACGGATTTAAGAAAAATGGTCTTACCGCTGCAGTAAACGATGAAGTTGACGATCTGCTTCCTCGTATAGCTTGTCCAGACATCACACATCAGTGTCGCGTCGTACTCCAGCCATCCCATCTTCAGCTTGGAGATGTACTCGTTCATCGCCTTCTCCTTCCCAAGATACTTGTTCATCAGCTCCTTAGCAGTGGGAGTCTTCACTCTCGTTTCCGCTGCGACGATCTCATCAATGGCATGCTGCAGAAAAGGTCCACTAGCGACATGGGATGGGATATTCTCCCCAAAGAAGAGCTTGCTGATGGTCTTGCCCACTCTCTCTCGTGCATTGGTAAACATCCCCTTCACTATCTTTTGCCTCGGATCCTTGTTTGGTTTGTACTGCATGGACTCGCTCCTCGTTAAGATTGGTTCCAGTCCCTTCCCCTTGTGTTTCTTAGTGGGTGGTGGTACTAATGCACCTCCAGAACCACTCCCACTGCCACCGGCACCAGGGAAGCTGCCACGTGCACCACCGAGTTCTCTCCTCTCAAACTCGCTCATCATGGACTCTTTTGCCGCCCTCCTGTATGCCCTCCTCTCCGCTGAGGTCTGAATGTCATCGGGGTAGACAAAGTCGTCGTTTGAATATGAGAGGACATTGAACTCCTTCTCAAACAAGAATTCTTTGAACTGTTCATCCCGCCTGGACCTTTCCACATCCTTCTCCTTTTTCCCTTCCAAGCTGGCCTTCATCAAGTCCCTCACATCTTTTGGACAATGAGTGCACTTGGTAACATTTTTATTGTCGCCAACAAGAAGGTGCTTCAATCTAGTCAAATTTTTATTGTTGCCAACAAGAAGGTACTTCAATCTAGTCATGCCCCCTCCTCCCAGCCTCTTCCCACAAAAGTTGCACTGTGGTTTTGCTTTGTTGCCATCTGGAGCGGTGGCATACCTCCAACCAATCTCTCCACCGTCCAAGTCCAACTGTCCACGAGAACCATCAGAGTCTGAACCGGAATGCACCATGATCTTGATTTGTTGAATACAGATGAAATCTGAAAAAAACAAAAAACAAAAATAAAAAGGCCCAAATTACATGAACAAAAATCTCATTAAATTGTAGTAGATCTATTTTTTATTTTCGGTTTTATTTAATTACACACATTTTGTTAAAAAAATCACTACGAAATCATGTTTACTAAGTCTAAAACATGAGATCCAAACCCATTCATCCATAACATCACTTAATTACTACACAAAAAGCCCCAAATTACATGAAAAAAATCTCATTAAATTGTAGATCTATTTTTTTATTTCGGATATATTTAATTACAGATTTTGTTAACAAAAATCACCACGAAATCATGTTCCTAAGTCTAAAACATGAGATCCAAACCAATTCATCCATAACATCTCTTAATTACTACACAAAAGCAAAGGCCATAAAATTTGGAGCCCAAATTACATGAACAAAAGCAAGTGATTTATCCAAATTTTACATAAAAAAGGAGATTATGCATCACATGACAATCATGAACAAAATCCCTAACTAATTTCCTATTTTTAAACATCAAATATGAGAAAATCCCACCTCAAAATGCAAAGAAAGAAGGAAATTGGGAGCTCATGCAAGGCCACGGTCGAGATGCCCGATATGGGGGGTGAAATGCCTTATTTATAGGCGAAATAGGGACCGAAATCTTAGATATTAAGAAAGGAATCTTCACTGTGTCAGATATATATCGCCGACACCCGATATATCGTCGATATATCAGTGATATATCGCCGACACCAAGGAAATGGAGATACATAAGGATATCGAGATGGGAGGTCTGTCGAAACCGATATATCAGCGATATATCGTCGATATCGTCGATACGGTCTTCCATGGATTTAAGCAAGACCATTGAGACTACAACAAGTATAAACCACCCCATATCTTTTATCATAGCACCGGCAGAAGTATGAAGACAAAACTTAACATCATGTTCTGAGGTACTCTTCATAAAACTTATGGTAGAGAAGTGCTATACATGTTCAAAAACAAATTTATGTTTTGGAAGGAAAAGGATGTGGCGTCGTAATGTCAGACACCTAAAAGACTTTATATTCACAGCTTAAGAACAAAATTACAAATACCACGACTCGTGAGAATTCTGGCATGAGACACCATATTCTCAACATAAATTCTCTCCTTTATGGATAAAAATGTTTTGAGACAATCTACAATGCCTAAAGGTAGGCCACTGCTCGAATCTTATCAACACCAATGATATTCCCAAACGAGCCCATAGACCCCCAGAAAGTATACGCACACCCCATACGGACACCAACCAACTACACCAGCTCCCAAATGCTCCTGGAGGGGCGCAAAAAAAGAGTTGGTCCAAATCTTCCATTTCCTCGTTACATCTCTAGCATAGACCATTAGCCTTTTGAAAAATGTCCACCCTTCGTGCATCGATCATCAGGTGTCTCTCCCAAATAACCAAAGGAATACCTTGACCCTCCATCAGTCATTCTATCACTGGATAAGTCGTATAGAAGTTAGGACAACCCCAAGATCAAACACCATTGAAGCATACACCAACTTGCATGCCTTTCACCTCAAAATGATCATACTCCAATACAATAGTTTCCCACCCCCACCCCTCCGGAAAATTACGAAATAATAATCTAATCCAATGCAGGGAACTCCAAGACACGCAGATTAGAGAGAGTTGAATGGAACAATGAAGACCATGTGTGACCGCTCCAAACATCCCCCACCAATGCCTTTGGGTCAACAACCAACGAAAAGAGCCAAGGAAACCGAGATCAAAGAACACCCCTTCCTGATCTGATCGTCCCTCCATAATCAAAAATACTACTAACCCCAAGGACATGCTCAAAAGCTGCAAAGACTTGAGGCATAACAAAAGGAACCTCTTACCAAAAAAAGAGGCTGAATAGACCAGTGTCGACCGCTGGAGGTACCCCCCTCGAAACACCATGGAGGAAAGCAAGTCAAACTCCATGTCCCAAATATGGGAGACCCACCTAGTCGACCATGCCAGGTTCATCGCATCAAGGTTCATTATGCCCAAACCCCATCATTCCCAGCCAACAGAACCTTCTTGCCAAATTAAAAGGACTCCATAGGAGTTCTCTCTGAACCTGGCCATAAGGAACATTTCATGAGATCCTCCATCCAGCCTCGCATCTCGATCGGCAACAACCTTGAGGAAAAGAAATAGACTGTTATCACCATTGATTTGAAGGTTGTAAACAACTCCAAATAGTTCAAGCGATGGCAATCCCCGTCAACTCACAGGAAAGATCCTCCACATAGAAAAAAAATATCATCAACAAACTGCAATATGGGGATCCGCAAGTCATCCAAACAATACCCATCATCGACCCCCACTTACCACCAAACTGCACGAGAAACCATCTGAGGGAGCGCATCCATAACCAAAATAAAGAGTAAAGGGACCAACAAGCACCCCTGATGAACACCCCGATGGGGGTGAAAGAAAACCCCCTCTTGCTGACCATTCACCAACGCCAAGCACGAAGTAGTCATCACACGAACTTTCATACAAGAAATCCACTCATCAAGGATACCGAAAGATGCGATAGGGACGTCTATACGAAACTACAGTTCATGTACTCATATGCCCTAGAGAAATCCAACTTCCGAAGCAAACCCATCTTCCTCATCTCCCCGTCTGCAATGATCTCCAAGACGATAACAACATTATCCATCATATGGTTGCCATGAATGAATTTTGTATGTGAGGCTTTGATAATGGAGTCTAAAACTTCCTGCAGCTTATTAGCGAGGATCTTGGCTACAATGAGATAAACAACATTTGAAAGAGAAATAGGATGAGAATCCTCTACATGACGAGCAATTTCTTTCTAGGGCAGAAGAAAGATCGAGGAATGATTCATCCTCTTAAAACTATGGTTCGCCAAATGCAGCTACTCCACAACATCCAGCACTTCAACCTTCCCCCGGACTCCAAAACTCCCGAAAGAAAAAGACCATAAAATAATATGATCATTCGTCTTGCAGAGCAACATCACGGACAAAGAGAATCTTGCCTCCACCACCTCCACAGCCGCTAGCAGGTCAACGGACCAACCCAACAAGATCTTACCATATGCCCTCGACGAAGCAATCGCTCTAAACTCAAAGAGTCTAGACTCAGAACTGATCTCCACATAAATAAGACCCAAGCCTCTCCACCTTCGCCTCTTGTAGAAACACCACATCTGCCATTTAGGCCTCGAATGTAAGTGAATCGCTCTCTACTTATCCACCTACCCCAAACTCTTGATATTACCGGTAACCGCCACACAACTAGCAACTTGATCACAAAAGTTCCCCGCATCCAACACCTCAACAGTGTCCAACCCCACATGAACCAACAGGTTATCTTCCCCCTCACACCCCTTATAATACTCGGTCGTCACCAAAACAATGCTCAGACGAACTCCAATATCAGGCAACCTCAGCATCGACAGTTGAGACCACCCCACCAACCCACTTGCCCAGTCTTTCTCTGACTCCCCTGGATTGACATCCCCCAACTGAACTCAGGCGCGTACTGTCGTTTCCACAAGAAGACCGCCACCAATTCTGACGTAGCTACCTTCGACAACCCAAAAACCACCAGCCCATCATCCCATCCTTTCCCCCACCTTCTTCTCAAACAGTCATCCCCACATCCGGAGCACTTGCAGACGCAAAAAGGCTCGTCACAAGGGATGCAATTGAATACGGATAAATTTGTATATGTTTGTCATCGTATCCGTTTAAGCGGATATGGATATGATTTTTTTATTTTGACAGATACGGATATGGATACGAGTTTTTTTGCAGATACGGATAAGGATACATATAACGTTTCCAATTTTTTTGAGGATACGGATACGAATATGGTTGCATATTTAATCTGACACATATAGATACAGATATCTGTATTGCTAAATTTATGTGTTTATGTTGTATATGCATACATCAACTTATGTGTATCTCCAAATATGTTATAAGATTACTTGCAATATATTGCATCTAGAGTCATTTTCAAATATCGGAAGAAAAATAAAGATCTCTGTATCATTTAATTATTTAATATACAAGTTAGTTAATTTAGTATAATATTATTTTTTTGAGTGGGTTGTCTTTGTAGTTTATTAGTTTTGATTTAAAAAGTAGCAGTTGCAACTTTACAAAAATAATCCTATTGAATGCAAGCAGTAAAGGACATTTATTATATGCAGGATAATCCCTTTCTATTTATTAAATATTTCTATCTGAGTCATGATTATTTATTTCCATATATATATATCTATATTTAAGGATGTAGTTTGCAATTTTCAATATATGCAACGTATATGTTTCTCTATACATAACCAAATTTTATAACAGATAACACCGATATCAGTATGTGTATCTGTTTGTTTGCATCCCTACTCGCCACCATCCATGAAAGTGACCGCATAAAGTCCCACTGCTAAGGGGAGTGTCTCCTCTAATAGCATGGCAAGAGATCAACCGCCTTCTGAGTGCACGAAAGCCATGGGACCAAACTAGATAAGTCTCGGGTCTTACTCCTATCTGGATCCACTTGCGATCCGCCCAAGTGTGAGGACATGGATCCACAACCCAACTCCGAAAAAAGGTTCGAGGCCCCAAGGGTAAGGACCCAAAATCAACCACCAAATGAGAACAGTAGCATACCTATACATCAAGCCCCTTGAATGAAAGCTCCGAGGGGCATGAATTACGTCCCCCTCCCCAATCTCACCATTGAAAACCAACTTCATGATGCCGAGAATCCTACCTATAACAGCTCTTTGGTATATGGGAATGCCTTCATCATCATCATCTCTATGTACGACAGCACCACAACTAACACGACCAACTTTAACTTCTCCGACACGTGTCCCTCTACCTGCATCGATTACACCTAGGGTTGCAAACGGTTACGGATATATCTATATCCGATCTGTCACCGTATCCTTTTATACAAATTTCGACATCAGTATCCGTATCCATTTTAAAATGGATACGGATATCGTTTTGATATCCGCTAACATTTCCGTATATCCATTTTCGTATATAAATATAGTAACAGATGTATTTTTAACCCTATATAGCATAATCATATACCTTCTTTTACCATATTTGTATAATTTTTATGATACAAACACATTTATTAAATTTATATCATGTGTTTTCCATCCAATTCATATACATCTAAATCGATTCTATAGAGTATTTCTAACATTATTCGTATGCGATCGATATCCGTTTTACATCTGTATCCGCTTTTTAAGGATATGGTAAGATAGTTTTAATATCCGTCAATATCTGTATTCGCATCTGTTAGAAAATCGGAAGCGGAAGCGAAACATGGATAAAAGAATAAGAACGAAAAAGAACAACGGGATTTTACATGGAACCCTACTCCGTGAGGAGCGGGATGAAACCACGGGAGAAGCCCTCAACGGGGCGTGTTTGTCTATTGATTTTTCTCAATGGATACAGGAGGTCTGGGGCTCCTTATCTAGCCTCTCCAGAGCCTCCAAGTCCCACCACTGGATGATGTGGGACTAAACACTGGATGGGGTAAATGGATCTCCTCCAGGATCCATTTACCCTGCTACAACACAATGGGCGCATACAACTTATACTCCAACACTCCCCCTCAAGCTGGAGCATGCAATGCTCAGCTTGGACAAACAGAAAGAAACTCAACTCAACGCTACAGGACTCTACGGACAATATCAACTCAACGCGCACATTGCTGCAGTCGAGGACGTTGCTTCTCAAGCCGTGCAGGTGAGGAGGACGAACGGGCAAGAGTGTGAGTCAACTGAAGACTCGGAATCTGACCATCGAGTCTGAAACTGCGCCTGAAGTCTCCTCGTCGGAGAACTGGGTCTCTCCCATCTGGCGCAGAGAATGGTGCACTGGTCTGGTGTACCTATGATACCACATGAAAACCCTTGCCCTCAATGGCATAGGGAATGGTCCTCTGCTCTGAAGTCCCTATGGCTCACATGAAAAACTCTGGCCGAACAACGACAAGAATGATGGGGACCTCGAACTGATGATGGCAACTTATGCTCATCTGAAAAATGACCGCAAACTCGTGCGTGTCTGAAACTGGACTCGGAACTATCTGATGTCGAGTCTGAAACTAGATCTGAACCGTAGAGTCTGGAATCTGATCGGTCTGGAAATCTGAATCAGCATCTGGAATACAAGACATGTGACTCTACATATATACTCCCCCTTTCTCCCATACTTGTCGGAAAATGAACATCGATAAAGTTGGGAGAAGACAAGGGGAAAACAAAACATACTTGCGGCTTTTCTTTTTTTTTCAAAACCGTCATCATCATTTTTTTAAAAACACATTTTTTTTAAGTCGTTTCAACATTTTTTTACGGCTTTTCATCATTTTTTTGGAATACTTGCGTACGGCTTTTTCCTTGTACGTGCCTTTTTTCCTTTTTTTTCTTTTTAACAAATGGCCAAAATCGGCCCACAAAGCAACCCTCCCTCTTTTTTTAGCACATCGTCAACACACATTCTCAATTTTTTTTAGCAACTATCGGCCCACATGGCCCAAAAATATTGTGTTGCTTCTCCCCTTTTTTATTGCAGCAAATTTCCCTTCCTCCATTTTTTAAGCGGGTTTTTTTAATAAGAAGGGCCATCGGGCCCTCCACTTCTTTCCAAAACTAGGCGTGACTAGGGTTCCCAGTTGGGAACCCATCTTACGACCGCCGCCCCTCTGGGGCTTTGAAAGAGTGCGGAGGAATAATCAGATCGGTGGGGGATTGCGGCGGTGCCTGGGAGATCAAAGGTGGAGGAAGGCGTCGCCGAAGGGCCAAGGTGATTCGCGTTTTGGAATCACACGAGGAGATGGGTTGCGCTGGAGCTCGCCATCGCCAGGAGGTCGCGCGTCAGACTGGGTAGCATCGCGAGATGGGGGGGCTCGTGCGCAGGGGGGGTGCGCCTGGGCGCAGTTGGCGATGCGCGCCTGGGGCTTTTGGATGGCGGTGCGCACGCCTGGGGCTTCTGGATGGCGATGTGCGCCTGGGGCTGCGGCGAGACAGGAGTGTCGCCGCTTCGTCTGATTCGGAAACAGGGGCTCCAGGCCTGGAGAATGAATCACCTGGAATATGGCCTGGGGGGTGCGCCATCGCCTGGGATATGGCTTTGTGAAACAGGGGCTAGATGCTGATGGAGGATGCGTGCACGAGCACGCCTTCAGGCATGCCTTTTCTTCTTTGAGAACAGCGGCTGGATGATGCGCTCTGTTGCTCACGAACAGGAACCCGGACATTGAGATCTGCAGCTTGCATATATTAGGGTTACGGGAACCCTAAAACTTGAATAGAACTTGAACACGTAATGATAATCATCTTCATCAAATCTCGAACAAAATAATAAACAAACATAGAATCCTCGAGAATCAACCTGCTCTGATACCATGTTAGAAAATCGGAAGCGGAAGCGAAACATGGATAAAAGAATAAGAACGAAAAAGAACAGCGGGATTTTACGTGGAACCCTACTCCGTGAGGAGCGGGATGAAACCACGGGAGAAGCCCTCAACGGGGCATGTTTGTCTATTGATTTTTCTCAATGGATACAAGAGGTCTGGGGCTCCTTATATAGCCTCTCCAGAGCCTCCAAGTCCCACCACTGGACGATGTGGGACTAAACACAGGATGGGGTAAATGGATCTCCTCCAGGATCCATTTACCCTGCTACAACACAATGGGCGCATACAACTTATACTCCAACAGCATCCGTATTTGTATTCAAAAACGGATAAGGATAAGGTAATATATATACCTGTATCCGTATCCATCTATTTTCATCGCTAATTACACCACGTTCACCAACCCTTATGCACATAGCAGCTCCTTTGCCTGTGTCGAAATGTCCTCAGGCCGTAGAGGATATTGAAGGGGGGCTCCGCCACCGACAACAAGAGCAAGTATCAGGCATCTCCCGCAAAGCGCCCTCGACCTCCACTAGCCACTACAGACTCGAGTGATTAGGCCAATCTCACATTGCCACAGATGATGGCAATGAGGCCTCCTATCGACTTTAACAAGCCTTTGATAGTCTTAAAATTCTAGCATCTCAGGAGAAAACTAGCAAGCGATAACACCATGCGAACCACCACTTGAGCGACACCATCATAGAAGATGGGCCTATACCAAGGTCATTGCTGCAACAGACCCACCTCCCCCTTTAACAAATGCACCTCCTCTTGCACCAAAAGCCCTCACGTGCAGACTAATCTGTCATCTAATCGCACCACATCCCCTTCAAACTTCAATCCAAATAGCAACCAAATGTCCTCCTTTACCCTCAAATTGTCATCAACATATCCCTCGGATGTCAGGCAATGATCCCGCGCCTCAAGAGCAAGTTTTTTTGAAAGGAGAAGGGGTGCAACTGAAGGTGAGCTACACCCAAATTATATTGAACAAGAAAGGGCATAATTACATAGACCATGCCAAAAAAAGAGCTATGGCATGTTGAATTACAATGTAAAAAAGAGTTATGGCATGCCTAAAGGTCATTGCTGCAACGGACCCACCTCCACCTTTAGTAAAAGCACCTCCTCCTGTACCAAAAGCCCTCACGTGCAGACTAATATGTCATCTAACCGCACCACATCCCCTTCAAACATCAATCCAAATAGCAACCAAATGTCATCCTTCACCCTCATATTGTCATCGACATAATCCTCGGATGCCACGCAATGATCCCGCGCCTCAAGAGCAAGTTTTTTTGAAAGGAAAAGGGGTGTAACTCAAGGTGAGATACACCCAAATTATATTAAACAAGAAAGAGCATACCTACATTGACCATGCCAAAAAAAGAGCTATGGCATGTTGAATTACAATGTTAAAACATTATCGCTCTTGCCTAAAGATTAGATCGTTTCGCGGACGCCAAGTACCCCATAGGCCCATACAAGTATAAGAGGCCTAAAACATCTTGCGCGCGAGGATAAAAAAGCAGCTTGAACAGAAGCCCAAAAGCTCACCAAATTGGTAAGATCCAACCAAGAAATCACTAGCCATCGCCAAAGCTCCATAAAATACAAACAATCGAATGGCAAATGCTGCATGTCATCCGCTATCACGCTACATCTTGGGCTAGCTACCTCAAGAGCAAGTTTGCACCACATCTACACCCTTCTTCAACATCCAAATACCCCTCTTCGAGGATTCACAAAGGCAGTGCCTGGCGGAATTGCACTGAAAGCAAACCACCTCAAGCACACACGCTCGAGCGAAATGTCCCTCTTCCCCACAATGATAGCACCTAAAAGTCACATGTTGATGTCTCCGGCACCTACGATGCACCATTAAAGACCACAACAGATAAAGTGAATCCTCTACCTCTGTTATATTGATCTCGCGCATCACAGGCTCCCATCCAATCTCCTTTTTAGTAACCATGAATTCATCATCAGTCAACACCTCCTCCTCCTGCACAATATTCAATGGCCCTTGCTCACGCCTTCTCTGACACTCCCTCACGTGACCCCTCCCGTGCTCAAACTCCATCCCCAAGCGCTCTTACGAATTCGGTTCCTAAAAAAGATGATGTTAACAACTACACATCTCATATCAAATGAAGCATAGCATCGATGACCATTTTGAGATCTGAAATACCCTAGGAAGACATACTTAGTAGCTCCAAGAGACAATTTGTTCGGCATTGGAGTTAAAACATGATGAAATATAATACATATGAAAAGCCGAGGAACCAAAAAAAGATCTTTCCCACCAAATATAAACGATAAGGGAGCATTTTCATCAAATGTCATCAATGGCATGCAATTACTCAGATAACACGAAGTGAGAACAGCACCCCAAAATCTATGAAGCACATGGTTACAAATCAAAAGGATTCTACAACATTACGGATGTGGCGATATTGTTCATTCTACAATATTGTTTTGCGAGGATGTAGAGACAAATGATGTTTAATATATATATTAAGCCCATTGAGAGAAAACATACAAAGAGGTAACACAAAACTCAAATGCATTATCACATCTCGTAATTTTCATTGCAGTAGAGAAATGGGTTCTTATTTTATAAATAAAAGATTTGAATACATCCTCAACTTCACATTTACATTTGAAAAAAAAGACTTAATTGACATGACTATAATCATCAACAAAAATCTAATAAGGCATTAATAAATACGATTAAGACCTAGCACATCAAAATGAAGTAATTATGAAAGAGCTAGTTTTGGTAGGCTTGCTAGGAAAGGATGAACGAGGACAAGTAGTAGGACAACCATGCTTCTAGTAGCATGTATCTTCAATGTGACCATATCCTAAAAGTAGGAAAAATAACGAAAAGTCCCACGTCCATCTCCACATCCTCAACCACCACATCCCATCACAACAAAGGAATTTCCTTTGCTTCATGAAATCAACCATGGCAGTGATGGTGACAGAGCCCTAAATCGTGGATATCGCAACCCCGTCGAGACAATTATAGGCCTCTTCAATCGGAGGGATAGTCACACTTGCAAGTAGTTGATTTCTTGCAGAATCATATATCAGATCAAGCTATAAAGAAAAACTCCAACCATGAGCATTTCTCGACATGCTCATTGCGACACACATGGATATAACGGATAATATCTATGGAATTTCTCAAACATATCCTTTACCCAACATTCTAAAGATGAAGAGATTGACCATTGTGCTTGGACTAATTAATATCATGATATAACTAGAGAAATTTTGCATTCTTTCTTGTTTGAGAATAAGCAAGGACAAGAGAATCATGCATCGCCTTCGTTGTGGACTAAAGAATGACCCCTTAGGATGTCAGCCTTTCGACACTGATCACGATGCCAACTAGCAGAGACAAGAGACAGACAAAAAGACTCTCTTAGTTAAATATGTGAAAAATTATATAAAGAAGAGGTCACCAAACATATATGAGGACCAACCTATTGAATTATTATTCACCAAATACCAAATCCTCGCCTCTCCCAAAGTGATTGGGAGAATACTAGTCAAAAGTTATGGACAACCTCTAGTGAATTGAAACACTCACCGGGGTGTACACTGCTCCAATAAATGTCCCCACCTTGTAATTATCTATTATTTATTTCTCATCTTTTCTCCTTTGGTAATTGATAACATCACTTTCAACCGAATGAAGCTTATTGTTGCATCAAATTGCGTTGGATCTAGTGGAGAGATGCATGTAGTGTAGTAGAGGTCACGCTTTAGTCGCACACCTATTGTGAGAAAGATGGTTGTAGTGTGGCCTATATGTAGAACCTTGTACTACACTTTCGGTAAGAGAATAAATCTACAAGCACAGTTTTTTGAGGTTGCTTCTTATGTAGAGCAGCAGTCATACTAAGCATCTTCAACCATGAGAACCAAAATTTGGTAGTGCCTTTCCTGAGCTTTTGGGACTTTCAAATTTCAACACTTGACATCACACCAAATTACACTATCATTTCCACATACCTCAGTCCAAAATTTGGTAGTGTCTTTGCTGAGCTTTTGAGACTTTCAAATTTCAACACTTGACATTACACCAAATTACACTATCATTTCCACATACCTCAGCCTTGATTTCTAGCTTTGTCTTCACTCGTTCAGCATCCCTCCCGCCACTAGCATTTTCTCTCAGAACTTTCCTACAGTATCGAATTGCAAGGCATAGTTTATTTTGTAAAATAGAAAGCACGCCATGCTTACACAATTTATGTCAATTAACAATCTAGCTCTAAATGTTTATTTTGCTCAAAGTAGATATGCTGCCTTGAAAGGGAAGAAATAGCAGTTACAATTTGGAAGTGGAGTTACATGTGAATAACGTGAAGATTTCTGCCCATTTACATAAATGATGCGGGTGGATCTTTTAAGGTAATTGTCATCTAGATCAGCATTTTCTTAATGTTGCCGATTACATATGCAACCAGCGCAGTTAGGCAAACATCAACTCTACAATACAAAATAGCTTTTCTTAGAAGCAAATTCACCAGTAGAGGTAAGTTGTTGTCCAACGACGTTAATGCAATTAAGTGAAGGAAAATTATGTAAGAGCCATGCAGAAACAACATACAACCCAAACTCGTAACATTATTGCCATCAAAAACCTCACAAATTCAAATGAAAAAAGAACACTTTTTCGTATACCGCCACACTCCCCCAAACATAACGCCACAGCACTGCAGCCACAAGCACTAAAAAATGAAACAATTTTAGCCTTGGTATCCATCTCTGTTGTACAAGCTAATCATAAAAGTTCCCTGAGTCTCCAATACATCTCCAAAAAATAGAAAATAAGGATCCAGCCAATTTGATGTATGCCCTGTCCTGTGGTGCAAAGGGACGAAGGAAGAAGGGAGCCATAAATTGAACATATAACCAAATACTCCCTGCCTATTTAATACAAGAAGAGCTTTGTTATTGCCTTTCCATTCTAAACAGCCTAGAAATACCATTATCATCTGCAAACCCCTAGTACACACGATTCAGCATCCTTGGACGACAACATGATTGCTCATTGTGGATTTCCGGGAGGATATCAACCATGTCACCAAGAGTGAAGAATGCTGGGGATAAAGAACAGATATACAAACACAAGAAGTTTTTATCAAGCTCCACTTTGAGATTTCAGAGCTGTTATCCAGCAGAACCCTCTCATTTCAGCAATGACCACCCCCAAGGGTGACAAGTACATAGAAAGGACATACTGCGAGTTAGAGTGAGGCGCTAAATCATTTTTGAAACTCGTACTATATATCGAGTGGCTACCACTACTTACTATTGCTTACTATCATAGCCTCAAATTTCACCGAAATTTGGCCGAATTTCGGTCGAATTTCAGTTTCAACTGGTCACCGAAACTCGACTGAAATGATCGACATCTCAGCAATATGGGGGCCATAGTAGAAATCCTAACCGAAATGACAGAAATTTAGATCGAATTTTCACCGAAATGATAGAAATTTCGATCAAATTTCGACCGAAATGTCATTTCGGTCGGTCACCGATATGGTGATCGAAACCGACATTTAGGGGCATGCTTACTATTGAGTATTTCCAGTGCATCGTATGATGTAGGGAGTTGAGTTCTGAATCACCACACGTAGTCCCGACCAATTAAAAGCAAAACCCTTGTATAAGCAACAGCCATAAAAAGTTCTCAATCGGGATATGTCAAGTTTCATCTCTTTTTCTTATGTCCTCGCCTTCCTTTGCCTACATTCAAAGGTGGAGCCCTCAAGCATGGTTGATGCATACCCCCCCTTAAACTTCCATGTACTGTGCAGTGCATTACATGTTCACTCCATATTGATGTTTTTACTATTTTCACGTTTCTCGTATTTATTATTTCCGTTGAGGACGTTATTGTACTTCTAACTGTTAGAGTTATTATATTTACATTTATGTTTGCAACCCTTCGGGTTCCGCAACCCACCGTGACCCTTCGGGTTCCGTAACCCCCTGTGACCCTTCGGGTTCCGTAACCCTTGTACTCTCTAGGATTTTCTCTCTATATAAGAGACCCTATCTCTATGGAATAAACATCTCATTCGTCTCTCTTCTCAACATGGTATCAGAGTAACGATCTTATAGATCGAAGTCTAATACCCTAAATCCGTTGCCGCCACCAGCCCTCTCTCCGCCGACAAGGAGAGAGGGCTGGACCTCCTGCGTCGCTCACGGATTCGATGGTCCCGCACAAGGAAGTCCGAGTCCCTAGCAACACCAGCTTCCACTTCCAACGGCACCAAAATGCCACCCAAGGCTCTAGCAGCTCCAACCGCACCTCCTGCATCGCTGGCACTGCCTGGAGCCCCCTCCCCCCCTACAGCCACTGCTTCACCACGACTTGTTTCTCCCAACTTGATGTTACATACTCTTTATTCTATCAAGTATGGGAGAAAGGGGGAGTCAGATATGATTCTTCAAGACGGCTACCACCCTACCATGACTGACAGACCGACACTCCAGACTATTACTCAGATCATCAGTCTTCACCGAGCATCGACTTCTTCGTCAGGGCGTATACTTCTTCTTTTATGACCAGACTACTACTCCGCGTTGGACTTCTTCTACAGCGATTATTCTCCAGGCACGACAGAGATATGTTCCGGTGACCTGCAGGCACGACAGAGATACGTTCCAGTGACCTGATATCGCAGCGACTCTACAGGCATGGCAGAGATACGTTCCGATGACCTGAAAGCCGCAGACCCATCCTCGAGCGAGGTCTTCTACCAGCAGCGGACATATGTTCTTATGATGCTTCGTGTGAAGATGTGGTGTATACTTTTTCTTTTTGTTACAAGCTACAACTTTCTCAGCTCTAGCTTGAGGGGGAGTGTTAGAGTTATTATATTTACATTTATGTTTGTAACCCTTCAGGTTCCGTAACCCACAGTGACCCTTCGGGTTCCGTAACCCCCTGTGACCCTTCGGGTTCCGTAACCCTTGTACTCTCTAGGGTTTTCTCTCTATATAAGAGACCCTATCTCTATGGAATAAACATCTCATCCATTCCTCTTCTCAACACTAACTTTTTGGGAATTAGGGTTTCATCTATATATAAGAAATTGTACCCTTTAATAAGAATCATCTCAATCCATCCCTCTTTTTTCACACGGCATCAATTGAGGAATGAGAAAATGACTTTATTCGAATATGCTACCCTAGGGCTCTTTATATACGTAAAGTTCAAGGGCTGAGGTTACATAAGATAGTCACCATACATGGAAAACACTATTGTAACCTGAGTAGGTGGAACACAAAATATCTTTCAAGACTCCTTTTTAAACTGGACCATATATATTCATCATGGTCAACTTGTTACGATACTTTTCAAACTGTGTTAGTGAGTAGTTTCGTGAACATGTCAACAGTTTGATCTATAAAAGATACACTGGAGGCACAAAACAACACTCTTTGTAACATGTCTCTAATGTAGTGGCAATGAACTTCCACATGTCTAGTGTGTTCATAAAACACGAGTTTACTGGATGTATGTATTGTTGCCAGCATTGGGCACCGACATTCCTTGTTGAGCTATCGGAACAGCGTGGTGACGAATACTTGGCTCTTTTGGACTCCCTAGCACGGCGGGAGCCCTTCTCTCGGGATCGCGACCACTACCGTTGGGGAGGCACATCTTTCACGATAAAGAAGGCATATCTTTATCTGACGAGGAGTACTGAGGAAAGGGATAATGAGTTTTGTCATGATATGCGCATAATACGGGCGGCAAACATTCCGGTAAGGGTCAAAGTTTTTCTCTGGTGCTATGAGACAGGGGAGGATCGTGGATAAAGTCAGGAGGGGGCGCATCCTCCACCTACCTGACACCCGATGCGACAGGTGCGGCGATGCAGATGAAGATGTCGAACATCTCTTCTTTAATTGTGTTTGGTCTAAGAGGGTCTGGGACGATCTCGATATCCACTGGCTGCAACGTGAAGGGATGCATGCTTTCTGGGATTCCATCCGAAGGTTTGCTGGAAATTCTAGTGAGGACTGCTCGAAATCGCCAGCTGCCCTCTGGGCTCTATGGATGGGTCGTAACGAGCTTATTTTCAAAAACCAGCGGTTCTACAGTGAGAACGCAGTGGCACATTGTAACGCTTTATATAAATTATGTCTCTCTCGATAATGTAATATAATACGTTATTAATGAAATATAATAGGCGGTGATCGTCGCAGTGGGGACTCACCCAATTTCCAATAAAAATGTATTGTTGCCAACATTATCAAAGGCGCTTTAGGCGCTTGCCCAAGCGCTTAGGCTAGGCGATACCTTAGCGCCTTGCTCCACCTCAGGATAGGCACCACGTAAGCAATCACCTTAGCAAGAGGCACAAGGCAAGCACCTAATGAAATTAGGCTCCGTGGGATCTCATGTGGAGATTCGATTAAATTAAAAAAACAAACCATTTACATTTGATTGCACTGCTTCAAGACGACATCCCTTGTTTTCTTGCTTCCCAAAACCCTGGTGAGCCATATCTCATGGTGCTTCCCCTCCACATGTTGTTGCGCCTCTGCCTATTGTTGCTCATGTTGTCGTGTATCCGCCTTGGAGGTCTTAGCCCTTATCTCTCTCCTCCTGCAAACCATCGCCACTCATTGCTTCCTCTTTTTTAGGTGCATTTTTTTAATGTCTAATGTTAGGTTTAGTAACAGGAGAATATATATCTTATGTAACATGTGTGTTAGTAACATTGATGGAACTTACATATATTGTATAACTTATGTTAAGATATTATATTGTATCGCATTTCATATAAATATACAAAAGACACAATTAGGTTACAGCAATTAGTTTACAGTTTATTTTGTTTCGGAGGCGTTGTCTTTGAGCCCCCGCAAGGGTGGAGGATGCCTCCCACAGCTCGATAACCGAGCAATAAGACCCATGGGCTAGATGGCGAGCTTCGCCAGCCAATGGCTTGGGGAGATCACACAAGTATAAATAGTAGAAATATTTAATATAGCATGCTTATGTGTATTTACCATATATTTCTACATAGTTTTTGATGTTTGAAACTTAGAATATTGATTTATGGAATATGTTCATATATTAGGAATGGCTATGGGAAATGGACATGGCATGGCTACCGCTGAAGAAAGAGCTAAAGATACCGCATGGCAAGACGATTATTTGAAAGATCGCAAAGAACTAAACAATGTTAAATGCATGTTTTGTGAGAAGAACAAACGTGGATTCTACAAAGTCAAATAACATCATGTGGGATCATTCGAGAATGTTGCAGCTTGTAAGAAATTCCCTACACGGATAAACGAAGAATTACGTGCATATATGAATGAGAAGAAGTCTTAGAAGGATTTAATTAAGGTGGGAACATCGATGTGAGGAGATGAACTTTGTGATGATGATAAATGTGAGAAGAAAATGCAATTGTGCTTGGGAAAAGGGTTTATTCAAGTAGTGGTAGTAATGTGAATTCAAAATCTACTAAAAATGACAAAGAACCTATGGACACATTTTTGATCGTGAAAGCAGCAAAAGAAAAGGAAAAGCTCATATGAGAAAAACTCCCATGGTGGATGCTTATGACAAGGAGATGATGTCCAAAAGCATTAACATATAGCTCACTTCTTCTATTAAGTCGGTTATCATTTAATGCCGCAAAGTTGCAATGTTTCAAGGATATGATTCAAGCTAATGGTTTGTATGGTCCTAATTTGAAGCCAAGCCACTATCGTACCATGAGCTTAGAGTACATTACTTAGCATTGAGAAGGGTTACACATCCGAACTGATGGTCGGACACAAAGAAACATGGACAAAATATGGATGCTCCATTATATCTGATGCTTGGACGGATAAGAGAAATAGAAGCATACTCAATTTTTTTGATTCAAGAAGCATACACGATTTTATAATGGAATCAATTGGTACATCAACATATATAATGACAGGAGAGAAGATATATGAGTTTGTGTATCTATATATGGAGCAAATTGGTGAGCTTTTTGATCTATTTATGGAGCAAACTAGAGAGCAAAATGTCATAAAAGTCATAACTAACAATGGAACAACTATGCCTTGGCAAGTATATATTTATATTGATTATAGGGTTTTTAATATTTTATCACTTGTGCCCTTCTTAAATTCTTCAATATCGTGTGTTTTGGAGGTGAAGCTCGATCAAACACCGCAGGAAGTTGTGCGCGCGGGTCTCGCAGTCGCCAATGCTTCTTGTCATCCGTTTGCTGGTGTGGAACCGTTGGTGGAGTCCGGTGAGTCTTCTTGGCGCAGTGTTTTAGAGGCAGATCCGTGGCATACGGTCGGCGCATTCGATGATGGGTATGAAATGCTGACCGTGGGTTTCGAGTCGGAGGTTGCGTCATTGTGGGCCCATGTTTCTGATATGGGTGGATCGGATGGCTTGGGTGTGTTGAAGGGTCACCAGGTGGTGTGGCGGCAGACTGGGGGGCGCTACGGGCAGAGTTTTCCTGTAGAGGGTCGAAGGAGCAAAGAAGGCAACAGAGGATGGATGTTTACCGGAGTTTGGGGATCTTGGAAGGTAATGACTCCGAGGTTGGCAGGGGTGCCACGCAGACGGGGGAACAAGGGTAAAGGGTGGCCCTAGAGGAAGAGATGTTGAAATGTCTCGGATTGGTGGTGCCAAAAGGGGCTTCCGTGGTTCCTAAATGAATATCATCACATGGAACGTAAGGGGCTTGGGGTGGTCGAAGAAGAGGGTGGTGACGGGTCGTTTGATGATGGAGCACTATGCAGACATAATGTTGTTGCAGGAGACAAAAATCTCTCAGGGTCTTGATGGGGCTTGGAGAGATATCGGTGGCAACAGAATGAAGGATTAATGCATAGAAGGTCGTATCGGCGATATATCGTCGATATATCGGTTTCGACAGGGAAAGGGTATCGAAATCACCCAGTATATCCTTTTACATGGATATCGGCGATATATCGCCATATCGGTCAAAAATGATTGGATTTAGTACAAAAAATCCTAGATATCGATTGATATCGCCGATATTTCGTCGATATCTCTAAATATCAATATTATTATTCAAGCAAAATTGATTCCACTACTTATCTAGCTACATCAAGTATTAAAACACATATCCTAGCTACACCTAAGGCCTTAAATGTCGGTTTCGGTCACCATTTCGGTATCGACCAAAACAGAATTTCGATGGAATTTCGACCAAAATTTCGGTCAATTCGGTCATTTTTCTACTAGGACCCCCATATTTCGATCATTTCGGTTGATTTTCGGTTTCGACAGGATATCGATATTCGACAGAAATTCGACCGAATTTCGCTGAAATTTGAGGCCATGGCTACACCAAGGGTATGGTGCGACATGAGGGTGCATACAATGGTTCTTCAACTTGAAGTATATTTGCAAGTTATTTCATGATGTAAGACTTGAATGAAATCCATTCCCAATATCTATAAGTTAATTCTTCCAAAAAATCTATAAAGTCAAGAATCAATATTAATATCGATATGCTTGAAATGATCAACATATGCGATATAAGCTTCCTAAATGACCGACATGTGTGATCTAAGAGTATATCTGTAAGTTATTTAGTGATTTAAGAACTTGGATGAACTCCATTTTCAATATATATAGGTCAACAACAACTAACAGTACCGATGATATGTTCGATATGACCAATATGTGTAATATAGGGATCACAGTCTTCATAAAATGATCTATATATGTCATCTAAGTGTAAATTTGTAAGTTATTTAATGATATAAGAACTTGAATGGAATCCATTTCCAATATCTATAAGTCAGGAATAAACATTAAAAACGATATGTTCAATATGACCGATATGTGCGATATATGGGCTATAAATGATTGATATGTCTGACATAAGTGTGTTTGTAAGTTATTTATTGTTTTAATATCTTGGATGATCTTAAGTTCTGAAAAACGACAAAAAATGGCTTTTTTGAGCCATTTCTGACATTTCCACCGATATAACTTCCTGAGGATTGTCCAGGTGGTCGTGGCGGACAAGATTGTGGTTTGGCAGTGTTGTTGGGTATGGTGTAGTGTGAACTTCAGGTGATCAATGCAGCAGGGTTTCTATACACCTGGTAGAACGCTAGATCCAGGTCTCGCATTGATAGGTTTTTGGTGTCTGTTGAGGTGTTGGATCCATTCCCTTTGATTGGGGCCAAGACTTTGCCCAGGGCACACTCGGATCATACACCATTGCGTTAATCTTATAGAGAGGAGTTGCGGCCCCGGTCGTTCTTTCCCTTCGAACGGGCATGGCTTTTGGAGGAGGGCTTTCGGGAGTCTGTAGTGGCTCTCTGGGAGGATTGTAGCCCTACTGGTTCGGCAACATGTATATTGGCTAGCAAGCTGGCTTCTCTTAGGAGGAACTTAATGGAGTTCAACAGAGTGAATCGGGCTCCCGTCGGCAGAGCAAACGATTGAGTGCCCAGGAGGAGGTGTGCAAGCTTAACAAGCTGGAGGATGAGAGGGCCTTGACGACGGAGGAGATGCTGGAGAGAGGCAATCATTTGGAGGAGATTCTGATTGAAGACTATTGGAGTATTTGGTTGTGCGCCATACGAGTTGTAGGAGGGTAAATGGATCTCTCCAGGATCCATTTACCCCTTCCCAGTGTTTAGTCCCAAATCTACTAGTGGTGGGACTTGGAGGCTCTGTGGAGGATATATAAGGAGCCTCAGACCTCCTGTATCCATTGAGAAAAAGCAATGAAGCATATGCCCCTTTAAGAGCTTCTCCCGTGGTTTCATCCCGCTCCTCACGGAGTAGGGTTCCACGTTAAATCCCGTATTCAATTCATGTTTTCTATCTTTATTCTGATTCCGCTTCCGCTTCCTATTTTCTAACATGGTATCAGAGCGGGTCGATTCTCGAGGAGTAATTACTCATTGTTTATTCGAGATTCGTTTTTGACTTATGATTATTATTTGAGTAAATTCAAATCGTTCTCTTCAAGGGTATGAAACCCTAAGACTGTGCAGTCTCAGGTTCAAAGATCTCTAGACGCCTCTTTTTTCTCTCCAGTTCGAAGGAGATGTCATATTTCAACTCGAGGATCCCAAGCGGCATCATCGCTTTATTCCCAAGCGACTGCTCCAGCATCTTCAGCCGCACCTAGGGATGCAAACGGACGGATACGGATTTAGGCATTACCATATCCTAATCCATTTTTGAATACGAATACGGATGTAGATACGGATATTAATGGATATTAAAACTATCTTACCATATCCTTAAAAAACGGATACAGATGTAAAACGTATATTGATCGCATACGAGTAATGTTAGAAATACTCTATAGAAGCGACTTAAATATATACGAATTGGATAAGAAACACATGATATAATTTACTAAATGTGTTTGTATCATAAAAAAAATACAAATATTGTAAAAGAAGTTATAAAATTATGTCATATAGGGTTAAAAATAAATATATATGACTATATTTATATACGAAAACGAATATACAGATACGGATATGGATGTTTGTGGATATCAAAATGATATCCATATCCGTATCCATTTTAAAACGGATACGGATACGGATGTCAACTTGTATAAAACGGATACGGTGACGGATCGGATACGGATATATCTGTAACCGTTTGCATCCCTAGCCGCACCATACAGGCGATGGCAGCGGCCATCCTCAATGCGGCATCCAACAACCACGGCATAGCGCGCAGGCGGCGCAAACCCTTTCTGGCAGAGCCAAGGCGTAAAACCCTAGCAGGCCCAGGTGGAAGGCGCGCGCCCCCAGGCGGCAGTCGCCTCCTTCCCAGGCGAGCCCTTCCAGGGAGTCGGCACTCCGACTCCATCGACTCCTCCTCCCTGCATCAGATTTCGGCGGCGACAAATCCCTGGTTCGACGAAGTCAGGAGGCTCTTCTACAAATGTGGCGAGTCTCCTTCAAAGTTGCGGCGTTGATGGAAAGGAACCCCCAACGGCGGCGGCTTCCAAGCGGTGGGGCTTCCCTAGCGCATCGTGCGCGCGAAGGTTCCGTAGTGGACCTTCAGGTCTGCGGGGCGACGCCCAGCAGGGACCCATGCCCCACCGTGGCGTTTGGCAATACGAAAAAGGGTTCCCACGTTGGGAACCCTAGTAGCGGGTGTTGATTTAAAAAAAATAGAGAGCATGCACGTTTTAAAAAAACACGGGGGAAGAGTGAGATGGGCTATTGCAGTCGGCCCAAAGAAAAAAGAAAAAAATTGAGAAGGCCCAACAATAAAAAGAATGGTAGGGCACGTATGTTTCATTAAAAAATTGAGTGAAAAAAGAAGGAAAACAGGCGCATACAAAGAAAAAGCCGTACGCAAAATATTTGCAAAAGAAGAAGAAGAAGAAGAAGAAGAAGTGCTAAGCCTTCTCCCACTATAAGTAGGGTCGGCTACATGGATTCTTGTAAGAAGAAGAAGAAAGAAAGAAAAATGATGAAAAGCCGAAAAAATATGCCAACGGCTTAAAAAATTGTTTCGGAAAAAAAATGATGAATGTTTTTGAAAAGTCGACAAATGTGTGATCGGCTAAGTGGTTTCGTTTTGTCCCCATCATTGTTGTCTTCTCCCAACTTGGTCGACGTCCATCTTTTCCGACAAGTATGGGAGAAAGGGGGAGTATTATATAGAGTTACAGGTCCGAGGTCAGATCCAGAATTTTTATAGACTCCATATTACAGACCAAGTGAGAATTCAGACTCTACAGATTCCAGTTTCAGACTCGAGAGATTGGTCAGAGACCAAGTTCGAGGCACTCCATGTTTGAGTGACCCATTTTCGAGTTCTCCAGAGAGACTCATTTTCAGACACGCACATGTATGCGGTCTTCATTCAGATGTGCAGATGTTAGCCATCTTTTGTAGTGGTCCCCATCTTTTCTTGTTGTTTCGGCCAGAGTTTTCATGTGAGCCATAGGGACTCCAGAGTAGAGAACCATTCCCTACGCCATGTTGGCAAGAGTTTTCATGTGGTATCATAGGGACATCAGAGTAGTGTATCATTCTCTGTGCCAGATGGGAGAGACTCAGTTCTCCGACGAGGAGACTATTTCAGACTCCATTCTCCAGCGACCGTGGACTCCGACGAGGATTGCACTTCCACAGCCTTTTCAGTTCGGCCCTTTTCAGAGATGGAGCAGTTGTCCACATGTTGTGGCGGGCCAGAGTACTCTGACGAGGAGACTCATTTCCAGTAGCAGTGACTCTGACAGGCGTAGTTCAGAGCACATGCTCTCCGACGAGGAGATTCAGACGACTCACACTCCAGCCCGTCCGCCCTCCTCACCTGCACGGCATGAGAAGCAACGTCCTCGACAGCAGTAGTTGTGCGCCTTGGGTTGATATTGTCCGTAGTGTCCTGTAGCGTGAGTTGAGTTTCTTTCTGTTTGTTTGTCCAAGCTGAGCATTGCATGCTCCGGCTTGAGGGGGAGTGTTGGAGTATTTGGTTGTGCGTCATATGAGTTGTAGGAAGGTAAATGGATCTCTCCAGGCTCGATTTACCCCTTCCTGGTGTTTAGTCTCACATCTACCAGTGGTGGGACTTGGAGGCTCTGTGGAGGCTATATAAGAAGCCCCAGATCCTCTTGTACCCATTGAGAAAAAATAATGAAGCATATGCCCCTTTGAGGACTTCTCCCGTGGTTTCATCCCACTCCTCACGGAATAGGGCTCCACGTTAAATCCCCGTGTTCAATTCATGTTTTCTATCTTTATTTCTGATTTCGCTTCCGCTTCTTATTTTCTAAACAAAGACAAGAAGGAGGAAGTGGCTTGGGGGTAGAGGTCCAGGCGAAATCGTTGAGGGTGGGCAATGCGAACACAAGGATTTTCCATGCCACGACGAGTAGGAGACGGCGCAAATATTTGATTCATTCGGTAGTCGTTGGAGGGGAGGTGGTGGAGGGGGATCGGGAAGTGGGGTCACACTTTCAGTCCTTCGGCAGGCGCCGGGTTCGCTCTGGCTGAGGCTAGCAGGAGAGAGGGGTCTCGCGGATTTCTGACTCGAAGGCGGAGGTCTCGTTGAAGGGGTTTACAAAGGCAGAGGCCAGCAGGCGCTTTTCCAGCTTAATGTGGTGTGTTTCATCGGGAATTCTGGGTAACGATTAAGAGCGATGTGATGGAGGTATTAGAGGAGGTTTCGGAAGGGGAACAAGGGATTTGAAAATTTGAACAAGGCGCTCATTTTTTGCTACCCAAGAAGGACACCCCAACCAGGGTGGAGGATTACATGCCTATTGCGCTGCCAAATGAGATATATCTCTTGACTTCTAAAATGTCGGCGAACCAACTGAGAGAGTTGTTGTACGGGATCATATCACCCGAAATAGGCGGCATTTGTTCCTTGGAGAACTATGGCGGACGAGCTGGTTATAGCATCCAAGCTAGTTACAAATTGGAAAGATGCAGGGATAAAGGGGTGCACTGGAAGGTGGATTTCTCCAAGGTGTACGACTATCTCAACTAAACATTCTTGTAGGCTTCACTCGAGAAAGAGGATCCTCAGAGTTGTGGGTTACTTGATCAAGCATTATGTTACTATTGCATCACAAGATGTGCTTGTCAATGGCAGACCGGAAGGGGGCTTTTTTCATCCGCGGAGGGGTATTAGACACGGTTGCTCGCTGGCTCCGCTCCTTTTTATGGTGGTGGCAGACGTTCTGGTTGTGATGATGAGGCTGGCGGTTGGTGGGGAATGATGCCCGGGGTATTCGAAAGAGATATCCATCCCAATGTTGCCGTATGTTGATGGTACGGTGTTATTCCCAGAGCGGAAAAGGAGAAGATTCGACGTGCGTCGCAGACAAGGTTTAAAAAGCGTGAGGGCGGTCCGAGGCGTTTTCCCGAAATGTGAGGCGAGGCGTAAGCCTCGAGGCGGTCGAGGCGTAAGCCTCCAATTTTTTGGAAAGAAAAATTAAAATTAAAGCAAAATAAATTGTAATAAATACTAACAACACAAAAAATTGCAATATATTGTCCTAAAGTTCAATACAAACTACAAGCTACAACTATGACTGTCTAAAGTTCAAATACGATTGTGAAAGTAGAAAAGAAACATAAAGTAGGAAATAAAGTTTCGTACAAGCATGAAATTAATGCAACATATGTTCCATCACTATTGTGTGATACATCAAAATCGCAAATCATCAAAATTGATTCAACGAATCAACTTCAGTCATCTCGCCCCTCAGCAGTGTTGTCGCCGCCATCGTCATCGTCACTGCTACTCATTGGATCGTCATCGGAGTCATCCATAAAATTCAAGTGCACATCATCTTCAGCTTCATCCTCGCTTCCATCCTCAGAATTGGAGTACTCCTCCTCGTCAACATTAATTGGAGCTTTTCCTTTACCTAATCAAGAAAGTAATATGCATATTGCATAGTCAACCTTTTGGAACACAATTCAAAAAAAAGCATCAAACATTCTTTTAATTTATAATATTGTATTACACCTTTGTCATTTTTTCCCCTTCTTTTTAGGCCGAGCGACTTGAGCTCCTCACCTCTTTCACCTCCTTCCTCTTCAAGAGGATCATCGTCAAGGGGTATGTTTGCATCAAGATCCTGATACGCCTCGACATCTTGTACTTCTGAAATCCATTCATCACCGGAGTCAATGTCTTCCAAACATAATGGATCTTCTATTGTTTTCTTCCTTAATTCTCTATGTTTCAATTTCAAATTGAACATGAAACCAGATCATTGAGCTTCGCTTGTGATAAACGGTATCTTCTCTTAGTGTGGACCTATATAGACATACGTAAGGTTTAAGTGATTAACATGAAACAAAAACACTATCATAAAATTAAATAATGCTTTAACCACTCACTTGATTAAAGGAGCTCCAATTACGCTCACACCCAGAAGCACTACAAGTCAAGCTCAACACCCTAATAGCAAATGCTGCCAATTCAGGTGTTTCATCACCAAACAACGTCCACCAATCCGCTGGTAAAGGTCAACCACACATTTTAGTAATTATGTAGTATATGGAAAACTCTTAAATTTATTTACAATCCTCACCAGGGAATTCTTATTTTCCTTGAATTAACAGCATTTGCCCATCCAAAAAATCCTCTTGCATGCATGAAGGAATCAAGTTGTGAAATCTGCTGTCATCCTCGCATCTGGATCAATGATCAATCTTTCCATGCATGAAAACAATCCCATTTTCACCTCTAAGTGGTTGGAGAATGTCGGTTCATAATGAAAGTGGGGACTAAGGAAATAAGCAGCAGCATGTAAAGGCCTGTGAAGTTGACGATCCCAATGGCTATCCACAATATCCCAAATAATCTTATATTTGGTCTCGTCATTTTCAAGATTTCTAGCTATCTCCTCCTTGGCCCTGTCCATGGCTTCATAAATAAATCCCATCGGTGGAAATTGTTCAGAATCCACCAACCTCAAAAACGGTGACCAAAGGCTTCGTGGTGTTGAGAACATAAGCAACACCATGCCAAAAAGACTTGCTCTTCACAACAATGTTCACCACACTTTGCCCCAATGGGCGATTCACATAAGAACTGTTCTTCCATGCTCTGGAAGTGAAGAAGGATTCAAGTGAATCCTTGGCTCTAATCAAGCGTTGCAATGTAAGAAATGCAGTGGCAAATCTTGTCACGGCAGGTTTCACCAAATCACAACCTGCAATTTTTCTCACCATTGCCAAGGCCCAAAACCCAAGCATGAGCATACACAAAATTGATAATTTTTTTGCTTTTTTGAACACCGATGCATGAAGTGGCAATTTGAGGATATCCTCCAACATCAAATCTATACAATGCGCAGCACAAGGTGTCCAATAAAGATTCTTCCTTTTATCCATTAACATTTGTCCAGCAGCTTTGTAAGCGGATGCATTGTCCGTTATGACTTGGACAACATTCGTCTCTCCGACCTCCTCAACAACTTCATCCAACACTTTAAAAAGCATCCTAGCATCTTTAACTTGATCGGATGCATCAATCGACTTCAAGAAGTAAGTGCCTTTGGGATTATTCACCAAAAAATTAATCAATGTGCGTCCTTTCGTGAAGGTCCAACCGTCCGACATGATGCTACAACCCGTGGCAATCCAAGAAGCCTTCGCCTCATCAACAAGAGTGGTAATGGCCTGCTTCTCTTCTTTCAAAATCCAAGTTCGGAGTTCATGCATGGTTGGTGGCTTGAAACCCCTTCCATATCCACATACATCAGTAATCATCGCCAGATAAGAAGGACTATTGGCTATGTTGAATGCCAATGAATTCTCAAAAAAAATCTCCCAATGCTCCTGCAAATCCTCCTTCTCTCATCTTTTTTTCCAGCTTGCATTTAAAGTGAGTTGTTGAGAGGGAGGATCCGAACTACTTGCACCCCTACCTCCATGTGCAATAAAAAAATCCATCGGTCCTCGAGCTTGCTTGATACCACTAGAATCTGTCGATGCTCTTTGTGCCGGTTCATTTTCATCACCTCCAGATGGCCCTTGCATCCCAACTCGGCAAACTTCTTCCGTTTCTTCAAACCGTCTTCTCTTTTCATTACCCTTGCTGTCCATGAACATCTTCATCTCTTGTTGAACTTCAATAGGAACGCTTGGACAAGCTCTCACATTCTTGCGTGTCTTTGCAAGATGGTCTTTTAGCCGCTTCACCCCACCAGTGATCTTCATCGAACAAAAATTGCATTCAACATATACATATCCTTTCCCTTTGTGATGCTCGTCCATTTCAAGTTCTCGACAGTATCTCCATCCGGGATCCGATCGCCCCCCACTTTGGCCTTTCCTTCCCATATCTACAAGTTATACAATAACATACACATATTGATAATGATACAAAAATCAGAAAAAAAAAAACACAAAAATAATTGAATAAGGTCGCTTATAACATGCCAAAAACTAACAAAAAATAAGGCATGGTAGGATGATATGCATGTTAGTTATTTTAGACTGAATGTGCATGAAAACCAAGAGCAGGGAAAAATATATAATATGATAATGCGACAAGGAAATGTCGGGCCTTATTTCTATACGCATAATGTTCTCCTAGAAAAAGCAAATCCACATACACAACTTGCTCTAGCTCTCTGTATAGAAGCATGCCTCGTTAAAAGTATACCTCAGTTTTTTTGTACAAAGTACCGCTGCCACTATGATCAACAAAAAATGATCAAAACCCCAAAGATAATTCTTCATCTAAGATATAGTTATTACTATTAGACATAATATACATATGTATGATGCAATAATGATATAAAAAAACACAAAAACAATTGAAAAAAATCAGAAAAAAAAATTTAGGAGGTCTTGGCGGTGCAGACCTGCTCCGGTTGGGCGGCGAGAGGGTCGGCGGTGTAGAAGAGGGTTGGACGACGACTCCGGTCGGCGGCGACCGCTCGGCTGGGCGGCGAGAAGCACATCAGGAAGGAAGCTCCGGGCTCAGGCGATGGGCGGGAGGGTTTCTGTCGCACAGAAAGACCCTTCCCCCCGCGACCCTTCGGTTATTACGAAAAAAAGGTCACGTGCTTTGCACGTGACCCGGAAAATTTAAAAAAAAAATCTTTTTTGAGGCTTACGCCTCAGCCTCGCCTCGAGCGCCTCAGGCGAGGCTGAGGCGTACGATTCTCGTCGGAGCTCTGAGGCGTGCGCCTCGGGGCGCTTTGGGCCCGCCTCGCCTCGAGGCGTACGCCTTTGCGCCTCAAGGCGGCGCCTTTTAAAACCATGGTCGCAGATTATGGACATTTTTGGAGATGTATCCGGTCTTTGGGTCAACAGGGAGAAGTCAGTGGTGGTCCCTTTCAACCTTATGGACCTGGAGCAGCAGATTGTGTCGGAGATTGTGGGTTGCTCAGGTACATCTTTACTGATTACGTACTTGAGGCTTCCTCTTATGGCGAGGAAGCCGAAGTATGGGGGCTGGAGGATTTTGCTGGAGAGGTTGGAGGCGAGGTTGGCAGGGTGGACGGCGTCTATGGTCTCGAGGGGTGGGAAGTTGGTGTTGTTGAAGCATGTTCTCTCGGTGTTTCCTATCTTCTTCTACTCTACGAGGTCGTTGCCTACAGGGGTGCAGAATAAGATCGAGGCTCTGATGAGAAGATCTTTTTGGGCTAACGGGACTGTAGAACAAGAAGGGGTTTCACCTAGTGGATTGGGCCAAGGTGACGTCTTCGAAGAGGAGGGGTGGATTGGGGATGCTGAGGACGGAGGAGATGAATAAGGCTTTTATGGCGAAATAGATGGTTCGGTTGTGAGGAAAGTCAGAGCATCTGGTTTGCCACATGATAAGAAAGATTTATGGGGTGGCCATGTCGTTGGAGGTCGACACATGGCGTTTACCGTCTTCGCTGTGGCAGGGGATTACAGCGGCCGTTCCGGAGATTTCTACCTTGATATGGAGATGCAAAGTGCCGAACTGATATAAGGTCTTCCTTTGGTTGTCCGGGCTAGGGCAGACCTTTAATAAAGGTCGTCGGGGTCAATTGACGGGCGTGGAGGATGTTGCTTATGACAGATGCAGTTCGACGGAGGAGGATGCAGACTACTTATTTTTCTCTTGTCCCTTCTCAGCAAAGGTGTGGACCATGACCAGCATCACATGGCTTGTGAGTCGAGACTACAACAACTTTCGGAGAGATGCTAGATCAGCCTGCAGTTTTGGTCATGAGGATTACTCATCTCCCTTTGTTGTGGTGTGGTCCATTTGGTGTGCCAGAAACGAGCTCATCTTCAGGGGGTAAAGATTTTATTTTGAGAATGTGATTGAGCATTGTAGAGTGTTGTGTACCTCATGGAAAATTTAATATGATGTACTCATAACCTTTTATTATAATCTATACACATACATTCTGAGATGGGTCCCGGCTTGGGAGAACAACATGTTTTCATGCAGAAAAAACTTCTTCAATATCAATTATACCCTTCCTTTTTGTAATATCAATTGTGCATGCCAGTGACTTCTTACAAAATTCACAGTTCTGCCCTTCCGCTAAGGTAAAGTAAGTGCATAATTGATAATACAAAAGGGCAGAACTATGAATTTTGAAAGAAGCCAGGGGCACAAATGATATTTCAAAAAAAAGCAGGGACATAATTGATATTGAAAAATTAAGAAGGGCACAAGTGACAAAAATCATTGATTATAACCATTGAATTATTTCAAGATTCATGTTAGACCATTCTCATATTTTTATATGGGCAAGTTTTTGCAAGAGAAAAGGCCACATTCGTAATGGACTTAATGTGTGGTACATTGCATTGATCTTATTTAGAGGACACTGAAAAATACCGACAATTAATAAAAATCTCCAAAAATCCAGTGCAATTGTAAAGTACATTTACAACCACATTAGGCTTTTGAACATAATGAAAGAGATTACGAATCGCTAGGCGTTGGGTCCATTATGGTGTGACCTAATTTGTAACGTCTCTTTTGCAATCTCTCCATGAGAATAAGCATCGTATGATGATTTGACTTACTTCAGAGAAAATGGTCTACAAACAAATAGGCCAGGAAGTCAATGGTAGAAATGCAACGGATATCATTTTAATGCCCTCATTACAGGATTACGTAATTTTTTGAAAGAAAAAGGGTAAGCAACGTATAGGTGTATAGGTGTATGCCAATGGGATTATGTATTTGATACACTTTAGTACAAGGGACCTCTTGTAAAAGTTCTTTCGGCTCATTAAAAGTGAGAAAACGGTAATGGGATACAGATACAAAGCTATGGATCGTGCAAATGCAACAATTGAAAAAGGTTTCAAGTATGTCCTCGAATTTCAACGAAATTCCACCAAATTTCTCTGAAATTTCCATTTCTCTAGATCACTAAAATCGAAATGCTACCTTATTTCTTTTTCCAATATTTCAACGAAATGTCAATGAAATTCCATCGGCATTGCATGTTGTTACGAGGAAACAACAAAAATAAGGAAAGCTACCCTTTACTTCCATCAAAATTTGCATATAGTAATCTATTTTCACTTATTTATTCGCCGATGTGTTGAGTTGTTTGAGTGTTTTACATTGTTTGAAGAATTTTCTTTAGTTAGCTTCTAAATTTTAGATCTGAATCCAAATAAAATCAATTAGACATAAGATTTAGGAGTTAAATTCAAGTTTTAATTGAAGAGCTTTATATTTTTGGCTCTTTCTTTATTTTGATATGTATGTTTTGATTAGTAGTTATTGTATGTGTCATCACCTTCTTAATGAAGAGGTGATTATCATGGCTTTTGCTTCCAGTTAAGCATACAATTCTGACTCTAGGCAAGACGTTGTTCTTCATATCAACAAGTATGATATTTATAACGATAATACTACTTCAAAACTTATATCTACAATTCCATTTTACAAACAATGTGCATTTCTATTTTATTTATTGGCTTAGAAATATTAAAAACCTTGGTTTTATAAAAAGTCAAGTTTAGAGTCGTTTGCAAGATTTCTGACAATTTCAATGAAATTCCATCGGAATTCTCCGAAATTTCTCTTTCCGAACTTGAGGAAACGAAACCATAGTCCTAAATTTAAGGCATTCGTTTCAAGCGAGAGGAAGAGAAGCACAAATGATGTATTTCAAATCACTAACAAAAGATGGGAATGCCAACTTCGTCATTCGTTATATGATGCGGGCCATTTTTTGAATCATGAATCCACTATAGCAACTCATCCATTACATTTGATGCTGAGATTATGCATGGATTGTACAAGTGCATAGAAAGATTGGTTCAAAAAATATTATAAGTTAAACTCGTATAAAACCCCTGAGGGAATTGTTGAAAATACATTGGCAATCTGATCATGAAACTCAACATCTCTATGTAACCATTAATTTGGTACATATAAACTGGGTATAACTATTGATGTTAACATCTTTATCAATAACATATTAAAACGATGGAGCTCTTATGAGGTTCAACTCCAAACTTGCAACATCTAGCACTGAAGATTTTGAGCTTGACATGCAGCTCATCAAGGTGTCAATGTAAGTAGAATGTATTCGAGCACGTAAGTAATTTTATGTTAAGTCAAACTTTGACTCTTTTTTAACTCTAATAGCTATAAATATGTTTACAGATTCATTCGAATAAAAGATATAGAACATCAAAGGCTGCAATATTTGGTGTATATCAGGTACAACCAAGCTTTAAAGGATAATATACCTTAAGGGCTTGTTTGGTTGCAGGGTTAGGCAGGTTGGGTTGGGCTGGGTTGGCCTGGATGAATAGTAATCTGTGAGGAGGAAGTACCCCTTGTGAATAGTAACCAGGGTTGGGCCAACCCTGCCCAACCCTGCAACCAACAGGCCCTAAAAGACACCATAGATCCAATCGCTCTCAATGAAATCAATGATGTTAGCGAATTGTTGTTGGGTGAAATGAAGACTAATGATGCAAAAGAAGATTATATCCTCGAAGATGATATATTGACATAGGGAGATATGACCAGAGTATATGGAGTTACAAAGACACGGATATATGCCCTGCAACATACAAGGCATGAAGCACCCATTGTTGGATCCTCTTTGAGTCGAGTTATTGCTTCACATGATAATGAATATGAAATAGAAGAGATAGAAGAGAATGAAGGTTAAGATAAAGATGATGACGTTAATATCAATTATGATAATGACAACGACGACGACGAACTCATTATAGATCCATAGTTATTTCAATCTTTAGTTATTTATTTCACTTTCCTTTACGTAATTTGAATGTTCAAACTATTGCAAGAAATGTTTGAAGTTTTATCTTTTGAAATTTATATCTAAATGATGTTCCGTGCAATAAACCATATAGTTTTTATAATATGTGTATATATCATATTTTTAGTGCCACTCTTGTCTTGACGAGCATCTAGCATCTCAAGCGTTTTGGATCTATTAGTACCTTAGATTGCATCATGTCTCTGACAAAAATGATTGATGCACTATTGTCGCATTTGAGCTCATAACTTCAATAGGGGTGACATGAAGATCCGTAAGTATGGATTGAACCCATAGTTATTCTGATGCTCACCTGTTATATAGGCCATAGCAATCTACTCGCTTTTGGCACTGGAGCAGGAAACAACAATTTGTTTCTTGCTACTCTAAGTAATCATGTTTCATGCCAAATAGGCTATTATGACATGAATATAGTACTAGATGTTATGTCGAACACACAACCTCCATAGTCTGCATCAGAATAAGCTATGACATTAAAGGTAACATCTTTTATGAATACAAGGCCTTTTCCCAAGAAGACTTGATATATCTCTAACAATCATGCATTCATCAAAGTGTACTTCAAAATGATGGTTCTTCCAGTGGCCCTTAATTCTCTTCGTATCTTTATGTAAATCTTTAGTTGTTCATCCTTGAATGCAAGTTTACTAACATATGCATCTTCTTAATAAAAAGGAATTGTTAACCGTGCATGATCTATTAAAGGTCGCGTTTCCCCAATAGCAATGAATACTTAGGAACCCTATCCACAGGGGCAAAATATCTAAAAAGCCCCAAATCCATGCCTAAAGATCCTCACATGCCATCTAACAAGTAATTTTATTACGCACGAGAATGTCATTGGACATAGGCTTAAGGTCCTCTCAATTGTTCCTTGTTGAGATTTTTTATTACTTTAATATTACCTCATTATTGTCCACGTCAAACTTTTATGTGCGCCTTTTCTCCTCTTTTGTGTCTTGCATAAATAGTAGTTTAAAGCCAAATCTTAAGGTCTTCACTCCATTCCAACTTGCCCCTTGGCTTAGATAGCATTAGTGGTTTTCTTGGCCCCCTACATATATCAACATTTCATAGCAAAGTCCTTAGTAGTTCTTGTTGAGATATTTATATCTCTACAGTTTTATTTGTGTTTTTCTATTTATCCAGACTATTTTATGTAATTTTCCTTTAGAGCTTTTCTCCTACTACGAGGAATACATCTTTTCTCTTCACGTCTTTCCACATGATATCAAAGCGACGGTCCTAGACCGGAGCATGTGCCCTAAAGCCCTACCCCACCAAAACTCTAATCGTGTCACGCACCGCACCGACCTCCGTCGCACCTGCGTGGTGCCCCCTGCACCTCCCGCCTCCGTTGCTGGGGGCTCTCTTCACCTATGTGCCTCTCGCGCCACCGTTGCAGGCCCGCGCTGCGCAGCCCTCGCCTCACGCGCCACCGCGCGCCGCTGCGGACCTGCACCTACTAGTCGTTGTTGCTCCTGCAGCTCGCCATCTGATCGGAGTCGCCTTGGGCTGCTCTCTGTTGCCTAAGCTTGGGTTTCTAGGGTGTAGCGTGACTATCTAAAACATCCTAGTTACCCAAAGGAGTAACCAAAGAATGGAAGTGATTGTGGCATGAGTCTATACCCACAATCATCTTCTCATATGTCCGTGTAGACATTATTCTTACAGCGTGCAACCCCAGTCTTAGAGATTGTTGTCATCATGTCAGACAACAAAGCATATTCCATCCATGGGTGCCTTCAAAGGTCCAGCACCCATTGTGAAGATGGATGGAACGAATTATGAACTGTGGCCATGCAGTTCATGAGTCTAATGCAATGTAAGGCAAGAAGCATATCCTCACACAAGAGGAACATGTTGACAAGACTAGGGTTAATGCCTCATGAGAGGCAGACGATGCTTATGCACGTGTATGGCTTTCTGGGACAGTATCCATGGAGATAGCCAATGACATATTGAGTCAGCCCACAACGAAGGCCATGTAGGATATTCTCGCCACTACATACTCTCTGGCGAAGAACGAGTCTAAGATTCTGCAACTTCAACATGACATATTCACGTCGGAGCAAAATGGTCGTCCTCTTCATATCCTTTACACTTCTTTAAGGGGTATGTTTCAGACGTTACATGGTTACATTCCCTTGGTTGTCACACCAGAGCAGCTCAAGGCATATAGGGATTCAGTGATGACAGGAGTTTTCCTAGCGGCTCTTAACCCTGAGTATGATGCAACTAGAGCACAAATTCTTACTGACACCACAATACCTCCAATGGAGGAGGCATATCGCAGGTTGAGTAAGCTCTCCATATCTTTTAGTAGTACTCAGTTGTCTAAGACGTCCTCAAACGTGGCAGCATCGCGCGGTAGAGGAGGCCCAGCACATTTTCGTGGTCGAGGTGGCCGTGGGAGGGGAGGGGGTAGTCGCCCCCCTCGTCAGCCTTGTACTTATTGTCACAGACCAGGTCACTCTGAGGAAACATGCTATTTCAAGCATGGGTTCCCAGCTTCAGCACGTGTTGCAGAACAGATTCAGCAGGCTAGCAGTTCCTCACCTACATCTGATTAGAGATTTGACGAACATGTGGTGAGACTCAGGGAGATTATGCCTACTCCTGGGTCAACCAGCTCTCCTTCAGGATCCTCAGAGGTAGCTTCCTCTGCATCAGCGTCTACATCAGGTATAGCATATGCCTTTACTAGTTGTTACAGGCAGACTTGTCAAAATGGATCATGGATTCAGGTGCATCCCACCATCTCTGTGGTGATAGAGGTCAGCTTAATGTTTTAAGTCCAACCCAGCCCAGGACGATCTATTGTGATAGCAGATAAGACACATTCTCCCATTACTGGTCAGGAGGAGGTGTAGTTAACTCGTGCAATGAAACTTCAGAATGTTCTTTATGCTCCTGAGTTTTCCATGAATTTTCAGTTTACTATTTATTAGTCAAATCACCAAGGATTTACATTGTCGTGCCATTTTTTATCCATCTGCTCTTGTGTTTCAGGGCATTCTCACGGGCAAGGTGATTGGTTCTGACCGTAAGCAAGGAGGTCTTTACAGATTGGTGCAATCCCCTTATGTTGTGTCTCTTCTTTTCGCAAGGATTTGCGTCTCCTTATATGTGGCATCTTTGTTTTGGTCATCTTCCTCTACAAAAGTTGTCTCACATTCTTCCAAAGATTTCTCCTCGCTCTACCTTTCAGTGCGAGGCCTGCTAGCTTGGGAAGCATCATCGGTCCACTTTCTAGAGTCGTCAGGGTCGAAGTAGCCATTGTCCGTTTGAGTTAATTCATTTTGATATTTAGGGTCCCAGTCGTGTCCCAGATCATCAGGGACATTAGATCATCAGGGGCATAGTTTCCAAGATTGTCGTGGGTCTTTCTCTTTGAAAACAAGTCTGATGCTGGTCCTGTTTTTCAGTCCTTTATTAATGAAATACGGAACATTTTTTCAGCAAAAATCAAGTATATATGTTCTGACAATGCCTACGTTCTGACAATGCCCTGGAATTTTGTAGTACTCAGCTTGCCAAATTTCTTGTGTCTCATGGTATTGTGCATCAAACATCTGTGTGTATACTTCCCAACAGAATGGGGTGGCTGAACGGAAACAATGCCATCTTCTGGATTTTACCAGGACTCTTTCGATTCAGAGTTGTGCTCCTCATTCGTACTGGGGGGATGCGGTTCTAACTGCTTGTTACCTGGTAAATAGTATGCTCTCTTCGGTTCTGGGGGGAAAGATCCCGTTCTTAATTGTGTATTCTGAGATGGATCTTTTCTCACTCACGCCTCGTGTCTTCGGTTCAGTGGCTTTTGTTCGTCTTCATCCCATGTCTCCTGGTCTTGATAAGCTCTCCCATAGAGCTATCAAATGTGTGTTTGTTGGGTACTCCAAGACCCAAGAGTGATATCATTGCTTCGACCATGTTTGACGAAGGTATTACGTTAGTGCAGATGTCACCTTTTTTGAGTCTATTATATACTTCTCATCTACATGTGATAAGCTCATTTCTTCCGAGGATGGGGAAGAGGTCTATATACCTCTACCTCCGATCTCTACTACAACATCATCGCCACCACCACCACCACCTTCTCCACCACCATCACCATCACCACCTCCTCCACCCCCACCTTCCACACCTGCTTTCTTTCCTCAGGTTTACCAGCGTCGACCTCGTGCTCATGTGTATCCTCCATCATCCAGCATGCCCAAGGTATGTTCTAAGCATTTGAGTTATTCTAATGGCAGTAGAGATTTGCATGTACAGTTTGAGGTGCAGGATGTCCAAGATGCTACATCTTCTGTGAGTACTGAAGACCTGGAAGTACCTATTGCACTACGGAAACAAAGGCGTGCATGCACTATGCATCCTCTTGCTTCTCATGTTTCATTGGACCGTCTTTCCGAGGATTTCCAAAGGTTTGTTTCGGGATTGTCAGCCATGGAGATACCACGATCCAATCAGGAGGCGTTGCAGACTAGTCAGTGGCATCTGACGATGGAAGAGGAGATGGCAGCTTTACAGTCTTGAGGTACGTGAAGTGTTGTACAAGCTCCTCCAGGTCTTTTGTTGTAGGAAGCAAGCGGGTGTTTACCGTGAAACACCGAGTGGATGATACTGTGGACAGATATAAGGCCAAATTAGTTGCCTGTGGGTTCACCAAACTTATGGAGTGGACTATCAGGACACTTTTTCTCATGTTGTGCGACACTCTACACTGCGGATTCTTATTGTTGTTGTGGTACGTGACTGGCCACTTTTCCAATTAGATGTCAAGAATGCCTTTTTGTATAGAGATCTGCAGGAGGAAGTCTACATGCAGAGCCACCAGGGTTCGCTGCTGAGGGGGAGTCCGGTATGGTATATCGTCTCCACAAGACCATATATGGCCTTAAACAGAGTCTGAGGGCTTGGTTTCAGAAACTCTCAGAGTTGATTGAGCAGAACGGGTTTGTTAGATCTACTGCAGATCATTCTCTTTTTGTAAAGAGAACACGGTAAGATACGATTGTTGTTCTAGTATATGTTGATGACATAGTTGATACCGGCAGTGATGAACAAGGCATTCAGGCAGCTAAGGCATTCCTTGGACGGCAGTTTGTGACCAAGGACCTTGGCAAGCTACGTTAATTCCTTGGCTTGAAGTTTGCACGAAATCAGCAGGGTATGTTTATGACACTAAGGAAGTATGTTACTGATCTTCTATTCGAAATAGGCATGACAGGATGTGGACCTGCAACTACACCAATGGATCCCAATGCTAGGATCTATGATGATGACTCTGAGGAAGTGGATAAGAGACGGTACAGAGAGCTAGTGGGGAAGTTGTTATATGTTACTATTACCATGCCTGATATATCATTTGTTGCGAGCAGAGTCAGTCAATTTATGGAGCAACCCAAACATGCCCACATGGATGCAGTTTGCGTGATCTTAAGATATCTGAAGTCTTCTCCAGGGGCAAGCCTTCTTTTCAGGAGAGATACGTCTCTTACAGTCACTGGATGTGCAGATGCGGATTATGTTGAGTGTCCCAAGGACAGGAAGTCCACTTCTAGCTTTATTGTGTTTGTTGGTAGCTCGCTAGTTTCATGGAAAAGTAAGAAACAGACAGTTGTTGCTCGATCCAGCGTTGAGTCAGAATATAGAGCCATGGCCCAAGGGAGCACGGAAATGATGTGGGTTAAGTCAATTACGTCTGACCTAACAGTTGAGGTACTCTTCCTATGCATCTCAAATGTGATAATCAAGCAGCTTTGTTCATTGCTAATAATCCAACCTTTCATGAGAGAACTAAGCACATTGAAATAAATTGTCATTACACTCGTGATTTGATTCAAAAAGAGTTTATTTCCACTTCTTATGTTGCAACAAGAGATCAGATTGCAGACATGTTTACCAAAGCTCTTACGAGGGGTCCTTTTCATCGTTGTTGTTACAAGCTGAGCATGATTGATATATATATGCTCCAGCTTGAGGAGGAGTATTGAGATATTTATATCTCTACGGCTTTATTTATGTTTTTCTGTTTATCCAGACTATTTTATGTAATTTTCCCTTAGAGCTTTTCTCCTATATAAGAGAGCTCTAGGGCTATGAGGAATACATCTTCTCTTCACGTCTTTCCACAGCTCTCAAAGTTCAGAAAGTAAGTATGTAGTATTCATTTGACCATTAAGCGAAAATGCAGGTAAGCGATGGAATATATTGTGGCATATATGGATTATGAAATTTGTAGTATACGATGGAGTATATGGTGGCATATGTGGATTACATGGTGCCTCAAGCTGAGGTGGCAACTGACGAGAAATGCGGAGATAATGATAGGCAATGGAGACTCGTGAAGGTAGAAACAATGGGGAGAGAGTGGAGGTGACATCTGTGATTGAGAGAGAGTTGAGAGAGGTAGCCAGTGGCGGTGACTAGCGAGCAGTGGGACACATAGAGAGGCGACCAGTGACGTTGAGCGTTAGCACCACTGTTGTAAAAATCGATCGACTAACCCGATCAGTCGGTCCGATTAGTCCAATCGGGTAGGGTACCGACTCGATTAGGTCAAATCGGCCGTTAGTCGGGTAGGCCCGATTAGTCGGTCGATTAATCCATTTAGTCGTCCGAGTAAGTGAACGCTTTTTACATAGGGATTTGGATCTAAAAATACCCTTAAGCCCGAAACCCGATTTGGGGATTTAAGGGTTACTATGCAGTAACCCCAAATTCTCCTAAACCCATCATGCACAAAACTCCTTCGAGTCCCTCCGCCCCTACTAGAAACCCTCCATCGCCCTCAAAGATCATCACCACCCTCCTCTATGTGTCGTCAGCGACATTGCGGCAACTCCTCCATGCGTTGGTCCTCCGTCGTGCTCTTCTCTCCCTCCCAACTCCCCATTCTTCCGCCAAGTTAAAGGATCGAGGTACCAATTAGGGTTTTTTTCGAACTCCATTTTTTTACACTTCCCATTTTATTACTCTCCATTATCATCCATTGTTGATCGTTACTGTATGTATCATATATGCTTCATTTATGTGAATCCACTTATTTTGGATGAGAGTACGTAACAATATTCACATAGGTTCTACTGTTCGCAGCTTTCCATTGCAATTGTTGGGTTACCTGTTGATTGTTAGGATGTTTGTTGGAGTGTTAGGATTTTGTCATATATATGCAGTTGTCATAGATCTTTTTTCAACTTTTAGGCTAAGTTGCAAATATTAGGATATAAACTATGGAAATATACAATTATTCGTATCAATGTAATTGGTTGAAGTGTTTTACCTATTTATTGTTATCTATTGCATGTTCATTGTCATTGTGTAGTTATTGTTATTGTTGGAGGGTTTAATTGTACATCTATTATTTTAGGATTATATTAATTAGTATGAAAATTGTTAAATCTATGCATATATGTGAGAGTAAATGTATTAAAATGTGATTTATATATTTAAAACAATTAAAAAAATCAAAACCGACCAATGCCCGACTAAATTCGATTAGTCTCCCGATTGTCGATTAATCCTTAATCAGTGACCAGACCGACCGAGTACCGACTACCGACTTCTGCAACCATGGTTAGCAGTGAGCAACTGGGAATACGTTGGCAACGGCTAGAGCATTGTGTGTGGGGGTGCAAGAGAAGAAGGTAATGTAGGGTAATGTGTTAGAATATATGTCTATAGATGGGTACCACATCCATTGGTTTAGTCTCGTGTCGCTTGTGAGTGGGACTTAGACTTACTGGTGGGGTTATATAAGAAGCCCTACACTATTTGTAACCTTTGCCAGATTCACAATAGAAAATATGGTCCTTTGAGGCGTTCTCCTATGCTTTCATCATGCTCCTTGCAGCATAGGGTTCCACGTAAAATTTGAGCATTCCTCATTCTATATTCCTTATTCTTGAGTTTAATCATGAATTAGCTTCTGCAATATTTATTTTAACAAAGTATCATAGCAAGTCGATTTTGGGATATTCACCCTTTTTTCTACTGAGATATGTTCGGCTGAGTTTGTTTTTGAAGTTTATGCATGGATGATTATGTTTTTTTATTTATTGAGATCAAGCAATATCAGAGGAAACAAGGATTCCCAAACTGGAACCCTATCTCACAACGACGGTGCTACCTAGTTCCAGTTTAGAGGTGATCATGCAATATCAGCATGTTCATGGAGTTTGTTTTCCGAAATTTTCCCCCCAAGTTCTAGGACAAACGACATCGTCAAGTTGGAGATCCAACATGAGTCCTCTCCAACTAGAACTCTAATCTAGTATACTCTTCTCCAGTCTTCACCGAGTGTATGGCTGCGAAGGTTCCCTCATTTGAACCCTACTTCGAGCGACTCCACTCCACGAAAGCCTAGTGCCCCACTGGACCCTACAGGCATCATCTCTCTAGGCATCTTCTCGAGGGCCCGCTACAAGCTTCAGATTGTGCATTTCCTCCCCAACCAGACAAAGCTCCGTCCTTGGGTGTTAATCCTTGTACGAGTCAATCTCTTGTGTGTGCCCTCTCCAAGTTGATCCGATCGTCCAATGCCCAATCACCAGCACATCTCCATATCCAAGCGGCACACCTAGAGGCGCTTCCTTTCAACATCTCAAGGCACATCTTCACCAAATCCAGGCGGTGCCGCCTCCTCTTGAGCCCCATCCCCAGCAACTTCTACGTCATGAACAGAGGGAAGAGGAGGCGGAGATCTTTCTGCGGTGATGGCTCTTCTACCTGCGCCGGCAGCATCAAGTTCCCTGGGAATGCTAGCACTCTTGAATGACAAGGAGCAGAATACCCCTTCATCTTTTACATAGAAACAGGAAAAGAAAATTTAAAGGGGGGAGTGAGGGATACAGTTGTAATAAAAAATAGGGAAGGACATTCTTTTTGGGCCCATGGGTGGATGTTATTGTATAAAAGAGGGGGGGGAGGTGCATTGTACCCTATCGGGTCATATTAGAAAAATTGAGTCTAGAAAAATAGAGTCGAGAAAAAAATGTTGATTAAAAAGAAGGGAAAAGCAAACAAAAATGACTCGTAAAAAAGAAAAAAATGGTGCAAAAAGGGATGTTATTGTAAAAAAATCGTACGAAAAAAAATGATGATTTAAAAAAATGAGAGAAGGAAGGTCGAAAAAAAATGGCTTATTAATAAAAAAATTATCGACTTATTGCTTTTGGTTCTCCATCTTTATTTTCTTCTCCAAATTTGGTCGACGTCACATTTTCCGACAAGTTAGGAGAAAGGGAGAGTACTATGTAGAATTCTCCAGTTCATATTTCAGACTCTATCAGTTCAAGACGCACATACGCCATCAAAAATTTATTTCAGAGGTCCCCATACTCTTGATGTGGACCATGTATGTCACATACCTATGTTAGAAGCTCGATACGGAGAGATCCATAGGGACTCCATTGTAGAGATCACATTCTCTGATCCAGTGTGAGAGAGACTCGATTCTCCGACAAGGAGACTCGGTTTCAGACTCCATTCTCCAGTGATTGTGAACTCCAATACAAATTCTTCCAATATTTACATGAGAGAGACCCACTTCGAGATCCCTATGAAAGAAACTCACCTTCAAAGATCTACATATGGATATTCCCACGGCATTTTTTGTTTGGTCCTTCAAAGAGATGGAGTAGTTGCAGGACAACATCCTCCGAAGAATAGACTCATTCGGTTTCGGTGACTCTGACAAATGCAGTACAGAACATGTACTTCAACATAATGCAATCTTACAATCCTAAATTGCTAATTAAATGAATGGGAACGGAAATAAGAGACAATGCCCTAAGTAACCACCTAAATGTGTGATTACACAACTATGATATCTTATTGTCGCGGGATCACATCCCCTAGAATGCCCCAAACGAAGTAATAACCAGGTTGCTCTTGGGGTTGATTGCTGTAAGCCCACAGGAAGCAAAAGGGAAGGCAAGACGGTTTACAGAAGCAAAAAGATATAACAGCAAGAGCCATATTAAGCCAACTCAACAAACTGGCAGAAATTGAAAATAGATGAACCGACCTTGGAAATTTAGATGAATGCTACAGCGGACAAGTAAATGAAGCTACACGGTAGTAAATAAATGCATGTTCCTGAATCGGTACTAAAGAAAAGTACTACCCTGAACCGGACTTGGTAACCCAATATTCAAATTATGCCAGAAATATTTTCTCCTCTGGAATCTTTCATTATGTCAGATATATTTTCTCCTCTGTTATACAAATTTTTCATCCTGATAATGCTTTGGAATTTATATAACATGACCTAACAAACTTCTTTGCTTCTCAGGGCACCATTAATCAAACCTCATGTCCTTATACTTCACAGCAAAACGGGGTAGCAGAGAGAAAACTCAGACATCTCCTAAATATTGTCCGTTCCCTCCTCACATAGATGAAAGTGCCTAAAACCTATTGGGGGAATGCAATCCTTACCGTTGTCCGCCTTATAAACAGAGTCCCCTCCACTTCCCTACATGGCTCCACTTCATTCTCTCTGCTTTACCCATCTAAGACCCCCTTTCCTCTACCTCTGAGAATCTTTGGTTCTGTGGCATTTGTTCATAATTTTAAAACTACAAACAAACTATCTCCTCGTGCAATCAAATGTGTGTTCCTAGATTACTCTCGTACTCAAAAAGGCTACATATGCTATGACCCGTCTGGACATCGCTATTATTTTTTTGGGGGTGATAGTGGAAAAGTTGACAGATAAGTCACCCTTACTGTCACTCTACAGAACCGTACATGAGATTTTCACCTCATACGGCTCCTCGTTCAATTCTTTCCAAGTAATTGGATCCTTTTCCTCCTTCGAGAGTCTCCTCCCTTCTTCTACTCCATCCCGAAGAGTAACTAAGACCAATTCAGTCACGTTTTCATGTTCCAATTGAACACTTTCCATTTTGGATTATGATCAAAAGAGAATATTATTCTTTTTACCAAACATATGCGGATCAAATCACGATCTTAGAATAAGAACAAGAGATCTTTCTCGATCAATCCCCTTGCCCCTCATTCTTCGAGAATCAGAAAGATCCTTTTCGAGTTTGAATTTGTTCATTTGGAATCCGGGTTCTATCTCGACAGATGTAACTTTTTTTTAGCAGACCAGTTTCTTTACTCAGTTTGTCATTGACATTCCTCTAGATCTCCCTCCTCCACCCATTGTCTATAAGCGCAAACACATATCTCCTCCACTAGATGTTCCTTTAACCATGTCTTTATAGCAGGATGATATGCCTTCTTCAAGTGTCCCCTCCACTGCTGTCCCGAATGGTCCTGAGGAGCTTCCCATTGCTCTGTGAAGGACAAATAGGCAATGTACTTTTCACCCCATGTCTCATTTCACTTCTACTGCTAGATTATCTCCCACTGATAAAAGATATGCAGAGACTATTTCCATTCCGAGAGACCACCACAGTGTTTTGTAGGATTCAAGATGGTGACATGCCATGAATGAAGAGATGGAGGCTTTCACTTCCAAAGGGACATGGGATCTGGTGCAATGTCCTTAGGGGACTAGACCTATGGCATGCAGATGGGTCTTCACTACTAAGTAGTCATTAGACGGATCCATTGACAGGTTAAAAACTCGCCTTGTGGCCAAAGGCTTTACATAGAAATATGGGGTGGGTTACTTCGAGACGTTCTCACCCGTTGCACGAATGGGCTCAATAAGGATGATTATTTCAGTAGCAGCCAAGAAGGCCTGGCTCATCTTTTAGCTAGATGTGAAGAACGCCTTCCTTTATGGTGATCTTGATGAGGAAGTATACATGATGCAGCCACCAAGTTACGAAGTCGAGGGGGTGTGTATGTCAACTTTACAAGACGATATATGATCTGAAGCAAAGCCCAAGGGCATGGTTTGACAGACTTACTAAAGAAATCAGCACACTTGGCTTTGAGAGAAGAACTTCTAACTATTCAGTATTTGTCAAAAAACGGAAATCTAGTACTATTATACTTGTTGCTTATGTGGATGACATGGTTGTTATAGGTGATGATGTTAATGGGATACTAGAAACCAAGGTCTTTCTTCAAAAGGTGTTTGTCACCAAGGATATGGGTCCTCTACGATATTTCTTTGCATAGAAGTATTATGCACTACAGAAGGACTCCATCTCTCACCGAGAAAATACTATTTGGATACTCTTACTGAAGCCGGACTATTTGGATGCAAGTCATCTGGTACTCCTACAGATCCGAAGAGGCGCCTTTCCTCCTATGATCCCGCCTTCAAAGATGTTACTCGATACAGAAACATGATTGGTAAACTTCTTTACATAACTGTCACCAGACCAGATATTTCTTATGCAGTGAACAGAGCTAGCCAGCACATGGAGAAATCGTGTTATAATCATTGGCAGGATGTCCTCCAGATTCTTTGATATTTAAAGGAATCACCAGGACGTGGCCTATTTTATGGGGCAAACAACCACATCGAGGTTATCGCTTATGCTGATGCAGATGCCAGATTATGCAAGTTTACCATAGGGCCGTCGCTCCACCATATGATATGCTATGATCGTTGGAGGAAACGTGGTTACATGGAGAAGCAAGAAACAAACTGTTGTTTCTAGATCCAATGCAGAAGCCGAGTACAGGGCAATGGCCCAAGCTTCATGTGAGATCGCATGGTTGTTAACATTTCTACAATAACTTGGCATTGTTGTCACCACTCCTATACCATTATGTTGCGATAACAAATCTGCTATCTACATTGCCACAAATCCCGTGTTCCATGAGTGAACCAAACATATAGAGATTGACTGCCATTTTGTTCGCGACGTCATCCGGATTAGGAAGATTACTACTCCTTACATCACTGCAGATCTTCAGCTTGCAGATGTTCACAAAAGCCTTACTCAAGAAGCGTCTCTTGTGGATTGTTTTCAAGTTGGGCATGACTGATAGATATGCTCCAACTTGAGGGGGAGTGTCAGTTACATATTTATTTATTTATATTCCTACTGCACTTATTATTCATTGTAAAACCCGTCGAGGGGTAGTTTTGTATTTTTCCAGTTTAGAGAGCACTACGGTTTCCTTCTATATAAGGACCCATATACCTCCAGAATAAAGCAAGCAAATTCAGTCTTCATTCTTTTTCACAAAAATAAAGAAAAAACTCAAGCCAACAAACTTTAAGGATGGCAGAAATGATGCAACGAAGCTCAACAGGAATTGTAGCGACCGAAGTGGTGAGACTGGTGGGAGATGGGGTTTTCATAAAGTAAGAGGAGAAGAAAAGGATGGGATTGTTGGAAAAGAAAGACGAGGTGGAATTTCATAAGGAAAAGAAGAGAAGTAGAGGTGGTGGGGCTGGTGGGGAAGAAAATGAGAAGGTGGTGGGGAGAGAAATAGGATTGCTGGAGACTGGGAGAGGAGAATGGGGAATTGGAGGGGAAAGAGAGGATGATGTGGGAAGGGGGAAGAACCGGAGAGGGAAGGGAGGAAAAGGAAGATAAGAAAAGAGTTAGAAGGGGAGGGCAAGGCCCGTAAGGGTTTCTCTGTTCACCACACTATTTTTTTTAGTGGCAAATATAACTTTGTATTGAAAGTGCACAAAAAGGGCAATAAGCCGCCCTAGCATACAAGGTAGCCAGCTACCAAAACCACGTCTCTACCAGCCAAAAATCCCCCATTGGAGAGTGGTAGAGAGTACTAAGAGTGTAAACAAAAGTATGCTACAAAAATTCCACCTACAAGGCCCTGAAGGGGTCATACATCAAAGTCCTATACTCCCAAAGGATGTGATAAGTGAGCGCATTCACCGGGGAACTGCAAGTTGAAGTCCACTGATTATTACGCTCTTTCCAAATCCACCAAACAATTATGGCAACTGCAGTCCGCAGCTGATCTTGCGCTTTAATATCCAGTCCTTGGCTATTCTTGATATCCTCCAAGTAATCTCGAATGTTCCCTCCACCCATTATGGGCGGAAGCTTAAGAGCAACACAGACTCCCTCCCAAATTGAACAAGTGAAAGGGCAACACCAGAAGAGATGATCGGAAGATTCCGAAGGGTGATCACTGAACATGCACTTTAGATCGGTACAAATCCCGAAGCGCGCAAGCCTCTCCCTAGTTGGGATTCTGTTTATGACCACCTGGTAGAGGCAACATTTGTGCTTAAGAGCCGCTCTAGAGACCCAAACATCTTTCCACCAAGGCACCGAGCTTGCTCTCCTTCTTACCAAATCAAAAGTTGAATGGAGAGAAAAAAACCTTTTTGACAATAGTCCCAGTTGTACGGAGGGGAGCGCCGATGTAAGGTATTCATCAAGATATGGCGTAGCTTAAGCATATTCTTCCAAATAGGGGAAGAGCCCCTAATTACGGCCGCATCCCAAAAGGATTCTGCCCTCAAGTATTTTGAGCAAATAAAATCAGCCCATAGGAAATTATTGGCAGTTAAAAACTTCCAAGACCAAGAGATAGTATTGGCCTTGGTGAGATCCGCAAGAGATCGTAGACCAAGCTTGACTTCCTCTTTCGGGAGACAAACATCGTTCCAAGCCACATGGTGCCACTTAAAATCCCAAAGAAAGTCAGCACATATGGAGCTAATGCGAGCAATTGTTGAAGAGGAGAATACCGTAGCGTCCGCCCAATAAAGCAGGATACCATTAGTAACCGAGTTCAGCAATTGAATGCGCCCAGCCAATGAAAGAGTTTTAGCCTTCCATCCACAAAGCAAAGCCATAATTTTCCCCTCCAGCATTTTTCTAATTGTGAGGCAACCGATCTTAGAGTCCAACATGATGCCAAGGAAGGTGGTTGGAAAGGTATCTCCAACTAGTCCAGAAGAAAGATTCTAGCGAAATTGCCCCTTCACATTTTTAGAGCAGAAGATTCGACTTTTGGTGACATTCATACGGAGACCAGTGAGCTCTTTGAATTGGTTCATGATACCACGGACAGCCTGCAATGATTTAGCTGAGCACTTAGGAAAAATAAGAGGTCATCTGCATATATCAAGTGGGTGGGGGAGATAGAGTTCCTACGCCCCAATGGCTGAAGATTGCCTCTAGCCACTTCAAGGTCTACCAGGCAGGTGAGAGTCTCCATAACCATTATGAATAACAAGGGGTTAAGGGGATCCCCTTGGTGCAACCCTCTAGTCCCTTTACAGAAGCCGTGTGAGACGCCATTTACAAGGACTGAAAAAGATGTTGTTCCAATGCAGTTGCGGATCCAAGAAATCCATAGATCCCCAAATCCCAAAGAGGCCAACCAATCCATGAGGAAATGATGATAAACCGAGTCAAAGGCCTTAGCCAGATCGACCTTTAAGCAGGCCCTGGGCGTACTGTTTTTCCTGTTGAAACCCAAAGTTAACTCTTGAGCCAGACGAGAGCTATCTCCGATGCGCCTACCTTTGATGAAAGCCATTTGGTTAGGAGAGATTAGGTGAGGGAGAACCTCAGATAGTCTAGTAGAGAGTCTTGGCAAATATCTTATAAATGACGTTGCAGCAAGCAATGGGTTTGAAGTCCCCAATCCCAGATGGGGAAGGGACCTTAGGGACAAGGGTGAGAAAAGTGTGATTGATTTGACGGACCATAGCCCCTCCGGCAAAGAGAAACGACATGGCCGCCAGAACATCATTACCAACCAGAGGCCAATGATGCTTAAAGAATTTAGCATTGAAATCATCTGGCCCTGGAGACTTGGAGGAGGGAATAGCGTTGAGAGCTTCCAATACATCCTCCTCAGCCAAAGGTCTTTCCAACCATTCTCTTGCCTCAACGGTCAATATCCTTTTAGACGGTGGAGGAGAAGTCCCAAGCAAATATGGAGAGGTCCTAGTAAGGAGGGACTCAAAGAATAGGACAATGTATTAGTAACTTCCATCGGATCGTCCACGAGGGCACCATTTGAGTCAATAAGGCAAGGGATTTTGTTTCTTGCTTCGCGGACCTTAGTTGAAAGATGGAAGAATTTAGTCGACCTGTCTCCAAGCTTAAGCCATGAGACACGGCTTCTCTGCCTCTAAGATGCTTTTAAATCAAATCCAATGCAAGAGAGGTAGTCCTTTAGCACCAGTTCCGGGTGGGCAAGATACGGGTACCCGGGACATTCCCCCAAGGTGAAAGTAATGCTAAGAGCAGCAGAGGCAGATTTAAAGTCATCATCCATGTGTCCCATAGAGGCAGCCCAAATCAAAGAATCTGAAAGGTTTGGCTCTATGCATTTTTCTACGATCACCACAGAAAGAAGATGATCACCACAACTAAGTGGCGAATGACGAACCTTGGAGAGAGGCAAAAGTTCCATCCAAGCAGAATTGCACAGAGCACGGTCAAGCTAGCAGAGATTCTTTTGTAGCCCACCGTTGAGTTGGACCATGAAAGAAAATTTCCCCAAGGCTTGAGGTCAATTAGTCCAGCAGAGTTTATGAGTCTTCCATAGAAGAGGAAATGGCCTCCAAACTTCGCCATCACCGAGCGAACGACATTGAAGTCACCCATGAGCAGCCAGGATAAAGAGATGGAGTCGTTTAATCTAACAAGGTCAGCCCATAAACTTCTCCTTTCTGATGAGAAATTTGAACCATAGACTACCGAGAGGCAAATCTGGAGGCCTCCCGCATTAGAGTAGTTAAGGGTTATGGATTGTGGAGTGACAAGAATAGGAGCACAAGTCCAGATAGCTTCCTTCTATAGAACCCAGACGCATCCCAGATTAGTGTTATTATGCATGAAACCCCAGCCATGGGGGACGTAAGACATGAAATCTGCAACCTTTTCGGATCAGATTTTGGTTTCTACCAAACCAACAAGCTCTAAATACAGCCTACCAAGTTCCTTGGGCACTGCCCTTAGCTTGTTGGGCTTATTCAATCCCCTAACATTGCAGACAGCGATCGACATCAAGGGAGTTGGGGAGGTGGTAGACCATGAAACTTGAAAGACAATTGGCCTTTGAGGGGCATTCGTTGTTTTCTTCTTGTTGTTGTGAGAAACATGGCTCCACGAAGGGTTAGGCATAGCTATCACAGGAGGGTACATGAGAGGGGGGTCCTTGTCACCTGAGGTGGGAGGCGCGGAGACAGAAGAGCATGGGTCCCCTTGGACCATAGAGGGGGGTCCATCTTTAACCGACGTTGTGTCATTGCCTCCAGAGGGGATGTTTAGATCAAGTTGAGGGCCCCCTTGGGATCTTTGAGAGTACATAGTTCCCTTCCCTTTCGGGGTTTGGAGATCTACTCATAGAGAGAGGCTCGGGTGCTGCACGAAAGACATTGAAAGGGGGACCATAGGGTTTTTTGTAACCCTTAGTCGGGTCTTCTGAACCGCAAACAAGGTTGGTTTCGCTGCATGGTAGTTCCATCCCACCTTCCACTACAGGTGGATTCAGAAGAGAGGACTCCTCCAGGCCTAGCATCTACACAGAAGTCGATGGCCCATTGGGAGTTTGCTGAATTGCAAAGTCGCGACATCTTTGAAGACAGCAGAGCCCTTTGAGGGTTGGCTGAGTGCTGTAGTGGAGGCTTGTAGAGCATGTGTGGTGGATCGAGCAGACTTAGCCATCCCCAGCACAGTAGCAGGGGCAGCGTCAATGACTGCTGGGCACGATGGGCATGAGTCCAATGGATGACCAAAAGCCACACAACGGGCACAACGCTTAGGCATCCATTCAAGTTCCACCCGAACCAAAGAACGAGAACCAGAGGGAAGCACTAACAGGATAGCAGAAGGGATCACCTTTGAGGCTTTAATGGAGATACAGCATTGAGCGTAGTCTGGCCGACTTCTAGATGTTGTGGCCGCATCCATAAATAAGGGGGTGCCCAAAACGTTGGAGAGCTTACTGAGCACTATCTCAAAGTTGTGACCAAGAGAGAGCCCATGGAACCTAACCCAGAGCAGGATTTCTGTGAGGAGGTCTTTCTCAAGAAACATACCAGACTCCCATTGTCTAAGAACTACGAGGCGTCCCAGGAAGAGCCACAGGCCACCAGAGATGATCTGCTCACATTCCTCAGCAGATGCAAGCTTCAGCTAGTAAAAACCATTTGGCCTGGGAAAGAGCCTAAACGTCCCCTTTGGCTTCCAGACCTTTTCAAGGAAAGCGTGGAGGAGCTTGTCGTACGGCTTCTTGCTGAGAATGTAAAAGACCAGGGTGTGCTCCCAATGACGGTCAATGGTGGCGATGTCTACCTCAGAAAGGAGAGCCACTTCGACTCCATCAATGATCGCAGGCACAACATATGGCATCTGAAGATGCCGAGGAGGGGATTGACAGCCACAAACCTCTTGCCAGGAGTGACCAGCAAAAGAGAGGGCGGAAGGACCTCCATGGGAAGCCCAGAGGGCGTTAGCGGGGTGCACACAATGCAGGGCTGGAGACCCTGAGCGGGTGGCAGAAAGACTTTGGGGACGCAGGGTCGCCGGCTGGGGAGGGCGGGTGGGGGGAGGTTGGTCGATGTTGGGAGCAGTGTTAGGGTTCGGGATCGAGGTAGTAGCTGGCGGGGGGAGGGTGGGGGGGGGAGGCGGAGGTCAGGGTCTGGAGGCATCGAAAAAAGTTATAAATAATATATAACTCTAGACCTCCTTGAACCCTCCTGTCGTGCTCTAAAGTTATAACTCTAAACAATATAAAAGAGCGGTGTTAGGGTTCACCAAACTGTTGTGCTCTTCCCTTGAGCCCTCCTTTTTATAAGTTAACAATGGGAAATCCTTTTAACTCTAGACTCATCAAAAACATTAAAAAACAGATTATATGTAGGCCCTAAAGAAATAATTAACTACAGGGAGACAATAGGACTTAGTTTAATGGCTGAATTTCTTTTGGCCCCTTAAATTTATGCCGAAGCTGCATCATAGGATTTGGTGGGGAAATGGTAGGGTTTAGTGGAGGAAGAGGCAGGGTCCTAAATAAGCTTAGCTTTCTTAAATGGATCTGAGAATATGAGGCATATACTCAGCCGCTTATATGATTTATGTGGTCCTATATGTGATCCTCCTACATAGCGACTATGTAAGATATATGCAGTTCGATTGACCGATCGGTCAAATATTTGACTGCCTAAATCGACTTTCTAAACCTTGGCAACTCTTAACAAGTCTGACAGTATTTTTTTCCTATTCAATGATATCTAGATTAAAAGTTTTCCATTATTTGACAAAGCCACTTGGGAAGGCACCACGTGAAGTAGAGAAAAAGGGCGTGTTGAAAAGAACATGATTAAAAGAGAGGCAAGGTCCTTGCTCTTAAAGCCAAAAAGAGATCATTTTTAGATTTAGAGACAAGAAATGAACAAGATAAACAACTTGCAGTGCTCGCTTGAATATTCAAAAAATTGTAAGTATAAGGAAATTAATGAAAAGAATACATTAAAAAGGAATGAAGAACGGATCATAACTACAATTGCAAAAAGAAAGAACACGTGATGTAATTATCCTATTAGAAAAAAGAGCGGAAACAACCGAAGAAAATGAAAGAAGAACTTCAAGAGAAAGACCTTCGTTGCATCATGGGATGATTCTAATAAAAACAGCAAGAGCAAGAATGAAGGTCCCAAAGAATACAAATAAGAAACTTATCAATAATGTCTCAAGGCTAATGAGACTGAGGTAGATGGATCTTAGTTAGAAACTATACATGCGTAGAATGAACTATTTGATGAATGCTGAAAATTGAAAATTGAGAACAAAGGCCTTAGAAAAGAAAACAGTGAACTAACAAATCAAAAAATGTTTTTGAAAGATTACTTATTGTTACTAACGAAAAAATGGTGGTCGGATGTTAAATGAATGAGATGTTGACCTCCCATCATAGGCAATGATGTTGTGCCCCCACCCCCCCCCACCCCCAATCTATCAACCCTAGCATTTTTACTCTCTTTGAGCTTACACCAACCTGTCCTTAACAAGCCTCGAAAGGAGGAGAAAGACATCAAGGAGGTTCATCATAGCCAACATGCATGCAAGGAGAAAATTCTGTGTAGGTAGGTATCAGTCATTACTCGACTCTTATCACAAGAACAATTCAACAGCACATAGACTCTCATTGATGTTGAGGCTAGTTGGATAACATTAGCCAGATGTTGCAGGTCATTAACGCGCGAAGATATTTTCAAGTGGACGGACCTGAAATGATTTAGGTAGAAAGCCTAGACGAGGCTTTTCCTCTTATATATTACCAGCCATGAGCTTTCTTTTCCTCCTTTGATTAGGGGATTGTTGATTCCTCAATTTTCCTGTGACTACAAAGCTGGACTCCGACAGACTGATGTTTGCCCTTTCCTGAATCGTCCTCAACCAGTAATGCACAAAGATGGTAGCCAACTACTTCTTCGCAATTGCTGGAGCATGTTCCTTTTAAGGTTTCCCTTAAGGTTACAATGATTATAAATCAATAAATTCAATCCATATTTTGTGGGTGGATCCAAATTCATGTGAGAAATCCAATAGATATTATTTCATGTCAGTAGTATCCTCTGTGATCACTTATCATTTTTCTAAATGTATTACCCACTCTTGACCTCAAAGAAATCAAGACGATTTTGCTTATCGTGATTGGTGACGTAACAACCTTTGTAAAGCCCCTTAAATGCCATCAGTCGTCAATGTATCAAAGTTCGTTTTACCAAAAAAAAGGCAAAGCCTTCTCCTACTTTAAATAGGGTACTCTTATCAAATCCATGTTTAAAGATCCAACTATTTGTTTACGATAGCAGTAAGCTACCTAATACAATCCTCCTCAAGATGAGATTTGAACAATGATCATGTGGGTGGTAGGCACATTCCTTTACCGACAGACAATTGAATGGGTTAAAACAAACGTTCCAGTCTTGTCAAAAAAATATTTAAACCTCAAATTTCCCATTTTGAAATGAAATGCATTAAAACAAATTTTCCGGTCTTGTAAGAAAAATCTATAGGGAGACTAGCATATATATGAGCCAATTTATCATGTTCGTGACAATTCAACAATGTGATAGCTACCATAGAAAAACTACTAGCTATCACAGGCGAAAGAAGACTCAATCTCCAAATCCACCCAAAATAAACTCCGATCCCACTCAAAAATTATCAAGAAGTGAATACCATCCTTGTTACAATAATCAATAGGAAACCCAAGTTACCCAACACAAAATTTGAAGTAGCATACATATATAACCGAGCAGTAAAACATGCAATCAGATGGCGCACTAAAGTAAAATACATCCATTAGTAGAGACTTACCTCACAGTCGTCGCCATGACCGAGTCTCCGACGGTGATGAGATTATAGGCATGCCACATGTCATCTTGTTCTTCCGCGACAACCTACAAAATCGAACAGGGAAACGAGATCGATGTTAGAATATCGTATTGGAGCTTTTAGAATCGAAGCCGAAGATGGAGGGGTCGACCTTGACGCTTCCAGGACCGCCTGGGACGAGGTCCTTCCTCACGAGCTTCATCGAGACTAAAAGCCCTAGAAATCGCCGGAGTTACTAGTGGCTACGTCGATGTCAACGGGAGATGAGGAGCGCTAACGTCGACGGAGACGGACGGGCGGTCTGTACGGTTACAGAGGCGGAGGGCGTTGCTTGTTGTGAAGGGGCAGGGATGGGGAAGGCGGAAAGTTAAGGGTTATAACGATAAAAAATCCTCCGCTCTTTCCTCTTCTTGACGGGGGTGTTGGGTTCTATAATAGATCGGAAACGGCAGAGAATAATAATCACTAACTATTCATGTTAGAATGAGCTGAAATAAATATTATTCGTGTCCAGTTAAAAAGATAAGAATAAAGAAAATAAGATAAAATAAAAGTAGATATATGTTATTTTCTGTTTGGTTGCCGCATGATCAACAAAAAATACTAACAACATCACTATTTCTTTGGATACAAAATGGAAAAAAAGCGTTTAAACCAAAAAAAAAAGATGCTGTGCGGTCCTCTAATCATGTTGCAATTACACATGCAGAACTAAAAATGGTCTAAAGTAAACTTTGGATTATGTGGTCCATTTGCAAATTAATTCATCTTGGACAAACACGCGGTGCACAGGAAATCGATAACCCTACTGTTGCGTTCCAAAGCAGGAATCATTATCAGTGAGTCCTGAACATAACCACCGCAAATTACTCGAAAAGACGATAACTAAAAGAGGTGACAGGAGATTCTTAATTATAAAAACAGCAACAGCCAACAAAATCTTCACAAATTACAACGTGAAGTTACATATTATGTAGAACTGATTAAATGTTTTGGTAGATGTCAACGTACAGTGATGCGTTCGCTCCAAGAAACAAAGGACGGGGAAGAGTTGCCACGACGGTTGCGGCTATCGCTGCAGCGGTGGCGTATGGTTGCGTAGAGAAGCAGAGGGAAGGGAGTGGAGTGGGGCTTCCTTGTTTTGGGAAAAAGGGGCGGTAAGGTCGAGAGATTCGGGAGGGGGGGAAGGGAAGGGCGGTGGGGGTGGTCCGTCTAGGGCAATCGTGAAGCTGGGACTTTTGGGTCTTGGTCGGGGGTTGGTAGCAGGAGGGACCTGCGCGCTACAGGAGAGGGGGCGGGGAGGGGGGACTTGCGGCTGTGTGCGGGTAGGTTTCGGGACGGGGGGACTTGCGGCTGTGTGCCTAGAAGAAAAACTCAGTATGGCCGTTGCGAGATCTTATTTAGAGGAATTCTTAAGCGAATTTATAATTTGTTTAGCCATGAAACTGACATCTCTAACCATGACTTTCTTTCAAGTTTGTTTACATGAAAAAAATTACATGAAAGATGCCTCTTTAAAAGAGAGCTTTTGTGAATTCCTTAGGATCCGTGTGTTCGTTTACACACATTTCGCAATATTACATTTACTGGCATCGCATTAAAAACATTAATTTATAGGAAAAAAATTTCGCGCCGCTATATTTGCATATGGCATTCACATTCACATTCATAATCACAAAGGTAATAGAGATAAATGCCTCAAAATTTCATTTCATTAACTTTCATTTATTTTACAATATGTACAATGACTAACAGTACATACAGTATTCCCAAAAATTTGACTGAAGAGAAAAGAATCATATTACATTATCAACCGAACAAAAGTTGAGACAAAAGAAACAACATACCGTCTGGTATAAACTCTGTCGTCTGAAATCATCAAGAGCTACTGAACAACAGGCTTGAGCTTTCTTTTCCTCCTTTGATTAGGGGATTGTTGATTCCTCAATTTTCCTGTGACTATAAAGCTGGACTCCGACAGACTGATGTGTGCCCTTTCCTGAATCGTCCTCAACCAGTAATGCACTATGATGGTAGCCAACTACTTCTTCGTAATTGTCGGAGCATGTTCCTTTTAAGTTTTTCCTTAAGGTCACAACGATTATAAATCAATAAATTCAATCCATATTTTGTGGGTGGATCCAAATTCATGTGAAAATCCAATAGATGTTATTTCATGTCAGTAGTATCCTCTGTGATCACTTATAATTTTTCTAAATGCATTACCCACTCTTGACCTCAAAGAAATCAAGACGATTTTGCTTATCGTGATTGGTGACGTAACAACCTTTGTAAAGCCCCTTAAATGCCATCAGTCGTCAATGTATCAAAGTTCATTTTACCAAAAAAGGCAAAGCCTTCTCCTACTTTAAATATGGTACTCTTATCAAATCCATGTTTAAAGATCCAATTATATTTTTACGATAGCAGTAACCTACCTAATGCAATCCTCCTCAAGATGAGATTTGAACAATGATCATGTGGGTGGTAGGCACATTCCTTTACCGCCAGACAATTGAATGGGTTAAAACAAACGTTCCAGTCTTGTCAAAAAAATATTTAAACCTAAATTTCCCCTTTTGAAATGAAATGCATTAAAACAAATTTTCCGGCCTTGTAAGAAAAATCTATATGGAGACTAGCATACATATGAGCCAATTTATCACGTTCGTAACAATTCAACAATGTGATAGCTACCATTAAAAAAACTACTAGCTATCACAGGCGAAAGAAGACTCAATCTCCAAATCCAACCAAAATAAACTCTGATCCCACTCAAAAATTATCAAGAAGTGAATACCATCCCTGTTACAATAATCAATAGGAAACCCAAGTTACCCAACACAAAATTTGAAGTAGCATACATATATAACCGAGCAGTAAAACATGCAATCAGATGACGCACTAAAGTAAAATACATCCATTGGTGGAGACTTATCTCACAGTCGTCGCCATGATCGAGTCTCCGACGGTGATGAGATTATAGGTATGCCACATGTCATCTTGTTCTTCCGCGACAACCTACAAAATCGAACAGGGAAACGAGATCGATGTTAGAATATTCGGGTATTGGAGCTTTTAGAATCGAAGCCGAAGATGGAGAGGTCGACCTTGACGCTTCTAGGACCGCCTGGGACGAGGTCCTTCCTCACGAGCTTCATCGAGACTAAAATCCTAGAAATCGCCGGAGTTACTAGTGGCTACGTCGATGTCAACAGGAGATGAGGAGCGCTGACGTCGACGGAGACGGACGGACGGTCTGTACGCTTACAGAGGCGGAGGGCGTTGCTTGTTGTGAAGGGGCAGGGATGGGGAAGGCAAGAAAAGTTAAGGGTTATAACGATAAAAAATCCTCCGCTCTTTCCTCTTCTTGACAGGGGTGTTGGGTTATATAATAGACGAGAAACAGAGATAAAAATAATCAATATTCATGTTCAAGAATGAGCTGAAATAAATATTTTTTTTGTCTAGTTCAAACTATAAGAATAAGTAGATATATGTTATTTTCTATTCGGTTGTCAGATGATCAATAAAAAATAAGGGTTATAAATTAGTATAAAGTTAGGAATAAGAGAAAAGGGAAAGGGGAATAATGAAGTGGATAAGGAGGAATAAGGGAAGAAGGGAATAACAGAAGACAAATAAGAAATGAATTGTTAACCCCCGAGGATCTGGGTACATGTTTACATACATTTCGCACTATTATATTCACATCAGATCACACAGCTGCAGAAAAACTATCGTGACCATCCTCCTGAGGACCTTAGGTTACCCATCAAACACGTTATTCGCCTACTTAATTAGCTTAGAGTTAATCTGTTGTTATGAATATCTGGGGAAGTTTTTCGCTTTTTATCATGACCTTCACAAGATTTATTTTAGTTAGACAAACAACCACGAGGAAACTAAAAACGTAAGTAAATACTGCACCTGAACTGAACAACAGGATATTCATTCCTTTTTCATTTCATTCATATTTACATGTTGGGGTTCCACAACACCCATATACATATATATACCAAAAATAAGGCTACAGAGGAGAGCACAACTAACGACTGTACAACTGAACTCCAAAAGATATACCTGCTCTGAAAGTGTATCCTCCAAAAAGAAACAACTACAGCCCATACTACGCCAGCTACTCGGTCGCCAGACCCTTGCCTACCACAAGTAGAAAGGGAACAAGCAAGCATCTGTCACAAAATTATCAAGTACAAATTCTACACAATTCTACTAAGGAAAAGTATTAAGGAAAAGACTAGAACAGCTAAAAAACAGAAAGGTGTCTGTAGTGGACAAAAGAAAACTGGCAAGCAAAACGGTCTAATTGATCCTTTTTAAGTTATTTACTTGCTTTCGGAAGGCTAACAAGAAGAACGCACTCGCTCACTACCACACCGTGTCTCCCTCGATCAATGGAACTAACCAAACAACAACTCAAACATAGAAGTAAGTCTGTGGTCTTGGTCTGGTTAGGAACTCGATATCCGGGTAGGACTTCAAAGTCCAGGTTAAACCTCACACTATGACTCTAAGGTATGGTGTATGCCTCAGGTTTGGGGTGCCTTCGTAAGCATGCGATGGTATCTTCTATCTAACTAAGTCACAACACTTCTTCTAGTTTTTTCTCTCAACTCTCATTGATCCTCGATCGACACGTGTGATAGCTCGCTCACGAGGTGTACAAGAGGAAACATACTCACAACTCTCTCAACACCCAACCCTCGTTAGTCTCTACCAACGGTATTGTCGTCACTAGTCCCTTAGTGGAAAAGTCGTCACAAGGCAGATAGCGGAAAGTCATCCGTCTTTTACCCCATCACGAGGTCACAAGCCTGACGAAAAGGTAATTAAAGGGGACATTAGTGTCTATTGACCACTTCCCCATCACGAGGTCACAAGCCTGGCGGAAAGGTAATAATGAAATCATCAGTGTCTGCTGATGGAACTACAACTTAACTGAACAATTGGTGAACTGTCACATGTCTATCGACCACTACCCCATCACCAAGTCACAAGCCTGGCGGAAAGGTAATTATTTTCTGCAGTGAGGAAACTCCCAAAGGGATTCGTCTGTCTCGCCAATATCGGTGGAAGTGTGGTCCAAGGGAAAGACAGTGATAGCACGACTACTACGCCACTAGAGGCAGGGAAGAGAAGAGGTAAGCATGACGGACCAGACTTCCTCTCTCGTTGCTCAACTCCCGGAGGAGAAGAGTTAAGAAAAACCAGAGGAGCTCGTAACTAACTACGGAAAACCCTCAACCTAGGCTCTCTAAGAAAAATCAAAGGATCAGCGGAATGGTCTAGACAACTCGTGGATCCCAAAGAAGCGTAAAAACCGAGGCGGCTCGAAGAAAACACGTGAAAAAGACTGGGATCCTATACCCCATGCTCTCAGTGTCCGTTACCCAAGCCTGAGCGACCTCATCTCCTGCTCAGGTGAGGGTCACTGCACCCTCGCACAGTCTGAGTATGAGTCTCCACGACTGGCCACATGTGACATCACCATTTCTTTTATTTTCATGTTTCACACTAGGTGTCTACGATTTCTTTGACTTATTTCACATCTACAAGTTATCGGTCGTAGACCCGAACTTGTTCTATAAGAACCTCAACTGATCCAAGTTCAGGGATACAGACCTGTTATGATAGTCTCTTTCTCAAATCCCACTGAAGAACATCTATCTTGAGATATTGGCTATATTATCGGAAAACATCTTTCTTTCCTGCGTCCCAAAAGATTCACAAACAACCACAAAGATCTGGCTACCTATTAAACTTACATGGATGATAACCGCATATATATCATTAAGATTATACCCAAATTCATAACCCATAACATGTGTTTCAAACCCACCTTTATAAAGTAACAAATGTATTAAGGCACTCTAAAATAGTCACTAATAGGGGTTTACTCTTTCAAAGTTTATCATACCAAATAGTGGCAATGTGCGTGTACATTACATAGTAATTCAAGGCATCTAATCCCTTTAATTTCACACCCAACTTCATGGCTTCAAAGACACCATTTAAGCATTCAATTGACTTTAAAGTCTAACATTTATAGGGTCCTTTAGAGAGCATCACATGCTCCAATCATGCATCTATTCTACTCATAAATCTATGTGTACAACAAGCATATAGCCGTAAACATAAGGCAATTCAAAGCATCAAAGTTCTCCTAATTACTCAAGCAAAGTCATAGATTTAAAGACCACAAAATCATCTAACAATTCATATTTAAAGATCATCAAAACAGTGGTCAGGATCCAATCAAAATCATTAATGCTCAGCAACGAAATTGCAAGTGTGCACATCATCATATAGCAGTGCATCAATAGTCAAAATCACAATTCATCCTCTCTTAATCCCTCTCCTTTATGGGATTAAATCATAAATTGTTTTCCATTTCAATATAAGGAGAACATGGGAACTTGGGGTTTTTAAAACCTATTAAAGGATGCACAAAAATTTGATAAAAACATCCATTCAACAATGAAATTCATCCACAGCAAGGTCCACGGACAGCAACCAAATTGGTCTCAAAATCACCACAAAAACCAATCCAAATACATGGATTTCATGGGTATTGTATCCCTCATATATCCAGAATCAAATCCACCAAAGGAGTGTCTAGGAATATGTCCAAAATCATGAATGTCCTTAGCCATAATGCAACAAATTTCAAATCTGAACATTCAGTGACAAACATAATAACAACAGTCATAAACTCCTCAAAACTCATCGTATTTCGAAACTAAAACCATGGATTGATGGTTAACATGAAGGAGTATCTATCAACAAGTAATTACACTCAAGGAGACATGAAGAAACTCCCCAAATTCATCATAAAACTCTAATTTAAAGTGCATGGACATATCTGATCACATTCAGTTACTTGTATATGACACCAGCCAAATCATTTCCAAATCACCTCACATTCCAAATTAAAAGCCAAGAATCATAGGCCAACTTAATGGAGATATAATTAGTAAGCAAATATACCCAAGGGAACTTAAAGAAGATCCCCAAATCATAAAAATTATTGGCCAACATTCAGCAATAACATTCTGAACATTTTAGAAAAACTGTCCATGTATAGCCTCTCTAAAAATTCCTAATCACATGCAATTTCGTGTCCAAACCAATGGATTTCCAACTTAATGGAATATTAATCAGTAAGTAATTCTATCCAAATGGGCTCAAGAAAAATCCCAAAACATAAGTATAACTTGGATTTAAAGAACAAAAATCACATATGGACACCACAAAAAACCATCCACTCTAAAGCCTCCAAATCCCTTTTTTTGCAACAAAAAACCCAAAACAAAGACTTGATTTAAGACATGGATATAAGTGGTAGCAAATCTATAAATGGCAGCAAAAGGAGGGCTAAATTTGTACCTCAAATTCAAGCTTCAAAAGTTTGAAGAAGAACACTCCAAGAACAAGTGTTGAGCAGTCCACACCTTGGGCTTCAAACTTGGATTTCTCTTCTTCTTTGGTCCTTGATCTTACATGCGATACAAGATCCAAGATCATCTCTTCCTCAGTTTTGATTTGAGCTCTTGAAACTCAAATTTGGATGAGAAATGAGAAGTGAGAGAAGGTAAAGGAAGGAGGGTAGTCGGTCATGGCTTAAGAGTGAAGAGATGAAGAGAGGAGATAAGTGAGGTTGAAGGGGGCGTTAAGGGTGTTTATCCCTTGGGAAAATTACAACATAAAACCCACACACTCCTCGTATTTGCACTTAAGGCCCACCTATGAATAGTAACCCATAATTAACTACTGAACCTTACTTAGCCTCTTAATTCCACTTAACCACAAATGACATCTCAAAATTCCATCAAGTTCACTAACGATTCATCATTTTGGGCTTAATTAATCATTAGGATTTAGGCTATTAAAAAAACAGGGGAAATTTTTCACGCTGAAGCTATACAAGACATTTACATTCACATTCATAACCACAAAGTTAATAGAGACAAATGCCACCAAATTTTCATTTCATTAACTTCTATTTATTTTACAACATGTAGTGACTGATAGTACATACAGTATTCCCAAAAATCTAACTGAAAAGAAGCGAAGCATATTACATTATCAATCGAACTAAAAACTGAAATAAAATAACAACATGCCGTCTAATATATACCATGTCTCCTGGAAACATAAATAGCTACTGAGCAACATGCCTTTTGCTTGCCAAAATATGTTTAGGAAAGAAGAGGCGTCAGCGGTTGCTGGTACCTCCTAAAAACTTGTAAAAATAATAGGCATTCAATTATTTTCAAAATCAAGCAAGTAGAAAGGTATATATGGTAAAAAAATCTACCACTAGCTACGTAAAAGAATGGTTTTCAACTGTTTAGTACGTAGTTCACTTGTTCATCCCTTTTTTCCATTCTTCCCATATATATTTATATAAAGTTTAGGTAACAAAACCTAGCATATAATGATTTCCTGCATTTTAAAGATCATGATTTTGGGTCTTGATTGTAGAACTTATATATATATATATATATATATATATATTCGATGGCACATGTAAATACTAATTTCTTATCATTGAGATTATGTCATGATTTTTTATAATGGATTGGTATGATGATGATTGATTTAATCATTAATTTTATTTACACTTTTAAGTTAGTGGATAGTCTGTGGTCTTGGTCTGTGTGTAACCTCACACTATGACTTTAAAGTATTAAAAGTACCTTAGGACTGAGGTGCCTCCGTAGGCATGCGGTATTGTATAATGCATCCTAACTAAGTTCCCAACACGTCTACTAGCTTAATGAGATTTCAAATCAGATTATAGTCACTTCCTTTTTACTTAACTTTAATTGTATTCCCTTCAAACCTCAAGTGCAACTATCTCAGATGTAGTTCTAGATGATGTAGATATAAATATGGATGATCTAGATGTAGAATCGTCAAGTCTGTTGGCAAAAGTAAAACTCAAGTGGTGAGGTAGTCAACAAAAGTGCTCTTCTGTCTCGCCCTCTAATTGGAAGTGTGATCCAATAGAGGGATATGTTTACTCCAAAATTACGCCATTGAGACGGGTGCGAGAGACTCTTCGAAAAACTCACTCTAGAAAACGGGTCGACTAGTACGGACGAACGAGCTCGTACGTAAAACTGAAAACCGAGGATCTATCGCTGGGGTATCCTAAAACAAAGGGTCAACAGAGCTGATCTAATGTCAGGATCCCAACGAGGCGTAAAAATACTGCGAGCTCGCGTAAAAAATCGTGAAGGGACTGGGATCCTAGACCCGCGCACTTGGTGGTTGCGGCCCAAACTGGGCTTCCTATCTCCTACCCAATTTGAGGGTCACCGCATCCTCGCGTAGTCAGGTGCAAAGGTCACCATGACTGGCACACTAAATTATAAGTCATTACTGATTCACGATCATCATTACTTGCTTGTCAACTCATCTTTTTCTAATACTTCAGTCAACTATTTTACTAATGAAGTAATGCATCAACTAAAAGATCAACACATACTAATGTAACTTCATTGTATAAGAAGATTTGGATGTGGTAGATCCCTCTGCGGCCATAGTCTTCCTTCAGCTTGTTAAAGACGGATCAAATATGAAGAATCCGGATCTTCCATAACATCGATGGCTCTTATTAGATGTATGCTAAGTGTTTGGAGAGCATCATCTATATATGTACATTATATATGGGTAAAATGTGTATGCCCCCTAGGGGGAGCTAACTTAGCTCCCCCGTCCCATTTTCACGTGTTTTTTTTATTTTTTTTGAAAACAAAAATTATGTAAATTCATTATTATATCCCTATATTATGTCATTCCAATTTCATGCAAAACAAAGACTCCTATGACCTCTATCCAGACGGGGTCGATTTAAAAAATCATGAGACCGTTAAAAAATGAATGTCTGGATGGAGGCCGTAAGAGTCTCTGTTTCATACGAAATTTGAATGATATAATATAGGGATATAGTGATGAATATTCACGGAAAAAATTTCAAAAAAAATAAAAAAATTGAAGAAAATAGGGCGGGGGGAGCTAAGTTAGCTCCCCCTAGGGGGCAGCCCTATTTTCCTTTATATATATACAATATATATTTATCCGTATTAAGTTTACATGTTAAAAAAATGTTGACTCTGAAGATTTGCAATACTTCAAAATTTGATGTATGGGTAGTTTCTTAATTCATTATTCAAGATATAAGAACGGAATTTGTAAAGATGTCACTATTATCAGCTGTTGTATTAGGACAGATTTTGAATAGAAGAGTTGTATTGGATAACTTGATTCTATTTGGTAGAAGCTATAACCATTAGAAATTTGAAATATCAAAAGTATACTTAGGACATTCAGTTATTATGAACTATATTGGCTAATGATATTGTAGAGGAAATCCGATCTATTCAAATTAATGATTGCTTTAGAGGCTAAAATTCAACACATGGGAGATTGTCAATTAAAATGTAATATACAGTAGCATAGTAATTTAAGACATATAGTATTGTATATTCGCATGGGGCACTTAGTGCAAACTTATATAAGTTGATCAGAGGATTTGTAAATTTCAAAAATTTTCATTAAAATAATTTTGAGCAGTTGATATACTTTAGTAACAGACTAAACAGACTTCTAAATTTAAACCTTTTAATTAAAAAAATATAGCAGACATCATACAATGTTTATACAATTCATATTAGTTACATCCATATTCTTTATATAATGAAGACAACAACTAAATGCTTAGATAATACCCCTTTTTAAAATTTAACCTTTTAAAAAACATTTGAGCAGATAGAATACAGAGATTTACATTTCCTTAATTATATTTTTTTGTTAATATTTAACCATCAGTCCACTGTATCTTCCAGAACAGTAACTTAAATTTCTCCTATTTAATAAGAACTTTGATTATTTCAATTTGATAATCAAAAATCTTAATTTAAATTTCCAAAATTATTTAATGGGGAATTATAACATAAAATACATGCAAGTTTTATTAACTTATCATTATCTAAATCCGAAGGTTCAAGAACTTAACAAGAACTTCATGTAGAAAATCTCCAGTTTTCCTTCTTTGAAACTTAAAATTAATAATTAAACAATTCTTGAACTCAGAATTTGGAATCAAATTAGGTGAATTCTATACCAAGAGTGGCAAAAGAAGGTACTATGGCACATGTATGACAACAAAAAATAAGGTAGGATTGTACCTAAATTTCTTCAAAACATGAAGCTAAGTATGCATGCAACAGTGGTGTTGAAGCAGCAGTTGTGATGGGGCTTTAATCCTTCAACTGCAGCCTGTTATAGCTCGAGGAGCAGCAATGGTTGCCACTGGGCTTCTCCAGAACTCCCAGATTTTCCTAGAGATAAGTCTCTAGCCGTAGCAAGGGCAGGGGATAGGGAAAAGATTCACCGTTGGGGAAATTGGGAAGAGCAAGAAAAGGTTGAGGTGGTTATTTATAATAAGAGAGAAGGGAATTTTACCTGGCAGACCCTATAAACTTTGCCAATTACCTCCACGACCTTTTGCATAACGTAATTACCCCATCGACCCTATAAATTACCCCCAAGAACCCTCGCGGACTTCAAATAGAGTAACCATAGGGTTCATGGGGTAAGATTGGCAAGTTTACGGGGTTGAGGGGGGAATTATGTTGTTTCAAAGGTCGTGGAGGTAATTGGCAAAGTTTGTAGGGTCTGCCAGGTAAAAATCCCAAGAGAGAGACATCATGTATCTGCGAAATGGAGGAAGAATGAGCCCACGTGAGGGCTGCAGTAGTTGTGTAGCTGTAGGAAAAAATTTTTTTTTAAAAAAACCACCGAACATTGCATGTTGCTATAGTTTTACTGTAGCTGCTATTATCTTTAGTTTAATAAACTTTTTTTAAACCAAAAAATTTCATTTTTTTTATTTGGCATACACAAAAGTCGACCATATATGCACACTGAGTGTCAAATTTCGACACGCAATATCTCGATTTCATCATCTCAGGACGACGATCAATATGAGTATAATATTGATATACTTCCGATCGGGTTTTGAATACCTGATTTTTCGAGATACGGTTTTTGGTTTAGATTTAAATTTTGCGAACTAAAAATATCAAATGACCTCTGATTGATGAACGGTCAATTCCGTTGGTCTTGCTTCATCAAATCGGATCTAATGATGGTCTCGGTTCGTTTCGCAATTTCTGAATTTGTGTTGCGGCTTTTCCGCGGCATGCATTACGAAGTGACCGGTTTTTGGTTGGTTTCGCCTGAATGACTTTTGATTCACGATCAATAGATCATTTTAGGTTGTTTAGTATTGACCAACAACTTTATTGAGTTATTCGGACCTTATTCGGGTCGAGTTCGGGTTTGTTAGGATCTGGGCGTTACAATTATAAAAACCTCAAATGGAGTCTTGTCCTCGAGACTCGAGTCAAGGTCATTAGGTGTCTTGTTTGGATTTCATTTGGCCATAAAAATCTCAAAGAGAATCAAGCCATATTCCTTTAACATATATATAACTATAAAAGTTTGTTTTGATTATTACCTCAAAAAAGATGCGGGTATCGTGCCTGCATGTCGGCTTCCGTCTCCCATGTCGCCTCTTCGACTCCGTGACAGTGCCACAAAACCTAGACCAATGAAATCTCATTGCTGCAAAGCTTCTTCACATCACGGTCAAGTATCTGGACTGGCCTCTCCTCGTAGGTCAAGTCAGGCTCTACGTCAAGATTCTCGTAACTGATGACATGTTGAGGGTCGTGGACATACTTCCTCAGGTTGGATATGTGGAAGACATCATGAATAGGTGGTAGATCTGGAGGAAGGGCTACTCGGTATGCAACCTTCCCCACACGAGCCAGAATCTCAAAAAGTCCAATATATCGCGCCGTCAGCTTGACACGAACACCAAATCTCTGCACTCCCTTCATTGGAGATATACGGAGAAATACCCAATTTCCAACTTATAATTTATAGGAATGTTGTTAGTATGATATTAAATTGATTTGATATATATGTCGTAATTGAATGGATGAAGAGGAAAGAATTTCATTACCTGAAATTCCAATTCTCTTCTTCGACGGTCTGCATAACTCTTCTGGCGACTCTATGTCATCAGAAGCCTCAGTCTCACAACATCAATAGCTCTCGCGGTCTCATCCAAGAGATCTACGGAATATAAAGTATGATCACCTACCTCACGCCAACTGAGAGGTGTGAGGCATCTCCGCCCGTATAGGGCTTCGAATGGTGCCATGCCAATACTGGAGTAATAGCTGTTGTTGTACGTGAATTTCACTAATGGCATATGATCCTTCCATAACCCTTTCCAATCCAAGGAACATGCGCAAAGTAAATCCTCGAGTGTCTGTATAGTGCGCTCACTCTGCCCATCTGTCTGCGGATGTAGGCAGAACTCATCTTCAGTTATGTCTGTAGTGCTGACATGAACTGATGCCAATAGTGCGATATAAATCTCGAATCCTTGTCAGACACCACCTTTCGTGGTATACCATGCAATCTGATAATGTTCTGCACATATAGCTTGACCAATCTTGATGGAATGTAAGTCGTGTTGACAGATATTAAATGGGCTGACTTAGTCAACCTATCAACAACGATCCAAATAGAATCATGGTCACCTAGTGTCTTCGGCAGACATGTGATGAATTCAGTAGAAATGCTCTCCCATTTCCACTCGGGAATGGGGAGAGATTGCAGTAATCCTGGTGGTCTCATGTGCTCAGCCTTGACCATATGATAGGTCATGCATCTGATGACATGTTGCGCCACATCACGCTTCATCCCATCCCATCAGAAATGTCGATGCAGATCACGATACATCTTTGTACTGCATAGATAATCATGAACTGTGTGCCTCATACAGAATGTCTCTGCGAAGCTGCTCGTCATTGGGTACAACGACCTGTCCTGCCTTCCATAAAATAGACTCCATCACAACAAAGTCATCAACCTCATCCTTGATGGCGCGCATGTATCTATCTCGGATCGAAGGATTTGTCTTCTGTCCTTCGACGATACGATCCCAAAGACTACTGTATCGTGGAGGCACGGTGGTAGAAATGGATGCACTCTCCTGAGGATGCCAATCTGTCAAAGATGCTAGCATATCCCACGTGTATAGACAGTTCGTCGTACCCTCTGCATGTGCTCTCCTGCTAAGTGCATCAGCTACCACGTTTCCCTTACCGGGGTGATAAGAGATCGTGCAATCATAATCCTTCAGTAGCTCGAGCCATCTGCGCTATCTCATGTTCAGCTCCTTCTGATCAAAGATGTACTTCAGACTCTTGTGATCCGTGAAAATCTCGAAGTTCACCCCATATAGATAGTGACGCCAAATCTTCAAGGCGAAGACAACTACCGCCAATTCCAAGTCATGTGTGGGGTAGTTCCATTCGTGCGGTCTCAACTGTCATGATGCGTAATCAATCACCTATCCTCTCTGCATCAACATTGCTCCTAGACCTTCTCCAGATGCATCTGTGTAGACTGCATAATCCCGAGTGCCTGAAGGAAGAGCAAGAATATACGTTGTAGTCAATCTCTCCTTCAGTGTCTGGAAGGCCTGCTCACATAAATTGTCCCAAATGAATGGAACTCTCTTCTGCGTTAGTCGTGTCAGAGGGCGAACAATGCGTGAAAATCCGCTGACGAAGCATCTGTAATAACCTGCTAGCCCAAGGAAGCTCCAAATCTGCGTGACAGTCTTGGGCTGCTCCCAAGACCTAACTACATCAATCTTCGTAGGATCAAATGCAATGCTTGCTCCAGAAATGATATGCCCGAGAAATGAAACCTGAGACAACCAAAAGTCACACTTACTCAACTTGGCATATAACTTGTGCTCCCGTGATAAACGCGGATTATCGAGGGTCTAAATACGTCGCTGTGGCGACCCACAATAAAATGCGATTAATCAACAATTAACCCACACTAAGATCAATGAATTAGAACTAATGCGGAGTTAAAATTTATTTTTAACTCTACATAAAAGATGTATAGGTGCAAGTATGTAGAGAGTTCGAACACAGGGAACAAGCAGGGTAGTTCAAGCAAAGAAATGCTGAAGTGTGTGTGTGATGTGTGGAGTGTCTACACTAAGCAAACAAGCAAATGAATTTTTGTGGGTTTTTAATTTTTAATATTTTTTTATTTAATTTTTAATTTTGTATTTTGATTTTTAATTTTCTGATTTTTATATTTTATATTTTATATTTTTTTTATTTTTTTTCAATATTGGAAAGTAAAGACAATATAATAGAAGGCAAGCTAAAATATTTATAAAAAGGTGCAAAAATACTCAAAAATTCAGAAATAAAATGTTTTTGGTCTTTTTAAGATTTTTTACTGTTTTTGTGATTTTTGGGGGTTTTTCAAGGTGTTTTTGTTATTTTTAAATACTGAATTAGGGCAAAACAGTGGAAATTGGGCTGGCTGTGATAAATATGGGAGTTAAAAATACCAACCAGTAGCTAAAACTTTTCACACTATTTTTCACATAAAAAGGACAAAATAAGGGACAAACAGAAACTGAGTTTTTGATTTTTGGAGTTTTCTACTATTTTTTATAATTTTTTTGAAATTTTTGAGTGTTTTTAAATTTTTAGTGTTTTTCTTTTGAGATTTTTAGTGATTTTTGGACTGACACTAAAATAGGATAAAATATACACTAGGTGATTTTTTTGGAATTTTTGGAGGTGTTTTAATATTTTTTTGGTATTTTCTAAACTAGACAGTACACAAAATAGATGTTTTTGATTTTTAATAAATATAAAAATAAAATAAAATCAAAAACTAAATAGATGGCGTCAAAGTACACGTGTCCAGATACTTAAGTCTATTTTTGTGAAATTTTTGGGCTCGAAATGATCATTCAAATAAATACCACAAGCATCCAAACATTAAACAGTCCTGGCAGGGGTATATGTGCAATATCTAAAACATCCAGGGGCATACATGCAATTTTCCACAAAAATATGCACTATATATTCAATTTTTAGCACCAAAATGTAATTACAAAAGTCGCCTGGGCCTCTTAGCAATTTTCCCACCAGGGCGCGTGACTTGCACGCGCCTGGCGAGGACTAAATTGTAATATTACGAAACCCTAGGGGCCTACTTGCAAATTAACCAAAAAGTTTACACGTGCTGCAATAGTTTTAGGACTAAAACAAAATAAACAAACGTCCGAGGGTGTCCTTGCAAAATGCCCACCCCCTCACGTGAACTGGTCACGTGAGGTGACGTGGCGAGGGACCTAGACGCAAATGTTAAAAGCCTGAGGGTCTTTTGGCAAATATTACAATAAAATTACACTACAGACAAAAGTTTAAAGATTAAACTATAAATACAAAAGGGTCGAGGGTGAAGTTGCAAAATACCCTCGGCGCGCCGATCGAACGGCTGTGGGTCTTCACTTAAACACGTGTCGTCGATCGGACGGCGATGGCGCTTCGTGGATGCACGGCGGAGATTAGAACGCTCGAAGACGATCTGACGGCTGAGGCGTGGTGCAATCCAACGGCTACTGCTTGATCTGGGCGCTCCACCTCGATCCAACGGTGGCGAAGCCCGGAGCAAGAACAGGGACGAACTCCGGCGAGTCGAGGTTCGCCGAGGTCAAGCTCCGTCTCCGGTGATCGGTTTGGCTTCAAAAGCGAGCTGGAGCTTCCTAGGGTCGTCCTCTATCTCCTGGGGCTTCAAAATCGCACGGCGTTGGCCGTGCCGCTCGCAGGTGGTCGGCGGAGCTGGGGAGCTCGTCTGATCTCCGGCGAACCTCAAAAACGCACCCAGGCGCGAGTCAATGTGCTTTGACCCTGCAAAAAGCGTTAGAAGGTCCAGGGCAAAGTGCCTGGACCTTGGGTGGACCTAATCGATGCGCGAGGGGGAGTGGTCGACGGTGGCCGGAGGTGCGCTCCGGCGATGATGCTTGGAGTGGCGAAATACGCGATGGAACTTAGAATTTTTTTGGGGTTTTTGAAGCTTAAGCTAACAGGAACTAAATGCAAGAAAGAACTAAGCGGGGGGATGCCCTCGATGGCCGGAGCTAGAGGAGAAAGGGTACCTCGACGCCGGCTGTTGGCGGAGGTGGTGGAGCTTCCCTCTACTTCGCGCGCCTTGGCTGAAGGGCTGGCGGTGGAGCTGTCACCTCCACGGAGCTCAGGAGCACGATGGTGGCGCTGAAGGGTGGACCAAGGGGACTCGAATTCAAAAGGAAAAAAGGGGGTCAGTTTTATGTGGTTTGACCCGAGGTGACAGGGGTCCAAAGACCAAGATCTCTGGAGCGATTCAGTGATCCACAAACCTATGTTAGATATGGGCGAGCCTCCTCGATCATCGATGATCAAAAGTCAAGAAGGCGCTAGCACGAAATGAGGTGCCTAGCGCCCTCGAAAAAACCGAGAAATCGACCCAAAAATAAGCCTCTGACAAGGCCACAGGGGGTAGGTCAGACTGTTGACCTAGGTCAACAGTCCTGGCCTCCTGGTTGGTCCACGTGGACCAACCAGGAAAAACCCTGGAAAAATGTTTTATTAATTCTATTTAAAATGCTAAATGGCCGAATTAAATAAAAGTTATAAAATAAAAAATGCTCTAAATTTTATGTAGTATTTTATTCTGATTTTTATTTATTTTTAGGAAATTTATTTTTACAAGTTACCTTTTTAACCCTATATAGGTATAATACCTATGTATTTTAGTCTTTTATTTTTATTTTGTATATTTTAATTTTATTATTTTTATTTAGTATTTTATAAAATTATAGAATACTTTTATTTACACAAATATATTTTTATTTTATTTTTCTGATTTATTATGTATATTTAATAAAATACAAGTGTGTTTTGTATAGGTATATGTGTAGGTAATGTATCTATGTCTTTTATTTTTAAGTATTTTATTTTTGTTTTTATTTAGGTTTTTATTCTCATTTTAATGTACATTATTATTATAACTATTATTTACAACATTATAAAAATATAAAATTGTAAAAATAATAAATAAATAATAAATTGAATATTTTAATATGTACAAGTATACAATGAGGGTCCGAAACTCAACTTTCAAACCGTAGCTCCGCCAAGTGCGAAACCACCGCCATTGGATAGATTATTTTATTCTATATACAATTAAAGGTGAGTTTGATGCATTTGGAGTTGTCGTTTGTGAGATACGGATCTGGGAAGTTGGGATTCTGGATTTTTATTCAGACCATAACTTTTTATCTGTACATTATTTTTCTGTGAAATCAATTTTGTATTTTTCTTTATTAAATTATCTACAACTTTCATGTACAAAGTTTCTTTATTTGATGTATAAAAAGTGGAACCAAAAATAGGTCCAAAATGAATAAAGAATGAATGAAATATAAAGGTATTTTGGCTGTGTTTTTGACCTTATCTCCCCCTACTTTATTCCTTGTCGACCTATTCATCAAGATGCCTAGGTCTCGGGGGTTTTGGGTCATAAAATATTTACAATATTTTATTCTTTTTCTTTTCTTTATTTATTCTATAATTTTGGCCTTAATTACAATCATTTATACACTGTTGAGATGCACATGCATGAATGCTAAGATGCTTGATTTAAGGCTATTTACAGGCATTTGCTAGGGTTTTAGGTGCCAAAATGATAGAATAAAGATGATGAAATGTGGATTCATCATCCCCCTATACTTTACCTTTGCTAGTCCCTAGCAAACACTTATGCAATAAGTGCAAAAAGGAACAAAAAGAAAAGAAAAAGAAGAACTTGGATTTAATTTGATGATCAAACTTGCCTTCGCAAAATCAAAGTTTGGAGCTTAAGTCGGACCTTTGGAATTTTAGTGCAGGCGGAACCTTAGTGAGAACCGTGTTCGAAGTCCAACAGTCCTTGAGAATCCCAAAACTCTGTCCAAGTCTCCTCAATATCCAGGTCAGAAATACTTCAACTCATACGCAAACTCTTACGACTATGAATCTGACTCGTACAGTGTAAGTGATGGTGGCTTTCCCCAACTAGAATGACAAATAAACTGACTTCTCCAGTACGACAACCCAGTGATTCCCCAATCCAGCAACTCCATCCTCGAGGAGCGGGGTATTCCCTTCTAAGTTCAAGTGGCAACCAGCTCAAGAGGAGGGGGTGAAGAGAAGAATGGACGGTAGCCAGTGTAGCTACCTATCCTTGGATGCAAGACCAGTGTAGTCAAGTCATCCTGCTGCAGGCTCACATATTTGACTTTGGAACTCAAGCTTGCTTATTGACTTTGTACATACTTTGCAGGCTTTTTATTTTTGTACATGCCTGAACTCACATTTTTTTTTGAAATACTATTCACAGCAGCATTTACATAGGGAGTTTTTCCTCTTGAGCCAGTAGACTATCCCTCTTTTGAAGCTTTATCGCAACCCACAGCCTCCTGTCTTTAGACTTCCTAATTACTGGACGGGTTGGGGTGCACTTCCCTCCCTAGAGGAGGACAAGTGTTTCCACTTGTGTGCGTCTCATACCGGCAAATCCAATCCCCTCACCACTCCAACTGAGTTGAGCCATGTGAAAGGTGCAGGTGTCCAAGTTAGGTCATTATCAACAAGAGTCGTGCGTGTGCTCCGAAATACTCTACTTAGGCAGTCAAGAATCCATTGAACCAAGTCCCATGATCCTCAAAGAATTAAGTCAACTAGACCTGAAGTACCTCAAACTCAGTTCCTATAAGGTTCCTGTTATTAGGTATATTATAAGGTCCAATCAAGCTCCAATCTCCGGATTTTACTTAGACTCGTTCAACTATCAAACTCAATCCGAAAAATGCTCATGCTATGCCATGCGATGCAGAAAATATTTTTGTGATGCAATTTTCAAGGATTTTGAACTTTTTATGAGTTTTTGAAAATATGATGCATGCATATGCAGATGCATTTTTTTTGTATTTTTGAAAAAGATTTTTCAAATGTTTTTGGATTTTAATTTTGCAAATGTTTTTGGGAATTTTTGAAAACAAAAAGCTTTTGGCTAAAAACAAGGTTAAAACTATGTACACGGGGGTGCTTCTTTATATATACAAGAAGTGGATTTTAAGAATTTACAAGGTAAGTAATCAATTTTATACATATATACATATATAGTGGATTTTGGTGTGATGTGTATATTCCTCAAACTTATTTGAAAAACAATTTTTACACACAATTTTTGAAAACTATAGTCCAAAATACTTTTTACAAACATTTTACACACATTTGAAAATCATTTTGCAAAGGCTTTCAAAACAGTATATATAGGTTTTTCAAATCATTTTTGCAACCATTTTTCAAACCATTTGCAAATCATTTTTCAAACATTTTTTTATTTCACACAAAGAAAAGAAATTTACAAACCACACAATTTTTACACAGGTTGAAAACACGAAACAAAATATTTTCAAAATAGTTTTCAATAGATGTTCACAAAGATTTTCAAACTATTTTTCAAACATTTTGCAAAAAACATTTTCACCTGATTTATTAATCAGTAAATACAAAAAGAATTTGAGGAATAATCACATCTTTTTATTAAGAATTTTTAATGAATTTTAAAGAATTCTTAGCCATATTATTAAGAAAATACGAAAGTACGAGTTATGGCTAAAGTATATACGTAGTATATACGACCCCCCTATACTTAGCTTGAGCTATGTCCTCATAGATCGAAGAGAAACGAGAAGACATAACTCGTACTAAGTATAGGAAAATCTAAAGAATAAATGAATAAATGAATGAATGAGAAGTTGACCGTCCCCCCTATACTTAGGATCAAATAATCCTAAGTATAGCAGACTGTACACAAAGCAGGGAGGGTCAAGGGTGGGAATGAACAGATCGTACTCAGATTGTCTCCCCTATACTTAGGGTAAAATATCCCTAAGTATAGGCAAGAAGAAGAGACAATGGAGAGGATAGAAAAACTCGGGGTGCCAACCCCCCTATACTTAGGACAAGGTACGTCCTAAGTATGGAAAACTGTCTACAAGGGCGACACCTTTTTGATAGATACATAAGATAGAAAAGGAAAAGAAGAAAAGAAGAAATAAGAGAATAAATCAACAGAAAACAGAGTGATATAAACAGATGGATCTGTACAGCGAAAGCTAGAATTTGATCACCATGTATGAGACGTAGATGATGAGAGTCAAAGGACACATCTCATACCAGAAGAATGGGGGCAACGTCAATGGTCGGTGGATCATGATCAAGATATAGTTTCAGGCGTTGACCATTGACGCGGAAGGTAGAAGAAGATGACGGTTCGGATATGTCGATGCTGCCATTGTCATGTACCTTCCTGACCACATACGGTCCTTTCCACTTGCTCTGCAATTTCCCTGGGAATAATTTCAGCCTGGAATCAAACAACCATACTCTCTGATCTGGCTTAAACTGTTTATGGCTGATATGCGAATCATGCCATGTCTTTACTTTTTCTTTGTACTGTAGGCTGTTGGAGAAGGCTGTGTCTCTCAATTCTTCCAGGGCTGCCAATTCTGCTCTTCTCTGTTCTCCTATACTCTCGGGATCTAGAAGCAATTCTGTAACTGCCCAAAAAGATTTGTGCTTGATTTCCACTGGCAAATGGCACGGCTTGCCATAGACGAGACGAAAGGGAGACGTTCCCAATGGATTCTTGAAAGAGGTCTGATAAGCCCACAAGACCGAGTCCAAAAGCTGTGACCAATCCTTTCGGTCTGGGCGGACAACTTTCTGCAAGATAGTCTTTATCTCCCTGTTCGATACTTCGGCAAGACCATTAGTCTGAGGGTGATAAGGAGTGGCAACCCGATTGTCAATGCCGAACTCGTCTGCAAGGGCCCTGACTTTGTCATTGATGAAGTGAGACCCCCCGTCTGAAATCAAGACTCTAGGTACTCCGAACCGTGAAATGATATTTCTCCTCAAAAATTTGCAAACGGTTTTAGCATCTGCGGCTCGGGCGGGGATGGCCTCAACCCATCGGCTGACATAATCTACAGCGAGCAAAATATGCTCGAATCCCTGACTTTTAGGAAATGGGCCCATGAAATCAATCCCCCATGCATCAAAAACCTCACAGAAGTGAATGGGTTGCATGGGCATCATGTCTCTCTGTCCGCAGGTTCCCATTTTCTGACAGTCAGTACATCTCTTCATGAACTCATCAGAATCCTTGAAGAGAGTAGGCCACCATAGGCCGGATTGAAGCACCTTCTGTGCTGTCCTTTTTCCAGAATGATGTCCTCCTGCCTCAAGCTTGTGGCAGTATGTGAGGACGCTATGATGCTCTTCTTGAGGAATGCACCTCCTCCAGATACTATCCCCTCCTTCATGATAAAGGACGGGATCCTCCCAATGGTAAAACTTGGCCTTAGCTAGGAAGGTCTCAAGTTTCTGCCTGGGCCAACCCTGAGGGACTGTCTTGGCAACAAGATAGTTTACAAAGTCAGCATACCACGGGAGTGAGGTGACAGCCAAGATCGCCTCATCTGGAAATGTTTCTGTGATAGGTGCGCTGGGCTCAGATTCCTCAAGATTCTCCAATCTGGAGAGATGATCTGCCACCACATTCTTGACTCCAGGCTTGTCCTTAATTTCAATATCAAATTCCTAGAGTAGAAGGATCCATCTGGTGAGACGTGCTTTGGCATCCTTCTTAGCCATTAAGTACCGGATGGCGGTATGATCACTATAAATGGTCACTCTAGATCCGAGAATATATGATCGATACTTATCAAGAGCGAAGACTACGGCCAACATCTCTTTCTCAGTCACAGTGTAATTCCGCTGCGCGGCATCCAAAGTCCGGCTGGCGTAGTGAATGGCGAACGGTAAACCATCCCTTCTCTGTCCAAGCACAACCCCAACGGCAAAATCTGAAGCATCCGTCATGATCTCAAATGGGAGAGACCGATCGGGCGGCTGAAGGACAGGAGCTGAGACAACCATATTCTTGAGAGTCTCAAATGATTCAAGACACTTATCATTAACAATAAACTCGGTGTCTTTGGTGAGCAAGTCAGTAAGCGGTCGGGCAATTCGACTGAAAGTCCTGAATGAACCGTCGGTAGAAACCGACATGCCCCAGAAAAGACCGTAACTGACGCAAATTGGACGGCGGATTGAGTTTTCTGATGATATCCACCTTAGCCGGATCGACCTCCATGCCCCTGTTGGAGACGATATGACCAAGGACCGTCCCCTGAGTCATCATGAAATGACTCTTCTCCCAGGATAAGACAAGATTGACCTCAATGCAGCGCTTCAACACACGGTCTAGGCAGTCAAGACAAGCGTCGAACCCGTCGCCATAGACCGAGAAGTCATCCATGAAGACCTCTAAACAGTCACCCACCATGTCCTAGAAGATGGACAACATGCACCTTTGGAATGTCGCCGGAGCGTTACATAGACCAAAGGGCATCCGTCTGAAAGCATAAGTCCCAAACGGACAGGTGAATGTCGTTTTCTCCTGGTCTTCGGGCGCAATGGCCACTTAATTATATCCAGAGTACCCATCAAGAAAGCAGTAATGACTCTTCCCGGCTAACCGCTCGATAATCTGATCAATGAAGGGAAGCGGGAAGTGATCCTTCTTGGTGGCCTCATTCAATCGTCTGTAGTCCACACAGACCCTCCAAGAAGTTGGTACTCTGGTAGCGATCTCCTCTCCAGACTCATTGACAACTGTAGTGATACCCGTCTTCTTGGGTACCACATGTAACGGACTTACCCATTTGGAGTCGGAGATGGGATAGATGAAATCGGCGCTCCACCACTTGGAAATTTCTTTCATGACTACATCTCGAAGATTCGGGTTCAGCCGTCGTTGGAACTCACGCGACGGCTTAGCGTTATCTTCAAGATAGATATGGTGGGAGCAAAGATTAGGGCTCAGCCCTTGGAGATCAGCTATACTCCAACCGATTGCCTTGCGGTTTCTTTCAAGAACCTCCATCAGACGAGATTCTTGTTCTCCAGTCAAATCTGCTGAGATAATGACTGGGTGCATTTCTGGCTCTCCAGCAAGGAATCTGTACTTCATTGACTGCGGAAGAGGTTTTCGTTCTGGACAACTGGGGGGTGGCAGATCTGGTTTCTGATATGTCTGTGTAAATGCTACCAGGTCTGCATGGGAGAACTCTCGCTCTGCATGAATCGCTGACGAAGGGCGGCCTGATGTATCATCAATAAACTGCACTGGCTCGCATTCTGTCATGGTTGTTGGCTCAGTGGGAATCAGACAAGGTAAGTAGTCATCAAAGTCATCCCAGTCTATGTCTGAATCCGAGGGATCAGAAGACGATGAGCAAGATTGAAATTCCTCAGCACCACTCATCACAACACTGTCAGCCTCAGAGATATCCTCATCCAGGGATGTGCTCTCCCGGCTCTCGACTGCCATGAGCTTGAGATACAGTGAATCTGTAGGCAAGGCGAGGGTCGGTGCTACGGGGTCTTTCCAGTTGGATTCATCATCAGTCATCTCGAAATCACAAACCTGGTGGATGTCTAGCTCCTCCTCTGTCATCTGCTCGGCTTCGCTGGACTGTTCTGAGCATTCTCCCTCTCTGGCTCTGATTTCTTCGATCGTCTCTATTTGTATGGTTTCGCCCTCTACGCGAAAACATACCTTCCCGCTATCGTGGTCGGTCACCGCCTTGGCTGTGGCCAAGAATGGACGTCCAAGAATGATGGGGGCATCAGTTACCGACTCAGGGATCTCCATGTCCAACACAACGAAGTCCACGGGAATTTCAGGCCCTGAATGGTAACGACCACGTCTTTCAATAACCCCTTCGGCCTCTTAATCGACCTATCAGCAAACTGAAGGACGGTTCTGCTTCGAAGAAGAGGGCCAAACTCGAATTACTTGAGTAAGGCTGCCGGAAGAAGGTTGATTGAAGAGCCGCTGTCTAACAGAGTACGATCAAACTGCTGCTCCTGAATCTCGCATCTGACATAGGGAGCTCCTGCGTCTGGTCGCTTGGCTGGCAATGTTTTCTGAATGGCGCAGCAAGTGTCATGAGTGAGCATTTGGATTTGATCTCTGTGCCTCTTCTTCCTTCGGACAGTAGTTGTTTCTTTCAAATTCTTTTTGAAGAAGGGGATATGCTCAAATGCTTCTCGTAGAGTCAACTGAATGTGAAATCTGTCAATCATTTCGTTGCCAAACTCTACCTGCTGATTCTTTTTTGGATTTTCTTTTTTAGACCCCTTCGCTCGGCGGAGTGCTTCGGGAAAGGGGATGGTAGGGGCCTCCTCAGATGGAGGACTAGGAATCGGTCCCTGTGCCTGTGAAGACGGAGAGTCCATACGATAATCATCATTCACCACATATGGATTCGTAATTTGAACAGAAACCTTTCCTTTATTCATATTTTTGTTTTTGTTTTTGTTCCCACAGTCTCTAGATACAAAATGTGGCAACATCACAGATGGCTCAACAAAAGTGGATGTGGTGGCCTCAGTACCACCACTAGCACCTGTCTTCGCGGCATCAGCACCGCGCTCTGGTTCACCATCCAGAATGGTGGCATCAGCACCACCGTCTGCATCTGGTATCACAACGGTATCAGCACCGTTGTCCTGGACTCCATCATTGGTGGCATCAGCACCACCGTCTTCAACATCATCTGTAGCGGCATCAGCACCGCTCCTCTGCTCCTCTGGCGCTCCTGGTTCGGCATCTGGTTGTCGCTCAGAAGAGGCACCGCCGGCTGACATCCTACCGCTCCTAGTAGTCACAAAGAAGACATATCATTCAAATTGTCACTAGGAGAGGCATCCTCTATGAACTCTACCTGCTCAGATTTTCTTTTAAATTATTAGGATTAGGTTCGATCTGAGCGGGTATGGCGGCCTTGCCTTTGATGAAATCCCGCATCTCCTGCCGGAACTCATCCATTTCTTGCCTGAAAGATGCTCGCTGTTCAGATAGCAAGCGGGCAAGATCATCAAGAGCAGGGTTCTCGAAGGCTGGACCCTGAGAACCGGACGTCTGTCCCTGCTGGAAATGGGGCTGCTGCTGTTGGTGTTGTTGCTGAAACTGGGGGGAAGGCTGGTGATAAGAATGCTGAGGCGGCTGACGCTGCCTCCACTGTTGTCCCTGATAGGCGGGACGAGGACCACTCTGGTATTGTTGTGGCTGGGCATACTGGGGCTGCTGGTTGTACTGCTGTGGCTGGCTGTTCTGCTGTCCTTGAGCAGGGGAATGCTGTTGGGATGAGGAACCACCATTACCCCAACGGAATCCGGGATGATCCCTACGAATTGCGGGCTGAGGGTATCGGTCATACCAAATCCCGTTGACTTCCATCAACGGTTCCTGCTCGAAGGAAGGTGGAGGAAGAACTGCCAGTGGCTGCTCCGGCTGATACACCACCATCTGCGTCTCTTGAGATGGCGGTTGCTCTGGATGGTACTGCAACAATGGAACCGGCTCCGCCTGGATATGGTTCACCTGGCGGTATGAGGTGGAGGCCTGGTTGGGATTGTTGCTGCTGGAAGCAACCTGTGACCTGGGAGGCTGTTGTGAATGGGCTTGTGCCTCCTGAATACAGAGAATTTGAGTTTTCAGGTCACTCATTGTTTTGGTGAGAAGGTCCATCTGGGCTAGACCTTGGTTCTGTTTCTTTTCGAGGATCTCCATGCGGTCCAGCTTTTCACTGATAATGCCCATGTCGGCTGCTGCTGACTCGGCTTGTGCTGCGGCTACCGACGTTGTGCTGGGACCGGCATCGATGCGGGCGATCCTCTGAAATGATCCCGCTCCTTGCGGGGGCTTCTGCTGATTGTAGACTCTGGCCTGGGTCATCACTGTGGAGTTCTCTGCCATACCTTCGTAGATGGCCCAGACGTCGTCTTCTCCCTTGGAGAAATATGATCCACCGCAAGAGGCATTCACAAGCCCCTGCAGCTCCGGTGTCAGCCCACAGAAGAAACTCTGCACCAGGTGGGGCTTGGAGATATCGTGATGTGGACACCGGTCTATGAGCTCTCTGAATCGATCCCATGCTTCATGGAACTGTTCATTTGGGATCATGACGAAGTTGCTGATCATGGCTCGAGCTGCGTTGGTCCGGCCGAGGGGATAGTATTTCTTCAAATATACGGACCTGAGATCTGCCCAAGTATCGACGAATCGCCCAAGATGCTTGAGCCAATATGCGGCTCGATCAACCAAGGAGAACGGGGAAGGCGATCATCCTGATAGTGTCCTCGGTCAACAACCGATCGTGGATAGTGCTGCATATCATTTCGAACTCTTGGAGATGGAGGTGCGGCTCTTCGGTCGGCAGCCCGTGAAACTTGGGTAGCAACTGAATCGTGTGGTGCCGAAGCTCGAAGTCTCCGTGGATTGGCGGGAGTCTGATCCACCGGTGAGTGAGGGACGAAGCTGGGTTGTGCAGTTCCCTCATGATGGTCTGTGGCGGTCGCTCACCGTCTGGATCGCCTCCTCCTGCATCAGGTCCTCCTCCTCTCCGCCACCGCCTCCTCCAGGTCGGTTCTCTCTCAGCTGTGCGATTTCTATCATAAGGTCACCCATGAAAGTGCCCTGGTCTCGGATCTGCCTCTGCATAGTCTCCAGGGACGCTAGCAAGGAATTGTTGATGGCCACTTGGTCAATAATGAACGGAGGATGGTCGTGGTCATCTGGGTGCTCGCCTCTGTCTGCCATTACTGGATTCTCTGAAAATGCAAAAGAGGCCATTTCAGGTGCTGTTGAATGAGCTGAACTCTGTGATGCACTGAATTCTGACACAATCGGACTGAGGGAAGGAGAATGGGAAGGGTGGTCGAGGGGGAACAGGGTGGATGTAAACTCGGGCTCGGAGAGCGGACTCTCCGAGGCATCCCTAGATGAGTAAGGAGGAGTGCTAGATAGCGGTGCCGACAAGGTCGGCCTAAGAGATCTCCGTCCCATCATCTTGATTATTCGGGAAGAGCAGGATAAATGCAAGAAAAGAAGAAGATGAGATGCAACAAAATTGTGCACAATTGTGCGGTGTTTTTGATCTTGACCTAAATAAATCTAACAATCAAACGCAAAGCAAGGGTAAGTTCACCAACTCAACTCGTGAAGCCGTGAAGGATCGGCTTTTATCTTGTCAGTTTTAGCTTGTTTTCAGGTATTTATCTTTTCACGAGTCCTTAGAGCGCTACGCCTATAGGAGCGAGAGTACTGCCAGGAAAGTGTCCCCGTACTTGTCCTCCTCCTGTGTAACCTGTAACTTGCGCTATTTGAGGTCCTTGTAACCCTTCCTGGATCCCTACTCAGCCAAAGAAATAGAGGGAGGAAGCCGATAGGCGAAACCGATACTTCGGACCTCGCTCGCAACGGAATCACCCGTGAGCGTACAAGGTCCTACTCGGACGCAGCCGGTGAGACAGACACACCCGTGAAGGCGTGGCCTAGGCTCGGTACTTCGGACAAGGTCGGTGCTCACACAATAGTGAGTCACCAATGGCGACCAAGTCCTACTCGACTACGTACGATAGTAGCGCCAATACTTCGGAAATCCAGGCGATACACAAGGCAGCCACAAGTTGGGTTTTGGGCTCTAATCCTTACGAAGCGCTCACCTCACTTGGAAGGAGACCTTCCCATGCAACCTGAAGACAAGTGAGGGTATTACTCTCCCCAAGCAATGAATCCAATTACCAATTTTATTTTGGTCAAGTTTTCTTTAGCAGTCCCTTTTTTAATTTTTTTTGTGTTATCGCTTCTTTTGAGTCAATTCAAACAAGCGCCTAACGGTTTTTGTATTTTTCCTTTATCCTACTTTGTTCCAAAAACAGAGGGAGAATAGAGTCGGAAAAGCCGTGCAAGTCGACACCAAGGTGGAAATCTCACCTTTGTGCCTAGATGATGCGTGCAAAGTAAGAGGACTTACAGCGAATCCCAGCTCTCTCCATGCGGGATGCAAAGCAGAATTTTTAAACCTATGCTATATGGCGAAATGCAAGCGGAAATCGTCCTAGAACAGGCAACTGCTAGCGTGAAGAACCACAAGCTAACTAATAACTCCTAATCCGAGTGTCCGGTCTAGGCTCACCCCTCCTCTGCCCAACACATTTGGGGTAGGAGAAAGCGCTTGTTCGGGTGTGAGCTCGCGGCGCGTGGATTTGGAAGCTACTAGCTAACTGTTTAATTAGTCTAAGTCCAAATACGAATCTATAGGAGCATGCAAATATAATTAGGTGTTTGGACCTATTCTAATCGAGTCAAGCAGACCTAGAACTAAGAGCTCAATCCACAAAAGAAAGTGAAAAATGAAAACAAAACCGGAAAATGACAGCGATAAAAACGCGATAAAAATCCGCGGTGAGCCCCCGGGTGAACAAACACCCGGAAATTAGGCCCGAATATCTAAGTGTCCAAGTCCAAGTGTACCTGTATTATTACAAATTAAATGAATCACTCTCTCACCAAAAATAAATGAAAACTAATCTAATCACTCTCTCTCTCACTCCTTGCTCTCTCCTGCCGGCTTGGCTAAAGAACAGCCGGCTCCGCTTCCCAAGGATGCGTCGGGTCACCTAGGCGATCCGCCTCGCTCCGCGGTCCCTCGCAAGAAGACAATGAAGAGTGGTCAGATAGCTCAACAAAATATATCAAAATGTAAGAGATGAAAAATGCTATGATAACAATCACACAATCAACCAAAGAAAATATGAACTACTCGCTGTTGCTCCCCGGCAACGGCGCCATTTGATAAACGCGGATTATCGAGGGTCTAAATACGTCGCTGTGGCGACCCACAATAAAATGCGATTAATCAACAATTAACCCACACTAAGATCAATGAATTAGAACTAATGCGGAGTTAAAATTTATTTTTAACTCTACATAAAAGATGTATAGGTGCAAGTATGTAGAGAGTTCGAACACAGGGAACAAGCAGGGTAGTTCAAGCAAAGAAATGCTGAAGTGTGTGTGTGATGTGTGGAGTGTCTACACTAAGCAAACAAGCAAATGAATTTTTGTGGGTTTTTAATTTTTAATATTTTTTTATTTAATTTTTAATTTTGTATTTTGATTTTTAATTTTCTGATTTTTATATTTTATATTTTATATTTTTTTTATTTTTTTTCAATATTGGAAAGTAAAGACAATATAATAGAAGGCAAGCTAAAATATTTATAAAAAGGTGCAAAAATACTCAAAAATTCAGAAATAAAATGTTTTTGGTCTTTTTAAGATTTTTTACTGTTTTTGTGATTTTTGGGGGTTTTTTCAAGGTGTTTTTGTTATTTTTAAATACTGAATTAGGGCAAAACAGTGGAAATTGGGCTGGCTGTGATAAATATGGGAGTTAAAAATACCAACCAGTAGCTAAAACTTTTCACACTATTTTTCACATAAAAAGGACAAAATAAGGGACAAACAGAAACTGAGTTTTTGATTTTTGGAGTTTTCTACTATTTTTTATAATTTTTTTGAAATTTTTGAGTGTTTTTAAATTTTTAGTGTTTTTCTTTTGAGATTTTTAGTGATTTTTGGACTGACACTAAAATAGGATAAAATATACACTAGGTGATTTTTTTGGAATTTTTGGAGGTGTTTTAATATTTTTTTGGTATTTTCTAAACTAGACAGTACACAAAATAGATGTTTTTGATTTTTAATAAATATAAAAATAAAATAAAATCAAAAACTAAATAGATGGCGTCAAAGTACACGTGTCCAGATACTTAAGTCTATTTTTGTGAAATTTTTGGGCTCGAAATGATCATTCAAATAAATACCACAAGCATCCAAACATTAAACAGTCCTGGCAGGGGTATATGTGCAATATCTAAAACATCCAGGGGCATACATGCAATTTTCCACAAAAATATGCACTATATATTCAATTTTTAGCACCAAAATGTAATTACAAAAGTCGCCTGGGCCTCTTAGCAATTTTCCCACCAGGGCGCGTGACTTGCACGCGCCTGGCGAGGACTAAATTGTAATATTACGAAACCCTAGGGGCCTACTTGCAAATTAACCAAAAAGTTTACACGTGCTGCAATAGTTTTAGGACTAAAACAAAATAAACAAACGTCCGAGGGTGTCCTTGCAAAATGCCCACCCCCTCACGTGAACTGGTCACGTGAGGTGACGTGGCGAGGGACCTAGACGCAAATGTTAAAAGCCTGAGGGTCTTTTGGCAAATATTACAATAAAATTACACTACAGACAAAAGTTTAAAGATTAAACTATAAATACAAAAGGGTCGAGGGTGAAGTTGCAAAATACCCTCGGCGCGCCGATCGAACGGCTGTGGGTCTTCACTTAAACACGTGTCGTCGATCGGACGGCGATGGCGCTTCGTGGATGCACGGCGGAGATTAGAACGCTCGAAGACGATCTGACGGCTGAGGCGTGGTGCAATCCAACGGCTACTGCTTGATCTGGGCGCTCCACCTCGATCCAACGGTGGCGAAGCCCGGAGCAAGAACAGGGACGAACTCCGGCGAGTCGAGGTTCGCCGAGGTCAAGCTCCGTCTCCGGCGATCGGTTTGGCTTCAAAAGCGAGCTGGAGCTTCCTAGGGTCGTCCTCTATCTCCTGGGGGCTTCAAAAATCGCACGGCGTTGGCCGTGCCGCTCGCAGGTGGTCGGCGGAGCTGGGGAGCTCGTCTGATCTCCGGCGAACCTCAAAAACGCGCCCAGGCGCGAGTCAATGTGCTTTGACCCTGCAAAAAGCATTAGAAGGTCCAGGGCAAAGTGCCTGGACCTTGGGTGGACCTAATCGATGCGCGAGGGGGGAGTGGTCGACGGTGGCCGGAGGTGCGCTCCGGCGATGATGCTTGGAGTGGCGAAATACGCGATGGAACTTAGAATTTTTTTGGGGTTTTTGAAGCTTAAGCTAACAGGAACTAAATGCAAGAAAGAACTAAGCGGGGGGATGCCCTCGATGGCCGGAGCCAGAGGAGAAAGGGTACCTCGACGCCGGCTGTTGGCGGAGGTGGTGGAGCTTCCCTCGACTTCGCGCGCCTTGGCTGAAGGGCTGGCGGTGGAGCTGTCACCTCCACGGAGCTCAGGAGCACGATGGTGGCGCTGAAGGGTGGACCAAGGGGACTCGAATTCAAAAGGAAAGAAGGGGGTCGGTTATATGTGGTTTGACCCGAGGTGACAGGGGTCCAAAGACCAAGATCTCTGGAGCGATTCAGTGATCCACAAACCTATGTTAGATATGGGCGAGCCTCCTCGATCATCGATGATCAAAAGTCAAGAAGGCGCTAGCACGAAATGAGGTGCCTAGCGCCCTCGAAAAAAACCGAGAAATCGACCCAAAAATAAGCCTCTGACAAGGCCACAGGGGGTAGGTCAGACTGTTGACCTAGGTCAACAGTCCTGGCCTCCTGGTTGGTCCACGTGGACCAACCAGGAAAAACCCTGGAAAAATGTTTTATTAATTCTATTTAAAATGCTAATGGCCGAATTAAATAAAAGTTATAAAATAAAAAATGCTCGAAATTTTATGTAGTATTTTATTCTGATTTTTATTTATTTTTAGGAAATTTATTTTTACAAGTTACCTTTTTAACCCTATATAGGTATATACCTATGTATTTTAGTCTTTTATTTTTATTTTGTATATTTTAATTTTATTATTTTTATTTAGTATTTTATAAAATTATAGAATACTTTTTATTTACACAAATATATTTTTATTTTATTTTTCTGATTTATTATGTATATTTAATAAAATACAAGTGTGTTTTGTATAGGTATATTTGTAGGTAATGTATCTATGTCTTTTAATTTTTAAGTATTTTATTTTTGTTTTTATTTAGGTTTTTTATTCTCATTTTAATGTACATTATTATTATAACTATTATTTACAACATTATAAAAATATAAAATTGTAAAAATAATAAATAAATAATAAATTGAATATTTTAATATGTACAAGTATACAATGAGGGTCCGAAACTCAACTTTCAAACCGTAGCTCCGCCAAGTGGCGAAACCACCGCCATTGGATAGATTATTTTATTCTATATACAATTAAAGGTGAGTTTGATGCATTTGGAGTTGTCGTTTGTGAGATACGGATCTGGGAAGTTGGGATTCTGGATTTTTATTCAGACCATAACTTTTTATCTGTACATTATTTTTCTGTGAAATCAATTTTGTATTTTTCTTTATTAAATTATCTACAACTTTCATGTACAAAGTTTCTTTATTTGATGTATAAAAAGTGGAACCAAAAATAGGTCCAAAATGAATAAAGAATGAATGAAATATAAAGGTATTTTGGCTGTGTTTTTGACCTTATCTCCCCCTACTTTATTCCTTGTCGACCTATTCATCAAGATGCCTAGGTCTCGGGGGTTTTGGGTCATAAAATATTTACAATATTTTATTTTTTTTCTTTTCTTTATTTATTCTATAATTTTGGCCTTAATTACAGTCATTTATACACTGTTGAGATGCACATGCATGAATGCTAAGATGCTTGATTTAAGGCTATTTACAGGCATTTGCTAGGGTTTTAGGTGCCAAAATGATAGAATAAAGATGATGAAATGTGGATTCATCATCCCGCAATGTATCCAAGACAATCCGTAGATCATTCGCATGATCTCATTCATTCGTGAGTATATGAGCACATCATCGATGAATACCACTACAAACTTGTCCAAATATGGACGGAAGATCCGGTTCATCATATCCATGAAAGCCGCAAGTGCATTGGTGAGCCCAAACGACATCACCACAAACTCGTAGTGTCCATAGCGAGTCTTGAAAGCGGTCTTCGGAATACCAGACTCTCGAATCCTCAACTGATGATAGCATGAACGAAGATCGATCTTCAAGAAAACCGAAGATCCCTGGAGCTGATCGAATAAATCATCGATGTGTGGCAAAGGATAACGGTTTTTCACCATTCTCTTGTTCAACTGCCTGTAATCAATGCATAACATCATGGATCCATCCTTCTTCTTGACAAATAGAACCGGAGCACCCCAAGGTGAAGTGCTCGACCTCACGAATCCCAAGTCAAGTAGCTCTTGTAACTGCACTTTCAGCTCCCTCAACTCGGCTGGTGCCATGCGATATGGTGCCATAGAGATCGATTGTATATCTGGCAGCAATGTGATCTCGAACTCGATCTCTCTCTCTCTCTCTCGGGAGGTAATCCTGGTAGCTCATCAGGGAATACATCTGGGTATTTAGATACTACTCTGATGTCCTGTGTCATCGGCTCTTAATCATATACCTCCCGAACAAATGCAAGATATGAATTACAATCCTGATCAACAAATTGCTGGGCTCGCAACACTGAAATGTACTCCATGGAGTCATGTATAGTAACCTAAAAAGTAAACTCGGGTAAATATGAAATCCTGAAGACAACCGTTTTCCTAAAGCAATCAACAAGTGCATGATGAGCGGATAACCAATCCATGCCCAAAATCAAGTCAAACTCATCAAGCTGTAAGAGTAGATAATCTGCGATCATCTCGTGACCGCCAATCAGTACGGGCAAGTGCCTGACTATCAGTGAAATAATGAACAACTGGCCACCTGGCCCTCGGATGTGATATGGAGAAGAGAGAGTCTCTGCGACTCTACCTAAAGAAGGATGTAGCCTCGAAGCAAGAAAAGAATGTGTCACACCAGAATCAAATAGAACATGGAAAGGACGACCCAAGACTGAGACAATACCTTTTACCACAGTAGCGGTTGAACGTGCCTGCTCCTCTGTAACTGCATGTAACTACCCCTACATGGCTGGTGCAACACTGGAACCTGCCACACTCTACGTCTGTATCTGTTGCAGTCGCCTCAAGTTGGAGTTCCTGCTAGCTTCTCCTGTACCTCCTCTCGCATGCCGCCAATGAACTTTTCCTGATTCTCCTCTGGAAATGCGTCAGCTGCTCGTGTATGTCGCGACAGCTCTGTGTATCGGTTAATGTAATCTCTGGCTGTCATCTGTCCCTGACGAAGCTCTGCAAATAGTCGGCGTTGGGACTCCTTCCACTTTGCAGAAAAGAAGTGGCCTCTGAACTTCATCTCAAAATCATCCCTTGTAGGCTCTTGGCCTAACTCAGATACTACGACATCCCACCATCTCTCGGCAAAGTCCGTCAATGAATACTCCATGAAAGATAGTCACGTGTCTTGTGGCGCGCGAATCATCCTGAGCACCTTCATCACTCTCTTCAGCCACTGCTCAGCAACATCCTGTGTATCAGTGCCCTCGAACAAGGGTAGCTGGTGCCTGTGAATAGATGAGTACTCATGTGCACCCTCATCAGCAAAGTCAACAGGGTCCTGCTCCCTGTCAAAGTCCACATCATCTGCTCTATTCTCAGGTACCTCCTCAAGTGGATCATCAGGATGAGACTGCTCTACCTCAACAGACTGGTGTTGGTCCTGCCGTGTTCCATCCTGTGATGGATGGTACATGAAATCTGATAGGTCCTCAAACCTCATCTCTATGTCTGTCTGTCTGTCGGCAATCTCAGTCTGCTGGGTCAATATCTGCTCCTGCTGACCTCGCATGGCAGCCTGCTGCTGCTGGAGGTCGGTGAGGGCAGTCAGTATGCGTGCCAATTGGTCAGCCGTCTCCTAACCTGGTCGGGATGCCATGGCTCTGCATGAGATCCATGTATTAGTCATAAAATTTATTGTTCGCAGATATTATGATATATGCTTTTTCTCTTCTTTGGATATAATATGAAAATTAATGAAATTGGTGACATATGTGTTGTTTGAATATGAATGTCATATTTCCCTTCTCAGACTCACGACAAGTCAGAAGACTATCGCTATCCGAGAACTTAATGCGACCAGAATTGTAATACTACGAATGTGCGTATCAGGGTACCACAACTCTGATATGAACAGGGAGTGAATAAGAAGGAATACAGGAAGAGGGGAATAAATGCTTATTCTGATCTCTATTCCCATGGCAAACATACCCTAATGGTTCCACTATCAGTGGGGTCACGTTTACCATGTGTTGTCACATCAGTGAAAATTATTTCTTAACTTCTAATGGTTGGCAGGTATGCCAGGTTAAAGGTTGGACTTCTTTCATTTTTTGTATTTCTTTTATCTTTTACCTAATGATGAGATTTGGTTGTGGGTCCTTTGGTCTTTTTTGTCTTTTACTTAATGATTGTGGCATGCAGTGATTAAAACATGTCCGTTTTGATTCCACATATTTTGATCATGTGAATGGTCTCCATCACGATGGGCATGTGGATGGACTTCATATTAGAGTCTCATCTTTACCTATGGGTCCATCTTTATTTGGGATCATATTCATCTGGTAACAACTTCTTTCATTCTTCTGACGATAGCTACCTCTCTAAAAGCGATGGCGAAATAGTTCATTCATGTGTATTAACGAAGATTTCCTCCCCCATCGATTGCTCTAAAGGACGATATTGTTGTTGTACTTGATGTTTATCTCGAATGTTGATTATTAGTACACATGTTGTTCTCATATTTAAGAGTGGGTTTCATATTTTTGGTTTCCTACTGTGTGTTTTAAAAAAATTAAAGTTACTAGAGCATTTTGGGTATCCTCTTGCTATCATTTTATTATTGTCTTAACTTTGATCTCTTCTTATAATTTGTGATAGTTGCGATGTTTGGTTTTTTATGGTAAAAGATGCTAATGGTGATGGGAGTATATATTGTTTTTTAGAGGTGTATATTGTTCTTTTTCTTTCTATTATTTTTTATATTTACCTAAGAATTATTTTCACTTCAAATTTTGACGGTGATGATGTTTTTTGATTGTAAGAAGACCCATTTTTAGATATGTTGGTTGATATATCTTCATTTTTGAAGGTAAAACATTGGTTTTATATTTTTCCTCTTTCAGTTTGTTAATTTGTTTCCCAACAGAGTTTTGATTAGATATAAAACATAGTTCTGAATGAGGCTAAAGTTTGGGATTTTTCGTCTGACGAAAATATCGATTTAATGGTTATCACATGTTTCTTTGGGCAGAAACTCCCGGTCTTCTTTTGTCTTATAGGCTTTGCCATCTGAGTTTCCTTTGTCTTTTGCTTAACGTGGTGGAAATTTGCATGCAGTAATAAATACATGTAAACCCCTGAGGATACGGGTACCTGTTTACGACACATTTCGCAGAAATTCCATATATTTGACATCGCATTAAAAGCATAATTTATGGGGAGATTTTTTTCCACACTTGAAGCTACATATGACATTCACATTCATAACCACAATCTAAAAGAGGCAAATGACACCAAAATCTCATTTCATTAATTTCCATATCATTTTACATCATGTACAAGAATCTTCCAGCATACATCATATATCCCAAAATGTAGTACAGAAGAGATAGCATTTATATTATAATGTGAATCAAAATCTGAGACAAAATAAACCATACCGTCTCCTGGAAGCATGGACGACTACTGATCAACAGGTTGTTTGTCTATCAAAACATGTTTAGGAAAGAAGAGGCGTCAACGGTTGCTGGTACCTCCCAAAATTTATAAAGATAATAGACATTTAATATGTGCAAAAGCAAGCAAGTAAAAAGGTGTGGAACAAGTAAAATTTACATCTACTTGCGTAAGTAAAAATGTTGTCAAACTTGTAGGTATTTCTCATAAGCACCGATCATTCCAACATTCTTCATATTTAACATATTTATTTTGTAATCAAATGTTGATAAATATAGGAGTATGTGTATATGTATATATCTCTATTATTATATTGACCAGATATCAAATCTGTGGATTTGTCGATGTGAAAGATGGAATTGGAAATGTTTATAGATTACTTGATTCTCAAGTTCAATGGGTAGGCATTTCCTATCAATACAACTTTTGATTTAACCTCTCCAAATCTCACTTCCATGTAACTGTAGATATAGATATGGATGATCTGGATGTAGAATCGCCAAGTCTGTTGGCGAAAGTAAACTCAAGCGGTGAAGAAGCCAACAAAAAGGCTCTTCCGTCTCGCCCTCCAATTGGAAGCGCGGTCCAATAGAGGGATATGTCTACTCCCAAACTACGCTACTGAGACGGGTGAGAGAGACTTCCCGGAAAAGTCAATCTAGAAAAAAAAATAGCCCGACCGGTAACGGACTACTAAGCTCGTACGTAAAACTGAAAACCAAGGATCCCCCGCCTGGGTATCCTAAAACAGAGGGTCAGCGGAACTGGTCTAAAGTCGGGATCCCAACGAGGCGTAAAACACTGAGAGCTCGCGTAAAAAACCGAAAAGGACTGGGATCCTAAACCCGCGCACTTGGCGGCCACTGCCTTAACTGGGCTTCCTATCTCCCGCCCAGCTGAGGGTCACCGCATCCTCGCACAGTCAGGTGTAAGGATCACCATGACCGACACTATTAATTGTAAATCAATGTCGATTCATGATCGTCTTCGCTTGCTTGTCTCCTCTTCTTTTTCTCAATTCTTTCTGTGGTTTATCAGACAAGTCTAGATTTTCTTGGTCCACGATCTAATTAAACTAAATATTTGGGTCATCCCACATTATTGATACAAGAGTGAAGATGTATGCTCTTTCTTCTATTGGATTGTCGATTCTCTTTTATATATGTATGTAATATAAATCCAAATTTTCACTAAGATTCCTAGGCACAAATAGAAAGCATTTTACTATCAACGATAGCTTGGAAGTGAGAGTATTTCTAGCAGTAGAGATATCAGCAGTTTACTGTGCTTTATGAATCCATTTTATTCAACAGACTCTCACTAGTTAATTAGCTATCCTACAGATAAACATAGTCTGAGTGTTTCATTCTTGTATATATATATATATGTGAATGTGTGTGTGTCTCCAGACAATTATTGTATATGTACTATTCAACTACAACTAGGATTTAAGTTCTGATCCTATTTGAAGTAGATACCTTACCTTAAGAGATTAAGGTAGATAGGGGAACACTCACAACTAACCAATATTCCATGTGGAGCCTAAGGTGGGATATTATAGGCCAAGGTATAAGGAGAATTGTCATTTTCCATTACATCACCTAACTCTCGAAATTGAGAAATTTCTAGGAGAAGTTTCCTGTCCTGTCCTGGGCATTGACAAAGTCCAACAATCAAATATTTGGAAGGTGATATAAGATCTTGAGGTAAAATCTTGTGTATATAAGGTATAAAAATAATTAGCAGGTAGTGAAATTACCATCACGTGTAGATTACAGATTTTCAAAAAGAAGGGAGAACTTGATTGGCAAAGATGCAACAAAATGATGATGTGTTCAACCCATGTGTGCAACTACAATTATTTTTAATATTAATACTGTTATCCACTTGTATTGACATAAATGCTTAAATGCCTAAAATAATAGTATTCATATGTAATACCAATGTGCATAATTATTACTTTAAGTCTTGTTTGGAACTAATGAAATTATTATCCATGTCAAATTTTGATTCTAAACTTCCCTTGAATTAACATCCTTTAGTATCCGATTTTTAATACCAAGACTTACAGTATATATATATATATATATATATATAGGATTTTTATCTAATGCGCACAGGGCGCATTTGATATCCTATGAGCCCAACATATCAGCCGTGCGATCTATCAACTTTCATCCCTTAATTTCAGCATCGTCGAATTTTATTAATAAATGAGTTTCTAAAAATAGTAATCATCTTGATTAGGCATTTGATCGGTTATTCGTAATTCTGTATTGCTTCCGTCGTTCGCGCTCGCCAAAACTCTAGGTTACTGTCGTTCGCGCTCGCCAAATTCTAGATTCTTGTTCTTGGATCGTGTTCTACCATCCATCGCATTCGTGATTTTCTTCCAGCGAAATCAGTCGTCGACAACAGTTGTCATAAAAAGGTATTGCGTTTGTTTAATAGTTGACGCTATTTGTTAAATTTATTCCTAATATCATTCTCATTAGGTTGCATATATGGATCATTCGAGTGGACAATTTGATGGATCTGAAGAATTTATGGAAAACGAACTCATTGAAGATGATTCAAGTCGAAGTGATATCAATGAGTTAAATTTTGAAGAAGGTAATTTTTATCTGTTATCAGGTATCTTTTATATGTATTTCAGTAACTTTTGATATTGTATATGTAAGTTCTTTGTAATAGGTAATTCTTAAAGGCTCGATAGTATATATATATGAACATTCTAGTAACTTTTAATATTGTATCTGTAAGTTCTTTGTAATAGGTAATTCTTAATGAATCGTTAGTAAATATAGCATAAAATTCTAGTAACTTTATATATTGTATATGTAAGTTTTTTGTAATAGGTAGTTCTTAAAGGATCGTTAGTATATATATTAATAGTTTAGTAACTTTTGATATTGAATCTGTAAGTTCCTTGTATTAGGTAATTATTAATGGCTCGTTAGTAAATATATAATAATACTCAACAGTAATTATATTATAAGCGTTGGTAAGAGTAATACACACGATAAGTAATACTGCAATGGTTATCTGTAACTTATATTTATCGCGTAAGCTAATATTCAAATGAAGAATTAAGAGTATGTCTAACAAGGATTAATATTAATGATGGTAATATCGAATTAAACATTTACTAACATTAGTAAGTATAGACTCAAGCATTAGTAACTTTAATCGACAAATTTCATTGATTATTCTATCTGAAACTTTAGTAAGTATAGACTCAAGCATTAGTAACTTTGTATATATAAAATAGTAACCCTTTAACATATACAAGTAACTCTTTTGGCATCATGTATAACATTGGTAACTTTATATCAGACATTAGTAACTATATACCAAACTTCTGTAATTTTATATTAGACATTAGTAACATATACAAACATAAACTCTTCCATAATGAAACTTCAGTAAGTATACATTCAAACATTAAGCATTTGAAGAATAAGCACTATTTAATCGACAAATTTCATTGATTATTCTATCTGACAATTTAGAAAGTATAGACTCAAGCATTAGTAACTTTGTATATATAAAATAGTAACCCTTTAACATATACAAGTAACTCTTTTGGCAACATGTATAACATTGGTAACTTTATATCAGACATCAGTAACTATATACCAAAGCTTCGGTAATTTTATATCAGACATTAGTAACATATACAAACATAAACTCTCCCATAATGATCAGCAATATGTATTATAAATTTTAGTAATTCTGTAGCATCGAATAGGCAATTTAGGAAATCAGTAACGATGGTATATTAAACCATTATCTTTTCCATTATGATCAGTAATATATATTATGAGCTTTAGTAATTCTCATGTATTGAATAACCAATTTAGCAACTCAAACAAATAACAAGTAATATTATATATATTATATATATATATATATATATTTATCAGTAACATTTATATGCAGTTGGGATGATGTTAATATCTTTATTTAATGCAATTCGATTGTTGTGTATTTGAATTATTGTTTAAATAAGAATATTTATTTCAATATCTGTAGATTTTGAAGAATTTGAATGCTCTAAAGGATTAATGGACGAAGAAACACCTATATCATCAGTAGATCCTTCTATTATTCCTCGATAGGGTATTTCATTCGCAACTCTTAAGGATTGTGAACTGTTTTATGAAAAGTATGCCACTGAAATTGGATTTAATGTTCGAAAGAGCAGCACGAAGTACTCTTATGATAGGAAAAGTAAAGTCAAGAATATTACTTAAAAAAAATTTGTTTGTTGGAAGGAAGGATTTTATGTTCAAATTCCTAAAAAAAGAAAGATATCTTCAAGTTTGATTCCGGTTGATGAAGAAGCTCAATCAGAAGGAATAGATAGCGAGGGAAGAAGATGTAGAATAAGTCGTTGTGGTTGTAAAGCAAAGTTTTCTGTGAAGTTAAATCCAATCTCAAATCAGTGGGATGTGGTTTCTTTTGTTGAGGAACATAATCATAAACTTGTTTCTCCTAGCAAAAAGAAGTACCTAAGACCCAATAGGAGAATTACTAAGGCCACAAAGAATTTGTTACATTCCATGACAGAGGTTAACATTCCTACATCAAAACAAATAGATTTTTTGGGCAAGCAAGGCGGCCCTTTTGAACGTGTGATGAATACCCATTCATCACTCTTTATTCCTATATTTTAGCTACAAAAGCCTTTGCAAATGCATGTAGATATATGTAAATAGAATAATTACCAAAAGCATGCATTGTGTAAAAACCTATAATTAGCATGTTTTTGTGCAAAAATAAAAGAATAAAGATTAAAAAGAAAAAGAGGGAAATATTTAGAATAAATATTGAGCAACCTAACCCAAGGGAGGGCTCAGCATGGGCCTGACCGCATAAAAGCCAAAGTAGAGGGAGATAGGGGCTCAGGTGTAAATATTTGTGTAAGTAAATAAAACTATATTTTCCCTCACCCAAAAATATGCTTGTAAATATTTGTATATATTTATCAATATAAAAACAAAAGAAAAATTAAAAATAAAAAAGATCAAAAATACCCTTTCACCATGTACATAGACCATGCTTCTACATTTATGTAACCTTGAAAATATATAAAAGTAATTTTTGTAAATATTCTATGTTATATATTGTAAATAAATAAAATAAAAAGAATTAAAATCAAAACAAAATAAAAATTGAAAAATCAAAAACACAAAAATACATTGTACATATACCATGTATATAGATGTAAATATCTATTTATTTTACCTTTGTACATAAATAATAAAAATAAAATAAAAACATCCTTTTATTCCTTATTTTATACTATAAATAAATAAAATATAAAATGGGAATAAAATTGTACAAAAATAATAATTAAAAATCAAAAATCAAAAGCCTACATATTGTATATATACCTATATATAGCTATATAATGTAAATACCTTATTTTTATTCCAAAAAAATTATTAAAAATCACTAAAAAATAGAAAAAAATAAAATAAAAATATTTCATGTTTTGACTTTTTACAAATTCGGCCATTTGCTACCTTATTTTTCAATTCTAAACTCTAGCCACGTGGCCTTCACCCATTGGCCCTGGGGGATGTTGACCGCCCGGTCAACTCCCCCCAGGACCACTTCCCATGGGTCTGCTGTGCCCGACCCATCTTCTCGGATTTTTCCCATGCAGACCCGACTCCTTTTTGCCCAAACCCCAGGTCCGGATTGCTCACGTCATACCCGAGAACCTCGCCGGAGCCTTCGCCTCGGGATCCGCGCGCTACATCGCCCTACCCGCGCCCTTCTTCCCGGACCCGCCAGCATACTTAAGCTTTGCTCCGCCACCCTAATTCTCCATCTTTGGTCATTCCCCTTATTCCCTGTGAGCTCCAGAGTGATCGCACGAATGACAGCGAGCGTCTCCACCTGTTGCAGCGAGGCGAGGAGGAGGATACCACTGATCCTGCGAGTATCACCGCCGTGCTCCGCCCTGAGTTGGAGCTCGAGCCTCGGACATCGGCGTTCCTTGAGGCGAAGACCCAGAGCTGCGCAAGCTCGACCACAGCCCATTCCTTCACCCAGGTACCCTCTCAGCTTAGCCATTTCATCTGATTTCCATTTTGCCCCAATTCGTCCCGCCGTCGTATTCCTTCGATTCACCCCGGTTCCGACCATCGTTCGACCATCGGACCCGACCCACACGTTCGCCTTCCTCCGCCGCACGTTCTGCACCCACTCACTCAACCCAGCTCGCACAGGAGCTGGGGACCGGGCTCCACCGTCTTCCACCTTCGCCGGAGCCCGCCGCCCCGACGCACCAGTCACCTTCACGTCGCCTAACTGGGTCGAGGCACTTTGCCCTCGACCCGCGAATCTCCTGAGGGGTTTTGCAGGTCCAGCAGAGGCCATCTGAGGCCTCTCGATATTCAGCCCAGGAGCTTCACCTCCGCCACCCTCGTCGGAGCTCCCCCGAGCTTAGCTGGGGCATCGGAGGACATCAACAGCTGCGCACCTTCACGCCGGAGCTCCTCCGATACTCAGGCGCAACAGAGGAGGCCGGAGGCGCCTTCACGAGGCCGGCGAAGTTCGCCGACCATCAGTTCATCCAGCATCCTCCAGAGCCGTTGATCGTGCCTCCTCGCTCCAGTTCTGATCTGAGCCGTCCATCTCCGGAGCTGTCTTGAGCGTTCGATCCGAGGAGACGCCATCTGGAGCGCCCACCAGCCGCACCCGTCAGATCAGCCACGTGGAGCGCATCCAACGACCCCGCTTAATAAAGGGTAAATTACCCTTAGGCCCTTATCTTTATTTTATTTCGTTTGAGTCCTGTAAATATTTAAATACGTTGTTTAGTTTTAGGTTTTATTGCATAGAGGACCCTGAGCTTTAGATATTTGCACTTATACCCCTGCCTGTTGTGAGCCACGTGCTTCGTCACGTGTTTTGTTGGTGTATTTGCAATCTATGCCCTTGTAGTTCTGGATGTTTATAAATGAATGAAACTTTTTAGTTAATTGCATTTATACCCCTGTGCGTGGTTGTTTTACGCATGTGCGTTATTTTTTTGGGTTATTTGCAACTAAGGCCCCTGGACTTTTGGTACGTGTTACCAATAGGTCCTCGGGACTTATTTTCCTTACATATAGGTCCCTGAGTGCCCCAGGCACGCGCTTGGCGCGTGATTTGCTGGGTTAATTGCACCTGGACCCCCAAAACTTCGGGTATTTGCATTTCAGTCCCTGTGCACAGTACCCTTTTGTTATTTTTGAATAAAATATCAAATTACCTCCAAATTCGATGAAAATTTGACACATGGCTCCTGCCATGTTGTAGGATTTTTGTGAATTTTTGAGGACATTTTTGGTTTTGTTTGATATTTTTAAAAATTCAAAAACCTTAATTTTTGTTACTGTCTAGATTGGAAAATCACAAAAAAATATAAAATCTCCTCTAAAAATTCTATAAAAATTAGTTATTGTTTAGTTTGTGTTCTTTGATTTTCTAGCCAATTTTGGCTATTTTTCATTGCCTAAAAACCTTAAAAACTTAAAAACACTAAAAAACCCATAAAAATTCTAATAAATTAATAAAAAACCCAAAAATAATAAACTTGGTACCCAAATTTTCCTTGTTTTCTCTACCTTGCAGGAAAATTACCTCCAGGCCCTTGTGAGGCCCTTAGATATTTTATCTAGGGACTTTAGGCCTGGCTGGACAGTACCCCTTGCTTTTAGCACTGTTTGATTTTTAGAAAATAAAGTGCACATCAGAAAATTATCAAAAATTCACCAAAAACATAAAAAAATATAAAACACATAAAAATATTTTTTTTTGATTTTTGGTTGATTTTTGATGCATTAAATAAATTGTTGAAAGTGTGCTTGTATTTCCTTTTCTTAATTTCCTAATCATTTAAAAATCCAAAAAAATATAAAAATAATTAAAAACCACTAAAAATATTTTGTCTTTTATTTTATTTGTTTTTACTACTTCGTAGGCTTTCGGCCAATCCGTGCTCCTTGAGTTCGACCCTGGGTGCTATACCATGTTAAACATATAGCAGGACCGCTTCCTTGCTTTGATTGATTTTATTTGTATTGAGTGGTTCGATTTTTCTTGATAGACACATCCGAGTGATTGAGGTCGCAACAACCATCGATTCAGTACCTTTACCTTAGTCTCTCGGGTAATTTTGTGTTATCAGAATGGCGCCGTTGCTGGGGAGCACGGCTTAGTAGTTTTTCTTATTTTCTTTTCGTTTATTTTCGTGGCTTTTCGCGGCTCTTCCAGAGCTCGCGGCTCTTCGCGGCTCTTCCAGAGCTCGCGGCTCTTCGCGGCTTTTTGTCTATATTTTATTTTCACTTTATTTTGCTTTATTTTCTTTTTCTTTTATTTTTGTTTTTGCTTTATTTTGTGTGTTTATCTTATTTTGCATTTTTGCACATATACCCTTATTTTTTATTTCCTTTTATTTTTCTTTTATTATTATTTGATTATTGGTTCTGACCACTTTGATTGTCTCTTGCGAGGGCCCGAGGACCGAGGCGGCTACTCTCGAGAAGCCGACGCAACCGCGGGATTCGGAGGCGGCTCCTTTCTTCGCGGAGCCGCGGGAGAGAGTGAGAGAGAGTTGAGTGAGCGAGGTCTTTTATTTTATTTCATTATTATTGTAATAATACAGGGACTTGGACTTGGACAGTTGTGGACTTGCCGTAGCGGGTCTGTTTCGCCGAGCACCGGTGTGCTCGGGGGACCCTTAGGACTTGCGCGGTTTTTCGCGGCTTTTTCGCGGTTTTCTTTTCTTTTTCTTTCTGCCTTTTCCGGTGTTTACGCGGTTTTTGCTCGAGCCCCTAGACTTAGGATTTTCTGGTGATTGTGCCGTAATTAGTAGGATCCACACACCTAACTGCTTATCTGTTCCCATAGATCGTTAATTGGACCTACTTAAAAATCACTAATAAAAATAACCGATTCATTTGCCTTCGTAGCCTACGTGCCGCAGCCCGTCCTGTAAAGCGCTTACTCCTACCCCCGATTTGTCGGACAGAGGAGGGACGGGCCAAGACCGGACTCTTTGGCTTGGAGGTCGGTGACCGGTTAGACGGTTCTTCGCTAGAAATTGCTCATCTAGGACTCGGCTTTCCCGTTGCATCATTTAGGTAGTTTTCTTTCTGTCTTTACTTTTATGTGCGGATCATATTGCATGTAGAGTGCTGGAGGCAAGGTACGCATTTCTTACTCAGCATGCATCATTGATTTATCGTGCATCGGCTTTTTCGTCTTCTCCCCCTGTTTTGGACTTAATAATCAGGAGAACCGAAAAATTCGTTAGGCCGTTTGTTTTTTATTTGAAAAAGACTAAAAAGAGAAACCATAAAATTGGGAGTGGCTAATACTATTGATCTTAAAATCCGCTCACCCTAAAAATTCTGTCTTGGGGAGAGCAACCCCCTCATTGTATGGTTTGGATGCGTGAGAGAGTGACCCGCACCCTAGGTAGAGCCCCCCGGTACTAGTCCCGTCTGATTACCGATTTTTCCGTGCGGGCCAGTCGGTTGGGTTAGCATCGGATATCCTAACAGGTCACGTAAGCGCTCTGATATTTTGTGTGTTCACCAAATAAAATTGACAAGATAAATTGACCGAACTTTCACGGTCTTCAGCTCGCGTTGCGTTGGTGAACCGGGGGTTTGTTTGTGATCATAGTTGCTCCAGATCTCATCCGCCTTACTCGCCAGATCAAGATGATGGGTAGACGGTCTCTTAGGCAGCCTCTGGCTGCACCGCTTTCGGGCACGTCTACCTCATCATCTAGGTTGGCTCGCGAGAGCCCAGACCCGCTCTCCGAGCCCGAGTACGATTCCACCCTGTCCCCCCTCGACCCCCTTTCTGTTCTACCTGAGAGACACGAGCCCGAGGAGAGACTGATTGATTTGACAGCACCTGAGTTGGGCTCGTTTGATTTTGCAGACGTCGCTATGGCCGGAGCCGGTAGTTCAGATGATCACTCCCGTCAGCCCGAGCACTTTGTACTTGACCAGGGAGTGATCAACTCCACCCTGATCGCATCACTTGAGACAGTCCAGCAGCAGTTACGCGATCAGGGGGCATTTATGATAGAGATGAGGCGAGAGTTGGAGAGGCTCAGAGCAGAGCGAGACCAGCAGAGCGAGTCTGAGGAGATACCTGATGCAGAGGCACGAGCCGCAGCAGCCGCGGCCGCAGCAGCAGCAGCAGCCGCCGCAGCGGGAGGCGCCGCGGCAGGAGGACCACCACGACTGATGCGGGATTTACACAATCCCGGATCTACTCTGATGCATCATTGGGTAGTAGTGCCAGCGATCGTGGGGGACTTCAAATTCCCCCCGAACACCTTGCAGTTGCTACCCCGCTTCCACGGACTTGCCACTGAAGAGCCCCACCTCTGCAGCACTGTCCACGATCGCCACGTGGACCAAGACACGATCCGGATGATAGCCTTCTCGTTTTCACTGGCAGATAGAGCAGCCACCTGGCTGAAGCATCTTGGGAGGTTTGTTTACACCTGGGAGCAGCTCCGCACCGAGTACTTGAACAAGTACTATCCACTCGGGCGGACGAATGCAGCGAGGGCCCTGATCAACAACTTCTCCATGTTCCCCAACGAGCAGTTTCACGAGGCATGGGAGAGGTTTCGAGAGCTCCTAGACCGATGCCCACACCACGACATCTCCAAGCCGAACCTAGTTCAGAGCTTTTTCAGCGGGTTGACGCCAGAGCTTCAGGGTCTGGTGAACGCTTCTTGCGGCGGGTCCTACTTTGCCAAGGACCATGACCAGGTCTGGGCCATCTACGAGGAGATGGCAGAAAACTACATGGTGATGTCCCAGACCAGGTTGTATACTCAGAAGACCCAGTCACAACAGCCAGGACCCGTGCAGTACCAGCGGATAGCACGGGTAGATGCAGGTCCATCCAGTTCGTCCGCAGCCGCAGCAGCACAGGCAGAGTCGACAGCTGCGGATATGGGCATTATCAACGAGAAGTTGGACCGCATGGAGCTGATTGAGAAGAAGCAGTGCCAGAGCATCACTCAGATGGAACAGATGGCACAGGTTCTGAGCGACATGAAGACACAGCTCATGTGTCTCCAGGAGGCACAGACGACTTCTCAGCCCCGTCTTCAGTCGCGAGGCGACTCCAGCAGCAGCAGCTCGTCCCAGCACTCCAGCACCCCTGTGCAGCCTAGACAGGTTCACCTTGTACAGGCGGAGCCGTACCAGCAGCCGCAGCCCACCTACCAGTCCCCACCATCTCCAGAGATGCAGATGGTGGTTTACCAGCCGGACCAGCCTCTGGCAGTACTCCCACCAGCCCCCTACGATGCCGAGCCGTTGATGGATGTCAACGGGATTTGGTATGACCGCCCCCAGCCCGGGATCCGACGAGACCATCCCGGATTCAGGTGGGGGAGTGGTGGTGCCCAGCCCCAGCAGCAGCCGTTAGGTCAGGGAGGGCAGTACTCCCAGCAGAGAGATCACCAGCAGTCGCAGCAGCAGCCCCCAGCATACCAGCAGCACCAGTCATCCTCCTTCGTTCCTCGTCCCTATCAACAGCAGGGACAGTCGTGGAGACGTGAGCAGCAGGCTCACCCAGTTCAGCAGCAACACCCTTCCTCATACCCCTCTTACCACCAGCAGCAGTTCCAGCAGCCTCACCCCCAGAGAGGCTACCCGTCGGGCTCCCACGAGAGCCCCGCTTTGGATGACATCGCCCGCCTCCTCACGGACCAGCAGGCCACATTCAGACGGGAGATGGACGAGTTCCGCCAGGAGATGCGGGACTTGGTGAGAGGGAAGGCCGCCATTCCAGCCCAGATTGAGCCGAATCCGAATAACCTCAAGAGGAAATCTGAGCAGGTAGTACACACTGAGTCTGCCACTCCTAGTGACCCATTTGTTGATACATCTTCGGATCTATTTGATGCTGATTTTGTCACACTTAGGAGCGGTAGGACCCCAGCAGGTGGCGGCGCCTCATCTGAGCTTCACCACGAGGATACTTCAGAGGCGCCACATGAGGAGGAGGAGAGCGGTACTGAGGCCGCTCTAGATGATGACGGTGGCACTGAGGCCACCAAGGATGCTGATCCCACCGGCGGTACTGAGGCCGCCGCTTCACCAGATCGAGGAGGTGGTACTGAAGCCACCAGGATAGCCGAGCCAGCCCGCGGTACTGAGGCCGCGAGACGTCTACCAGCAGCAGCAGCAGAGCCAGCCCATGGTGGTACTGAGGCCACCGGTGTTTATGTTGAGAGAGATGTTGTCTTTCCTCGCTGTGATGTATCTCAGGACTTTGGTTTGAATAAAGGAAAAGGATTAGTTTCTTCTGGTCCCACTGTGGTGCATGATGTATGTGTGGATCCGGTCATTGAACCGTCTAGGCCTTTTCCTAGTCCTTCATCTGCGAAGGACCCTGTGATCCCCTTCCCTAGAGCCCTTCAGATGGGGAAGGGGAAGAAAAAAGAAAATCCAAAAAAGAGAGAGCTTGAGGAGTTCAGCCAGAGCATGATCGATCGATTCCACATCCAGCTGACCCTCCAGGAGGCTTTGCAGCACATCCCCCTGCTCCAGCGTTCTTTGAGAGACAGGACTACAGTCAGGAGGAGGAGGAACCACACTTCAGAGATACATGTGCTGACGAAAGCCACGTGTTTTGCGATCCAGAATCGACTGCCAGCCAAGAGGCCGGATTCAGGGGCCCCGTATGTCAGATGCCAGATTAGTGAGCAGAGGTTCGACCGTACTCTACTAGATAGCGGATCGTCGATCAACCTTCTTCTGGCAGCCCTTCTCGACCGCTTCGAGTTGGGCACTCTTCGACAGAGCAGGACAGTCCTTCAGTTCGCTGATCGATCTGTCAAGAGGCCGAAGGGGTTATTACGAGACGTTATCGTCACGATTCAGGGCCTGAAATTCCCCGTGGACTTCGTAGTGTTGGACATGGAGATCCCTGAGTCAGTGGCCGATACCCCCATCATCCTTGGTCGTCCGTTCTTGGCCACAGCCAAGGCGGTGACTGATCATGATAGCGGGAAGGTGTACTTTCGCGTCGAGGGCGAAAGTATACAAATAGAGACGGTCGAGGACTACAGAGCTAGAGAGAGCCCGCTCAGACGCGAGTACAGATTCAGAGCAGTTGACAGACGCAGAGCCAGACATCCACCAGGACTGTGATTTTGTGATCACAGATGATGAGGCAGCTTGGGCAGATCCTGCAGCACAGACCATCCTCTCATATTCAGATACAGCTGATGCCGAGATGATAGCAGAGGAGAGTCTGGAGAGCACAACCCTGGTTCAGGATACTACAGAGGCAGCAGAGCCGGTCCTTGATCGCTACACGGATTCCAGTGATGGTGGTGCTGAGGCCACCTTGCTTTACGGTGGTACTGATGCCACCGCGTTTGATGCAGATCCCTCGGATTCAGAGTCTGATTGGGCAGATTGCTATGATCAGATGCCAGACATGAGTCCACCTGAGCCTACAGATGAGGAGGAGGCAGATGCAGAGCAGACCAGAGACAGTGTAGATGAGCAGCCTTCTCCCGATCCAGTTTGCGAGAGTACGCTTTCACTTTCCCAGGCAGATTTGGCAGATTTAGCAGCTTTCACTCAGTTTCTTCCACAGCCAGATTTTCCAGCACCCAGCATTCCAGAGCTGAAGCCGCTCCCTACTTCGCTGAAGTATCGATTCCTTGCGGGCGACCCAGAGATGTACCCAGTCATCATCTCCGCCGAGTTGACTGGAGAGCAGGAATCCCGTTTGATGGGGGTTCTTGAAAAGAACCGCAAGGCGATCGGATGGAGCGTAGCAGATCTCCATGGGATTAGTCCATCAGTGTGCTCCCACCATATCTACCTCGAGGAGGGGGCGAAGCCGTCGCGTGAGTTCCAGCAGCGACTGAACCCCAACTTGAGAGAGGTTGTGATGAAGGAAATATCGAAATGGTGGAGTGCAGATTTTATTTATCCCATTTCCGACTCCAAATGGGTTAGCCCCTTGCATGTGGTGCCCAAGAAGACGGGCATCACGACTGTAATCAGTGAGTCGGGAGAGGAGATTGCTACACGAGTACCCACCTCTTGGAGGGTCTGTGTTGACTACAGGAGACTCAACCAGGCCACCAAGAAGGACCATTTCCCCCTGCCTTTTATTGACCAGATCATTGAGAGACTGGCAGGGAAGAGCCATTATTGCTTCCTGGATGGGTACTCGGGCTACAACCAAGTGGCCATCGCTCCTGAGGATCATGAGAAGACCACCTTTACCTGTCCCTTCGGCACATATGCTTTTCGACGCATGCCATTTGGGCTATGCAATGCCCCTGCGACTTTTCAGAGGTGCATGCTGTCGATCTTCTCGGACATGGTAGGGGAGTGTTTGGAGGTCTTCATGGACGATTTCTCGGTCTACGGCGACGGATTCGACTCCTGTCTTGACTGCCTAGACCGGGTACTCCAGCGATGTATTGAGTTTCATTTGGTTTTATCTTGGGAGAAGAGTCACTTCATGGTGACTCAAGGGACGGTGCTTGGCCACATCATCTCCAACAGGGGCATGGAGGTTGATCCGGCCAAGGTTGATGTCATTAGGAAACTCGCACCGCCGTCCAATCTGAGGCAGCTACGGTCATTCCTGGGGCATGTTGGATTTTATAGGAGATTTATTCAGGATTTCAGCAGGATTGCCCGACCGTTGACTGACCTCTTGACGAAAGACACCGAGTTCCTTGTCGATGACAAGTGTCTTTCGTCGTTCGCGACTCTCCAGCAGTGTGTTATTGAGGCTCCTGTCCTCCAGCCGCCTGATTGGTCTCTCCCATTCGAGATCATGACGGATGCCTCCGATTTTGCCGTAGGGGCAGTGCTGGGACAGAGGAGGGATGGAGTTCCATTTGCCATACACTATGCTAGCTGCACATTGGATTCCGCCCAGCGGAATTACACGGTCACAGAGAAGGAGATGCTAGCCGTAGTGTTTGCCCTGGATAAGTTCAGATCGTATATCATTGGATCTAGAGTGACTTTGTTTACAGATCACACCGCCATCAGGTACCTCATGGCAAAGAAGGATGCCAAGGCCAGACTGACTAGATGGATCCTTCTACTCCAGGAGTTCGACATTGAGATTAAGGATAAGCCTGGAGTCAAGAATGTGGTGGCGGATCATCTCTCCCGACTAGAGCAGCCTGAGGATTCTGAGCAGATTGACCCTATTAGAGATACCTTCCCAGATGAGGCGATCCTTGCTATCGCCTCACTCCCATGGTACGCCGATATTGTGAACTTTCTCGTTGCTGGGAAAGTCCCACAAGATTGGCCCAGGCATAGGCTTGAGACCTTCCTTGCGAAGGCCAAGTCTTACCATTGGGAGGATCCCATCCTTTACCACGAAGGAGGGGATAGCGTCTGGCGTCGGTGTATTCCTCAGGAGGAACACCATAGCGTCCTCACTTACTGCCATAAGCTTGAGGCAGGAGGACATCATTCTGGGAGGAGAACGGCACAGAAAGTGCTTCAATCCGGCGTGTGGTGGCCTACCCTCTTCAAGGACTCAGATGAGTTCGTGAAGAGGTGCACTGACTGTCAGAGGATGGGCACTTGTGGACAGCGTGATATGATGCCGATGCAGCCCATTCACTTCTGTGAGGTTTTTGACGCATGGGGCATCGATTTCATGGGTCCATTCCCTAAGAGTCAGGGATTTGAGTACATTCTGTTGGCCGTTGATTATGTGAGTCGTTGGGTGGAGGCTATCCCCGCCCGAGCCGCTGATGCGAGGACCGTTTGCTGATTTTTGAGGAAGTACATCATCACGCGGTTCGGGGTTCCACGAGTTTTGATTTCTGATGGGGGATCTCACTTCATCAACGACCAGGTGAAGGCACTTGTTAGCGAGTTTGACATAGACCATCGTGTTGCTACACCGTACCATCCACAGACGAATGGTCTAGCCAAAGTGTCGAACAGGGAGATCAAGACTATCCTGCAGAAAGTCGTCCGCCCTGACCGAAAGGATTGGTCACAGCTTTTGGACTCGGTCTTGTGGGCATATAGGACGTCTTTCAAGACACCTTTGGGCACATCTCCCTTTCGCCTCGTATATGGCAAGCCATGCCATTTACCTGTTGAGCTGAGGCACAAGTCACTTTGGGCAGTTACAGATATTTTGATGGATCCAGATGGTATGGGAGACCAGAGGAGGGCAGAGCTAGCTGCCCTGGAGGAGCTTAGAGATGCAGCTTTCTCAAGCAGCCTACATTATAAGGAGAAAGTCAAGGAGTGGCATGATTCTCATATCAGCCACAAGCATTTTGAGATTGGACAGAGAGTATGGTTGTTTGATGCGAGGCTACGCCTATTTCCAGGGAAGCTACAGAGCAAATGGAAGGGACCTTATCTGGTTAGAAAGGTACACAACAATGGTAGCATCGACATATCTGAGTTGTCTTCTGAGAGTACCTTTCGAGTGAACGGCCAGCGGCTCAAGCCATTTCTAGATCATGAGCCGCGGGTCGTTGATCTTGCCCCTATTCATTTTGCGTGAGATGTGGTCTTTGACTCACATCTAATGCATCTCACGCCTGAGTTTCACTGATCTTCCGCTGTATATAGATCCAGATGTCCATATCACTACATTCTTTAGTCCCACATCCCTTCCTTCATCTTGTGATTATTCTATACTTAGGGTGCACTTTACCCTAAGTATAGGGGGGATGTGAGGCCTTCCGGGTATTTCTTTTGTTTCTGTGTACCCCTGTTTTTGCTGCCTATACTTAGGGATATTTCACCCTAAGTATAGGGGGGGTAGACCCTGTACATTCTGCACTCAGGTTTTCCCTTAGTATACAGCCTGCTATACTTAGAATTACTTGATCCTAAGTATAGGGGGGAGACCTGAGTCCCTCTTGACTTCTATCTTTTCTCTTTGTATAGCCTTCCTTTTCACTTTCCTATACCTAGCACGAGTTATGTCTTCTTCATCGCTCTTGACTCTGAGGACATCGTTCGAGCTAAGTATAGGGCGGTGTGTATATATTTCATATATACTTTAGCCATAACTCGTACTTTGTGTGAGTGTTCTAATAAATAAAATGGCTAAAAACCACAAAAATTAAAAAATTTTCATGTACATAATCTTCTTTTATTCGCACATACATAGCTAGTGTACAAATTATTTTTGTAAAAATGATTTCAAAAATCTTTTGTGTAAAGCTTGTGTAAATATTTTTGTATCAAAATTATGTATATAGTACAAAATTTTTCCAAAATGTCTTGAAAATCAAAAAGTTTGCAAAAATCTTGTGTAAATGTGTGTAAATATCTTTTTGAAAAACTTGCACTTCATGCATCATTCATACATGATTTCAAAACATTTTTCAAAAATTTTGCATGATTGTAAAATATTGTGTAAATAAGCATCTTTTTGTACATATGTATATAGTTTTTCTGGATGATAGTTGACATTTAAACTAGCCTGGAATCAAATTGAGAAATGGAGCTTGATTAAGATCTTAACCCACCTAATTTCTAAGAGGAACCTTATAGGACTTAGGTTTAAGGCTTTTCAGGTCCATGGTGACTTAATTCTTTGAGTCCACTAGGCTATGGTCACATGTCATCTCAATGAGCCTAAGTAGAGCACTTAACAACAACACATGACTCATATAGATTATGGCTTTACTTGGACACCAGCACTATGCACCGAGCTCTCTACGGATGAGGTGGTGAGGAGGCAGTCTTCCTTGACTTGGGGTAGCATATGAGGGTAGTACTTCTAGGCGGAACCTCTCTTCTTCTTATAGTGAAGGAAGTGCGTCTCAACTTGGTCTGGTTGCCATGAGGTCTAACGACGGGAGTTGTGGGTTGCAATAAAGCTTCAAAAGAGGGACAGTCTACTGGCTCAAGAGGAAAAACTCCTTGTATATATGCTGCACATGTATATGTTGTACAGATGCACTTGAAAAAAAAGTGCAAAAAGAAAAGAACTCCAAAAAAGTGGTGGGTCTGATAGAAAATGATAATCCCACCGGAGTATGTATATAGAGTGCAATAAGCAAAGCTTGGTTTCATGATCCACCTGTTGTAGCTTGCAGCAGGGAGACTTGGCTACACTGGTCAAGCTCCCAAGGGTACTTGGCTACACTGGCCTTGACCCATTCTCTTCTTCCCCCTCTTCTTGAGCCGGTTGTACTTGAACTTAGAAGGGAATACCCCGCTCCTCGAGGAAAGAGTGGCCAGATTGAGGTCATAGAGTTACCTTGTTGGGGAGGGTTGTCAAGTTGCCATTTCTGAGGTGGAGAGCTTAGACTTCACATTCACAGGACAAGAAAAGATTTATGGTCTTCAGGGTTTGTGATTGATGACTTGTTCTGATCTGGAGCATTGAGGAGTCTTGGTTATAGATTAGTGGAACTTGGAGGCTGTTAGGTTTTAAGCTTAAGTCTAAATAAGGTTCCGACACATTAATAATCCAAAGATCTGATCGAGCTCCATACCCCAATTTAATGAAGGCAAGTTTAATAATCAACCTTGATCCTTGTACATCCTCTTTTTCTTTTTCTTTCTTTCTTTTTCACTTCTTTTTCAAATAAGTGTTTGCTAAGGGACTAGCAAAGTTAAGTATAGGGGGGGTGATGAATACCCATTCATCACTCTTTATTCTTATATTTTAGCTACAAAAGCCTTTGCAAATGCATGTAGATATATGTAAATAGGAATAATTACCAAAAGCATGTATTATGTAAAAACCTATAATTAGCATGTTTTTGTGCAAAAATAAAAGAATAAAGATTAAAAAGAAAAAGAGGGAAATATTTAGAATAAATATTGAGCAACCTAACCCAAGGGAGGGCTCAGCATGGGCCTGACCGCATAAAAGCCAAAGTAGAGGGAGATAGGGGCTCAGGTGTAAATATTTGTGTAAGTAAATAAAACTATATTTTCCCTCACCCAAAAATATGCTTGTAAATATTTGTATATATTTATCAATATAAAAACAAAAGAAAAATTAAAAATAAAAAAGATCAAAAATACCCTTTCACCATGTACATAGACCATGCTTCTACATTTATGTAACCTTGAAAATATATAAAAGTAATTTTTGTAAATATTCTATATTATATATTGTAAATAAATAAAATAAAAAGAATTAAAATCAAAACAAAATAAAAATAGAAAAATCAAAAACACAAAAATACATTGTACATATACCATGTATATAGATGTAAATATCTATTTATTTTACCTTTGTACATAAATAATAAAAATAAAATAAAAACATCCTTTTATTCCTTATTTTATACTATAAATAAATAAAATATAAAATGGGAATAAAATTGTACAAAAATAATAATTAAAAATCAAAAATCAAAAGCCTACATATTGTATATATACCTATATATAGCTATATAATGTAAATACCTTATTTTTATTCCAAAAAAATATTAAAAATCACTAAAAAATAGAAAAAAATAAAATAAAAATATTTCATGTTTTGACTTTTTACAAATTCGGCCATTTGCTACCTTATTTTTCAATTCTAAACTCTAGCCACGTGGCCTTCACCCATTGGCCCTGGGGGATGTTGACCGCCCGGTCAACTCCCCCCCAGGACCACTTCCCACGGGTCTGCTGCGCCCGACCCATCTTCTCGGATTTTTCCCATGCAGACCCGACTCCTTCTTGCCCAAACCCCGGGTCCGGATTGCTCACGTCATACCCGAGAACCTCGCCGGAGCCTTCGCCTCGGGATCCGCGCGCTACATCGCCCTACCCGCGCCCTTCTTCCCGGACCCGCCAACATACTTAAGCTCTGCTCCGCCACCCTAATTCTCCATCTTTGGTCATTCCCCTTATTACCTGTGAGCTCCAGAGTGATCGCACGAGTGACAGCGAGCGTCTCCACCTGTTGCAGCGAGGCGAGGAGGAGGATACCACTGATCCGGCGAGTATCACCGCCGTGCTCCGCCCTGAGTTGGAGCTCGAGCCTCGGACATCGGCGTTCCTTGAGGCGAAGACCCAGAGCTGTGCAAGCTCGACCACAGCCCATTCCTTCACCCAGGTACCCTCTCAGCTTAGCCATTTCATCTGATTTCCATTTTGCCCCAATTCGTCCCGCCGTCGTATTCCTTCGATTCACCCCGGTTCCGACCACCGTTCGACCATCGGACCCGACCCACACGTTCGCCTTCCTCCGCCGCACGTTCTGCACCCACTCACTCAACCCAGCTCGCACATGAGCTGGGGACCGGGCTCCACCATCTTCCACCTTCGCCGGAGCCCGCCGCCCCGACGCACCAGTCACCTTCACGTCGCCTAACTGGGTCGAGGCACTTTGCCCTTGACCCGCGAATCTCCTGAGAGGTTTTGCAGGTCCAGCAGAGGCCATCTGAGGCCTCTCGATATTCAGCCCAGGAGCTTCACCTCCGCCACCCTCGTCGGAGCTCCCCCGAGCTCAGCTGGGGCATCGGAGGACATCAGCAGCTGCGCACCTTCACGCCGGAGCTCCTCCGATACTCAGCCGCAGCAGAGGAGGCCGGAGGCGCCTTCACGAGGCCGGCGAAGTTCGTCGGCCATCAGTTCTTCCAGCATCCTCCAGAGCCGTTGATCGTGCCTCTTCGCTCCAGTTCTGATCTGAGCCGTCCATCTCCGGAGCTGTCTTAAGCGTTCGATCCGAGGAGACGCCATCTGGAGCGCCCACCAGCCGCACCCGTCAGATCAGCCACGTGGAGCGCATCCAACGACCCCGCTTAATAAAGGGTAAATTACCCTTAGGCCCTTATCTTTATTTTATTTCGTTTGAGTCCTGTAAATATTTAAATACGTTGTTTAGTTTTAGGTTTTATTGCATAGAGGACCCTGAGCTTTAGATATTTGCACTTATACCCCTGCCTGTTGTGAGCCACGTGCTTCGTCACGTGTTTTGTTGGTGTATTTGCAATCTATGCCCTTGTAGTTCTGGATGTTTATGAATGAATGAAACTTTTTAGTTAATTGCATTTATACCCCTGTGCGTGGTTGTTTTACGCATGTGCGTTATTTTTTTGGGTTATTTGCAACTAAGGCCCCTGGACTTTTGGTACGTGTTACCAATAGGTCCTCGGGACTTATTTTCCTTACATATAGGTCCCTGAGTGCCCCAGGCACGTGCTTGGCGCGTGATTTACTGGGTTAATTGCACCTAGACCCCCAGAACTTCGGGTATTTGCATTTCAGTCCCTGTGCACAGTACCCTTTTGTTATTTTTGAATAAAATATCAAATCACCTCCAAATTCGATGAAAATTTGACACATGGCTCCTGCCATGTTTTAGTATTTTTGTGAATTTTTGAGGACATTTTTGGTTTTGTTTGATATTTTTAAAAATTCAAAAACCTTAATTTTTGTTATTGTCTAGATTGGAAAATCACAAAAAAATATAAAAACTCCTCTAAAAATTCTATAAAAATTAGCTTTGTTTAGTTTGTGTTCTTTGATTTTCTAGTCAATTTTGGCTATTTTTCATTGCCTAAAAACCTTAAAAACTTAAAAACACTAAAAAACCCATAAAACTTCTAATAAAATAATTAAAAACTCAAAAATAATAAACTTGGTACCCAAATTTTCCTTGTTTTCTCTACCTTGCAGGAAAATTACCTCCAGGCCCTTGTGAGGCCCTTAGTATTTTATCTAGGGACTTTTGGCCTGGCTGGACAGTACCCCTTGCTTTTAGCACTGTTTGATTTTTAGAAAATAAAGTGCACATCAAAAAATTATCAAAAATTCACCAAAAACATAAAAAAATATAAAATACATAAAAATATTTTTGTTTTGATTTTTGGTTGATTTTTGATGCATTAAATAAATTGTTGAAAGTGTGCTTGTATTTCCTTTTCTTAATTTCCTAATCATTTAAAAAACCAAAAAAATATAAAAATAATTAAAAACCACTAAAAATATTTTGTCTTTTATTTTATTTGTTTTTACTACTTCGTAGGCCTTCGGCCAATCCGTGCTCCTCGAGTTCGACCCTGGGTGCTATACCAGGTTAAACATATAGCAGGACCACTTCCTTGCTTTGATTGATTTTATTTGTATTGAGTGGTTCGATTTTTCTTGATAGACACATCCGAGTGATTGAGGTCGCAACGATCATTGATTCAGTACCTTTACCTTAGTCTCTCGGGTAATTTTGTGTTATCAACGTGTTGGCTTTATAGCAAGGGATATTTATAATTTGAAGAGGGATATGAAGAAAAAAACAGATGGTCATGACGCGGTTATGCTTTTGGAACATCTTGAGTATTGTAAGAGTTTAACACCTGATTTTTTCTACTTGTACAAGAAAGACGATGATTCATCCTTAACACATTGCATGTAGATAGACTCTTATTCTATAGAAGATTACAAATTATTTGGCGATGCAGTTACATTTAATACCACTTATGATACCAACAAGTACAAGCTAATTTTTGCTTCCTTTTGTGGCGTGAATAATCACAACAAGACTGTATTCTTCTGCAATGCATTTTTAATGAATGAGTCAAAAGAGTCGTTTGTATGGTTGTTCCAAAATTTTTTAGCTGCTCTTAAGGTTGCTCCCAAGTCTATAATTACTGATCAGTGCCCATCGATTAATGCGGCTATAAAAGAAGTCTTTCCGACTACAAAGCATAGATACTGTGGTTGGCATGTTACAGCCAACATGAAGAAGAGGATTGTTTTAACGAAAAAAGCTGATGTAGCAATCTCTGCTTTGAATAAGATTATATGGGGTGCAGAAAATGAAGAACATTTTGAAACTGAGTGGGCCAGAATAGTGACAGAATGTGATTTAGAAAAGAATAAATGGATAAATGTAATGTATCGTATTAGGAGAAAGTGGGTTCCTATATATATGAGAAGCTTCTTTTTCGCTGACATGAATACAACTCAGAGGAGTGAGAGAATGAATTCTTTTTTATCCAACAATGTCAATCAGTTGAATAATCTATACGAGTTCATGACAAGATTCCAAATTGCTGTTGAGAGAATGAGGGAGCAGGTCAACATGATGGACAATGATTCCGAAAATAAAAAGCCGAAGTTGGATACGCAGTGGAGTATTGAAAAGCAAATTGCTATGCATTATACAAAGACAATGTTTTACATTGTTAAAAATGAGCTTAAGGAGGGAATTAAATTGAATGTTATTCCACTTCGAATGGATGATGACCTTATAGAATATAGGGTGTATCCCATTGGCAATATTGAAAGCTATAACAGAGTTTCATATCATGCTTACAATAATAAATTCCATTGTGATTGTATGAAAATGGAATCGATGGTTATTCCATATAGACATATCATCAGTGTGTTAAAACATAAAGATGTGTTAGATGTTGATTCTTCTCTTTTATTGAAAAGATGGAAGAAAGATATCAAGGTTAATGGCTATTATCCTTTACATAGAAAGAGGACAATAGAAGACGACTCTTGTCAATTACGAGTGCTGTCCAATGAACTCATTAGTGAAGCCGATGGTAACCAAGAAGTATTTGATTACATTAAGAAGGTACTTATAGATGCAACAGAGGCAGTCAAAGTTATTAAAAGCAAAAGTTCTAGTGTTACTGTTGAAGAGCTTGATGACACAATAGCAACATTGGACAAGTCAGTTAGCAATGTGAAGAATCCCAACGTAGCAAGACCTAAAGGTTCAGGAAGAAGTGGCAGACCAAAGGGAAGCACAAATAGATTGAAAACTATTGGTGAAGAAGCTGCTGCTAAGCGTAGACAATGCAAATTATGCAATAAAGTAAATGCTGGACATGATTCACGAAATCGTCCTACCAAGTCTGATGCAAAGCAATAGAGGTACTTCATTTCATTATTATCAATGGATTGTTAATTATATTGCATTCTAACATGTCAAATATAACTGCGTTTATTGCAACAGATCCATATATATATGTAGATATATTATGGTGTAAGAGAGATAGTTTCTATTCATACTCCATACTGTAAAAGTAAGATTCATTTAGCAAATTTATCAGTCATTTATTCATTTATGTGAACATAATTAAGTTTTCTTAATAATATCCTTATACCTATACTTCTTCTTTGCAGATGATATTTCTGAGATATAGGAGATGACTATTAAGCATCTGGAAGAGATTAAGGGCTCAAGATGTTATCGATATAATTCATTGTTCAGAAGAATAATTTTTATATAATTTATGTAATCAATTTTATAATTCTGAGCATACATATGTTATGTACTTTGACGGTAGAAATTTGTACTTTTGTAAGATGTAAATGATTACTTGCAAGAATATTAGTAATTCCTGTCTTATGATTGGTAATTTTGGTAGGTTGTAAATGTAACACTTTCTTGGTTATATAAGAATAGTAATTACACTACATATGCTTGGTAAGACATATCATTTCGTTGGTTAACATTGTTAGCTTGTAAAAGTAAGCAATACGGATCGTAATATTTGAGAGCAAGACCATTATTTCAAATACTTGCCATTGTTAACTTATATGTAATGTTGTGAGTTCTTTCAGTAAAATTTACCATTTTGTTTATTAATAATGGTAAGTTGCAAAAGTAAGCAAATCATTTTGTGATAATTGACTGAAGTAGAGCAATATAACAATATCAACAACTCATAACCACAGCCTTTCAAAAATAATATATTCATTAGATTTCTGGTAATATTGAGGAGTCTATTAGTAACATTTACGATTTCGTTAAGTATTATGTTGACGTTTATCAGTAACATATACCATTTCGTTAAGTAACACATGTAACATTGAGTGATAGACTATTAATTTTACTAATATGTTGAAGTTTATCAATAACATATACCATTTCATTAAGTAACGCATGTAACATTTCGTTAAGTTACACATGTAACATTGAGTGACGGTTGGTAACTTGAAAATGACCAGTAACATTGAGTGATAGACTAGTATTTTTAATAGTAAAGACCTGTAATATGGAGAAGTATATCAGTAACATTTACCTTTCGTTAAGTAACACATGTAATATTGAGTGACAGTTGGTAACTTGTAAATGATCAGTAACATTGAGTGGTAGACTAGTATTTTTATTAGTAAATACCAGTAATATGGACAAGTATATCAGTAATATTTACCATTTCGTTTAATAACATTTGTAACATTGTGTGATAGACTAGTAATTAGGTTATTTACGAATGTTAAATTGAAAAAGTAAGCAAATCATTTTGTGATAATTGACTTAAGTAGAGCAATATAGCAATATCAACAACTCATAACCACAGCCTTTCAAAAATAATATATTCATTAGATTTCTGGTAATATTGAGGAGTCTATTAGTAACATTTACGATTTCGTTAAGTATTATGTTGAAGTTTATCAGTAATATATACCATTTCGTTAAGTAACACATGTAACATTGAGTGATAAACTATTAATTTTACTAATATGTTGAAGTTTATCAATAATATATATCATTTCGTTAAGTAACGCATGTAACATTTCGTTAAGTTACACATGTAACATTGAGTGACGGTTGGTAACTTGAAAATGACCAATACCATTGAGTGATAGACTAGTATTTTTAATAGTAAAGACTAGTAATATGGAGAAGTATATCAGTAACATTTACCTTTCGTTAAGTAACACATGTAACATTGAGTGACGGTTGGTAACTTGTAAATCATCAGTAACATTGAGTGATAGACTAGTATTTTTATTAGTAAAGACCAGTAATATGGACAAGTATATCAGTAACATTTACCATTTCGTTTAATAACATTTGTAACATTGTGTGATAGACTAGTAATTAGGTTCTTTACGAATGTTAAATTGAAAATTAAAGAACGATTACCATTTCGTTAAGTAACATTGAGTAATAGACTATTAATTTCATTATTTACGAATGGTAACTTGAAAATTAACATTAACATTGAGTGATAGACTAGTAAATTTAGTAGTAAAGTCTACTAATGTGGAGAAGTATATCAGTAATATATACAATTTCGTTAAGTAACATTTCTAACATTGAGTGATAGACTAGTAGCTCGATTCTTTAAGAATGTTGACTTGAAAAATAAAGAATGAATGGATGTCCAGTAGCACCTACCATTTCGATAAGTATCATTTGTAGTTTGTTAATTTAAGCAAAATCTTTAGTAATTAATTCCTGAAAGGGAAGTAATTCCTGTACTGGCAATTGGTAATTTGTAAAAGATATTATTAGTGGAAGATCATGAAGAAGAATCATTGATTATGAATAGATCAATAGAACAATCTCAAGCAAGTCATATCTAATGTCATGAAACATAATATATTCATTGTCAGTAATTACACAAAGTAATGCTTGTTTTTTTCCTAAGTATACACATCCCATTTCTTACATGTAAAAAAAATATGACCAAAAAAATCGAAGAGCCTATTTCTTCATTTCTTTTCCCCGCACTTTAGCAGTATAGAAGCAATCTCCGCGCGGAATCTTGGTATATCTTCAATGTTAAACTTTGGCTCCGATCCTTGGCAAATGTACTCCATATACTTCATCACAAAAATACCACAGTCTATCGAATCACTTGGTTGCTTTGGGATTCCTTTTGCCATAACCATCGGCCAGTTCTCAAGATGTTCGTCAGTGTAAAACATGAAGTATTCGGCAAGCCAATCAACCTTCAAAAAAAAATAAAGAATGTAGTAATTAAAATTTAATTTCATTCAAACACTTTTATAATGATTGATATGAGTTCAGAGTGTTACCCATTTCTTTACATCCAACCAGTGTTTTTTCATTCCCGTCAATGAATTGTATGAAATGAATTTTTTCGCTTCGAAGTCCGAAATCAGAAGATGCCAATGATTTGCAGTATGAATTACACAAAAAGCCTTCTTTATGTGCATGAACATTGTCTTTGTGCATGTGAATAAATTGTTTAAAGACTCATAATCTTCTACAGATGCTTCATTCACAGTCTTCTAGAATAGTTGCTGCATTGTAGTAAAAAGTTAATTTCTTTAAATTAAATTAGCTAATACATATACATTGTTCATATACAGATCTCTAATATCATTTATGATATTATTAATAATTGTATACTTGAAAGAAATGCAATATTACCATTTGTGCAGTGCTTGCAAAGATGTAAGGAGAATTCAATTCATTCACTCGATGAGTAGTGTATAGGACATCCATGTACATGTCCAAAATCATATCTATCACCATCTTGTTGTACAATAGGTCTTCGATGTGCCTTCCTATGCAAAAGTTATCACCTGGACTGTGGAAAGTCGCTCCAATACTGATAAAAAATTAATTTGTTAATTAAGAAATAACACTATAAGTTTATTGAAATTAGTAATATTAAAGATTACTTATAATCTTGTACAAACTTACTTGGCAAACGGATCCTTTAAGAATTCATGAATGATACTTCTATCAGCTTCAGAAATCAAATTATATCTGGCATAGTCAATGCGTGTCACATTAAAAACCTACAGATAAATTATTTATAAGAAATTTGAACAGATGTTTCTTAAATCCTAATAAATATTATAAGTTTAATACCTCCAATGCCATATCATGGTTATCTTCTAATTTGCTAATTTGATCATCATCTTCAACTTGAAACACTTCGTCGCTTTGTTTTTTCACAAGTTTTCCTCTTTTTTTTTGAATTTTTTTCTTGACCGGGATCTTTGTTTCATTTGCATCTCCCATCTGTGCTCTTCTAGATTTTACTCTTTTTGATAAACTACTGGGAATAATGCATTTCCTTCCTCTTCCTCTTTTAGTTCCTTTTATTGTGTCCCTCTCATGTTCTTGTAAATCCTTCTCAAATCCGAGGTCAAATGAAGGTGAATCATTCTTTGCTTCTAGGTTGCCTTTATCCTCAATTTGATCATTTACATGTTCAGGCTCCTCTTTCTTGTTTGAAGCAATTGATTTTGCAAAAAAACCCTCAAACCATTGCTATAGAACTGATATTTCGATCCTAAGCTTCTCATTCTCCTTGATTGAAATATCATGTTCATTTTTTATTCTTTGAAATTCCTCTAAGGTTGGTAGTTGTGAAATGATATCCTCCAACTCTCTTATTCTCTTCTCATGTATTTCACAACTACATTCTCCACTTTTCTGTATTTGATCACTCTTCAAGATTGACGTTGTTGAATCGTCTTCAAGTCGTTTTGTATGGGGAGATACAACACGCAAGGCGTATGCATTTGAAATGAAACCCTCGTTGATGAAGGTTTCATAATCAAATATAAATTCGTTTGCATCAACCTTGAATATTTCTTTTTCATCATAATCCAAATGAACCACAATCTATAATGGAAAAATAATTTCATTCAGTAAAATAGTTATTACAACTGTCAAGCAAAATAAATATCTTCAACAGAATTTAATTACAATTGAGAAGTCTAACAGTAACATTTAATATTTCGTTGAACAAAATATAAGAGACTATCAGTAACATATACCACTTCTTTAAGTAATACTGAAAATTCTAACAGTAACATTTAACATTTGGTAACTTGAAAATCTAAGAATGGATGGAGGTCCGGTAACACAAGCATTGGTATCTTTATCCCATACATTAGTAACTATAGACCCAAGCATTCGTAATTTCATTGAACTAAATAAGTAATCATTTAGCATGAACAAGTAACACTATCGGCAAAAAGTTAAATTTATTTAGCACTATTCGTAACATTGTAGTGGATGATAAGTAACACAAGCATTGGTAACCTTATCTCAGACATTAGTAACTATAGACCCAATAATTGGTAATTTTGTTGAACAAAATCAGTAAGCCTTTTAATGAACAAATAACACTATCGGCAAAAGGTTAAACTTATTCAGCCCTATTCGTAATATTGTAGTGGATGATAAGTAACAAAAGTATTGGTAACTTTATATCAGATATTAGTAACTATAGACCAAGCATTGGTAATTTTGTTAAATCAAATAAGTAATCTTTTAACATGAAATTATATCATTTTTATCAAAAGGTTAAACTGATTTAGCCATATTCATAATATTGTAGTGGATGATAGGTAACATATACCATTTCTTTAAGTAATATTAAGAAGTCTAACATTAAGTTTTAACAATTGTAAAAAAAGCTCTAAGATTAATAATTACAATATATACAATTTGTAAATTGAAAATGTAATAATGAATGGAGTTCCACTAAGAACTATCATTTCATTTGTAAGATATAAACTACTCCTTAAGCTTGGTAACTTGTATACTGTAAGTAGTAATGAAAAGATTAGTACGGTCTCCTACTATTTGGATAAGTAATATTTGTAACTTGAAAAATTAAGCAAAAACATCCTTCATATTTTTTAGTAAGACCAGTAATTCAACTATTTGCTATTGGTAATCTGTAAATGAAAGAATTAATGCATGACATAGAAGAATTGCTTGCTAGTAATTTATACTTCGTATTTTTATATGTTATCTGGTCTTCATCCAAGCATAAGAATTGATCTATTGAAACTTTGAATGGAGTTGCCCATTTCCGTATCCTCGGTAGCAAGTTTTGATTCAATGCTTGCAACGGAATGAGATGTTCTAGCGCCCATGTCTGAAATACAAAGGTAAATTTATTATGATTTATAATTAAATAGAAGAATTTAACAATATCAAAACTTATATATACTTACATATAGACATGCAGCACATCCGGTGAGGTATCCCACAGTGCATTGACCATCCATACTTGTTCGAATCTTGATTTTCTCAACTATATCGTCCATGCGGTTCATTATCATGTTCCCAACCGCATTAGACCAATTGAAGAAACGAGTGTCTTCAATTGAGTCTATGTAGTTCAATAAAACTCGTGGGAAGCAAAAGTTGGTCTCCAGAAACAAGAAAGTACAAAACATCAAAGATATTATGCATGTAATGTACATTCTCACAGAATGGTCATCTTCGAAGTTACGTAATGAATCGAGAATATCACAAATATTGTGACGATTAAGCGACATGTTTGAAATGAAAATCAGATCCTCTAAGGAACTAGGCCATTCAAAAGAAAACCCCCTTAGGTGAATTGGGAATCCGGATGTCGGTAATCCCAATATCAATCCTATGTCATTGTCCGTGAAGGTTACCTCTTTCTCCTCAAATCTAAAAACTCGATTTCCTTGATAATTCTGAATAATAAAATCCAATACTTGATAATTGATATCAAGTTTTGTGATGGAGACAATCCTTGAAAAATCAGATCTTTCTATCAACTCCCTGTGCCTTCCAGTTAATTTATTGTTTCCGAGATATGTCACGAATTGTTTAATGTAGCAACGGTGCTGCACACAATATCGTGCTGCAAGAAGTTTACATAATTTTCAGTTAATTTTTATTGACTAATTTAAAATTGATAATTTATCAATTCCATAAACATTACCTGGAACAGTTTCCATGCAAAATTTGGATTTTTTTGTATCTATCTTTGCAACATCCTTCACATTTGATTGATTTTCTTGAGTTACTGCATTGTCCAAACATATAATACATGGTATACTGTAAATTATCAAATAATCATGATATATCAGAACATAACAGAATAACTTGCTTTTGGTTTGATCAGTAGCTTTCTCACCCTCATTGCCAATGCCTATATCCAAAGTTATAGTTATTTCGCATTTTAAAGAGTAAAAATGGTATAAATGTACATATTTTGTACCAAGTGGGCTTTCTTTTGCTGTAGCTGTCACAATGTCCTGCTTTCTCCTCTTGTATGATACTTGATAACATTTTGATTCCTCCATTTTGAAGATATCTATTGATATAAAAATTAAGAAATATTGGATCAGTAATCTTTGCCACAATATCTGATGTAAAATGACAATACACATTCGTTTGTAACATCCATGATACAATCAGTAAGAATTTTTTATTTATTAGTAACTTGTTACTGTAACATAAGTAATAGGTTTTCTATATGATAGGGTAATTGTAGTAGAAAAAATGGATTTGATGAACAGGTAAAGAGTTGTAATACTCAAAGATGTTTCACGCATGTCGCAAATATTCAATATTGCTACCGTGATTTGTGTAAAAAGAAATGAAAACCATAATTGGTAACCCTAGCGAAACGCAGATATCGCTCTATAAGCACATACACATATTGATCAACGAATTAAAATATAGTTTGCAAACAAGTAATTCATAGAAGATTTCATACCGATTAAAGGTTTCTTCTCCAAACGAGCGAAGTGTTTCCGCCACCTCCAAACAAGCGACTACTCCAAGAGCGAACTTGAAAAAAAAGTATAACCTAAAAGAAATAAACCCTTACTTTGGTAACATCGTTAACATGAAATTTTATTTGATATAACTTCAATATAAAAGAAGTAATAATCTTACACTCAACAGTAATTTTATTATAAGCGTTGGTAAGAGTAATTCCTACGATAAGTGATTTTGCAATGGTCATCAGTAACTTATATTTATCGCGTAAGCTAATATTCAAATGATGAATTAAGAGTATGTCTAACAAGGATTAATATTAATGATGGTAATATCGAATTAAACATTTACCAACATTAAACTTTGAAGAATAAACACCGTTTAATATAGAAATTTCATTGATTATTAAATCTGAAACGTTAGTAAGTATAGACTCAAGCATTAGTAACTTTGTATATATAAAATAGTAACAATTTAACATATACAAGTAATTCTTTTGGCAACATGTATATCATTGATAACTTTATATCAGACATTAGTAACTATAGACCAAAGCTTCGGTAATTTTATATCAGACATTAGTAACATATACAAACATATACAAAGTTTGGTAACTTTATATTAGACATTAGTAACTATAGATAAAAGCTTCGATAACTTTATATCAGACATTATTAACATATACAAATTTCATTGATTATTAAATCTGAAACGTTAGTAAGTATAGACTCAAGCATTAGTAACTTTGTATATATATAATAGTAACAATTTAACATAAAAAAGTAATTCTTTTGGCAACATGTATATCATTGGTAACTTTATATCAGACATTAGTAACTACAGACCAAAGCTTCGGTACTTTTATATCAGACATTAGTAACATATACAAACATATACAAAGTTTGGTAACTTTATATTAGACATTAGTAACTATAGATAAAAGCTTCGATAACTTTATATCAGACATTAGTAACATATACAAACATTGGTAACTTTATATCAGACATTAGTAACATATACAAACATTGGTAACTTTTTATCAGACACTAGTAACTATAGAGCAAAGCTTCTGTAATTTTGTTGAAATAAATCAGTAACACTTTAACATGAACAAGTAACACAATTTTTTAAAAGTAAAACTTATAGCCGCGATTCGTAATATTATAGAAGATGTTAAGTAACTCAAATATATACGAATGGTATTGTCAGAATATGAAATGACATTAGTAACATTACTAACCAAAAGTGAATTTCTTAAGAACGAAAGAAACGTTTAGTAATATTTTATGTTGTAGAACAACAAATGCGCAAAAGCATATGAACTAAGGTCTTAAAGCAAGAATATTAAGACGTATTAGCGATAATTCTGAGATAGAAAATACATCTTTAGCAAAGATTAGCATCATCTTTAATCTGAGATTGAAATGTTTGCGATTGTGTTATATTTCGTTGGTAGTAGATTAGAACAAAATGAGCTAAATTTAAAAAACAATAAAACTTACGTATATCGTCGATGAACTCCAACCCAATATCGCTCTCAAAGAAGAAGTAGGGTTTCTCAGATGGTCGTCCGTGAATCGCCAAAAAAGAAGCCTCGATTGACATTTTTGGTATTAAACATACGTTAATTACTCGTCAAGGAAGGAAACTAAACTCCGAGGATTTCGCGCGCGCTGTTATCAATTTTCTATTTTGGCATTCTCTATTATTTAATTCTGAACCATACGATTAGGATCTAACGATTCTAATCATGGGCTCATTTAGTCTAAAATGTGCACAGTGCTCTCTAGATAAGCCCTATATATATATAGCAGAAAAGCTATTTACAGAATTCAGAGAAGCTATTTACAGAAAAAAATCGTTCGTTTCACAGTAAATAAATCAATGATATGCAATTTAATTGAATCTGGATTTTACTGAACAGAGAATTATGTTTGAAAATAACAATATCACAGTATATAAATCAATATATGTAGTATAATTGAATCTGGATTTTACTGGAGAAGTATTATTGAAAAAAATAATATATATAAATGCATTCCAACCTATTATTTTGGATATTGATAGGATATGTTAGTAACAAAATAGAAATGTAATATGATCTTCAAACAATAGGAGAAGAAAAGAAGATGAATTTAACTTGTGTTAGATTGCATGCATGGCAGCAAGAGAAGGATAGGATTGTACAAGTAAAAAAATATCAAGTTTAATATACATGCATGACAGCAAGGGATGGGGAAGGAGGTGCCTTGAATTTAGATCTCCAAGATGGAGATCACAGCATGCAGGAGGACTGGATTGGGTGCTTGAGCAGTAGCTGAAATCTGGAGCAATAAGCTACAGCTTAGTAGCTTGGATTGCTACTCCAACCACGGTAAGAGATCTGAAATCTGGGGACACCTTTGATTGAAATTAGGTGGAAATTTGGGGGAGAAGAGGAATAGAGATTGAAATGAAATGGGAGGGGATTGTACCTCTAGTTATTCCCAATTGAAGATGAACAATCATGCAAGCTGAGATTATGGAGACAAACAACAGCTCCAGTCGTATATTTATTGCTGAAATTGGAAAGAAATGGTAGAAAGGGAAAAAGATAAGAGAAAAAGGGAGGGCTTTCGCCTGAGAAGGATTTGAGGACTTGGAGAAAACGTGAGAGGAAATGGGTATGGTTTTAGTATTTATAGAAAAAGATTGGTCTTTGTTATTTGAAAAGTGGAGGTGGTTTTAAGGCCATATGGAGCAAGAAAAAGGGAAGCCAAGTGGCTACCTTGGAGAAAATAAATAAATTTAAAAAATTCTAACGACATTGATGTACACAGTCAAAAGTTTAATAAATAAATATTTTTTTCTTTACTTTAAAATTGATTGTATTCGCGCCTTGGTTGTTGGATTTCGACGTGCGACATCACGTTTCAATCTTCTCTAAATGACGATCAAAAAGAGTATAATATTCATATACTTTCGGTCGGGTTTTGAAGACCCGAATTTTTTGGATACGGTTTTTGTTTAAGATTAAACTTTGTGATTTAAAATATCAAACGATATCAGATTCGGTCGATTCCGTTGGTCTTGTTTCATCGAATCGGATCTAATGACGGCCTCGGTTCGTTTTGCGGTTTTCGAATTTGCGTTGTGGCTTTTTCACGGCGCGCATTGTGATGTAATTGGTTTGCGATCGATTTCGCCCGAACGACTTTTGATTCACGATCAATTCGTCGATTTAGGTTATCTAATATTGTCAGGTAACTTTATTGGATTAATCGGACCCAAATCGGATCGTGTCCGGGTTTGTGTAGATTTCGGATGTTACAATACATGTTCATTTCAATTGTAAAAAGTGCTAGGCATGTGATGGGCTTTATCGCAATGGGCATGTAGATGGGCTTCATCTTGGGGTTCCCTCTGTACTTGCGAGTCCATCTTTGTTTGTTACTACTTTTATAGGATTTTTGATGGTAGATTATTATTATTTCCTCAGTTACTTACGAACGCCAATGATGATAAGTTTTGATAAATGTGACTTGTGTGAAGGATTGTTGTTTCATCTAAACCAGTGAACTAATTTTGATTTTTTTAAATCATTTTTGAGCTTTTTCATTTTAATAAGAAAAATACGTGTCTTTTTTATAGTAATTTGTGGAATACTTATCATACTCTTGCTTCATATTGGAAAATATGATTTACATTCTTCTAGATCTTTGTAATATTTGTATAATAATTGGTTGAATAGATAGCATGTTCTTGCTTCGTGTTTCAAATTTGCTTTGTATCTCCTCCACTTGTAAATTAATAATCTTAAGATCTATTGCAATTTAACCTTATTGTTGATTTTTCAATAGAAAATAATTAATGCATGATACGATAAAAATTTAAGGTGTATTCATTTTTATACTTATATTAAAAATCACGTATGGATATGTATTTTCTTATCGTAATATGTATGAATTAATGAGAAACTAAATAGTAATTGCATGCATTTATATTTTAGTTGTTGCATCATCAGCATTTATTAAGGTCGAGATGTACTTAGATTTTGTATGATTTGTTAAACATGAAATGGCAAGGTACTTCGGTTAATGTAGAAATATAATAATTGTGGAATATACAAGACATTGGTGTGAAATTTATTGAAAATATACGTACAATTTTGTTTGTATTTTAAAAGACATACTTATATGTCCTCGTTAAAGGTGGAAATGTGATTTTTTACATCCACACATTGTTCGTTAGTTTTTTTTGTGATAATGTTCCTCTTTTAGAAAATCGATACATATGTCTTCAATTTGTTAGAACTGTAATAGTTGTGGATTATAAAACACATCAGATGTATGTGATGTTTGATATAACCAACAATAACATATTTTATGTCGCAGTAATATATTAATTTTCCACGTCGTATGATAAGCCTATGCTCAAGAAATCCATAAGTGCGAAATTTATTGAAAATATTTGCAGGCATTACATATTAGTTGTTATGAGATAAAGATGTTGGGTTAATTCTTTTGAATGTAATTGTTTTTTTGCAGTGTTCATGAAATCTGCCACACAGACCTCATATGTTGCCGCATATGCCTGTGCAACATGCAGACCGAATCAATTTTATGAATCGGTGCATTATGCACCCTAAGCGCATATGCTGCTCGCATATGCCTTGCATATCTCGCAAGTGCCCGCATACTGCTCCAACAACTTGGTGGCTCAGCCTCCCGCAACTCCAACTCTCCAATTTCTTTCATTGGGATGCTTACCTCTGTAGATCTGTATCTTCCTTCATTCGGTTGTAAGAATATGCAATGCATTTGTATGTAATTGTGATGCATAATGCCATTATGTATATGCAATATTCTATCTTTTGCGTGTTGATGAATCTGTGATTCATCACTCCAAAAGTTAAAAATAGAGCCCTGTTCCCGAGTAAATAGAGGCATATTTCCCTTTATAATGCATAAATAGCATTCAGACATGCATACATAAAACATGCATTTTAGCATTCCACCTGCATTTAAATAAGAAACCAAAATCACTTGTAAAATACCCATTCATTAAACAAGCTCTCCCTTATACTATGTGCACCTTAATTAATAATATAAGGAAGAGAGTCAGGAATCCCTTTGTAAGAGCACCAATAAAGCCCTAAAGCTCTTGGACCTCAAAATGCCCATAGATCCCTCATACCAACTCCAAAATAAGTCTACTTATTTCAAATTAGTACACATTAAAAGACCTTCAAAATGAGACTAGTTTCATCCAATTTGGAGCTCGTATGAAAAAGTTGGGTTTTTGGGCCTCTTTGTATACTACATGTATGTATACTTGTATTCTTGTATTTTTGTATCATATTTGACCTCAGCTCCGTCTTTGGTCAACATGAAACTTGTAGATCTCATCGAGATCTACAACTTTCATGTTTTGAGTTTTTCCAAATTCAGCCCCCTCTTCTCTCTACACATATTTTTCTTTCCAGCCAATCACAGCAGGCCACGTGGCGCCATCTGGTTGCGCCACGCGACCCGTCCCCCTTGCCCTAGCCGCCACACCTCTCAGCCGTTGGATGTTCTTCCAGATCCAACGGCCACACCTCCTCCACGTGCGCTTTGTATTTCCACCGTCAGATCAAGTCCCCCGCCTCATCTCAACCACCCGTGCGTGCCTCTCCTACAACGCACCACGTGGCGCATTGTGCGCCATTCGATCACGCTCGCAACCCTTCAATCTGCACCGTCCACTGACATTCTAATCTTAACCGCCCGATCAAATCTCTTCATCCCATCTCCACCATTCGTTCATGCTGCGCCCCCATCACGCCACGTGGCGCGCTCCTAATGCTCAGATCACCCCGCCCAGATCTAATCCTAACGCTCCATCCAGCCTTCTTCTCCGCCGTTGGATCACAAGATCCAACGGTGGAGAAGAAGGCTGGATGGAGCGTTAGGATTAGATCTGGGCGGGGTGATCTGAGCATTAGGAGCGCACCACGTGGCGTGATGGGGGCGCAGCATGAACGAACGGTGGACGAGGGGTGGAGACTTCGTCTTCCACCTCCAGCGCCCCTCTCTCCCACGTTCCCAGCCGTGCACGAGGGGCTTTCCTCTTCCTATTCTTGGCTGCATCCCAGCCACCGTCGATGACCATCACCACCTCCATGATGATCCCCACTCGTCCATCATCCTCGCCAGCCACTTCATTTCCCACGTCGACTGCCAGCTACGCCCCACGAACTCCATGAACCTCGCTCCATCACCTGGCCGGTTATCTACTTCAACCTATATATAATCGCCCTCCGACCGAGTTCAGCCCTATCCGCCACCCCTGAGAGATACCCCGAGCTCGGAGCGTTCGATTGGTGACAGAGATTGCACGATTCCTCGAGCGAAGACCGGACATCTTCTCCGGCGAGATCCTCGGCGCACCGCCGTGTCGCAGCCACTCCTTCGAGTCGCTGCTCGAGCTCAAGGATTTACCGCCCCTTCGAGCGACGATCTGGACCTCAACCTCGAGCTCCAAACCCCATGTAATTGCCTCCACCTTCGTTTAATCTTCGTTTTAATTTTTCCTTCTATTTCTCCCTTTTTATTCGCCGTTCACCGTGATCTTAACACCTCACTCACACTCCGCCGAGCTCTGCAACGGAGCTTACATCTTCGCGGTACCCTCTACGCCCGCCGACGACACACTTCGTCCTCCATCAGCTCCAGCTCTGCCACTTGGCCGGAGCACCATCGCCAACCCATCTCTGTTTCTCCTTAGGCCTCGCCGATCACCCTCACACCTCCACGATTGCACGCACGAGCTTCGACTATACCACTAACACTTGCAGGTACCCTCTTGTTCACTGATTGGAGCTTCACCGGAGTCATCCTCGAGCTTCGTCGACAGCGACCTCCGACACCCCTCTCCAGCTCCTGAGGCCACCAACACCATCGCTGCACCTCTGCGCACCTTCTGGGATATCTCCAACACCTCGGAGAGCTTCACCGACACCTGTAGGGACGAGCGGAGCAAAGGCCTCATCGCCGGAGCCCCGCTATCTCCTCCGAAGGCGGCGGAGGACCATTGGGGGAGAAGCCCCAGCTACCGTTCGATCACCTCGATCGAACGATCGACTTCGCGCCACGTCGCCACTCAGCCGAGCCTCACAGGTATCGACGGATCCTTCCAGATCTAACGGTGCTTAGCCCGCTACGTCATCGACTTCTGGAGCCTCACAGGAGCTATTGGATCACTCCTGATCCAATGGTCTTCAGCACGCCACGTAGAGGAGTCCGAGCCTCTTCTCCGACCCTAGGCTCGGACCACCCGAGGCTAGCCGAGCCTCCAGCCGAACCTCTAGGAGCACCCGAGCCAAGCCCCGCGCCTCCCAAGCCGCCCGAGCCTAGGCCCCCTGATAAACACGAAGATCGATGGTCTTAAGTTCAACACAAAGCGTGAACTCAGTCGAAGTGTCGACCAATCAAAATCCGTATTTAATCAACAATTAACCCACACTAAGATCAACAAATTAGAACTAATGCGGAGTTAAAATTTATTTTTAACTCTACATAAAAGATGTATAGGTGCAAGTATGTAGAGAGTTCGAACACATGGAGCAAGCAGGGTAGTTCAAGCAAATGTATGCACGAGTGTGTGTGTGTGTGAAGTGTCTACACTAAGCAAGCAAGCAAATGAATTTTTGTGGGTTTTTGTTTTTTTTTTTAATTTTTTTAATTAAATTTTTAATTTTGTATTTGATTTTTAATTTTCTGATTTTTATATTTTATATTTTATATATTTTTTATTTCTTTTTCAATATTGGAAAGTAAAGACAATATAATAGAAGGCAAGCTAAAATATTTATAAAAATGTGCAAAAATACTCAAAAATTCAGAAATAAAATGTTTTTGGTATTTTTATAATTTTCTACTATTTTTGTGATTTTTGGGGGTTTTTCAAGGTGTTTTTGATATTTTTAAATATTGAAATAAAGCAAAACAGTGGAAATAATGCTGGCTGTGATAAATATGGGAATTAAAAATACCAACCTGTAGCTAAAAATTCTCACACTATTTTTCGAATAAAAAGGACAAAATAAGGAACAAACAGAACCTCAATTTGCTATTTTTGGATTTTTCTACAATTTTATATATTTTTTTGAAGTTTTCGAGTGTTTTTAAATTTTTAGTGTTTTTCTTTTGAGATTTTTAATGATTTTTGGACTGACACTAAAATAGGATAAAATAGACACTAGGTGATTTTTTTTGGAATTTTTGGAGGTGTTTTAATATTTTTTTGGTATTTTCTAAGCTAGACAGTGCACAAATAGCAAGTTTTTGATTTTTAATAAATATGAAAATAAAATAAAATCAAAAACTAAATCGATGGCGTTAAAGTACACATGTCCAGATGCTTAAGTCTATTTTTGTGGAATTTTTGGACTTAAAATGAGAGGTTAAATAATTAGAGCAAACATCCAATCATTAAACAGTCCTGGCAGGGGTATATGTGCAATATCTAAAACATTCAGGGGCCTACATGCAATTTTCCACAAAAATATACACTGAATATTCAATTTATAGCACTAAATATTAATTACAAAAACCGCCTGGGTACGCAAGCAATTTACCCACTAGGGCGCGTGACTTGCACGCGCCTGGCGAGGACTAAAATGCAATTTCTCAAACCCTGGGGGCCTACCTGCAAAATATCCAAAAAGTTTACACTTGATATGAAAATTGTTGTACTGAAATGAAATACACAAAAGCCCAAGGGTGTCCTTGCAAAATGCCCACACCTCACGTGTACAGGTCACGTGAGGTGACGTGGCTGAGGACCTAAATGCAAATATTGAAAGTACGGGGGTCTTTTTGCAAATATTACAAAACTTTTACACTACAGACAAAAGTTTAAATACTAAATATTAAATACAAAAAGTGCGAGGGTTGGGGTGCAAAATACCCTCGCTCGGGCGCTCCGATGATGACGCGTGGCACGAATCCAACGGCTGGCCGCGAGGCGCGATCCAGCGGCGGGGAGCGAGCCACTTATCCACGTGGCAGCTGGGGAACGGCCGATGACGGTTCGTGGATCTGCGGCTTGGATTAGATCTCCGGGAGGAGATCAACGATCGAGGGGTGGCGAGATCCAACGGTGTCTGTGCGATCTGGGGCTCCACCTTGATCCAACGGTGGCGAAGCCCGGAGCAAGAACGACGACGAACTCCGGTGAGGCGAGGTTCTCCGAGGTCAAGCTCCGTCTCCGGCGGGCGGTTTGGCTTCAAAATCGGTCTGGAGCCTCCTGGGGTCGTCCTCTATCTCCTGGGGGCACCAAAAGTGCACGACGTTGGCCGCGCCGCTCGCAAGTGATCGGCGGAGCTGGAGAGCTCGACTGAGCTCCGACGAGCTTCAAAAACGCGCCCAGGCGCGAGTCAACGTGCTTCGACCCTGCAAAAAGCGTTAGAAGGTCCAGGGCAAAGTGCCTGGACCTGGGGTGGACCTAATCTACGCGAAAGGCGGAGTGGTCGTCGGTGGCCGGAGGTGCGCTCCGGCGAGGATGCTTGGATTGGTGAAATACGCGATGGAACTTATAATTTTTTTGGGGTTTTTGAAGATTAAGCTCACAGGAACCTAATGAGATAAACAAGAAGGTGGGGCGAGCCCTCGATGGCCAGAAGCCAGAGGAAGAAACTAACCTCGACGCCGGCTGTTGGCGGAGGTGGTGGAGGCTCCCTCGACTTCGAACGCCTTGGCTGAGGAGCTGGCGATGGAGCTGTCACCTCCAAGGAGCTCAGGAGCACGAAGGTGGCGCTGAAGGGTGGACCAAGGGGACTCGAAATCAAAAGGGAAGAAGGGGTTTCATTTTATGTGGTTTGACCCTGAGCTGCAGGGGTCCAAAGATCAAGGCATATCTTGCAAATCTTGGGTCCGACGACCAAGGTTAAGCATGGGCGAGCTAGAGGGAGGATCGAGGAATAATGTTGCAGAAGGTTGCAACACAAAAAGATGAAAGTTTTGGCCTCGAAAAATCCATGAAATTGGGTCAAAACCGAGGTTGTCAGGAGCTACAGGGGGTAGGTCAGACTGTTGACCTAGGTCAACAGTCCTGGCCTCCTGGTTGGTCCACGTGGACCAACCAGGAAAAACCCTGGAAAAATATTTTAATAATTCTATTTAAAATACTAAATGGCCGAATTAGATAAAAGTTATAAAATAAAAAATGTTTAGAATTTTATGTAGTATTTTATTTTGATTTTTAATTATTTTTAGGAGTTATATTTTTACAAGTTACCTTTTTAACCCTATATAGGTATAGTACCTATGTATTTTAGTATTCTATTTTTATTTTGAGTAATTTAATTTTATTATTTTCATTTAATATTTTATAAAATTATAGAATACTTTTATATACATAAATATATTTTTATTTTATTTTTCTGATATGTTTTGTATATTTAATAAAATACAAGTGTATTTTGTATAGGTATATATATATAGGTAATGTAACTATGTATTGAATATATACAAGTATTTTTATTTGTATTTTAATTATGTTTTTATTCTGATTTTAATACACATAATTATTATAAGTAATATTTACAACATTATAAAAATATAAAATTATAAAAATAATAAATAATTAATAAATTGAATATTTTAATATGTACAAGTATACAATGAGGGTCCAAAACTCAACTTTCAAACCGCAGCTCCGCCAAATGCGAAACCACTGCCATTGGATAGATTATTTTATTCTATATACAATTAAAGGTGAGTTTGCTACATTTGGAGTTGTCAGTTGTGAGATACGGGTCTGGCAAGTTGGGATTCTGGATTCTTATTCAGATCATAACTTTTTATCTGTGTATTCTTTTTATGTGAAATAAATTTTGTATTTTTCTTTATTTAATTATCTACAACTTTCATGTACAAAGTTTCTTTATTTGATGTATAAAAAGTGGAACCAAAAATAGGTTCCAAAATGAATAAAGAATAAATAAAAAGTATAGGTATTTTCTCTGTAATTCTGACCTTATCTCCCCCTACTTTATTCCTTGTCGACCTATTCATCAAGATGCCTAGGTCTCGGGGGTTTTGGGTCATAAAATATTTACAATATTTTATTCTTTTTCTTTTCTTTATTTATTCTATAATTTTGGCCTTAATTACAGTAATTTATACACTGTTTGGATGCACATGCATGAATGCTAAGATGCTCTATTTAAGGGTATTTTCAGGCATTTGCTAGGGTTTTTGGTGCCAAAATGATAGAATAAAGATGATGAAATGTGGATTCATCATCCCCCTATACTTTACCTTTGCTAGTCCCTAGCAAACACTTATGCAATAAGTGCAAAAAGAAAAACAAAGAAAAGAAAAAGAAGAACTTGGATTTTATCTGATTGTCAAACTTGTCTTCACAAAATCAAAGTTTGGAGCTTAAATCGGACCTTTGGAATTTTAGTGCGGGCGGAACCTTAGTGAGAACCGTGTTTGAAATCCAACAGTCCCTGAGAAACCCCAAAACTCTGCTCAAGTCTTCTCAATAGCCAGGTCAGAAATATCTCAATTCATACGCAAACTCTTACGACTATGAATCTGACTTGTACAGTGTAAGTGATGGTGGCTCTCCCCAACTAGAATGACAAAGAAACTGACTTCTCCAGTACGACAACCCAATGATTCCCCAATCCAGCAACTCCATCCTCGAGGAGCGGGGTATTCCCTTCTAAGTTCAAGTGGCAACCAGCTCAAGAGGAGGGGGTGAAGAGAAGAATGGATGGTAGCCAGTGTAGCTACCTATCCTTGGATGCAAGACCAGTGTAGTCAAGTCATCCTGCTGCAGGCTCACATATTTGACTTTGGAACTCAAGCTTGCTTATTGACTTTGTGTATACTTGCAGGCTTTTTATTTTTGTACATGCCTGAACACATTTTTTTTTAATACTATTCACAGCAGCATTTACATAAGGAGTTTTTCCTCTTGAGCCAGTAGACTATCCCTCTTTTGAAGCTTAATCGCAACCCACAGCCTCCTGTCTTTAGACTTCCTAATCACTGGACGGGTTGGGGTGCACTTCCCTCCCTAGAGGAGGACAAATGTTTCCACTTGTGTGCGTCTCATACCGGCAAATCCAATCCCCTCACCACTCCAACTGAGTTGAGCCATGTGAAAGGTGCAAGTGTCCAAGTTAGGTCATTATCAACAAGAGTTGTGCGTGTGCTCCGAAATACTCTACTTAGGCAGTCAAGAATCCATTGAACCAAGTCTCGTGATCGTCAAAGAATTAAGTCAACTAGACCTGAAGTACCTCAAACCCAGTTCCTATAAGGTTCCTGTTATTAGGTAGATTTTAAGGTCCAATCAAGCTCCAATCTCCGGATTTTACTTAGACTTGTTCAACTATCAAACTCAATCCGAAAAATGCGAATGCTATGCAATGCAGAAAATATTTTTGTGATGCAATTTTCAAGATTTTGAACTTTTTATGGATTTTTGAAAATATGATGCATGCAGATGCAATTTTTTGTACTTTTCAAAAAGATTTTTCAAATGTTTTTGGATTTTAATTTTGCAAATGTTTTTGGGCTTTTTGAAAACAAAAAGATTTTGGCTGAAAAATAGGTTAAAATATGTACACGGAAGTGCTTCTTATATATACAAGAAGTGGATTTTAAGGATTTACAGGGTAAGTGGTCAATTTTATACATATATACATAGGCTGGATTTTGGTGTGATGTGTATATTCCTCAAATTTATTTGAAAACAATTTACACACAATTTTCGAAAACTATAGTCCAAAATAGTTTTTACAAACATTTTACACACATTTGAAAATCATTTTGCAAAGGTTTTCAAAACAGTATACATAGGTTTTTCAAATCATTTTTGCAACCATTTTTCAAACCATTTGCAAATCATTTTTCAAACATTTTATTTCACACAAAGAAAAGAAGTTTTACAAAACACACATTTTTTCAAAGGTTGAAAACATGTAACAAAATATTTTCAAAATAGTTTTCAATAGATGTTCATAAAGTTTTTCAAACTATTTTTCAAACATTTTGCAAAACACATTTTCACCTGATTTATTAATCAGTAAATACAAAAAGAATTTGAGGAATAATCACATCTTTTTATTAAGAATTTTTTTATGGATTTTAAAGAATTATTAGCCATATTATTAGGAAAGTACGAGTTATGGCTAAAGTATATACGTAGTATATACGACCCCCCTATACTTAGCTTGAGCTATGTCCTCATAGATCGGTGAGAAAAGAGAAGACATAACTCGTACTAAGTATAGGCAAGTCTAAAGAATAAATGAATGAATCAAACGAATGAGAAGTTGACCGTCCCCCCTATACTTAGGATCAAATAATCCTAAGTATAGCAGACTGTACACAACGCAGGGAGGGTCAAGGGTGGGAATGAACAGATCGTACTCGGATTGTATCCCCCTATACTTAGGGTAAGATATCCCTAAGTATAGACAAGAAGAGGAGACAATGGAGAGGATCGAAAGGAATAGAAGAACTCGGGGTGCACGCCCCCCTATACTTAGGACAAAGTACGTCCTAAGTATGGAAAACTGTCTACAAGGGCGGCACCTTTTTGATAGATACAGAAAATAGAAAAGGAAAAGAAGAAAAGAAGAAAAGAAGAAAATAAATCAACAGAAACAGAGTGATATAAACAGATGGATCTGTACAGCGGAAAATAGAATTGATCACCATGTATGAGATGTAGATGATGATAGTCAAAGGACACATCTCATACCAGAAGAATGGGGGCAACGTTAATGGTCGGCGGATCATGATCAAGATAGAGTTTCAAGCGTTGACCATTGACGCGGAAGGTAGAGGAAGATGACGGTTCGGATATGTCGATGCTGCCATTGTCATGTACCTTCCTGACCACATATGGTCCTTTCCACTTGCTCTGCAATTTCCCTGGGAATAATTTCAGCCTGGAATCAAATAACCATACTCTCTGATCTGGTTCAAACTGTTTATGGCTGATATGCGAATCGTGCCATGTCTTTACTTTCTCTTTGTACTGTAAGCTGTTCGAAAAGGCTGTATCTCTAAGTTCCTCCAGGGCTGCCAATTCTGCTCTTCTCTGTTCTCCTATACTCTCGGGATCTAGAAGCAACTCAGTAACTGCCCAAAAAGATTTATGCTTGATTTCCACTGGCAAATGGCACGGCTTGCCATAGACGAGACGAAAGGGAGATGTTCCCAATGGGTTCTTGAAAGAAGTCCGATAAGCCCATAAGACCGAGTCCAAAAGCTGTGACCAATCCTTTCGGTCTGGGCGGACAACTTTCTGCAAGATAGTCTTTATCTCCCTATTCGATACTTCGGCAAGACCATTAGTCTGAGGGTGATAAGGAGTGGCAACCCGATGGTCAATGCCGAACTCGTCTGCAAGGGCCCTGACTTTGTCATTGATGAAGTGAGACCCCCCGTCTGAAATCAAGACTCTAGGTACACCGAACCGTGAAATGATGTTTTTCCTAAAAAATTTGCAAACGGTTTTAGCATCTACGGCTCGGGCGGGGATGGCCTCAACCCATCGGCTGACATAATCTACAGCGAGCAAAATATGCTCGAATCCCTGACTCTTAGGAAATGGGCCCATGAAATCAATCCCCCATGCATCAAAAACCTCACAGAAGTGAATGGGTTGCATGGGCATCATGTCTCGCTGTCCGCAGGTTCCCATTTTCTGACAGTCAGTACATCTCTTCACGAACTCATCAGAATCCTTGAAGAGAGTAGGCCACCATAGGCCGGATTGAAGCACCTTCTGTGCTGTTCTTTTTCCAGAATGATGTCCTCCTGCCTCAAGCTTGTGGCAGTATGTGAGGACGCTATGCTGCTCTTCTTGAGGAATGCACCTCCTCCAGATACTATCCCCTCCTTCATGATAAAGGACGGGATCCTCCCAATGGTAAAACTTGGCCTTAGCTAGGAAGGTCTCAAGTTTCTGCCTGGGCCAACCCTGAGGGACTGTCTTGGCAACAAGATAGTTTACAAAGTCAGCATACCACGGGAGTGAGGTGATATCCAAGATCGCCTCATCTGGAAATGTCTCAGTGATAGGTGCGCTGGGCTCAGATTCCTCAAGATTCTCCAATCTGGAGAGATGATCCGCCACCACATTCTTGATTCCAGGCTTGTCCTTAATCTCAATATCAAATTCCTGGAGTAGAAGGATCCATCTGGTGAGACGTGCTTTGGCATCCTTCTTAGCCATTAAATACCGGATGGTGGTATGATCAGTGTAAATGGTCACTCTAGATCCGAGAATATATGATCGATACTTATCGAGAGCGAAGACTACGGCCAGCATCTCTTTCTCAGTTACAGTGTAATTCCGCTGCGCGGCATCCAAAGTCCGGCTGGCGTAGTGAATGGCAAAAGGTAAACCATCCCTCCTCTGTCCAAGCACAACCCCAACAGCAAAATCTGAAGCATCCGTCATGATCTCGAATGGGAGAGACCAATCGGGTGGCTGAAGGACAGGAGCTGAAACAACCATGTTTTTGAGAGTCTCAAAAGATTCAAGACACTTATCATTAACAATAAACTCAGTGTCTTTAGTCAGCAAGTCAGTGAGTGGTCGGGCAATTCGACTGAAGTCCTGAATGAACCGTCGGTAGAAACCGACATGCCCCAGAAAATACCGTAACTGACGCAGATTGGACGGCGGATTGAGTTTTCGGATGATGTCCACCTTAGCCGGATCGACCTCCATGCCCCTGTTGGAGATGATATGACCAAGGACCGTCCCCTGAGTCATCATGAAATGACTCTTCTCCCAGGATAAAACAAGATTAACCTCAATGCAGCGCTTGAGCACACGGTCTAGGCAGTCAAGACAAGCGTCGAACCCGTCACCATAGACCGAGAAGTCATCCATGAAGACCTCTAAGCAGTCACCCACCATGTCCGAGAAGATGGACAACATGCACCTTTGGAATGTCGCCGGAGCGTTACATAGACCAAAGGGCATCCGTCTGAAAGCATAAGTCCCAAACGGACAGGTGAATGTCGTTTTCTCCTGGTCTTCGGGTGCAATGGCCACTTGATTGTATCCAGAGTACCCATCAAGAAAACAATAGTGACTCTTCCCGGCTAACCGCTCGATAATCTGATCAATGAAAGAAAGCGGGAAGTGATCCTTCTTGGTGGCCTCATTCAATCGTCTGTAGTCCACACAGACCCTCCAAGAAGTTGGTACTCTGGTAGCGATCTCCTCTCCAGACTCATTGACAACTGTAGTGATACCCGTCTTCTTAGGTACCACATGTAGCGGACTTACCCATTCGGAGTCGGAGATGGGATAGATAAAATCAGCGCTCCACCACTTGGAAATTTCCTTCATGACTACGTCTCGAAGATTCGGGTTCAGCCGTCGTTGGAACTCACGCGACGGCTTAGCGTTATCTTCAAGATAGATGTGGTGTGAGCAAAGATTTGGGCTCAGCCCCTGGAGATCAGCTATACTCCAACCGATTGCCTTGCAGTTTCTTTCAAGAACCTCCATCAGACGAGATTCTTGTTCTCCAGTCAAATCTGCTGAGATAATGACTGGATGCATTTCTGTCTCTCCATCAAGGAATCTGTACTTCATCGACTGCGGTAGAGGTTTCCGTTCTGGACAACTGGGAGGTGGCAGATCTGGCTTCTGATATGTCTGTGTAAATGCGACCAGGTCTGCATGGGAGAACTCTCGCTCTGCATGAATTTCTGACGAAGGGCGGCCTTCTGAATCAACTATAAACTGCACCGGCTCGCACTCTGTCATGGTTGTTGGCTCAGTAGGAATCAGACAAGGTAAATAGTCATCAAAGTCATCCCAGTCTATGTCTGAATCCGAGGGATCAGAAGACGATGAGCAAGATTGAAATTCCTCAGCACCACTCATCACAACACTGTCAGCCTCAGAGATATCCTCATCCAGGGAGGTGCTCTCCCGGCTCTCGACTGCCATGAGCTTGAGATACAGTGAATCTGTAGGCAAGGCGAGGGTCGGTGCTATAGGATCTTTCCAGTTGGATTCATCATCAGTCATCTCAAAGTCACAAACCTGGTGGATGTCTAGCTCCTCCTCTGTCATCTGCGCTGCTTCGCTGGACTGCTCGGAGCACTCTAACTCTCTAGCTCTGATTTCTTCGATCGTCTCTATTTGTATGGTTTCGCCCTCTACGCGAAAGCATACCTTCCCACTATCATGGTCGGTCACCGCCTTGGCTGTGGCCAAGAATGGACGTCCGAGAATGATGGGGGCATCAGTTACCGACTCAGGGATCTCCATGTCCAACACAACGAAGTCCACGGGGAATTTCAGGCCCTGAATGGTAACGACCACGTCTTTCAGTAACCCCTTCGGCCTCTTAATCGACCTATCAGCAAACTGAAGGACCGTTCTGCTTCGAAGAAGAGGGCCAAACTCGAACTGCTTGAGTAAGGCTGCCGGAAGGAGGTTAATTGAAGAGTCGCTGTCTAATAGAGTACGATCAAACTGCTGCTCCTGAATCTCGCATCTGACATAAGGAGCTCCTGCGTCTGGTCGTTTGGCTGGCAGCTTGTTCTGGATGATGCAACATGTGTCATGAGTGAGCATATGGATTTGATCTCTGTGCCTCTTCTTCCTTCGAACGGTAGTTGTCTCTTTCAAGTTCTTCTTGAAGAAGAGGATATGCTCAAATGCTTCCCGTAGAGTCAGCTGAATGTGAAATCTGTCAATCATTTCGTTGCCGAACTCTACCTGTTGGCTTTTTTTTGGATTTTCTTTTTTATTCCCCTTCGCTCGGCGGAGTGCCTCAGGGAAGGGGATGGTAGGGGCCTCCTCAGATGGAGGACTAGGAAGCGGTCCCTGTGCCTGTGAAGACGGAGAATCCATACAATAATCATCATTCACCACATATGGATCCACAATTTGAACAGAAACCTTTCCTTTATTCATATTTTTGTTTTTGTTTCCACAGTCTCTAGATACAAAATGTGGCAACATCACAGAAGATGGCTCAACAAAAGTAGATGTGGTGGCCTCAGCACCAGTCTTCGCGGCATCAGCACCGCGCTCGGGTTCATCGTCCAAAATGGTGGCTTCAGCACCACCGTCTACATCTGGTCTCACGACGGCATCAGCACCGTCGTCCTGGACTCCATCATTGGTGGTATCAGCACCACCGTCTTCACCATCATCATGGGCGGCATCAGCACCGCTCCTCTGCTCCTCTGGCGCTCCTGGTTCAGCATCTGGTTGTCGCTCAGAAGAGGCGGCGCCGGCTGGCATCCTACCGCTCCTAGTAGTCACAAAATCAGCATCATTCAAAGAATAAGACATATCATTCAAATCGTCACTAGGAGAGGTATCCTCTGTGAACTCTACCTGCTCAGATTTTCTTTTTAGGTTATTAGGATTAGGTTCGATCTGAGCGGGTATGGCGGCTTTGCCTTTGACGATATCCCGCATCTCCTGCCAGAATTCATCCATTTCTTGCCTGAAAGATGCTCGCTGTTCAGATAGCAAGCGGGCAAGATCATCGAGGGCTGGGTTCTCATAGGCTGGACCCTGAGAACCGGATGTCTGTCCCTGCTGGAAATGGGGCTGCTGCTGCTGGTGTTGCTGCTGATACTGGGGGGAAGGCTGGTGATAAGACTGCTGAGGCGGCTGGCGCTGCCTCCACTGCTGTCCCTGATAGGAGGGACGAGGACCACTGTGATATTGCTGCGGCTGGGCATACTGGGGCTGTTGTTGTTATGTCGGCTGGCTGTTCTGCTGTCCTTGAGTAGGAGGATGCTGCTGGGATGAGGATCCACCATTGCCTCAACGGAATCCGGGGTGATCCCTACGAATTGCGGGATGAGGGTACCGGTCGTACCAAATCCCATTGACTTCCATCAATGGCTCCTGCTCAAAGGAAGGTGGAGGAAGAACTGCCAGTGGCTGCTCCGGCTGATACACCACCATCTGCGTCTCCTGAGATGGCGGTTGCTCTGGATGGTACTGCAGCAATGGAACCGGCTCCGCCTGGATATGGTTCACCTGGCGGTATGAGGTAGAGGCCTGGTTGGGATTGCTGCTGCTGGAAGCAACCTGTGACCTGGGAGGCTGTTGAGAATGGGCCTGTGCCTCCTGAATACATAGAATTTGAGTCTTCAGGTCACTCATGGTCTTGGTGAGAAGGTCCATCTGGGCTAGACCTTGATTCTGCTTCTTTTCAAGGATCTCCATGCGGTCCAATTTTTCACTAATAATGCCCATGTCGGCCACTGCTGATTCGGCTTGGGCTGCGGCTACCGACGTTGTGCTGGGACCGGCATCGATGCGGGCGATCCTCTGAAATGATCCCGCTCCCTGCGGGGGTTTCCGTTGAGTATAGACTCGGGCCTGGGTCATCACTGTGGAGTTCTCTGCCATGCCTTCGTAGATGGCCCAGACGTCGTCTTCTCCCTTGGAGAAATAGGACCCACCGCAAGAGGCGTTCACAGGCCCCTGCAGCTCCGGTGTCAGCCCACAGAAGAAACTCTGCACCAGGTTGGGCTTGGAGATATCGTGATGTGGACACCGGTCTATGAGCTCTCTGAATCGATCCCAGGCTTCATGGAACTGTTCGTTTGGGATCATGACAAAGTTGCTGATCATGGCTCGAGCTGCTTTGGTCCGGCCGAGCGGGTAGTACTTCTTGAGGTATGCGGTCCGAAGATCTGCCCAAGTATCGACGAATCGCCCTAGATGCTTGAGCCAATATGCGGCTCTATCAACCAATGAGAACGGGAAGGCGATCATCTTGATGGTGTCCTCGGTCATCAACCGATCATGGATAGTACTGCATATCATTTCAAATTCTTGGAGGTGGAGGTGCGGCTCTTCGGTCGGCAGCCCATGGAACTTGGGTAGCAACTGGATCGTGTGGTGCCGAAGCTCGAAGTCTCCGTGGATTGGCGGGAGTATGATCCACCGGTGAGTGAGGGACGAAGCTGGGTTGTGCAGTTCCCTCATGATAGTCTGTGGCGGTCGCTCAGCGTCTGGATCGCCTCCTCCTGCATCGGGTCCTCCTCCTCCTCCACCGCCACCGCCCCCAGGTCGGTTTTCTCTCAGCTGTGCTATCTCTCTCATCAGGTCGCCCATGAATGTTCCCTGGTCACGGATCTGTCTCTGCATATTTTCCAGGGACGCTAGCAAGGAATTGTTGATGGCCACTTGATCAATAATGAACGGAGGATGGTCGTGGTCATCTGGGTGCTCGCCTCTGTCTGCCATTGCTGGATTCTCTGAAAATGCAAAAGAGGCCATTTCAGGTGCTGTTGAATGAGCTGAACTCTGTGATGCACTGAATTCTGACACAATTGGACTGAGGGAAGGAGAATGGGAAGGGTGGTCGAGGGGGAACAGGGTGGATGTGAACTCGGGCTCGGAGAGCGGACTCTCCGAGGCATTCCTAGATGAGTAAGGAGGAGTGCTAGATAGCGGTGCCGACAAGGTCGGCCTAAGAGATCTCCGTCCCATCATCTTGATTATTCGAGAAGAGTGGGGATAATGCAAGAGAAGAAGAAGATGATATGCAACAAAATTGTGCACAATTGTGCGGTGTTTTTGATCTTGACCTAAATAAATCAAACGCAAAGCAAGGGTGAATTCACCAACTCAACTCGTGAAGCCGTGAAGGTTCGGCTTTTATCTTGTCAATTTTAGCTTGTTTTTCAGGTATTTATCTTTTCACGAGTCCTTAGAACGCTACGCCTATAGGAGCGAGAGTACTACCAGGAAAGTGTCCCCGTACTTGTCCTCCTCCTGTGTAACCTGTAACTTGCGCTTTTTGAGGTCCTTGTAACCCTTCCTGGATCCCTACTCAGCCAAAGAAATAGAGGGAGGAAGCCGATAGGCGAAACCGATACTTTGGACCCCGCTCGCAACGGAATCACCCGTGAGCGTACAAGGTCCTACTCAGATGCAGCCGGTGAGACAGACACACCCGTGAAGGCGTGGCCTAAGCTCGGTACTTCGGACAAGGTCGATGCTCTCACAATAGAGAGTCACCAATGGCGACCAAGCCCTACTCGACTACGTACGATAGTAGCGCCAATACTTCAGAAATCCAGGTGATACACAAGGCAGCCACAAGTTGGGTTTTGGGCTCTAATCCTTACGAAGCGCTCACCTCACTTGGAAGGAGACCTTTCCATGCAACCTGAAGACAAGTGAGGGTATTACTCACCCCAAGCAATGAATCCAATTACCGATTTTATTTTGGTCAAGTTTTCTTTAGCAGTCCCTTTTTTAATTTTTTTGGTGTTATCGCTTCTTTTGAGTAAATTCAAACAAGCGCCTAACGGTTTTTGTATTTTTCCTTTATCCTACTTTGTTCCAAAAACAGAGGGAGAATAGAGTCGGAAAAGCCGTGCAAGTCGACACCAAGGTGGAAATCTCACCTTTGTGCCTAGATGATGCGTGCAAAGTAAGAGGACTTACAACGAATCCCAGCTCTCTCCATGCGGGATGCAAAGCAGAATTTTTAAACCTAAGCTATATGGCGATATGCATGCGGAAATCGTCCTAGAACAGGCAGCTGCTAGCGTGAAGAACCACAAGCTAACTGGTAACTCCTAATCCGAGTGTCCGGTCTAGGCTCACCCCTCCTCTGCCCAACACATTTGGGGTAGGAGAAAGTGCTTGTTCGGGTGTGAGCTCGCGGCGCGTGGATTTGGAGGCTACTAGTTAACTGTTTAATTAGTCTAAGTCCAAATACGAATCTATAGGAGCATGCAAAGATAATTAGGTGTTTGGACCTATTCTAATCGAGTCAAGCAGGACCTAGAACTAAAAGCTCAATCCACAAAAGAAAGTGAAAAATGAAATCAAAACCGGAAAATGACAGCGATAAAAACTCGATAAAATCCGCGGTGAGCCCCCGGGTGAACAAACACCCGGAAATTAGGCCCGAAAGTCTGAGTGTCCAAGTCCAAGTGTACCTGTATTATTACAAATTAATAGATCACTCTCTCACCAAAAATAAATGAAAAGCTAAGCTAGTCACTCTCTCTCGCTCTCCTTGCTCTCTCCTGCCGGCTGGGCTAAAGAATAGCCGGCTCCACATCCCAAGGTTGCGTCGGCTCGCCTAGGCGATCCGCCTCGCTCCGCGGTCCCTCGCAAGAAGACAAAGAAGAGTGGTTAGATAGCTCAACGAGATATATCAAAATGTAAGAGATGGAAAACAATGCTATGGTCAACAATCACACAATCAATCAAAATGTGAACTAATCGCTGTTGCTCCCCGGCAACGGCGCCATTTGATAAACACGAAGATCGATGGTCTTAAGTTCAACACAAAGCGTGAACTCAGTCGAAGTGTCGACCAATCAAAATCCGTATTTAATCAACAATTAACCCACACTAAGATCAACAAATTAGAACTAATGCGGAGTTAAAATTTATTTTTAACTCTACATAAAAGATGTATAAGTGCAAGTATGTAGAGAGTTCGAACATAGGGAGCAAGCAGGGTAGTTCAAGCAAATGTATGCACGAGTGTGTGTGTGTGTGTGAAGTGTCTACACTAAGCAAGCAAGCAAATGAATTTTTGTGGGTTTTTGTTTTTTTTTTAATTTTTTTAATTAAATTTTTAATTTTGTATTTGATTTTTAATTTTCTGATTTTTATATTTTATATTTTATATATTTTTTATTTCTTTTTCAATATTGGAAAGTAAAGACAATATAATAGAAGGCAAGCTAAAATATTTATAAAAATGTGCAAAAATACTCAAAAATTCAGAAATAAAATGTTTTTGGTATTTTTATAATTTTCTACTGTTTTTGTGATTTTTGGGGGTTTTTCAAGGTGTTTTTGATATTTTTAAATATTGAAATAAAGCAAAACAGTGGAAATAATGCTGGCTGTGATAAATATGGGAATTAAAAATACCAACCAGTAGCTAAAAATTCTCACACTTTTTTTCGAATAAAAAGGACAAAATAAGGAACAAACAGAACCTCAATTTGCTATTTTTGGATTTTTCTACTACTTTATATATTTTTTTGAAGTTTTTGAGTGTTTTTAAATTTTTAGTGTTTTTCTTTTGAGATTTTTAATGATTTTTGGACTGACACTAAAATAGGATAAAATAGACACTAGGTGATTTTTTTTGGAATTTTTGGAGGTGTTTTAATATTTTTTTGGTATTTTCTAAGCTAGACAGTGCACAAATAGCAAGTTTTTGATTTTTAATAAATATGAAAATAAAATAAAATCAAAAACTAAATCGATGGCGTTAAAGTACACATGTCCAGATGCTTAAGTCTATTTTTGTGGAATTTTTGGACTTAAAATGAGAGGTTAAATAATTAGAGCAAACATCCAATCATTAAACAGTCCTAGCAAGGGTATATGTGCAATATCTAAAACATTCAGGGGCCTACATGCAATTTTCCACAAAAATATACACTGAATATTCAATTTATAGCACTAAATATTAATTACAAAAACCGCCTGGGTACGCAAGCAATTTACCCACCAGGGCGCGTGACTTGCACGCGCCTGGCGAGGACTAAAATGCAATTTCTCAAACCCTGGGGGCCTACTTGCAAAATATCCAAAAAGTTTACACTTGATATGAAAATTGTTGTACTGAAACGAAATACACAAAAGCCCAAGGGTGTCCTTGCAAAATGCCCACACCTCACGTGTACAGGTCACGTGAGGTGACGTGGCTGAGGACCTAAATGCAAATATTGAAAGTACGGGGGTCTTTTTGCAAATATTACAAAACTTTTACACTACAGACAAAAGTTTAAATACTAAATATTAAATACAAAAAGTGCGAGGGTTGGGGTGCAAAATACCCTCGCTCGGGCGCTCCGATGATGACGCGTTGCACGAATCCAACGGCTGGCCGCGAGGCGCGATCCAGCGGCGGGGAGCGAGCCACTTATCCACGTGGCAGCTGGGGAACGGCCGATGACGGTTCGTGGATCTGCGGCATGGATTAGATCTCCGGGAGGAGATCAACGGTCGAGGGGTGGCGAGATCCAACGGTGTCTGTGCGATCTGGGGCTCCACCTTGATCCAACGGTGGCGAAGCCCGGAGCAAGAACGACGACGAACTCCGGCGAGGCGAGGTTCTCCGAGGTCAAGCTCCGTCTCCGGCGGGCGGTTTGGCTTCAAAATCGGTCTGGAGCCTCCTGGGGTCGTCCTCTATCTCCTGGGGGCACCAAAAGTGCACGGCGTTGGCCGTGCCGCTCGCTAGTGATCGGTGGAGCTGAAGAGCTCGACTGAGCTCCGACGAGCTTCAAAAACGCGCCCAGGCGCGAGTCAACGTGCTTCGACCCTGCAAAAAGCGTTAGAAGGTCCAGGGCAAAGTGCCTGGACCTGGGGTGGACCTAATCTACGCGAAAGGCGGAGTGGTCGTCGGTGGCCGGAGGTGCGCTCCGGCGAGGATGCTTGGATTGGTGAAATACGCGATGGAACTTATAATTTTTTTGGGGTTTTTGAAGATTAAGCTCACAGGAACCTAATGAGATAAACAAGAAGGTGGGGCGAGCCCTCGATGGCCAGAAGCCAGAGGAAGAAACTAACCTCGACGCCGGCTGTTGGCGGAGGTGGTGGAGGCTCCCTCGACTTCGAACGCCTTGGCTGAGGAGCTGGCGATGGAGCTGTCACCTCCAAGGAGCTCAGGAGCACGAAGGTGGCGCTGAAGGGTGGACCAAGGGGACTCGAAATCAAAAGGGAAGAAGGGGTTTCATTTTATGTGGTTTGACCCTGAGCTGCAGGGGTCCAAAGATCAAGGCATATCTTGCAAATCTTGGGTCCGACGACCAAGGTTAAGCATGGGCGAGCTAGAGGGAGGATCGAGGAATAATGTTGCAGAAGGTTGCAACACAAAAAGATGAAAGTTTTGGCCTCGAAAAATCCATGAAATTGGGTCAAAACCGAGGTTGTCAGGAGCTACAGGGGGTAGGTCAGACTGTTGACCTAGGTCAACAGTCCTGGCCTCCTGGTTGGTCCACGTGGACCAACCAGGAAAAACCCTGGAAAAATATTTTAATAATTCTATTTAAAATACTAAATGGCCGAATTAGATAAAAGTTATAAAATAAAAAATGTTTAGAATTTTATGTAGTATTTTATTTTGATTTTTAATTATTTTTAGGAGTTATATTTTTACAAGTTACCTTTTTAACCCTATATAGGTATAGTACCTATGTATTTTAGTATTCTATTTTTATTTTGAGTAATTTAATTTTATTATTTTCATTTAATATTTTATAAAATTATAGAATACTTTTATATACATAAATATATTTTTATTTTATTTTTCTGATATGTTTTGTATATTTAATAAAATACAAGTGTATTTTGTATAGGTATATATATAGGTAATGTACCTATGTATTGAATATATACAAGTATTTTTATTTGTATTTTAATTATGTTTTTATTCTGATTTTAATACACATAATTATTATAAGTAATATTTACAACATTATAAAAATATAAAATTATAAAAATAATAAATAATTAATAAATTGAATATTTTAATATGTACAAGTATACAATGAGGGTCCAAAACTCAACTTTCAAACCACAGCTCCGCCAAATGCGAAACCACTGCCATTGGATAGATTATTTTATTCTATATACAATTAAAGGTGAGTTTGCTACATTTGGAGTTGTCAGTTGTGAGATACGGGTCTGGCAAGTTGGGATTCTGGATTCTTATTCAGATCATAACTTTTTATCTGTGTATTCTTTTTATGTGAAATAAATTTTGTATTTTTCTTTATTTAATTATCTACAACTTTCATGTACAAAGTTTCTTTATTTGATGTATAAAAAGTGGAACAAAAAATAGGTTCCAAAATGAATAAAGAATAAATAAAAAGTATAGTTATTTTCTCTGTAATTCTGACCTTATCTCCCCCTACTTTATTCCTTGTCGATCTATTCATCAAGATGCCTAGGTCTCGGGGGTTTTGGGTCATAAAATATTTACAATATTTTATTCGTTTTCTTTTCTTTATTTATTCTATAATTTTGGCCTTAATTACAGTAATTTATACACTGTTTGGATGCACATGCATGAATGCTAAGATGCTCTATTTAAGGGTATTTTCAGGCATTTGCTAGGGTTTTTGGTGCCAAAATGATATAATAAAGATGATGAAATGTGGATTCATCACCCCCACGTGAGGAGCACGCGCGACCTGGGTATTTTGCATAGAGGCCCTGGGGACTTTTTGAAATTACAAAAGGTCCCTGTGCAGCAACCCCCACGTAAGGAGCACATGCCAGTGGAGAAATTGCATATCAGTCCCCTGTATTATAGGTAATTGCATTTAAGTCCCTGTCAGCATATTTCTTTTATGTAATTTTATTTTCTTGTATTGCAAATACACCCCTGTCTTTGCACGCATCCCTAGGTTTAATTTTGCATCATTTTTAAATTCTAAAAGTTGCATATTGTTGAGTAACTTGTCCTCTATCTATTGTGCCACTTGTCACATTTTTGTAATTGCAGTAGATTTTTAAATGAATTAATTGTTCTATTTGTGTGATATTTTGCCCAGTTGAACCTTTTAATTCATAATTAATTTTCTGTAGCTCCAAAAATTATCAAAAATTCACAATAGCTCTAGGATATTGAACTCAACCTTTCATAAAAATTTCATGTCATTTGCACACATATCGAGGCCTGAATAAATTCTTTAGTGATTTTCTAATTTTAATTTTAATAGGTTCATTTCACATTGAAATTAAAGTTTGTCAATTTTCCTAGATTCCTTATCATTAGATCTATCTAGGATAATTTTTGTTCCTGAAAAAGATGTGATTTGTTATTTATTAAAAATAAATTAGTGAAAATCACCCTGCCTGCATGTTTAATTCACAGTAAATTCATTTAGTGTCTAAAAATTCCAAAAAATTAGGGTAGTTCATTTTCGCCATAATTCATCATCTGGCCAATTTTCATAATTTTTGGACTTAATTTGATATCTCAAACTGATTTAACTTTAAATTGGCTTGATTGTTGCATGTGTCTTGCATAGAAAAAAAACAAAAAAATAATTCCCTGAAAATCGAATATTGGACTTTGCTACTAATTCATCTAAGGAGACAGATGCCTCCCTGAGTTCGACCTTGGACTTCACCAAGTAAAAAAAATCTGCCGCTTGAAATTAACTCGAATCTAATTAAAAGTGATTTTTGATATTCTCTCTCGTATCCGACTGCAACGAACACTTGAAATTAATTTGGACATTAATCTGACCGAATTAACATAGGGTGCGGGGCAGTTATCAAAATGGCGCCGTTGCCGGGGAGGCACGGCTTAGGTTAATTTTTAGTCAAATTCTGAGTGTTTGATTTTCTTTCCCCGGGTAGTCTGACCCCCGGTTTCTTGTAACTATTTTCTCTCTCCTTTATTTGTTTGCATTATTTTATTTTTGTGTTACTCTCTGACCTCAATTTGTTTTTATGCGAGGAACGTGAGGAGTCGACGACGCTTCGACGATCGAGCATTTAAAATTATTGAGTGAAAGAGAGGCTTTGTAGTTTAAATTTTATTTTATTTCTTTTTCGCATCATTTCCAGCGGTTCCCGTTTGGGTTCTCGCACGTGTAAGTATAGTGGAACTATGTCCCCGTGTGTTGTGTGGATGAACGTAAATTAGCTTACACTAGCGGCTCCCCGAGCCAATCTAGGAATTGCTTGTGCTCGTAATCATTAGGACCACACAAATCACTTAAAAGACGCACTTAGACCGCAGAACTTAGCCAAAATAACCTGTTCTTCACGCTAATAGAACTGCTTGTCTAGGAGCGGCTTTCATCGCCTGCATTTGCATTTAGATAAAGTTTTCAATTCTGTTTTGCATCCTGCATAAAAAAGCGAAGGGATCACTGTAAGTCTCCTGAACTCAGCATCGCATCATTGTTTTATCTTGCATCGGCTTTTTCTCGATTTCCCCCTCTGATTTTCACATTTAATTAAACGGAAATTGGGACTATCCGATAGGCATGCTGTGTGGTTGGACTTAATCAAGTGAGAACTTTATCTAAAATCGGGACTGCTAAACATTATTGACCAAAAAAAGGGAATAAAATCTGAAAATTGTTTGCGGGAGATTAATCCCCGACCTTGTTTTCAGGCTGAGTGAGGGTACTTGAGTGTGTGTGAACACCTTAAGGCAGAGCCTAAATCCCCGTCTTCCATATCACGTTCTGACTGATCCTAGCAAATATCACAAGTCGAATAATTTCAGATTCATTGACTAGTACCAAGTAGCCTCCGTCTGTCTCAGGTAGATAGGGGCGAAATTGCGGTACTTTGCGACAAGTTGCCAGTAACCCCCCGGGGTGAAGTTCCGGCCTTGTCAGCCTCCGCCTGCTTGCAGGTAGATAGGGGTGTGGTCATTGAATCCATCGACTTGGGATAGGAGCGAAGAAAGGAAGGACCGACGGTATCTTAGGTGACAGATTAAACAGGGAAGACACATCCGGCTCTGAGCTGACTTCCCTATAGGCCGCGTAATCCTTGCTATTTTTGCTTGAAAATCACACTTAAAAACTACAAGATTGATTGGAATCGATTTCGAGTCCTTCACTGTGTTGAGTGTGAACCCAGGGTCTTGGATTGATTTGTTTGTTTCAGGTAGGAATAAAATCCTATCTTCTTCTCGCCATATCAGAGATGAGCGACTGGGGAGATCTCGACTCTTTATTCACCGATCTCTCTATGAATCCCCCACGTAACTCATCTTCATCGGCCCAAGCGCACCTTGGACCACCCAGGACTCATGACCCTCTTGAGTCTTGGTTCCCTCATACTCAGGGTGGTTACTGTCAAACCAACCCTTTCATCTCCTCTGAGCTTACCGAGGAAGACCATCGCCTCAGTAAGAACCCTTCCTTGATTTGTCCTCTTACACCGATCTTAATTCATACCCAGGACTAGAGGACAAGATGCCGTCAAAGCAGCCACCACCGGATGAGGACCAACTACGTCAAATTCTCAATCGCCTTGCTGAAGCCGAACAAAGAAATGCAGATCTCACGGCTCGGATGGGACAGATAACAGTAGCATGAGGAATCGACCGACCAATGGTCGATGCCTACAACCCGGCGGAGAACGAGATTCAGAATTGGTTAGCACCAGCGGTTCCCGCCGAGGCATTTGAGCTGAAGCCCCACTTCCTCAGTCTGCTTCCAAAGTTCAATGGAAACACAAATGAAGAACCGTACACTTTCCTCCATGACTTCGAGCTGGTTTGCAACAATCTTAGCCATCCCAATGTTGGCCAAGATTACATTCGACTGAAGGCCACCCCATTTGCCTTAGGAGATAAGGCATCTCATTGGCTGAAAAACCTAGGGGTGATATATACTACCTGGATGCAGTTCAAGGACTTATTCCTGAAAAAGTTCCACCCTCTCAGTAGAACTAACCAAATGAGAACGAAGATCGCCAGCTTCTCCCAAGGACCGAGTGAACCTTTCCATGATGCCTGGGATAGGTTCAATGACTTAGTGCAGAAATGCCCCTGCCATGGCATTTCTAAGGCGATCTTAGTCCAGACCTTGTTCTGTGGTCTAACCCCGGAGATGCAGGGGTTAGTCAGTGCCGCTTGTGGAGGAAGCTATCTGAACAAAAACGAACACGCCGTATGGAAGATCCTGGAGCAGATGGCGGAAACCGGCAGGTCACAAGCCACCAGTGCCTATACGTTGTCTCCCTCAATCCTATCCAACGAGACAACTCGAAGGACTGTAGCAGATCTGACTGAGGACCTCATCCCCAACATGGGGATGATTGCCGACAAGCTAACCATGGTCGAGCAGATCCACAAGAGGGTCACTGACCTTGAGTCTCTCTCGCGTCTACCGAAGCAAGTGGAGGATCTCACTGAGAAGGTAGCCAATATGAAGCTACCTGCCCCTTCTGCACCACATGCACCTGTGCATTGAGTCCATCTTGTGCAGGAGCAGGCACCGGGGCCTCACAGCGGCTGGGTGGAGGATCAGACTTACACCCAGCAGGACCAGCATGCACCCCCACAAGCAGAGACAGGATACGAGGTGCCTCCGCAGGTGTTCGAGATCAACGGGCTGTGGTACAGCCGCGACCCCGTCAGTAGACAGTCGGGGATGGGGAATGGCCAGCCTCACCGACCTTCCCCAACTTACCAAGCAACCATCTCCATCCCCGCACCGCACTTTCACTCCAGGACAGAACAAATGTACCAGCCTCAGCAGCCCCAGCAGCAGCATCGCACATATCAGTAGGGCCCAGCACCGTCCCACCAGCAGCAACAGTATCGACATGGCCAGCAGGGCTAATACAGAACCTCGTCCACACATCAGCCAGCTCAGCCCACCGAATTGGAGTCTCTCACCTTGGCGATCCAGACTCTGTCTGATAGGGTCCAACAGATGTAGAATGACTACTTGGACATGAGAACCGATATCAATCGGGTCTCTCGTACCTAGGACCAACAGATGGCGCCAAAGACCCCAATCCCCGCACAGGTTCAGGCCAATCCGAACAGCTTACACCATGGCCAGAACCGACCTTGAGATCAGATATATTATTCAGATAATTATTTATATGAACATGAGATCCTTTCGTACGATAATGTAAATCATATGTCTCTCAGGAGAGGAAGGACCGTGACCATACCTGATAGGGCACGGGCACAGATTGAAGGAGCATCCGAGACTCTACTTGAGGAGAACTTGGAGGAAGAGGAGGAGCAACACCATCACCACCATCGCCTGCAGAAGAAGAGGACATCTGAGTCCTCGAAGCAGCAGTCCCGCATCCGCATGGAGTCCGATGAAACCGATGAAGAGCCTGCACCTCCATCTGAGGAGGATCGTCCAACAGTCGCGGAAGAAGCATCACCTGTTTCGCCACAACATTTTCTTTTCAGTCAGAGTCCTAGTTTGTTTCAGAGTCAGTGTCGTGTAAAGAACTCAGTTCCCGAAGTTAATGAAAATCTTTCAGTTTCCGAACATGAGTCGGAGTCAATAATCCCTTTCCCCCGAGCTCTCAAGGGTGGAAAGAAGAAAATGAAAAGAATTAAAAAAGATGACCCTGAGATGGCAGAGTTCTGCAACGAACATATCAAGGTCACAATCCCCTTTGACAAGTACGTGCAGATGACCCCTGCATTCCAAAAATACCTTAAGGTGAGATGCACACCTACTAGGGTTAGCAGGAAGACCAAAAGTCGTGTTGAGAAACACGTTTTATCAGTAGCCACGACTTGTGCAATAACGAACTCGGTTCCAAAGAAACAAAGAGACATGGGTGCACATTATGTAGTGAGTCATGTTGATGACATCGCGTTTGCACGCACTCTCCTGGACAATGGTTCCTCAATCAATCTAATGCCTACAACCCTCTATGAGCGGCTTAATCTCGGACCTCTTAGAAAATCTAGAGCCCTTCTACAGTTTGCTGATAAATCAACCAAGAGGTCTCAAGGAGAATTGAGGAACATTGTGATCAAAGTCGAGGGGCAAGAATACATAGTGGACTTCACTGTCCTGGATATGGAAACCCCTCGTAATTGGAGAGACTCCCAGATCATTCTATGTAGGCCCTTCCTCAGAACAGCAGGGGCCTTATTTGATTATAAGATCAGGAAGATTCAGTTCCAAACTCCAGGCGGAGATGAGGAACTCGAAATGAAGCAGACAAGATGGCAGAGACCGGATTCAGAATCCAGCACCGAGTACTCTTCTACCGGAACAGACTGCGGTCATGTAGACACAGTTGGGCCATGGAGACAGAACCCAGCCAGCATCGACGAGTCCATCCCCTCCGGAGATGATCCAGTGCATGAGTTAGTTTGTGAGGTTCTCAGAGACGAGTACAGCTCAGAACCTGCATCGCCCTACATCTTCGATGACTTAGAGGCCCAGTTGGGCCTGTCAGTCCTTACATCTTTAGGACAATCGGAAGATGAGGATGACGAGTCGGACGAGGCGTTTGCCGATTGTATGGAGACTTTTGACGATCCGACTCCTGAACCGAACAACTTGGTGGCAGCTATCACACAGAAAGATCCAGCCACTTCCAACACCAAGCCAGATCAGATTGAGCCAGACTTCGTAGACGATCACACTATTCCTGAGCTCAAACCTTTACCCACAACTTTAAAATATGCCTTCCTTGCGGGTCAGGACAAGAAATTTCCGGTCATCATCAGTTCACGATTGACCGAGGAGCAGGAATCTCGCTTCCTAGAGATCCTGAAGAAAAACCGTAAGGCGATAGGCTGGAGCATTTCCGATCTCCACGGGATAAATCCCGCTCTGTGTTCGCACCATATTTACTTGGAGAACGACGCCAAACCCTCTCGTGAATTCCAACGCCGGTTGAATCCAAATTTACGAGAGGTCGTGAAGAAGGAGATAGAGAAATGGTGCGATGCGGGTTTCATTTACCCAATCTCCGACTCTAAGTGGGTGGCCCCAATCCATGTTGTCCCGAAAAAGTCGGGAATTCAGACGACCACCAACGAGGACGGAGAGGAGATCGTGATGCGAGTGCCCACGTCTTGGCGCGTCTGTGTGGATTACAGACGCCTGAATGCTGCGACGAAAAAGGATCATTTCCCCCTGCCATTCATTGATCAGATCTTAGAGAGACTAGCGGGGAAAGAATTCTTCTGCTTCTTAGATGGGTTCTCGGGCTACAATCAAGTAGCCATAGCTCCAGAGGACCAGGAAAAGACCACATTCACATGCCTCTTTGGTACCTATGCTTTCAGGCGCATGCCTTTTGGGTTATGCAATGCTCCAGGTACTTTCCAAAGGTGCATGATTGCTGTATTCGCCGAAATGGTCGGCGAATTCCTGGAAGTCTTCATGGACGACTTCTCGGTCCACGACGATTCCTTCGATTCCCGTCTTAGGAATCTGGACCGAGTCCTAAAAAGATGTTGTGAGGTCAATCTGGTGCTCTCTTGGGAGAAAAGTCACTTAATGGTGATGGAGGGCATAGTGTTGGGGTACGTCATCTCCAAGAGAGGAATGGAGGTTGACCCTGCCAAGGTGGATGTGATCAGACGACTCCAGCCACCAACCAACGTTAAGCAGTTGCGGTCGTTCCTCGGGCATGTTGGATTTTATCGAAGATTCATTAAGGATTTTTCTAAGATTGCCCGACCGCTAACTGAGCTTTTAGGCAAAGACATGGAGTTTATTGTTAATCACAAATGTCTTGAGGCCTTTAAGCTATTGTAGGGAATGATAATGGACGCACCCATCCTACAAGCCCCAGATTGGTCTCTACCTTTTGAGATCATGACGGACGCCTCAGACCATGCTGTGGGGGCTGTGTTAGGACAGAGAAGAGATGGCGTCCCGTTCGCAATTCACTACGCAAGCAAAGTGCTTGACACCGCTTAGCGTAACTATACAGTTACAGAAAAGGAAATGCTTGCGGTAGTGTTTGCCTTAGACAAGTTCAGATCTCATTTAATTGGATCCAAGGTAATCGTGTTCACTGACCACACGGCACTACGATATTTGATGGAGAAGAAGGACGCGAAGGCGCATCTTCTTCGGTGGATTTTACTTATCCAGGAGTTTGATTTGGACATCCGTGATAAACCTGGAAAGAAGAACGTAGTAGCCGATCATCTCTCTTGTCTCGAAGATCTTAATACTTCCGAGGATTTACCGATTCGAGACTCCTTCCCTGACGAGTCGATTTTTATTATCGACTCACTCCCTTGGTACGCCAATATCGTGAATTATCTTGTCTCCAAGAAAGTTCCCGAAGATTGGCCCAAGAGCCAAATTGACCGACTGAAGTCGGACGCTAGACACTACCATTGGGAGGATCCGATCCTTTTCTTCGAAGGAGCGGATTGTGTCTGGAGACGGTGTATTCCTCAGGAGGAATACCAGAGTGTCCTTTCTTTATGCCACAGCTTAGAGGCAGGAGGACACCACTCCGGGAAGAGGACCGCATGGAAGGTACTTCAGTGTGACTTTTACTGGCCGACTCTGTTTCGCGATGCCACCACCTTCGCGAAGTCGTGTCCAGTGTGCCAGAGAATGGGAGGAACCGTCGGTTCCAAGGATGAGATGCCAATGCAGCCAGTCATCATTTGTGATGTCTTTGACGCCTGGGGCATCGATTTCTTGGGCCCATTTCCTGTTAGCCACAGGTTCGAATATATCCTTCTTGCGGTCGATTATCTATCCAGATGGGTGGAGGCTATCCCGACCCGAGCCGTAGACAGCATGACTGTCTGTAAATTCATCAGAGAGCACATCATCTCTAGGTTCGGGATCCTCAAAATGATGATATCAGATGGGGGTAGCCACTTTGTGAATCGGGAGGTGAAGAAACTCCTGAAGGACTACGGCATCGAACATCGTGTCGCTAGCCCTTACCACCCACAAGCCAATGGTGTGGCTGAGGTGTCAAATAGGGAGGTGAAAACCATATTGCAAAAGCTTGTCCGCCCGGACAGGAAGGACTGGTCTCAGATCCTGGATCAAGTCCTCTGGGCGTATAGGACGGCTTACAAGACACCATTAGGCACCTCCCCATTCTGAATGGTATTCAGAAAGCCGTGCCATTTGCCTACAGAGTTAGTGCACAAATCAGAATGGGCAATCAAGAAGGTCAACTGGAACATGCACCTTGGGCAGAAACAGAGAGGCATGGATCTGAATGAGCTTGTGGAAATCAGAAACCGTGCATATGACAACAGTTTGGTGTACAAGGACAAGGTGAAGCGTTGGCATGACAAATATATCAGACGAAAGACCTTTGTTCCTGGACAAAAGGTATGGTTGTTCAATGCTAGGCTGAAGATTTTCCAAAGCAAGTTGAAGTCCAAGTGGACATGCCCATTTGTCGTCTGTACAGTGCATGATAGTGGATGTGTCGAGATCTTAGATCTCGCAGATGAAGCGCCGACATTCCTAGTGAATGGACAACTGTTGAAGCACTTCGTCGAATCCAATGAGCAGTTAGTCCATGTTGAGGAGATTGTATTCATGCGCAGGACAGATTCAACAGATACACCTCGAGCCGCGTATGGGACCTTGCAGCAGTGAGCTCCAGCCATCGGCAGCATCTTGAAAGATTCAGACTGACTCATTTGTATATATCATCATTCTTCTTGTACATCCTATCCTCTCTCTCACGCGACTCTAGTGACCCATCCCAGCCTCATCATATCACTATCTTGGACTATACTTAGGATGACCAGATCCTAAGTATAGGGGGGAGGAGTCACTTGAGTCGGCTCTTTGTACATTCCCCAGATCACATTGGTCCTCATACTCACTTGCGACCTATACTTAGGCTGACCTGAGCCTAAGTATAGGGGGGACCGATGCCCACATTGTATATTCATCCACTTCTCTTCTTGACCTCGTCCGCCCCACTTTTTGACTTTCTTCTACACTTAGGCTGCCATAGCCTAAGTATAGGGGGACCGGTCGATTTCTATACATTTTTCTCTTTAGCTCTCTTACGCTTAGCACGAGCTATGTCTTTTTCCTCGCTCTTCGTGCTCTGAGGACATAGCACATGCTAAGTATAGGGGGAAGTGTATATATTACATATATACTTTACCCATAGCTCGTACTTTCGTGTATTTTCGCGTATTTTTGTATATATTTTACAATAATTACGGATGGGTAAAAAATTGAAAAAAAATGTGTATATACTTGTATAATACTCTTGTAAATTATGTAAAATAGGAGGTATACCAATAAAAAAAATGAAATGAAAATAAAATAGGCTTCTTATTTACTCTTGCATATCATCTCTGCATCTAAATAGAAAAAGAGTCTTGCATTTTCATTAATCTTCATAGCATGGCATCTGCATCTCATCTGCATATCTTTGCATATGCAAAGTGAAAAGCTAGTGGGTTCTGAACCAAGTTATGAGTAGATATTGAGGATGGACTTGATTTGACTTTAATCCACCTAATTTCAGAGGAACCTTATAGGAACTGGAGTTAAGATTTCTCAGGTCAAGTGACTTAATTCTTTAAGTTCGCAAGTCTATGTTCACATGTCATCTTAATCAGTCTAAGTAGAATATCTCGTGCACACGCATGATTCTAATAGACAGTGACCTAACTTGGACAAGCACAATGCACGTAGCTCTTCATTGATGAGGTGGTGAGGAGGTAGAATCCTTTAGCTTGGAGTAGCACACGGGTGGAAACATCCGTCCTCCTCTAGGGAGGGTAGTGCATCTCAACCTAGTCTGGTGGTGTTGACATCTAAGGACAGGATGCTGTGGGTTGCGATAATGCTTCAAAAGAGGCATAGCCTTCTGACTCAAGAGGAAAAACTCCTGATGTACATGCTGCACATTGTATGAGTTTGAAAAAAAATGCAAAAACTCCAAAAAAATCAGACAGGTCCAAGTGAAAATAAAATACCTGTCGGAGTCTGTATATGCAGCTGGATGACTTGGCTACACTGGTCAGGCATCCCGGGATAGGTAGCTACACTGGCTACCGTCCATTCTTTTCTCTACCCCCTCCTCTTGAGTTGGTCGCACTTGAACTTAAAAGGGAATACCCAGCTCCTCGAGGAAAGAGTTACTGGGCCGGGTTATTGAGTTACCTTGTTAGAGGAGGCTTGTTCCGAGTCATTTCTGATGTGGAGAGCTATATCCCACTTACACAGTACAAGTAAGAATCATAGTCATCAGAAATTTGCGTTTGAGGATTTGTTCTGACCTGACTATTGAGGAGTCTTGAATAGAAGACTTGTGGAACTTGAAGTCTGTTAGGTCTTAAGTTCAGGTCCAAATAAGGTTCCGCCACACAATCAATCCAAAGGTCGAGTCAAGCTCATTTTTAACTTTTGTTCATGACCTTGGTATGGAACCCAAAATCATTTCACTCTTGCATTTCATTTAGTTGCTTGGGGACGAGCAAGGTTTAAGTATAGGGGGTTGATGAATCTGTGATTCATCACTCCAAAAGTTAAAAATAGAGCCTTGTTCCCGAGTAAATAGAGGCATATTTCCCTTTATAATGCATAAATAGCATTCAGACATGCATACATAAAACATGCATTTTAGCATTCCATCTGCATTTAAATAAGAAGCCAAAATCACTTGTAAAATACCCACTCATTAAATAAGCTCTCCCTTATACTATGTGCACCTTAGTTAATAATATAAGGAAGAGAGACATGAATCCCTTTTGTAAGAGCACCAATAAAGCCCTAAAGCCCTTGGACCTCAAAATGCCCATAGATCCCTCATACCAACTCCAAAATAGGTCTACTTACTTTCAGATTAATACATATTAAAAGACCTTCAAAATGAGACTAGTTTCATCCAATTTGGAGCTCATATGAAAAAGTTGGGTTTTTGGGCCTCTTTGTATACTACATGTATGTATACTTGTATTCTTGTATTTTTGTATCATATTTGACCTCAGCTCCATCTTTGGTCAACATGAAACTTGCAGACCTCATCGAGATCTACAACTTTCATGTTTTTAATTTTTCCAAATTCGGCCCCCTCTTCTCTCTACACATATTTTTCTTTCCAGCCAATCACAACAGGCCACGTGGCGCCATCTGGTTGCGCCACGCGGCCCGTCCCCCTTGCCCTAGCCGCCGCACCTCTCAGCCGTTGGATGGTCTTCCAGATCCAACAACCACACCTCCTCCACGTGCGCTTTGTATTTCCACCGCCAGATCAAGTCCCCCGCCTCATCTCAACCACCCGTGCGCGCCTCTCCTACAGCACGCCACGTGGCGCATTGTGCACCATTCGATCACGCTCGCAGCCCTTCGATCTGCACCGTCCACTGACATTCTAATCTTAACCGCCCGATCAAATCTCTTCATCCCATCCCCACCGTTCGTTTATGCTGCGCCCCCATCACGCCACATGGCGCGCTCCTAACGCTCAGATCACCCCGCCCAGATCTAATCCTAACGCTCCATCCAGCCTTCTTCTCCGCCGTTGGATCACAAGATCCAACGGTGGAGACATCGTCTTCCACCTCCAGCGCCCCTCTCTCCCACGTTCCCAGCCGTGCGCGAGGGGCTTGCCCCTTCCTATTCTTGGCTGCATCCCATCCACCGTCGACGATCACCACCACCTCCACGATGATCCCCACTCGTCCATCATCCTCTCCAGCCACTTCATTTCCCACGTCGACCGCCAGCTACGCCCCACGAACTCCATGAACCTCGCTCCATCACCAGGCCGGTCATATACTTTAATCTATAAATAATCGCCCTCCGGCCGACTTCAGCCCTATCCGCCACCCCTGAGAGATACCCCGAGCTCGGAGCGTTCGATTGGTGACAGAGATTGCACGATTCCTCGAGCGAAGACCGGTCATCTTCTCCGGCGAGATCCTCGGCGTACCGCCGTATCGCAGCCACTCCTCCGAGTCGCTGCTCGAGCTCAGGGATTTACCGCCCCTTCGAGCGACGATCTGGACCTCAACCTCGAGCTCCAAACCCCAGGTAATTGCCTCCACCTTCGTTTAATCTTCGTTTTAATTTTTCCTTCTATTTATCCCTTTTTATTCGCCGTTTACCGTGATCTTAACGCCTCACTCTCACTCCGCCGAGCTCCGCGAAGGAGCTCTCATCTTCGTGGTACCCTCTACGCCCGCCGCCGACGCACTTCGTCCTCCTTCAGCTCCAGCTCCGCCACTTGGCTGGAGCACCATCGCCAACCCATCTCGTTTCTCCTTAGGCCTCGCCGATCACCCTCACACCTCCATGATTGCACGCACGAGCTTCGGCTATACCACTAACACTTGCAGGTACCCTCTTGTTCACTGATCGGAGCTTCACCGGAGTCATCCTCAAGCTTCGTCGACAGCGACCTCCGACGCCCCTCTCCAGCTCCTGAGGCCACAAGCACCATCGCTGCACCTCCGCGCACCTTCTGGGATATCTCCGACACCTCGGAGAGCTTCACCGACACCTGTAGGGACGGGCGGAGCAAAGGCCTCGTCGCCGGAGCCCCGCCATCTCCTCCGCAGGCGGCGGAGGACCATCGGGGGAGAAGCCCCAGCTATCATTCGATCACCTCGATCGAACGGTCGACTTCGCGCCACGTTGCCACTCAGCCGAGCCTCACAGGTGCCGTCGGATCCTTCCAGATCTAACGGCGCTTAGCCCGCCACGTCATCGACTTCTGGAGACTCACAGGAGCCGTTGGATCACTTCTGATCCAACGGTCTTCAGCACGCCACGTAGAGGAGTCCGAGCCTCTTCTCCGACCCTAGGCTCGGACCACCCGAGGCTAGCCGAGCCTCCAGCCGAACCTCCAGGAGCACCCGAGCCAAGCCCCGAGTCTCCCAAGCCGCCCGAGCCTAGGCCCCCACGTGAGGAGCACGTGCCTGGGTATTTTGCATATAGGCCCTAGGGACTTTTTGAAATTACAAAAAGGTCCCTGTGAAGCAGCCCCTACGTGAGAAGCACGTGCTAGTGGAGAAATTGCATATCAGTCCCCTGCATTATAGGTAATTGCATTTAAGTCCATGTCAGCATATGTCTTTTATATAATTTTATTTTCTTGTATTGCAAATACACCCCTGTCTTTGCACGCATCCCTAGGTTTCATTTTGCATCATTTTTAAATTCTAAAAGTTGCATATTGTTGAGTAACTTGTCCTCTATCTATTGTGCCACTTGTCACATTTTTGTAATTGCAGTAGATTTTTAAATGAATTAATTGGTCTATTTGTGTGATATTTTGCCTAGTTGAACCTTTTAATTCATAATTAATTTTCTATAGCTCCAAAAATTATCAAAAATTTATAGTAGCTCTAAGATAGTGAACTCAACCTTGCATAAAAATTTCATGTCATTTGCACACATATCGAGGCCTGAATAAATTTTTTAGTGATTTTCTAATTTTAATTTTAATAGGTTCATTTCACATTGAAATTAAGGTTTGTCAATTTTCCTAGATTCCTTATCATTAGATCTATCTAGGATAATTTTTGTTCCTGAAAAAGATGTGATTTGTTATTTATTAAAAATAAATTAGTGAAAATCACCCTGCCTGCATGTTTAATTAATTCACAGTAAATTCATTTAGTGTCTAAAAATTCCAAAAAAATTAGGGTAGTTCATTTTCACCATAATTCATCATCTGGCCAATTTTCATAGTTTTTGGATTTAATTTGATATCTCAAACTGATTTAACTTTAAATTGGCTTGATTGTTGCATGTGTCTTGCATGGAAAAAAAACCAAAAAAATAATTCCCTGAAAATCGAATATTGGACTTTGCTACTAATTCATCTAAGGAGATAGATGCCTCCCTGAGTTCGACCTTGGACTTCACCAAGTAAAAAAATATGCCGCTTGAAATTAACTCGAATCTAATTAAAAGTGGTTTTTGATATTCCCTCTCGTATCCGACTGCAACGAACACTTTAAATTAATTTGGACATTAATCTGACCGAATTAACATAGGGTGCGGGGCGGTTATCACGTGTGCATTATTTTCAAAAGTAAATGCAATGTATCATCTAATATTTTAATACATGTTGATTGAGATTTTCTCATGTATATGCAAATTTTTATGTATGTGCATTGAAGTTTTGCTATTATAAATCATCTATATGTAAAGTTTTTTTTGGTTAAATGCCTTTTTGTGATTATATGCTAGGCAATTAATGGCATCTACTCAACCGTCTAACATGAATATTTTTAGATCTTATTTAGCTCCATATTGATACACAAGTTGAGTAGTAATATTATTTGCGAATATTTATTTATTTTTAGGTTGAAAATTAGAAAACCACACTGAAACGCATATACCCCGCATATACCCCTCCATACTGCTTATTAATTATTCAGTGACATGTCCGAACGTATGTGCATATCGCTTTTCTGAACCTTGATTTTTTTGTGTCTTGAATGTGAGCATGAATCGGATATAGTAGATTACTTATTAGAATATGCATGTAAACAGTAGAAATTTTACTATTCTCCATATTGACTGATGAGGTTTTGCTTTGGAAATTACCATGTATTAAAATTGTATTTACTTCTTTATATGTATTTTAAAAATACATGTGAATATATATTAATTGCTATCTTATGAGTGCATTAATAAAAAATGAAATAGTAATTTCATCGGTATATGTTCTAATCGTTGCATTATTAACATCCTTGCTAAACTTGAAATGACAAGGTAATTTGTTTTGATAATTTGATGTAATAATTTTATTAGCGTGTGGTATACTTTTTAGTATTTTTTGAATATGTATTTCTTTTCTGTAAATATTTTCCCTACTTTTTTAGCGTTTGCATCATTAACATCTTATTAAAGTCAACATGTATTTGGATTCTGCATGATTTTCTAAATATGAAATGCCAAGGCACTTTAGAGTTTTTTTTAGAAACTATCTTTCAGATTTTCATGGTTTAGAAAATAACAAATATTATTAAATGAAATTTGGAGCCTAAAAACTCATCTTTTTTTATTTTTAACTCTGAAAGTTAAGTAGAATTACTCATGTAGTTGCAATAGATGAAAATGTGTCTTCAAGAAAATCTAATTATGTTTGTATTCCTAAAATGTGTATAGTGGCAAGTCAGAAGTGCCGAACACAGAGTGATGGACTTATTTCTAAATATTTTGATCAAAAATAGTGTGCTCAAGTAATGTGAAAAATTAATCTCAAATGGTGCGGTGAAATGCAATTTTCTGTTTTTTTAGATTAAAGTGCCAAATTAGTAAATATATGATGTGATGCAACCACGCAAGTAAAGCTAATGTGAATTTATATGATTTTTCAGAAATAATGGTGAGCTAAGTAAAATGGTAGGCAACGTAATGATACAATTAGGGTTGCTTTTAAATTTAGAAAATGTAGTGATAATGTTCAATTAAAACTCAATTCCCTTCATATCTCAAAGGATTTTGTCATATGAATGAATAAATGAATTTTAGCAATTCCAGATGTCAAAAGTTTCTTCAAGTCAAGAATCATACAAGTAATATTTTTGCACAATTTTAAGACATCAAATTAGACAGATATCGCAATTAATAACTTAAGATATGTAGGTTATTAAAAAATACATAGATAATTCAAATGATCTCCAATGGATAATTGAAAATATGTCTCTGGATAGCACATGAAAAGACCTTCAAATCGATACCAAGTTCAAAAAATAGATGAATGGTTCAATTATTAAGCATGCAATGTGGGCATAAATGTAATAGAAATAATTTAAAATACTCTCAGAGTAATCCAGTCAATACTTATATGCAATATTTGATGTCTGTTTGGGTATGAGTGCAAATTTCCATGTGCGAGGGTCTTCATGATATTTTGAATTCTCTAAAGGACATCCCCTGCTGTTTAGTGTCGTCTGTTCTAATGGTGGGAACCCATGCCGCCTTTGATCATGCATCTGTTTAGTGTCGTCTGTTCTAATGGTGTTACTCAGGAGAATGTCTGATAAAGTCGGGATTGAGGGTCTTGATGAAGATGATCAAATCGATATTAACAACATAGATTTGTTGGGTTCCTTCGAGTTTCAAGCATTGAGGTTTGGATTTAGGGGTGGGATTAGGGTTGTATTGGTTTTGGTCTCCACGTAGTTGAAAGAGATTGAGATAAATAAGGAGTTGGTTTTGGGATTTCAGGTGTTTAGATCGGTATGGGTCGAAGGGGATAGAGTTAGGTGGGTTTTGGTTTTGGTTCTTGCTTGTGTATTGGTTGGGTCATCGGAGGGGGTTCCAGTGACATGCAAAGGTAGATTTAGGTCATGGGTTTAGGTTACTAGAGAGAAGACTGTTGGTCTTAGTTTCAAGTATAGGTGGTCGGATCTAGATTCAGATTTGGTTGTACAACGAGGTTGGTGATGATCGGATCTCGCTGACATGTGGACGGACGAGAGGATGACGACAAGGTATGCATGTCATGGGTTTAGAGAGAGCAACAAAGAGGAGAAGAAGAATGAAGAGAGAGAGAGAGAGAGAGAGAGAGAAGATGGGATTGAGAGATATATACAAAAACAGAAGGGAAGGGGGGATGTTGACCCACCTGGTCAACGCTTCCTCTACTTTGATTGGTCGATTGATTTTAAGTGTTGTGTTGACCAGGTGATGAAAGGATGAAAGGGATTGATCAATTGCTAATGCGGACAAGACTTAACCAATGAATGGTGGACACATAGGATATGTTAACCAGAAGTTTGATCATGTGCAAAAAAAGATAAAGAAAAATTATTTAAAAATATGAAATGACATCTAATGCAAAAAGATCAACATAAATCTTGTAGATCTTTAAGAGATCTACAAACTTCATAAAGGACTTGGATGCAACCTTACCTGTGAATGAGAGATACATAATTTTTAGTGATAATTTATGTAATATAAAATATCGATTATTTAATTTTTGTATTTGTTTATTTATTTTTATATGATGTATGCCTACAAAAATCAACTATAATGCATAACGATGCAGGTTACATGGATGTTATTTTTTGGATTTTTATGCCTTAAGAAAAGTCAGAATAAATTAGGGAAGTTAGTTATATACAAGTAAATTAATTAGTTTACTCTAAGTCAAGAACAATCTTTTTCTTATGTTTTTTGTTATTTTTTTATTCTTATTTTTGTGCACTTAGTTTGAATATAAACTAAAATAACTAAATAAGAAATAATTGAATGAAACGGAGTTAAATATGTACTTACAAGGATAAGGTAAAGTTAGTCGACTTTGTACAATGCATAGTTGGGTTCCAAAAATCAAGTTTTACAAATGAACTACGATTTCTTTGAATTTAGTCTTGTTTTATAAAGAATTCAATGTTGAGTAATTCAAAGGTGTATAGTGAAATCAAACATTCATGATGAAGTTTTATGGCTTAATGGCTCTCGATCATGAAATTAGGGTTTGTGACTTCAATGCAATTTTTTTGAGTTATTATTTTTTGGATTTTTTATGAAATAAAGTTAGTAAATCTGGACATTGGAGTTGATTTTCAAGATGAGTAAAAAATTCAAACTAATCCACTTTTATCGCATGAGATGCTTTTATAACTTTATTATTTTATGTGGATTTGTGTGCATTTCTCAATAATTCAGTATAAAATTCAAGAATAAAAGAGGTAAATCATGTATTCATCAGAGCCTTTGTTATATTTTTCCAGCAATTTTTTAAATATGTATTTATTTTCTTCTTTTTATTTCCATGCTTTTAAATATATGTATGTCTTCCCATAAAATGGGAGATTCTTTCTCAACTCTAACTACTTATAACACACGTATAAATTCACATCTATCTATTTGAGACTTTGTTGTATTTGTTCAATTATTTAAAAAAAATATTTTTATTGCAAAATTTTCTTCCATTGTCATCTATATTTTTTCCCCTTAGAGCTAGGTCTTCTACACACATTTAGCCACTTATGACGAATTATCTTGCAGCTTTTAGGGGTCGTGAAAAATAAATGTTAAGAATCTTTAACACATTACATATTAGTTGTTATGTGATAAATATAGTGGGTTATTTTTAAGAATGTAATTGTTTTATGTGTGTTCTCAATGTGAGCATGGGTTGTGCATAGTAGTTCTCCTATTAGAAGATGGATGTAAATGGTAAAATATATTACTGTTCTGCCATTGACTGATGAGGTTTCGTTTTAGAAATCACTACGTACATATTTACTATTTAACATTTTTATGTTCATATATCTTGATGTTTGAATAGATTTGTTCCTTTTAGAAATTTGATATTTATCTATCTTCAATTATTGTAAAAATGTAACATTTGTGGAATATACAAACACATCAGTGCAAAATTTATTAAAATACTCATATGATTTTGTTTGTGTTTCTAAAAATACATTCTCATATGTCTTCACCATTGGTGAAAACACAATAGATGTGAAGTGTATACAATATAGATACTTTTTGTTTTTTTTTGATATATCTAGTAATAAAATTTTTCATGATGTAGCAATCAATAAATTTGCACATTGTTTGAATAGTTTTTGTTCAAAAAAGCACTAGGTACGATATTTACTAGTTAATTTTTTTATATCCGCACGTTGTTTATTAGTTGTTTTGTGATAGTGTCCCTTTTTAGAATATTTTATATATTTAGCTATCTTCAATTATGGTAGAAATGCAATAGTTGTGGATTATACAACACATCAGTGGTATGTGATGTTTGATATAGCAAATGATAAATTGTAGTAGTCTACGAATTTCCCACATTGTGCGGCAAGTTTTGCTCGAGAAATCCCCAAGTACAAAATTTACTGAAAATATTCGTAGACATTATATATTCCTTGGTATGCAATAAATATACTGGGTTAGTTTTTTTGAATGTAATTGTTTTATGTGTCTTGAATGTGAACATGAGTTGGATATAGTATACTACTTATTAGAAGATGCATGCAAATAATAAAAATATTTACTTTTTGGAACATTGACTGGTGATGTTTTTTCAAAAATCAATAGGTAAATATGTATTGTTTAATTTCTTAATGTTCAGGTATTTTAATATTTGTATACTTTTATTCCTTTTTAGGAAAAATGATTTTTATCTATCTTTGATTATGGTCGAAATGCAATAGTTTTGGAATATATAACACATCAATAATATGTGATGTTTAATCTACCCAATAACACAATATTTTATGTTGCAGTAGAATACTAATTATATAATTTACCAAAAATATTCATACAATTTTGTTTATGTTTAAAAATTTCATATTTACATGTCTTCACTAATGATGTCTAAGTGACAGTCGTGAAATGTATAAGGCATAAATAGTGGCGATTTTTGATATCGACGATGATAACTTTGTTTATGATGTAGCAACCAACTCATTTTACACATTTTTTGAAAAGTTTTTGCTCAAGAAAGCACCAAGTATGATATTTACTTATTATATTTTTAACATTTGCATGTTGTTTATTAGTTGTTTTGTGATAGATATTGTTGATAAGATTTTATCCAATTTTAAAAGTCACTTTTATCAAGTCATTATTGTTTCAGGAAAAAATCTAGATCAAACAAATAATATTACAACTACGAGCATAATTGGACTTACAAGATGCATATGGTAAGTGGAGGTTCAAATCCATGGGCCTAAGCAAGTTTGCATTATTTTTCGGGTGCATTTTTAACTCGAATGGATCAAATAAAACACTATATTTGTTTTTGCTATTTAAGATCTCAAAACATGGAAGCACCCAAGCCAAGTAGTTCTAATTGACTCTTAATATTTTTAGTAATTTGATGGAACTTTTCAGAATTTATTTGGCATTTTTAAAACTCGTGATAAGAACGTAGGGAGTAATACGTTAATAAGCAGAGTGACGGGGGCTGAATTATAAATAAGATCAACTTTATACTAAGGGATTTTTACCCGACAGACCCTACAATCTTTTCGAATTACCTCTACGACCTTCGAAACATCCTAATTCCTCCCTGAACCCCATAAACTTGATCCGTCTTACCCAACAAACCTTGCCGCCAATTTTAACTATATTTGAGTCAATTACTTGGGTTAGTCTTGAGTTAATCTAACCAATTTACCATCGAACGGTTAGGATTATCCAAAACAAAAAAATTAGGAAAAGAATCCTGGAGGGGGGAGAGCAGGGAAGCAGGGGGCTCTATCGGGGGGGGGGGGGGGGGGTGAGCAGGGAGCTTGGGAGGGGCGGCGTGGGGAGTAGCGGCGCTGGGGGGAGCTTGGGGGCTCCATCGCCGAGGGAGTGAGCATGGAGCTTGGGAGGGGCGGCGCGACCGATGGGGAGCCTGGGGGCTCCATCGCCGGAGAAAGAAAGCACATCACCGCCGCGAGTCTACCCCACAAATTGAAAAAATCTATCAACACCCTTCGCCAGACGATCTTCATCTCTCTCGCGGGATAAGATGAACTACTGGAGTCTCGCTCTCCACGTTCTCACCGTCGCCTTTGCCCTCAAGATCTTCCTCCCTTTCGTCCGTCTTCGCTGCCGCCTGCCCCCGGGCCCTCCCGCCTTCCCCATCATCGGCAACATCCTTTGGCTTCGCCATGGCATCCCGGACATCGAGTTCCTCCTCCGCCGCCTCTGCTCCGTTTACGGTCCCATCATCTCCCTATTTATCGGATCTCGCATCTCCGTCTTCGTCACCGACCGACATATCGCCCACGAGCTCCTCGTCCACCATGGTTCCGTCTTCGGCCCCCGATGGCGCCTCCTCCGCCGCAACCTTATCTCGGGGATCCTCCACCCGTCTCGCATCAAACTGTACTCCTGCGGGCGTGAGTGGGTCCTTGCAGAAGGTAGTGTAGGTCTCTCGTCGCGCATCTCCTTCACGAGGTAACCCACCACCTCGAACGACGCACGCGGGGGAGGGGGGCAGGGTGCAACGGCGTGGGGGGTGGGGTAATGGGGAGCTGGGGCGGGGTGGGGGGTAGCCGGGAGCGGCGGCGGCGGGTGGGACCTGGGCAGGGAGCTCACATGATGGAGTGGCACTAAATGTAAATTTGATAAACAAATTGGGTATAATATAAATGAACATAATGGAATCAGGTTACTTTTAACAGTAAATGAACGGGGGTTAACCACAGAGTTTGTACGGTAAGAGTTAGCAAGTTTACGAGGTCGGGGGAAGAATTAGGATGTTTCGAAGGTCGTAGAGGTAATTTGAAAAGATTATAGGGTATGTCGGGTAAAAATCCCTTATACTAACTAGATTAAAACTAAACTGACAAGGGTCTAATAATGATATTCACATAATATTAGATTCTGAATGATTAATTTACAATATATTAGACTAAGTTCCTTAAGATTAAGAAATAACCCCTCACAAGGACCAAGAAGCAAAATCGACTCTGTTAGTTTTCATTTTATAATCTTTTCAATGAATCTAAAAATCTCAATATTGGGAAACTTACGAATAAGAAAAAAACTCTAAAGTTAAACTTTAGAGAATAAACAATAGAGTCAATTCCTCATTCGATACGGTTCCCAAGAGTACGACGATTTCCATCTACATCCCATTATTTCATATTATTCCATTCTTATTTCTATCTTTACTCTACCTTACATATCCTTATTTCACCTTATCCTCCTTATTTCTATCTTTCCAATCGAACAAGAATAGAGCTTTATTCTCCTCATTTCCGTTCTTATTCGTGCTTATTACCGAACCGAACGCCCCCTAACAGTAAGGATTAAAGCATCAAACTGATTTCAATGGCCATAAAAACATATAAAATAAAAATCAAAACAAAAAGTGATGTTTGTTCTTTCTCCAGGAAACCATTAGGGCCTGTTTGGTTGGAGGGTTGGACAGGGTTGGCTTGGTCCAACCCGGGTTACCCCTCCAACCAAACAGGGTTCTCCTCCTCACAGTTTACTATTCACAGGGGTACCCCTGCCCAACCCAACCCTGTCCAACCCTGCAACCAAACAGGCCCTTAGAGCACGATGGCATGCAGGCGTTGAAGCATGCGGTGGCATGCGACACAACCGCATCTATGCCACCTTTTTGTTGCAGATGAGAAACCTCAAGGCGACGATGCAGGGGTCAAGACAACATCAGTGGGGAACCATGATGGCCTGAGAATCGTGGAGGAGCGAAGGCTCCATTGGTCTCTACGACGAATGTGAGGTGGGTGACCGTTGGACGGAGGTGGGTATGTATGCGAGACCTCACCGCGAATGGCGGCGACGTGGTATGGTGATGAGAGAGAGAGACATGAAAATTCATCTTAGGGGTAAGTTTCTAAACTTATTGCCCATGGGTGGTTGCAAATATTTTTTTATTATGCACAGTAAGTAAGCAACCTCTTGAAGAGACATCTTTTGGCTAGAACCAAAAAAAGAAGCAGCATTTCTGCTTTTGCTAGTAGAGTTGTTGCTTCCCTTTTTTTAGGAAGTATAAATTTTATTAACCAAGAACAACGGTTCACATATGATATAACACAAGTCAATTGATGGACAAGTGGTTCATATAGAACATGATAATTCATAAGGGAGATGAATCATAAAACTCAAGTCAACAACCTAAGTTAGAAAAGAGACATGTACATACAAAGTTCATGTAGAAGTGTCATAAATGTCTTATATTACAATAAAAATATCACAGATATGGATCTAGCCTTTACGCTCCCTTCTCTTTTTGTATTGCAATTTGACCGGTCTCTCACCAGTCGTCAATGCCTCAACTGCGCTTGGCTCAAATCCATGGAGTTGGATATGCCAATCGATATTAGCAATATGGTTCATGTCTGTCTCTTCAGTTCCACAGAAGTCCAATGGAAAGGGTGAATGACGTGAAGGTCCTGCATATGTAACTATCCGATCCCTTCATGGTGCAAGTAGTGTGACAGGCTCCCTAAACGGGCTGCACTCAGGAATGAGAGTCTCAAACTCTATGCCAGACTGTAATGGTAGTTACGTTTCAACCGGGAAATCTCCCTCCCAGAAGCCGTGTCTGCCCTTTGTCGATGAGCTCGTCCCCATCCACATCCTCGAACACGTGAACGATGTTGAGATGCAGCTTCTACCTCGACATCTTTCTCTGCAACCTCCTCATCCAGGACACCCCTGAATTGCCTTTGGATAGACTCACATAGACGTAAGCTTGCTTCAACGACAAGATCCCTCATCCGTGGAGCATCATCATCTGAAAGATGTATAATCTCGTCGAAGCTGGATACCTGTAATAAGAACAATGCTTGTTAGAATAGTATAAAATAGACCAACATAATTTCTATTTGAAGTAACTTTGTGCTTACAACATAATCTAGGATGCACCCTTGTGATCGATGAATCATCGCGTAACACTACGCTAAAGTTAGAGTTATTTGATGATTTACTCGTTCATTTAGTCTTGATTTCTCTTCCTATGCAATTTAGTCAATTCAAGATATGTTACAATTGCCAAGATATGTTTCAATTGCCAAAAGGAGACATGGACTCTTAATGAACTCATTTCTCATTACGTGCAAGAGGAAGAGAGAATGAAGCATAGAAACCAAACCCATATAGGGCCATCCTCCTTGTTGACAAAAGTAAATGTCAACAGTAGGATGTGATTAGTTGCATAACTTGAGCGATCAATTAGAATCTTATGTTTATACCTTCCATACATGTGTACCATCCACACTAATAAAGGGATTGTAGTGTCTGAAAGCCGTAATATAAGGCCCAAATGCCCAGAAGGCCCTCTCAAACATCTCTCTTTCACTCACTGTTGTTGTGTCGATATCTATAACCGAACCCATAATATCCTCTTCAAAAGCTCTGAAGAGATAGGAAAGTTCATTGTATGATTTTCTTCAATCTCCATAAATCATCTCTATTACCTTACTTTTTGCATCTCAAACCCTCGTTCTTCTCACTTGGAAACCAAAGTCATCATGAATTGATGGATGTAAATATGACACCTTCACTATGGGAGATATTTTGATTTGATTAATAAATCTGAGTGTCATGAAGTTGCAATCCGGTTGTGGATGGTCCTGATTGACAACATGATTCAAACAATTATGCTCTTTGTCAACCATTGAGACAACAAACTATCCACCAATTGGTCGAAGGTGACCACGCAATCTCCACAAGTATCTCCTGGTTCGTTCGTTGCAATGCACATCCCAGACCTTCTGTCTGATTCAATCGTCGTAAAGTTGTAATATCTTTTAATATGGAACACCTTCACATAGTACAACAAGTTGGCTTTGCATCTCATTCTTCAACTCGTTACTCAGATTGATCCCATGATCAAAGTTCATGCAGTCTTCGTCATTCAAAATATAACCATCACCTCCTCTCATGTTCAAATGGCATGTCAGACACGATCCGTATTCACAGATGATCCTACTCCTCACTGTCATCATTTTTCATCTTGTCATCAATATTCTGTGGTGAGGGTTCCATCAATGTATCAAGTTATGGATCATTATCCTCATTTCCGACATAAGGATCCATGTTCACCACAAGAGGAACGGATGTGTTTCCTCCATGAGGTATTGATCCAGGCAGAGAAACCATGATAGTAAATATCACGAGCTGATATGCAGCACCCATCTTCTTAGCGTATTCCACAACCTCTCAAACATCATCATCAAACTCGACGCACCCTATATAAAACATTGCATCATCTGGGGACATTCTATGAAACACCTGGAATTTGACTCCTTACGATAAGTCCATCATGAACACAGAATTGATGTTCTCAAGCAACCCCATGAATGTTATTTCGCGACTAATCTTGATGATTTTCATATGATATTCGACATATGTCATGCCCTTACTTGACTTTGAAATAGTCCCACCACAATGACAAAAATAATGAACCTCACAAGACATCCTACTTAATTACAATAGATCGACAATCATTGATTAGCGATGAAAAAAGTCAAATGAATTTAGCACAACCCAAATAAAAGCATAATAATGAGAAAACTAGAACCCACAAAAACCCTAGACCAATAATATGTTATGGGAGGGTAGAGCTATGCATTATCTTCACGAAACATTACCTTCCTTAGGTTGGGTAGGAGAAGCGATGGAGGTTGGTCGGAAGTGGCGGTCGAGCACACGGAGGCGACCGAACATAAGGAGGGGGCAACCAGTGTTCGCAACACTGGGAGGAGGAGGAGGAAAGGTCGAGCACTGGGAGGAGAGGAGTGTGTGGGGAGGGTTCTGTTTATTGCATGGAAATTAGAAGCCCCGTGGAAGCCGTCTCTTGAATATGCGGCTTTGATTCAGAACCGCCTTTCCAAGAGGCAGCTTTTTCTTAACCAAAGCTGCCTCTTCAAGAGGCGGCTTACTGACGAGTCGCTAGATATGATGTATAATTCGGTCACGTTGTAGCATGTGTACTTAGCGATTCGGTCAGAACCGAGAGAAGATCTCCGTGAAGAGTATCTCGGCTTTAATTTATATCCCGGGCAAGTCCGGGGTCGAACTCAGGGAGGCAAAGGAACAACTTGGGTTTAATTCGAAATTTAAGATCTAGATTTTCAATACGGTATTTTTTATAAATTTTTTTATGCAAAAACCAAAGCAAAAGCAAAATGCGGTTGTATTAAAACACTAAGAAAACACACAACAAGGCCAAATTAATTTTAATGTCAAATTAGTCCAATTCAGCCAAATTATATTTTTCCTAGAATCCTAATCCAGTGATGAACACAAAACACATTTTTTTAGAATTTTCAGGGTTAAAATGTAATAAATAAAAATGCAAACTTTTTATGGGTTTTTTCGCAATTCATCACACAAACAGTAAGCAAAAATTAGGAAAAAAATAGTGGAATGCAAACATGATGCAAGGAAACTACAGTAATATTTTTGAAATTTTTTGACAAAATATGAATTTTTTTTGGATTTTTTAGTGAAAACAGAGTGACAATGAGTAATTAATTCCTATTTAATCCAGATAGCAAGTTAATCAGAGTGTGAATTATCTCAAAAAGATATTTTCATATGGAATCCAAGAGACTTGAAATTTTGCAAAAATGATGTCGGTGGATTTAATTAAAAATCAAATACTAAATTCACTCTACAATTTATTTCAGGCATAAAACATCTCCATTTTGGTTGAAATTTGGACAGTAAATTATCCACTCTTCAAGGCATCACATATAATTTTTGTGGCATTTTTAGAGCAACTGTGTGTGAGATATAAATTTAATGACACAGAATGGGTAAACTATACAAAATTTCAGTTGAAAATTTTTAATTAATTACCCATAAGTCACAAAAATATAAACAAATACCTATAATGTAGAGAATTAGTTGCTCAACATGAACACATTTTTCAATGAATAAAAGGATGCCAAATAGATATCCAAATTACTAGTCAAACACAGGGGTCTTTGTGCAAAAAGAGAAACTAGAATTATAAAGCAAATATATACAGGGACTTGTTTGTAATATTAGAAACTTAATATAAAAAAATGCAATTTTTACATAAAAAATAAGGAAAAGAAACTACCCTTCTTCTTCCTTGTACGCAGGTGGAGAAACCCAACAAGAGTGAAGTCGGCGGCGGCGGAAGAGGGAGGCGACGGCGCACGGCGGTGGCGCGGAGGTGCGCGGCGCACCGGCGGCGCCTTGGACGACGGTGGATCGAGAGGAGGAGGAGGCACGGCGGTGCGGTTGGCCGCGCGTGGCCTGGAGAGGCTCCGCCGGTTGAAGGCTGGCGTAGACGGAGCCGCCGCTCGCTGCGGCGGAGGGGGAACTGATGGCGGTGCGGGCGGCGTCGTCCTCCGCAGCTGGGAGTTGCGGCGGCGAGGCCGGCTGGAGCAGCCTGTGGGCGGCGATGGAAGAGAAAGGGGAGGGGGGCGACGGCGGTGCGGGCGGCACCCGCCCTCTTGCTGCTTTTTTTTTTCTTTTTTTATTTTTTTAAATTTTCTTTTACTGCTGTAATGAAAGACTTTTTTTTGTTTTAATTTTTTTTATTTAATTTAATTTTCTTTTAACAGGGAATGAACATAATGAAAGAAAAAAATATGATGATGGTGAGGATGATAAATTAAACAAATAGGAAAAAAATGGTGTGATGGTGGTGGTGGAAGGGATGATATGTGGTGTGCTAAAAAATTGCAAAAAGACAAGATGAACTAAAATTACCTACGATGAACGTGGGCGCCTATGGGGTGCTCTCGTGAGCACGGTCTTCGCTCAAATCGCCGGCGTGCGATGAGCTCGAGCAGCGCGTGGTTGCGGCTGTGATGTTGGCCAAAAAGCCAACGGATCACACCGGAGAGAGGGCTGTCGTCGCTCGACCGCGGTTGCGTCGCTGTCACCGATTCAACTCTGGGAACTTGACTCTCCTCACATAAAGATGGATCAAAGGCAAAAATGAGGAGAATGAGAGATATATAAAGAGAATGGAATGAGAGGTTATTAAAGTGGTGGAGTTGAATGGGAGGTTGATTTATTAATGGAGTTGAATGGGAAGTTGGGAAAAATGGTGGAATAATGGAGTTGAATTGGTGGTTATTGTAGAGAATGAAATTAAATAATAAATAAAGTTAGCTACTTTAAATACAATAAAATAAAAAGAGAAGAGAAATAGTGAAGAATTTACAAGGGAAGACAAACAACATGTACACATTTTTTTTACTTTTCTAATATGTAATTTTTTTGTCTTTTTAATAAGAGATATTTACAATAAAAAATACAATAAAATAGTATAATTAAAATACAACACAGATATGATTTCTTTGTATTTTTAGTAATTAAGAAAGATACAATAAAAATTAAAGAAAGAATGAATATATACATGGTATACAATGTACATCTAGGTCCCAAAACCCAACTTTTGCAAACGAGCTCCGATTTTAATGAAACCACTTCCGTTGGGTAGATAATTTTCTAACTTGAACTTTAAAAGTAAGTTTGGTGAATTTGGAGTTCATACGGAGCGGGAATTTAGTTTGGAAGTTGGACTTTACGGCTTTTTCTCTTTGGGATCTAGGAGCATTTATTCGAGTTGAAATTTGTTTTGTATTTTTGTATTTTTATATACATTTTTATAAACAAGTTAGAGAAAGAATTAGGCAAAAAGGAGTTGAAATGAAATTATTAAAAATACATGAAGTTTTGGGCTATTTACATGTATAAAACTCCTTTATTTTTGCGGCTTTTTTTATGTGTAATTTATTTTGTACAATCTAATATACAATAATTAGTGTGTTTTATTTACAAGAGTTATTTTGTTAATTTATGTATTTTATGGATATTTATTTGGAATTTTACTTGGGGATTTTGCTAAGATCAAGATATTAATATGATGAATCGTGGATTCATCACCCCCCTATACTTAAACTTTGCTAGTCCTCGAGCAAATAAAGAATGAATAAGTTGGGTTAACCCTTGACTGTGCATGTGAATATAAGACTTGATCCGTTCAAGAACTCTTGGTTTTAGAGATCCTAAAATTCTAAGCTGAACCAAGCTCTAGTCAAAAGGTACCCAATTTCCCTAATCATCAGACTCTCTTTGTATACATATAAAGTAGGGATATGACTTTAAGTGTTGACCGCAGTTACAAGAGTAGAGTCACAATGTCACCCAAGGTTCCAGTCCAAGAGACTCTCCTAAGGACCCGATCCTCAACACTAGGGAATAAACCATTTCTTGCATCCAATCCATCGTCTCTTTAGTTGTCAGACTTAAAAGTGTAGATGGAAGGTCAGTTGATGGAGGGAATAGGATTGTGTCATTTCTTCTCTCCCTCTCATTGGAACAAGGATCCTCTCGAGTGCCTTATTATGCAACGCATTTTTTTGGTGTTGATCAGTGCGTCCGTCAAGAGAAGTTGGAGCCGTCTGCACTTGTTTTCCTGGGAGTACACCGGGGTGTGCCTTTTTTGAGTACCTATCGTACCTTCTACACCCAGACTTGCAGCATTTACGATGCAGAGCCCTTTTTTGGTGCAAGCCCGACTCATGGTCCTAATAGCGGTGGTCCAAGTGAACACTTTGAAATGGTTGGGAGCGCTCGCCTTTGGTGGAAGCTCTTTTGATAATTGACTTTGTGGAATGAGAGCTTTTCTTTGACATTTCATTGCTTTGTAGTATTTGTGGCTAGCTCCACTGCTTTTACCAAGAGTTGGCGCACACTGATCAATATTTTTTTTTTATTTTATCACACCCTGACACATAGGTAAATGTCAAGAGATAGTACAAGAACCATGTTCTCATACTGGCTAAATGTGCTGACACTCAGGTTTCATGAAGCCTTCATTGATTTTATCCCGTCCTCGAGCATCATCAAATCAAGTCCAAACTCAAATCCCTCATCCCAATTCCTCAAGTGAAATTTCAACTCATCTCATCATAACTGCAGTCGTGTATGTGAGGTGCTGATCATATTCTTAAGGTAGAGACTAAGCATGCAATATAGCACACAAATCTTTCAAATTAGGGAAATGTGAATAATTAAGTCAAAGACCCTAATGACTAAGGCTGGTTAACTCAAAATCTCAAGACCTCATAAACCAAGTGTTCTTGAACATCACTAGTCTTGTGTGAAAGTGAATTGTGTCAGGGATTAAACCAACTTATTAGTTAGTTTTTTTTAGTTTTTTTATTGATTTTTTTTAAAGTTTTTTAGAAAAAGTTTTTTTGGACAAACAAAGGAGAAGTTTTTTTTAAGAAAAGTTTTGCTTCTCTTTTTTTTCAAGAGTTTTTTTTTGAAAAAGATAGGTAAATAAGAAAAGACTTTTTTTAGGAAAAAAATTTTTTTTGTTTTTTTTTTGTTTTTTAACCCACCCCATAATTATTGTATAATATATACAAAAATACGTGAAAGTACGAGATATGGGTAAAGTAGAAGTTTTTTTTAAGAAAAGTTTTGCTTCTCTTTTTTTTCAAGAGTTTTTTTTGAAAAAGATAGGTAAATAAGAAATGACTTTTTTTGGGAAAAAAAAGTTTTTTTTTGTTTTTTAACCCACCCCATAATTATTGTATAATATATACAAAAATACGTGAAAGTACGAGGTATGGGTAAAGTATATATGTAATATATACACGCCCCCTATACTTAGCTTGTGTTATGTCCTCATGGCACTATGTGACAAAAAGACATAGCTCGTACTAAGCGTAGGAAAGCTAAAATAATAAAAAAGTATAGAAGTCGAGCCGCCCCCCTATACTTAGGCTCTGGTCAGCCTAAGTGTAGAAGAAGAAAAAAAATGGGGCGGACAAGGTCAAGAGGAGAAATGATGAGTATATACACATAGCGGGCATCGGTCCCCCCTATACTTAGGATTTGGTAAGCCTAAGTATAGGGCAAGAGTAAGTGTAAGAACCGATGTGATCTGGAGAATATACAAGGAAGGGAGAATGTACAAGAGTGATTGAATCTTCTAAGATGTTGAATCTTGATGCTGCATCTTCATGAAGAGTAATAAGATGTATATGCTCTGTGCTCACTCTGTATGAAGTTGATGACCTCGACTTGGACTAACTGCTCTTTCGAATCAACAAAATGCTTCAACAGTTGTCCATTCACCACATGAGACTGTGCACCATCTGTGAGATCAGCTATCTCTACACTTCCATTCTCGTGCACTTTCTTAACCACAAAGGGACCCGTCCATTTAGATTTGAGCTTCCCATGGAACATCTTCAACCTGGCATTGAACAACCATACCTTTTGCCCAGGGACAAAGTCTTTGCACCTAATGTGTTGATCATGCCATCTCTTTACTTTGTCCTTATAAATCAAACTGTTGTCATATGCCCTGTTTCGGATTTCCACGAGCTCGTTCAAGTTCAAGTCTCGGCAAAGTTTCCCTAGGTGACAACTCCAATTAATCTTCTTAATTGCCCATTCGGATTTATGAACCAACTCTGCGGGCAAATGACATGGCTTTCCATAGATCATTCTAAATGGTGAAGTACCCAATGGTGTCTTGTAGGCTGTCCTATAGGCCCACAGAACTTGGTCCAAGAGCTGAGACCAGTTCTTCCTATCGGGACAAATCAATTTCTGCAAAATACTCTTCACCTCTCTGTTCGAAACCTCTGCCATGTCGTTGGACTGTGGGTGGTAAGGACTAGTAACTCTATGATCAAATCCATAGTCCTTAGCTAAAGATCTCATATCTCGGTTCACAAAGTGGCTACCCCCATCAGATATCAAAACTTTTGGCACGCCGAACATAGCAATAATATGGTCTCTCACAAACTTACAGACAGTCTTGCTATCTGCGGTTCTTGTTGGGATAACCTCCACCCACCTGGATAAATAATCAACCGCCAACAATACGTAGTCATGTCCATGGCTGTTGGGAAAGGGACCCATAAAATCAATGCCCCATGCATCAAAAACATCACAAATAATCATCGGTTGCATAGGCATCTCATCTCTCTGTCCAACTGTCCCTCCCATCCTTTGACAAATCGGGCACGACCGTACAAAATCAATGGCATCTCTAAACAAGGTCGGCCAATACAATCCACATTGAAGTACTTTGTGAGCGGTTCTCTTTCCCGAATGGTGTCCTCCAGCCTCAAGTGAATGACAATATGTGAGGACACTATGGTATTCCTCCTGAGGAATACACCTTCTCCAAACACAATCCGGTCCTTCGAAGAAAAGGAAAGGATCGTCCCAATGGTATCTCCTCGAATCCGACTTTAGTCGATCAATGCTTCTCCTAGTCCAACCATGGGGAACCTGCTTGGAGATAAGATAGTTCACCATGTTGGCATACCACGGGAGTGAGTCAATAACACAAATTGACTCGTCTGGGAAGGTCTCTCTAATTCGCTCATGATCAGGAGAATCCTTAAGTTCAATCCGAGAAAGGTGATCAGCCACAACATTCTTCACTCCAGGTTTATCTTTTATCTCCAAATCAAATTCCTGGAGGAGTAAAATCCACCTAAGAAGATGCGCCTTCGCGTCCTTCTTTTCCATTAAGTATCGAATGGCTGTATGATCAGTATATATTGTCACCTTAGAGCCCAAAATATATGATCTGAACTTCTCGAGGGCCCATACTACCGCGAGCATTTCCTTTTCAGTCACTGTATAATTTTTCTGTGTAGGATCTAAAACTTTGCTCGCATAATGAATCGCAAACGGAATCCCCTCTCGCCGTTGTCCTAACACAGCTCTGATGAATCCACGTTTCATCATCTTTATTCTATCATTTTGGCCTTAAAAACCCTAGTAAATGCGTGTAAATAGGCCTAATTCATGCATTTTAGCATTCATGCATATGTGTGTAAATATTGTATAAATTGCGGTTTTTAAAGCCAAAATAATAGAATAAAGAAAAGAAAAGAAAAAAGAATAAAATATTGTAAATATTTTATGACCCGAAACCCCGAGACCTAGGCATCTTGATGAATAGGTCGACAAGGAATAAAGTAGGGGGAGATAAGGTCAGAAACACAGGAAAAATACCTATACATTTTATTCATTCTTTATTCATTTTGGGACCTATTTTTGGTTTCACTTTTTATACATCAAATAAAGAAACTTTGTACATGAAAGTTGTAGATAAATTAATAAAGAAAAATACAAAATTGATTTCACAGAAAAATAATGTACAGATAAAAAGTTATGGTCTGAATAAAAATCCAGAATCCCAACTTCCCAGACCCGTATCTCACAAACGACAACTCCAAATGCAGCGTACTCACCTTTAATTGTATATAGAAGAAAATAATCTAATTAATGGTGGTGGTTTCGCATTTGGCGGAGCTACGGTTTGAAAGTTGGCTTTTGGACCCACATTGTATACGTGTACATATTAAAATATTCAATTTATTATTTCTTTATTATTTTAATAATTTTATATTTTTATAATATTGTAAATAATACTTATAATAATTATGTGCATTAAAATCATAATGAAAACATCATTAAAACTCAAATAAAAATACTTGTATATATGTGATACATAGGTACTATACATACACCTATAAAATACACTTCTATTTTATTTAATATACAAAATAAATTAGAAAAATAAAATAAAAATATATTTATGTATATAAAAGTATTTTATAATTTTAGAAAATAAAAACCAAAATAAAATAAATTAAAAATACCTAAATAAAAATAAAATACTTAAATATATAGATATAGATAACTATAGGGGTATAAATGCAAACTTGTAAAAATACACTTCCTAAAAATAAATAAAAATCACTATAAAATACTTTATAAAAAAATAAACATTTTTTATTTTATAATAAAAAATCAATAAAATCGTTTTCTATTTTTATTTGATTTTACAAGTCTTTTTTCCTAGGTTTTTCCTGGTTGGTCCACGTGGACCAACCAGGGGGCTAGGAGAGTTGACCTCGGTCAACTCTCTGCCCAACACCTGGGCTATGTCAGAACTTGATTTTTTCTTGGACTTCGCGGATTTTTCCAGGCCAAGTCTTTCACCGTTTGGCCTCGGTCTCTTCACGACTTTTGAAGATCTATCATCCAGCTACCACGCCCTTGCATTATTTTGGCCTTTTGACCAAAGATCCGCCCGTGACACGCCCTTGAACATCGCGCCTCGACCATAGTTCAAAATGGACCCCTCTCCTTCCATTCCCATTTTGATCCCTCTTCCACCACCAAAACTCTAACCTAGGTCCTTGAAGATATTCCTGGTGACAGCAGGAGGTCGTCGGGCTTCTCGTTAGACCAAGGCGGCGTCGAATCGAGGCGAATCCCCTTGCCGAAGTGGTCGCCGGAGCACCGAGTCCGCGCGCATTGGTGAGGTATTTCTTCCCCTCTCTTTCCCTCTTTTCTTGCAACTTCAGTGTTAGGTAGCCACAGGGATCTTTCCCCCTTCAAAATCTTTGACTAGCGACCCTTTTCGCACCTCGATCCACCGCGGCCGGCAGCGAGTTCGCCGGCCGTTTCCACCTTTACATCTAGCTGCCCCTTGTGTGAATATACACGAGGTTGGGGCACTTTGCCCCCAACCTCTTCACCATTTCTCTTTGCAGGGATCTAGCGTCAACGCGGCACCATCTGCGGGGCTCTTGGAGGCTCGCCGGAGGAGGCAGAGCTGCAGCTCGCGCCGCCGCCCGCGCTCCTGGGAAGCCCAGCCGCGCCTCCTGCGCTGGACAGAATGAAGGGGAAGGGGGGGGCTACAGGCACCGTCGATTTCCCCCCTCCCCCTTGTGATCTCGGCCGTCCAAGGGCCAAGGCTACATCCACCGTGGATCTCTTCTCAGCCGCGCCATCCGCGCCGCCACGTGTATAAGTGGTGATTTTTGCAAGTTTAGCCCCGCTCATTTTGATATTACTAGTTAGCACGCAAACATTCCTTGGTAGCTTAGTTAATTTTGTAATATTTGCGGATTGCACCCGTAACTTTTGCGTATCGACTTTTATGCCCCCGCCAGGACGCATGCGTGTCATGTGAGCCTAGGAAATTTTGTATTGTACCCCCTGCGGCTCTGGTTTTTGTTGTTCGGCCCAGAAACTTGTTGTCTCAGTTAAAATTTTGTGGGAAAATTGCTAGCATGTCCTCATAACTTTGCATATTTGCGTAAACGTCCCTGCCAGCTCCCTTAATTTGTGTTTGTTTGTCTATTTATTTGACGCATCATTGCAACTTCAAAAATTCTACAAATTTGGACTTAAGCATCTGAGGACTTGTACTTCCACGCCATCCAATTAGATTTTGATTTTATTTTATTTTTATAGTTATTAAAAATCAAAAACATCTCTTTTCAGCTCTGGTTGCATTAGAAAATCACTAAAAAATATAAAAACACTCCAGAAAAATTCCAAAAAAATATAGTTTGTGTCTTTTAGTTTGTTTTAACTCCCAGCCAAAAATCATTAAAAATCTCATAAGAAAAACACTAAAAATTTAAAAACACTCAAAAACTTCAAAAAAATATATAAAATAGTAGAAAAACCCAAAAATAGCAAACTCAGTTCCTGTTTGTTCCTTATTTTGTCTTTTTTATTGGAAAAATAGTGTGAAAAATTTTGGTTGCTGTTTGTTAATTTTAACTTGCATTTTTGTCACAGCCAGCCCTATTTCCACTGTTTAGCCCTATTTCAGTAATTAAAAATACCAAAAACACCTAGAAAAATCCCCAAAAAATCACAAAAACAGTAGAAAACCCTAAAAATACCAAAAACATTTTATTTCTGAATTTTTGAGTATTTTTGTGCATTTTTATAAATGTTTTAGTTTGTCTTTTATTACTTTGCCTTTACTTTCCAATATTGAAAAAGGATAAAAAAATAATAATAATATCAAATATAAAATATAAAAATCAGAAAATTAAAAATCAAATACAAAAATTAAAAAAAAAAAGAAATAAAAAAATATATATAAAAATCAAAAACCCACAAAAATTCTAGATTGGCTAAGTAGCTTGTTAGACCTAGGTTTGGATTTTTATCTGTGCTCTCCACCTTTGCTCCTTGTGTTCGACCCCTACTTGCTTGCCATTGTACATCATTAGTAGGGTATAATAAATTTTAATCCTTGCTATTCTTTCTCTGATTGATTGTGTGGGTTAATTGTTGAAGACCGAGGAAGTCTGAGCAGTCGCACCAGCGACAGTGAGTCTGACTTGTCAGACCGCTATTTAGCGGCTCTCGCTATCTCGCTTTTCAAATGGCGCCGTTGCCGGGGAGCATCGGCTTGTAGAGTATCTTTGGGTCTTTATAGTCACTTAGCCATTTTTGCTTACTTATATTTTGTATATTATTTATTGTGAACTGTCTGACATCTCTTTTGTTTTCCTGCGAGGGACCGCCGACCGAGGAGGATCGCCTAGGGGATCCTGAGCAGCCTTGGGAGGAGGAGTCGGCTATTCTACCCTAGTCGGCAGGAAAGAGCAGGAGAACTAGAGAGAGAGAGTTGTTTTTATTTTTGTGAGAGAGAGTATTTGATAATTTGTAATAATACAGGACTTGAACTCTTGGACACTTCGGGCCTAATTTCCGGGTGTTTGTTCACCCGGGGGCTCACCGCGGCTTTTTCGTGTTTTCCCGACCGTCATTTTCCGGTTTTGTTTTCTTTTTCATTTCTTTTGTGGAATGAGCTTCTAGAATTAGGTCCTGCTTGATTCGAGTAACCTAGGTCCAAACACCCTAATTATCTTTGCATGCTCCTATAGATTCGTACTTGGACTTAGATTAACTAAACAGTTAGCTAGTAGCTTCCAAATCCACGCGCCGCGAGCTCACACCCGAACAAGCGCTTTCTCCTACTCCAAATGTGTTGGGCAGAGGAGGGGTGAGCCAAGACCGGACACTCGGATTGGGAATTATTAGCTAGCTTGTGGTTCTTCACGCTAGCAGTTGCCTGTTCTAGGACGATTTCCGCATTGCATAACCGGCATATAGATTAGGTTTATAAATTTCTGCCTTGCATCCCGCATGGAGAGAGCTGGGATTCACTGTAAGTCTTCTTACTTTGCATTCATCATATAGGCACAAAGGTGAGATTTCCATCTTGGTGCCGACTTGCATTGGCTTTTCCCGACTCTTTTCTCCCTCTGATTTTGGATATATTAGGATAAAGAAAATACAAAATCGTTAGGCGCTTGTTTGAATCTACTCAAAAGAAGCGATAACACAAAAAAATTAAAAAAGGGACTGCTAAGAAAACTTTGACCTAAATAAAAATTGGTAATTGGACTCATTGATTGGGGAGAGTAACACCCTCATTTGTTTTCAGGTTGCATGGGAAGGTCTCCTTCCAAGTGAGTTGAGCGTTCGTAAGGATTAGAGCCCAAAACCCAACTTGTGGCTGCCTTGTGTATCGCCTGGATTTCCGAAGTATTGGCGCTACTATCGTACGTAGTCGAGTAGGGCTTGGTCGCCAGTGGTGACTCACTATTGTGTGAGCACCGACCTTGTCCGAAGTACCGAGCATAGGCCACGCCTTCACGGGGGTGTCTGTCTCACCGGCTGCGTCCGAGTAGGATCTTGCACGCTCACGGGTGATTCCGTTGCAAGCGAGACCCGAAGTATCGGTTTCGCCTATCGGCTTCCTCCCTCTATTTCTTTGGCTGAGTAGGGATCCAGGAAGGGTTACAAGGACCTTAAAAAGCGCAAGTTACAGGTTACACAGGAGGAGGACAAGTACGGGAATACTTTTCCGGCAGTACTCTCGCTCCTATAGGCGTAGCGCTCTAAGGACTCGTTGAAAGATAAATTCCTGAAAACAAGATAAAAATTACAAAGATAAAAGCTGAACCTTCACGGCTTCACGTGTTGAGTTGGTGAACTCCCTTGTCTTGTGTTTGATTGCTAATCATATTTAGGTCAAGATCAAAAAAAAAAAAAACCCCGCGCCGTTGCGCAATTTTGTTTTCCCTCCAGTTGACCCTCGCTCATTGTGAGCCTTCTACTGTTTTACATTCCTTTTGTTCCTTGTTGACTCCCGTATCTTTCATCCACATCGATCTTCCTCTTGATCTTCGAGATGGCGACGAATGGATAGTTTAGTCGAGGCTCTGTCGACACCCACATCGGCTCCATTCGTTCACCCTCTCCAATAATTCAGGGCGATTCCCGAGGCACCGGTTCAAACCCTATGAACCGACCTCCAGACTCCCTGCCTTCTTCAATAAACCGGGACCACTCTCGTCCTGAACTTTGTCCGTTTTGGATGGCCATTGATTTTACTCCTTACACATCGCCATCCTTAACAAAGTTCTGTGTCGACCTTGACACAGACCGCATCTCTCTATCTGGTGCTGCAATTCAGACTGATCGGGGCATTCTACCATGTGCAGACTCAGAGCTCGATCCAGTCAACCAAACAGAGACAGAAATGGCAGGAGGAAGGGGAAAAGGACCACAGCCTCAGCAGGAGCCCGAAGACCATGCCGCAGAAGGACAATACACTACGCAGGGCGAGGTCAACAGTCAACTGCTGGCTTCCATTCAAGCCATTCAGCAGCAGCTGACTAACCAAGCCCTGGCCCAGACCGCCTTCCAGGACATGTTGAATGATCTGAGAAGAAGGGCCGATGCGAGAGACGGCCGACGGGAGGACGATCCCAATTTCGAGGAAGTCAATGATGAGTTCTCAGTGGGACCTGACTTTGAAGCAGCAGAAGAAGATCCACCGCAGCCCAAGCCCACACTCAAGCAGACATACAACCCAGGAGCAGGGCGCATCACTGAGTGGATTCAAATTCCATGAATGCATGCTCACTTCGAGCTAAAGCCACAGTTTCTGTCATTGCTTCCCACCTTTCATGGGAACACCACTGAGGAGCCATATATTTTCCTCAAGAAGTTCAACCGCATCTGCTCCACTGCTCACTACCCCGGAGTTCCCCTAGATGTGATCAAGATGACCGCATTCTCTTTCAGCCTTCAAGACAAGGCCCTTTACTGGGTCGATCATCTCGGGAAGGTCGTCACCACCTGGGAGGAATTGAAATCTGCTTTCCTTCATAAATTTTATCCTCTGGGGAGATTAAACCAGATGCGTGCCCGGATCTCCAGTTTCTGCCAACAGCCGCACGAGACAATCCATGAAGCGTGGGAGAGATTCAAGGATCTCCAGGAGAAGTGTCCCCACCATGAAATACCCAAGACCAGTCTCGTGCAACACTTCTTTGGGGGACTGTCATTCGAGAGCCAAAAGCTAGTCGATGCAGCTTGCGGCGGATCGCATTTCAACAAGGACGAGGACGTCGTGTGGAATGTCTTTGAAGAAATGGCTGAGGGAGAAGCAGCCCAATCCTCGTCCCGGGTCTACATGAAGCCACCGACCGCCATCAGCAAGCCAGTTAACATGGCTTCTCACACTGAGGACAAAGATGAAAGCTCCAACCTGAGTATCATCGGGAGCCACTTGTCCAAAGTGGACATCATCGAGAAGAGGTCGCAGGACCTCGAAAAACTGGCAGTTATAGAGAAGAGGACCCAAGGTCTGGAGAAGCTCGACCAGATTTCCCAGCAGCTGGAGCAGCTCGTCCGAGCACTGAATGCAAACATGTGCAACGCTGTGTCTACCTCTGCCGAGCCGAACGCTGAGAAGAAGGAGCCTACAATGCAGCAAAATCCTCAGCCGACTCCACCGCAGCCCCAGCCAGTCCAGCACGTATACTACGTGCAGGTCCCGGAGCAGCCACTGCAGCCTCAGACACAGATGGTTGTATATCAGCCAGAGCACCAGCCCGCTTACTCCGAGCAGTTCTCTCCACCCCCGCCGCTGATCCAGGAGATCAATGGCGTCTGGAACAACGAAGCGCAGCTGACCCGTCCTCAGGGACATTCTCAGGGTCAGAACATGGGCAACAGGCCCTTCCAGCAGCAACACCAGGGTGGAAGACCATTCCAGCAGCCCTACCAGTACCAGCCTCCTTCACATGGGAACACGTGGAGGCAGAATTACCAACATGGGCCTCAGCAGTCCGGATATCGTGGACAGGGATATCACCAGCAACCGGCTGCACAATACAACCAACACCCGTCGCAGTACTCCTCCAATCCCCCTCCTCAACAATTCGCACAAGGATACCAGTCACAATCTCAACCGCCATATCAGCAGTCTAGACCCCAGCAGGGGGAATCTTCTGAGATTGTACCGGTCAATCCGGCCCTGGCCTGTTTGGAGCAGTTGATGAAGAACATGGCTGAGATGAACCAGAAAATCGACGACCTGACGGCAGCCAAAACCGTCATACCAGCCCAGGTCGAAGCTAATCCTAACAATTTCCGACGCAAGGAGCAGGTAGCCGGCAGTGTCCGACCCGAATCAGGTGAATTTAATTGTTTTTTATCTAACGCTGTTACTCTCAGGAGCGGTAGGACACTCCAGCCATCGACGACGGCGAAAGGAAAGCAGATTGCATCTGACGGGGAATCGTCAGTCCAGCCAACACCAGGGCCAGCAAGCATTTTGGGAGCAGCACCAGCATCCAGAAAATCACAAAAAAATGAAGAAAACAGAAAAATACAAAAAGATAGCAGCAACCTCGGTGGAGACCAGCCAGCATTGGAGACGTCTGCACCCGCATCACAGTCAGCTCCTGACAGGAGGAGCACCGCACCTGCAGCGAGTCCAACGCCAGCACCCGAAGCCGAGCCTGTCGTTTTTGGTCCACAAATTGTAGATGAATCCATTCCTTTTTGTCATCTACCTGTAAACAACAACACGGACACTATTTTGAATGAAATTGGAGAAGAGTTTGTAAATATTCCTTTTCCTGAAGCAATGAAAAATTTGAAAAGTGCTTTGTCTGATCCTGCTATCATAGAAATTATTCAGAATTTGGTGTTAAATATGCCATTAATGAAAGCTCTTGAGTACATGCCAGCTGTGAAGAAAGGACTTAAGGAGGCATGTACAACCAAGCGCAGGCCAACCCCACATAACTCCCGAAGCAAAGGTGGTAAATCTGAAAAGCATATCCTCACTATGGCCACCGTCAATGCCATCAGCAACCTCCCGGACAAAAAGCCTGATATGGGAGCACCTCTTGTACGTTGTCAGATGTTCGATCAAGAGTTCGAATGAACACTCCTCGACAGCGGGTCTTCTGTCAATCTGATGCCAGCCTCACTACTCACGGAGTTCAAGCTAGGACCGCTCAAACCTACAAAGATGATTCTGCAGTTCGCAGACAAGTCCGTCAAGCGGCCTAGGGGCTTGTTGGAGGACGTGATCGTCACGGTTCAAGGAAAGTCTTTCCCAGCCGATTTTGTGGTCTTAGATATGGACGTCCCCGCTCCGTTGCTCCTTACCCCGATCATACTTGGAAGGCCATTTCTGCGGACGTCAAACGCCGTAGTAAATTATGGGACAGGAGAAATCACTTTTGGAGCTAGTAATGAAATTATCCGAGTAGAGACCCTGTCTGAGGAAACGCCAGTGGAACCGACATCTGCGTCATGTGCAAGGGTGATCGAGAATGATGAAGATTGCGATTTTCTAGCAGAGATTCAAGATACCAACTTATTCCTGGAAGATAATGAGATCCACGGACTCCTCCGATCCGAGGAGGAAGTGGAGACCGCAGTCGAATTCCCGTGTATCAATCAAGATGAGGAACTTGCTGATGCACTCCAAGACACTGATGTGGGGTTGATATGCCTTCAGAACCAAGAGCCGAATTGGGAAGCATCTTCGGACGAAGATGAAATTATTGAAGAATTCTGTCAGGATCTGAGAGAGGAGACAGAACAGATTATGGTGGACATCGCACAGTTGGAAGAATCACCACCTGCATTAATAGCTGAGGTCACCACTGAAGCAGCTCAGACACCGCCAGAGCTGAAACCCTTGCCCTCCAATATGAAGTATGCCTTCCTTGCAGGAGAACCGAATATGTACCCGGTCATCATTAATGCACATCTGACCGAAGATCAAGAATCTCGTCTGATGGAGGTTCTTGAACGTAACCGCAAGGCAATAGGCTGGCGAACCTCTGATCTCCACGGGATCAATCCATCACTCTGTTCGCATCGCATCTTTCTGGAAGAAGACAGCAGACCCTCTCGTGAACTGCAAAGAAGGTTGAATCCGAACCTGCGAGAGGTGGTTATGAAAGAAATCCAGAAATGGTGTGATGCGGGATTCATTTATCCCATCTCCGACAGTAAATGGGTGAGCCCTCTGCATGTTGTGCCCAAGAAATCAGGGATCACCATTGTGAAAAATGACAAAGGAGAGGAGATCGCCACCAGAGTACCGACTTCTTGGCGAGTGTGCGTAGACTACAGAAGACTTAACCTCGCCACCAAGAAGGATCATTTTCCGCTACCCTTCATCGACCAGATCTTGGAGAGATTGGCCGCAAAGGAATATTTCTGCTTCTTGGACGGTTACTCTGGGTATAATCAAGTTGCTATTGCTCCTGAAGACCAAGAGAAGACCACGTTCACCTGTCCTTTTGGCACATATGCCTTCAGACGAATGCCGTTCGGGCTTTGCAATGCCCCAGCTACATTTCAGAGGTGTATGCTTGCAGTTTTTGCCGATATGGTGGGTAGCTTTCTCGAGGTCTTTATGGACGATTTTTCGGTCTATGGGGATTCATTTGATCAATGTTTGGAGTATCTAGACCGAGTCTTACGGAGGTGCTGCGAAGTGAATCTTGTGCTCTCCTGGGAGAAGAGCAACTTCATGGTGACCGAAGGAATCGTGCTGGGACACGTTGTTTCTAAACGTGGCATGGAGGTCGACCCAGCCAAGGTGGATGTAATTTCTAAGCTAGAGCCACCTACAAATATCAAGCAAGTCCGGTCATTCTTGGGCCATGTCGGTTTTTACCGACGATTTATTAAAGATTTCAGTAAATTGGCCAGACCGCTGACTGAGTTGCTGGGCAAGGACAATGAGTTCATTGTAGACGACCGTGTGCTCCTTGCCTTTAATCAGTTGAAAGAGCTCATCACACAGGCCCCTGTCCTACAGCCGCCGATTTGGACTCAGCCTTTCGAGATTATGACCGACGCGTCAGATTATGCCATCGGAGCTGTACTGGGACAGAGAAAAGACAATGTACCGTTTGCAATTCACTACGCTAGCCGAACGCTCGATGAAGCCCAGAGGAATTACACTGTCACTGAAAAAGAGCTGCTAGCGGTAGTCTTTGCCTTGGAGAAGTTCAGATCTTACCTTCTTGGGTCCAAAGTTATCATTTACACTGATCACTCGGCCATTCGGTATTTACAGCAAAAGAAGGATGCCAAACCACGTCTCATCCGGTGGATCCTTCTCCTCCAGGAGTTTGACATGGAGATTAGAGATAAACCTGGGGTAAAGAATGTAGTGGCCGATCATCTGTCAAGACTTCCTGAACCGGAGTCTCCTGAGCTGAACTTGCAGCCTATCACAGAGACCTTTCCAGATGAATCGATTCTGTCTGTCGCCTCACTTCCTTGGTATGCGGACATTGTGAATTATCTAGTTGCCAAGGAAATCCCACAGGACTGGCCTAAGTTGAAGATAGACAGATTTTTGTCTAAAATCCATTTCTACCAGTGGGAAGACCCGCATCTGTTTCGTGAGGGAGCCGATTGCATCTGGAGAAGGTGTATTCCTCAGGAGGAAGTTCCAAGTGTCCTCGCTTTATGTCATGATCAAGATTCTGGAGGACATCATTCAGGAAAACGGACGGCAGCAAAAGTTCTTCAAAGTGGCCTCTGGTGGCCTTCATTGTTCAAAGATGCAGATGAATACGTCAAAGGTTGCACTGACTGTCAGAAGATGGGTGGAACCATAGGAATGAGGGATACGATGCCTCTGAAGTACATTCAGATCTCAGATGTCTTTGACGCATGGGGGATCGACTTTATGGGCCCGTTTCCTAACAGTCAGGGTTATGAGTATATTCTGCTTGCTGTCGATTATGTCAGTCGATGGGTGGAGGCTATCCCCGCCCGAGCCGCCGACAGTCGGACTGTCTGTCGATTCTTACGAGATCACATTATAGCACGGTTCGGGATTCCCAAGATCCTCATATCTGACGGGGGCAGTCATTTCATAAACAGAGAGGTGAAGAAGCTGACCCAAGAATTCTGCATCGAGCATCGTGTTGCTTCACCCTACCACCCGCAGTCCAATGGCTTAGCTGAATGCTCCAACAGGGAGATCAAGACAATTCTACAGAAACTTGTGCGTCCGGATCGCAAGAACTGGTCTCAGCTGCTTGATTCCGTTCTTTGGGCTTACAGAACAGCGTACAAGTCACCCTTGGGAATGTCTCCCTACCGCCTGGTGTATGGCAAGCCATGCCACTTGCCCGTGGAACTTATTCATAAATCTTTATGGGCTATTAACATCTGTAATTTGGACTCCAAGCAAGCAGGACAGAACCGGAAATTGGATCTGAACAGATTACTGGAATTCAGAGATTATGCATATGACAACAGCCTGATGTACAAGGAAAAGGTCAAAACATGGCATGACAAGCACATCCGCCACAAGTCCTTTGATCCAGGTCAGAAGGTATGGTTGTTCGATGCGAAATTAAAAATCTTTCCAGGCAAATTGAAGAGCAAATGGACTGGGCCGTTTGTAGTTAGGCAGGTGCGTGACAACGGAAGTGTATTGATATCCAATCTGTCAGCTGACGCACAGCCTTTTGTAGTCAATGGACAGCTTCTGAAGCCATACCTCGAACATGACACATTCATGGCCGTCGTTGACTCGATTCAAGTAATCTATGAGGATGAGCTTAATATCTCGAAGGAGACAGAGGAAGGCAAAGCACATCAAAACATTTTTGAATGATTTTCCCTTTCCGTCTTTTCTTCTTTTCTTCTTTTCTTCTTCTTTTATCTTATTCTACCGAATTGATGCCATCCCTTTCATCACTGCTACACTTAGGATGTACTCTATCCTAAGTATAGGGGGGATGTGCATCCCGAGTTGTTCATACCCAATCTCATCTCTTTTCTTCTTTTCTTCTTTTCTTCTTTTCTTCTTTTCTTCTTTTCTTCTTTTCCTCTTCTATCCTCTTCATCTATCAGAAAAGTGCTACCCCCTTGTAGACAGTCTTCCATACTTAGGACGTACTTTGTCCTAAGTATAGGGGGGTGTGCACCCCGAGTTTCTTCTATTCCTCTTGATCCTCTCCATTGTCTCCTCTTCTTGTCTATACTTAGGGATATCTTACCCTAAGTATAGGGGGAGACAATCTGGGTACGATCTGTTCATTCCCACCCTTGACCCTCCCCGCTTTGTGTACAGTCTGCTATACTTAGGGTTATTTAATCCTAAGTATAGGGGGGGACGGTCAACTTCTCATTCATTGATTCATTCATCCATTCCTTTATTTATTTATTCTTTAGATTTTTCTATACTCAGTACGAGTTATGTCTTCTCTTTTCTCTCCGATCTATGAGGACATAGCTCAAGCTAAGTATAGGGGGGTCGTATATACTGCGTATATACTTTAGCCATAACTCGTACTTTCGTATTTTCTTAATAATATGGCTAAAAATTCTTTAAAATTTATTAAAAATCCCTAATAAAAAGATGTGGTTATTCCTCAGATTCTTTTTCTATTTACTGATTAATAAATCAGGTGAAAATGTTTTTTGCAAAATGTTTGAAAAATAGTTTGAAAATCTTTGTGAACATTTATTGAAAACTATTTTGAAAATATTTTGTTTCGTGTTTTCAACCTGCGTGGTTTGTAAAATTTCTTTTCTTCGTGTGAAATAAAATGTTTGAAAAATGATTTGCAAATGGTTTGAAAAATGGTTGCAAAAATGATTTGAAAAACCTATATAGACCGTTTGGAAAACTTTTGCAAAATGATTTTCAAATGTGTGCAAAATGTTTGTAAAAACTATTTTGGACTAGAGTTTTCAAAAATTGTGTGAAAATTGTTTTCAAATAAGTTTGAGGAATAGTCACATCACACCAAAAATCCACTATATATATGTATAAAATTGATCACTTACCCTTGTAAATTCTTAAAATTCACTTCTTGTATATACAAAGAAGCACTCCCGTGTACATATGTTTAACCTAGTTTTTAGCCAAAACTTTTTGTTTTCAAAAACTCCCAAAAACATTTGCAAAATTAAAATCCAAAAACATTTGAAAAAATCTTTGAAAAACACAAAAAAATGCATTTGCATCATCATCATCATCTTTTCAAAAAATCCATAAAAAGTTCAAAACATTTGAAAATTGCATCACAAAAATATTTTCTGCATTGCATAGCATTTGCATTTTTCGGATTGAGTTTGATAGTTGAACGAGTCTAAGTAAAATCCGAAGATTGGAGCTTGATTGGACCTTATAATCTACCTAATAACAGGAACCTTATAGGAACTAGGTTTGAGGTACTTCAGGTCTAGTTGACTTAATTCTTTGAGGATCACGGGACTTGGTTTAATGGATTCTTGACTGCCTAAGTAGAGTATTTCGGAGCACACGTACGACTCTTGTTGATAATGACCTAACTTGGACACATGCACCTTTCACATGGCTCAACTCAGTTGGAGTGGTGAGGAGATTGGATTTGCCGGTATGAGACGCACACAAGTGGAAACATTTGTCCTCCTCTAGGGAGGGAAGTGCACCCCAACCCGTCCAGTGATTAGGAAGTCTAAAGACAGGAGGCTGTGGGTTGCGATAAAGCTTCAAAAGAGGGATAGTCTACTGGCTCAAGAGGAAAAACTCCTTATGTAAATGCTGCTGTATATAGTATTCAAAAAAAAAAAAAAAAAAGTTCAGGCATGTACAAAAATAAAAAGCCTGCAAAGTATGTGAATATGTTGTAAAGTCAATAAGCAAGCTTGAGTTCCAAAGTCATATCATGTGAGCCTGCAGCAGGATGACTTGACTACACTGGTCTTGCATCCAAGGATAGGTAGCTACACTGGCTACCGTCCATTCTTCTCTTCACCCCCTCCTCTTGAGCTGGTTGCCACTTGAACTTAGAAGGGAATACCCCGCTCCTCGAGGATGGAGTTGTTGGATTGGGGAATCACTGGGTTGTCATACTGGAGAAGTCAGTTTCTTTGTCATTCTAGTTGGGGAGAGCCACCATCACTTACACTGTACAAGTCAGATTCATAATCGTAAGAGTTTGCGTATGAGTTGAAGTATTTCTGACCTGGCTATTGAGGAGACTTGGACAGAGTTTTGGGATTCTCAAGGACTGTTGAATTTCAAACACGGTTCTCACTAAGGTTCCGCCCGCACTAAAATTCCAAAGGTCCTATTTAAGCTCCAAACTTTGATTTTGTGAAGACAAGTTTGATAGTTAAACTTAGTCCACCTTTCTTCTTTTTCTTTTCTTTGTTTTTCTTTTCTGCACTTATTGCATAAGTGTTTGCTAGGGACTAGCAAAGGCAAGTATAGGGGGATGATGAATCCACGTTTCATCATCTTTATTCTATCATTTTGGCCTTAAAAACCCTAGTAAATGCGTGTAAATAGGCCTAATTCATGCATTTTAGCATTCATGCATATGTGTGTAAATATTGTATAAATTGCGGTTTTTAAAGCCAAAATAATAGAATAAAGAAAAGAAAAGAAAAAAGAATAAAATATTGTAAATATTTTATGACCCGAAACCCCGAGACCTAGGCATCTTGATGAATAGGTCGACAAGGAATAAAGTAGGGGGAGATAAGGTCAGAAACACAGGAAAAATACCTATACATTTTATTCATTCTTTATTCATTTTGGGACCTATTTTTGGTTTCACTTTTTATACATCAAATAAAGAAACTTTGTACATGAAAGTTGTAGATAAATTAATAAAGAAAAATACAAAATTGATTTCACAGAAAAATAATGTACAGATAAAAAGTTATGGTCTGAATAAAAATCCAGAATCCCAACTTCCCAGACCCGTATCTCACAAACGACAACTCCAAATGCAGCGTACTCACCTTTAATTGTATATAGAAGAAAATAATCTAATTAATGGTGGTGGTTTCGCATTTGGCGGAGCTACGGTTTGAAAGTTGGCTTTTGGACCCACATTGTATACGTGTACATATTAAAATATTCAATTTATTATTTCTTTATTATTTTAATAATTTTATATTTTTATAATATTGTAAATAATACTTATAATAATTATGTGCATTAAAATCATAATGAAAACATCATTAAAACTCAAATAAAAATACTTGTATATATGTGATACATAGGTACTATACATACACCTATAAAATACACTTCTATTTTATTTAATATACAAAATAAATTAGAAAAATAAAATAAAAATATATTTATGTATATAAAAGTATTTTATAATTTTAGAAAATAAAAACCAAAATAAAATAAATTAAAAATACCTAAATAAAAATAAAATACTTAAATATATAGATATAGATAACTATAGGGGTATAAATGCAAACTTGTAAAAATACACTTCCTAAAAATAAATAAAAATCACTATAAAATACTTTATAAAAAAATAAACATTTTTTATTTTATAATAAAAAATCAATAAAATCGTTTTCTATTTTTATTTGATTTTACAAGTCTTTTTTCCTAGGTTTTTCCTGGTTGGTCCACGTGGACCAACCAGGGGGCTAGGAGAGTTGACCTCGGTCAACTCTCTGCCCAACACCTGGGCTATGTCAGAACTTGATTTTTTCTTGGACTTCGCGGATTTTTCCAGGCCAAGTCTTTCACCGTTTGGCCTCGGTCTCTTCACGACTTTTGAAGATCTATCATCCAGCTACCACGCCCTTGCATTATTTTGGCCTTTTGACCAAAGATCCGCCCGTGACACGCCCTTGAACATCGCGCCTCGACCATAGTTCAAAATGGACCCCTCTCCTTCCATTCCCATTTTGATCCCTCTTCCACCACCAAAACTCTAACCTAGGTCCTTGAAGATATTCCTGGTGACAGCAGGAGGTCGTCGGGCTTCTCGTTAGACCAAGGCGGCGTCGAATCGAGGCGAATCCCCTTGCCGAAGTGGTCGCCGGAGCACCGAGTCCGCGCGCATTGGTGAGGTATTTCTTCCCCTCTCTTTCCCTCTTTTCTTGCAACTTCAGTGTTAGGTAGCCACAGGGATCTTTCCCCCTTCAAAATCTTTGACTAGCGACCCTTTTCGCACCTCGATCCACTGCGGCCGGCAGCGAGTTCGCCGGCCGTTTCCACCTTTACATCTAGCTGCCCCTTGTGTGAATATCCACGAGGTTGGGGCACTTTGCCCCCAACCTCTTCACCATTTCTCTTTGCAGGGATCTAGCGTCAACGCGGCACCATCTGCGGGGCTCTTGGAGGCTCGCCGGAGGAGGCAGAGCTGCAGCTCGCGCCGCCGCCCGCGCTCCTGGGAAGCCCAGCCGCGCCTCCTGCGCTGGACAGAACGAAGGGGAAGGGGGGGGCTACAGGCACCGTCGATTTCCCCCCTCCCCCTTGTGATCTCGGCCGTCCAAGGGCCAAGGCTACATCCACCGTGGATCTCTTCTCAGCCGCGCCATCCGCGCCGCCACGTGTATAAGTGGTGATTTTTGCAAGTTTAGCCCCGCTCATTTTGATATTACTAGTTAGCACGCAAACATTCCTTGGTAGCTTAGTTAATTTTGTAATATTTGCGGATTGCACCCGTAACTTTTGCGTATCGACTTTTATGCCCCCGCCAGGACGCATGCGTGTCATGTGAGCCTAGGAAATTTTGTATTGTACCCCCTGCGGCTCTGGTTTTTGTTGTTCGGCCCAGAAACTTGTTGTCTCAGTTAAAATTTTGTGGGAAAATTGCTAGCATGTCCTCATAACTTTGCATATTTGCGTAAACGTCCCTGCCAGCTCCCTTAATTTGTGTTTGTTTGTCTATTTATTTGACGCATCATTGCAACTTCAAAAATTCTACAAATTTGGACTTAAGCATCTGAGGACTTGTACTTCCACGCCATCCAATTAGATTTTGATTTTATTTTATTTTTATAGTTATTAAAAATCAAAAACATCTCTTTTCAGCTCTGGTTGCATTAGAAAATCACTAAAAAATATAAAAACACTCCAGAAAAATTCCAAAAAAATATAGTTTGTGTCTTTTAGTTTGTTTTAACTCCCAGCCAAAAATCATTAAAAATCTCATAAGAAAAACACTAAAAATTTAAAAACACTCAAAAACTTCAAAAAAATATATAAAATAGTAGAAAAACCCAAAAATAGCAAACTCAGTTCCTGTTTGTTCCTTATTTTGTCTTTTTTATTGGAAAAATAGTGTGAAAAATTTTGGTTGCTGTTTGTTAATTTTAACTTGCATTTTTGTCACAGCCAGCCCTATTTCCACTGTTTAGCCCTATTTCAGTAATTAAAAATACCAAAAACACCTAGAAAAATCCCCAAAAAATCACAAAAACAGTAGAAAACCCTAAAAATACCAAAAACATTTTATTTCTGAATTTTTGAGTATTTTTGTGCATTTTTATAAATGTTTTAGTTTGTCTTTTATTACTTTGCCTTTACTTTCCAATATTGAAAAAGGATAAAAAAATAATAATAATATCAAATATAAAATATAAAAATCAGAAAATTAAAAATCAAATACAAAAATTAAAAAAAAAAGAAATAAAAAAATATATATAAAAATCAAAAACCCACAAAAATTCTAGATTGGCTAAGTAGCTTGTTAGACCTAGGTTTGGATTTTTATCTGTGCTCTCCACCTTTGCTCCTTGTGTTCGACCCCTACTTGCTTGCCATTGTACATCATTAGTAGGGTATAATAAATTTTAATCCTTGCTATTCTTTCTCTGATTGATTGTGTGGGTTAATTGTTGAAGACCGAGGAAGTCTGAGCAGTCGCACCAGCGACAGTGAGTCTGACTTGTCAGACCGCTATTTAGCGGCTCTCGCTATCTCGCTTTTCAAGCTCCTATAGCGAAATCTGAAGCGTCAGTCATGATGTCAAAGGGGAGAGACCAGTCAGGAGCTTGTAGGATAGGCGAGGCACAAATCTTCCTTTTCAAGAGCTCAAAGGCCTCCAGACACTTGTGATCTACAACGAACTCTGTGTCTTTCCCTAAGAGCTCAGTCAGTGGGCGGGCGATCTTTGAAAAATCTTGAATGAATCTCCTATAGAATCCAACATGTCCTAAAAATGATCGCACTGATTTTACGTTGGTAGGTGGATCGAGTTTCTTGATCACCTCCACCTTGGCAGGTTCAACCTCCATTCCCCTTTTGGAGATGACATTCCCCAACACGATACCCTCCATCACCATAAAGTGACTCTTCTCCCAGGAGAGTACCAGATTCACCTCTCTACACCTTGTGAGGACTCGGTCCAAGTGCGCTAAACATGTATCAAAAGAATCACCATGGACCGAGAAGTCATCCATGAACACTTCCAGGAAATCTCCCACCATCTCGGCAAATATGGCTATCATGCACCGCTGAAATGTGCCCGGGGCATTGCAGAGCCCGAATGGCACGCACCTGAAAGAATAAGTGCCGAATGGACATGTGAATGTGGTCTTTTCCTGGTCCTCAAGAGCTATGGCCACCTGGTTGTAGCCTGAGTACCCGTCAAGAAAACAGAAGAACTCTTTCCCTGCAAGTCTCTCCAAGATCTGATCAATAAAAGGCAAGGGAAAGTGATCTTTCTTGGTCGCAGTATTCAGACGTCTGTAGTCAACACAGACACGCCACGACGTGGGTACTCGTGTCACGATCTCTACCCCCTCCTCATTGGTGACCATCTGAATTCTCGACTTCTTCGGGACAACATGAAGCGGGGCCACCCACTTAGAGTCAGAAATAGGGTATATAAACCCTGCTTTGCACCATTTCTCAATTTCATTCTTCACCACTTCCCGTAGATTGGGGTTGAGTCTCCTCTGAAACTCACGGGAAGGTCTCACGTTATCCTTAGTAAAAATGTGGTGCGAGTAGAGAGCGGGGTTGATGCCCACGAGATCCGACACTGTCCAGCCTATTGCTTTGCGGTTCCTCTCTAAGACTTCTAACAACCTAGACTCATGCTCTAAAGTCAAGTATGAGCTAATAATGACAGGATATCTCTCTTTGGGTCCCGCAAGAAAGGCGTACTTAAGTGTAGGAGGTAGTGTTTTCAGTTCTGGCAATGTGGTATCATCAAGAAAATCTGGCTGAACTGAATCTGAATCTGGTTCCGTGCTGCATGAAGGTGGGCTAAGCTGAGTAGTACTCGCCACCAAATCAGAAGTATCGGGAGTCGGATCGTCAAAAGTATCCAAACAATCGGTAAAAGCCACGTCCGACTCGTCATCTATGTCCCATGATTGTTCCGAAGAGGATGGAACTGACAGATCCGGATGGATCTCTAAGTCATCATGAGAATAGGTTGATGCATCTCTAGTAAGATCAGACAACACCTGGCAAACTGCATCATGCACTATATCCTCTCCAGATGAAAGGGTATCGCTTTGTCCTGAAGGATTCTGTCCCCAAATCCCAACAGTGCTAATCAAACTGCAGTCTGCCTCTGAAGATGAGTACTCTGTGCTACTCTCTGAATCGGGTCGCTGACACTTGGTTTGCTTCATCTCAAGGTTTACTTCTCCGCCTGGAGAACGAAACTTCATCATTCCCGTACCATAATCGAAAGCTGCGCCTGCGGTCCTAAGGAAGGGTCGCCCGAGAATGATCTGAGATTCTCTCCAATGATTGGGGGTCTCCATGTCCAAGACTGTGAAGTCCACCTGATAGTTCTGCCCCTCAATCGAGATAACAACATTCTTCACTTCTCCCTTAGGTCTCTTCACTGAACGATCTGCGAATTGGAGTAAAGCTCTAGATTTGCGAAGTGGTCCCAACTCCAATTTCTGATATAATGCTAAGGGAAGTAAGTTGATTGAAGAACCGTTATCTAAGAGTGTGCGTGCAAACGCAATGTCGTCAATACGACTCTCCACATAGTGAGCATCCATGTCTCTCTTTTTCTTTGGCAAAGTCTGATTCTTGAGACAATAGGTTGTGGCTACTGATAAGACATGTGTCTTTATATTTCGGGTATCTTTCTTCCTGCTAACCCTTCTAGGTGTGCATCTCACCTTAAGGTATTTTTAGAAGGCAGGATGGTTAGCCACATATTCATCAAATGGCACTTTAACTGTGATGTTTTCTTTACAAAACCGTGCCATATCGGGGTCATCTTTCTGAATCTTTTTGATACGCTTTCCTGCCGTAATAGCACGGGGGAAAGGGATTGAAGCTAAGGAAATAGAGGATGAAGAATCTGAATCATGAACTGAAAGATCATTCTTTGCATTAACGGAAACAGAGTTCTTCATACAAGAATTTTTTTGATGCAACATGGACTCAAAATCTAAACTATCTACTACAGGTTGTGGAATAGAAGCTGGAGTGGTATCCGCCACAACTGGAGATGCAAGGTCCTCCGTAGACTCAGAAGAATATCCATGCTGATGATGCTGCATACGTGCTCTCCTCCTCCTCTCGGCTCCCTGAGTAGAAATCCTCGAATGATGCTGATGGGGCTCTGAAATATGATGCCTCTCCTCCTCGTCCTCTGAAGACACTACAGGTAGAGCTCCAGAGATGCCCCTCCTCGTGTCCCTCGCCCGGTCAGGTATGACCACGGTCCTTCCGCTCCTGAGTGACATGTGGTTAGCCTCGTCACACGAAAGAATCTCATGTTCAGATTTAGGAGATGCTGAATAGTATACCTGACCAAAGTGCTGCTGAGAACTAGAACGGTTCAGGCTAATGGGGTTAGCCTGAACTTGGGCTGGGATAGAGGTAGAGGGTGCAGTCTGCTCGTCTCGCCATCTTGACAGGCGGTTGACATCCACCCGTAAGTCTTGAATCTCGTTCCTATAGGAACGTAGCTCGTCGAGTATCTGCTGCTGAATATCCACGGGACTAGACGATGAAGGAAGTGGATAAGACTGGGAAGAAGAACGGGAAGACTGGCCCTGCTGGCCAGTGTACTGCCTCTGCTGCTGCTGCTGGGGTTGCGGGCCCTGCTGGCCCGTCTGGTAATGGCCCAGTCGGCCATACTGCTGGTACTGCTGCCTCTGCTGCTGGGGTGGATGGAATCCAGGGCTCTGCTGTGACGGAGGTGGTGAGGAGGTGAATGCGATGTTGTGAAAGGTCGGGGGACGCTGATAGGTCTGTCGGTCTCCCGTACTTCCCTGCCTGGCAGGGTCCTGAGTATACCATATCCCATTCACCTCCCAAACTGGTGGAGGCTCCTCCTGGACTGTCTCTGCTACTGGAGGTGGCTGCTGGAAAGAGTGGGTGTAGGATTGGTCCTGCTCCCACGGCTAGGGTTGCCCTGACACCAACTGCTCCTGAACATGGTGAACTCGGTATACGGGAGCAGAGGGTGCAGTCACGGCAGGTATCCTTATCTTAGATACCTTCTCAGTCAACTCCTCCATCTGTTTAGGAAGTTTGGAGACGCTCCGGTCTAACTCATCAATCCTCCTGTCGATCTTCTCGACTACAGTAAGCTTGTCAGCAAGAAGTCCCATGCTAGGGATCACGTCCGGAGAGAGATCGACTACAGCTGATTTTTCCCCTCCAAATGAGAGTGAACTGGGGGATGGTGTATAGGCCCTGCTGGCCATCTGTGAGCGGCTAGTTTCAGCCATCTGCTCGAATACCCTCCAGACGGTATCCGCTCCTCGTGATATATAGCTGCCTCCAGAAGCAGCGCTCACTAAACCCTGCATCTCAGGGTTGAGACCAGTGAAGAAGGATTGAACCAAGATGTTGTCATCTAATCCATGACAAGGGCACTTTTGCAGAATGTCCTTGAATCTTTCCCAAGCATCACAGAAGGCTTCATGGGGTAACTGGGAAAAACTCGTAATTCGTGTCCTCATCATGTTAGTTCTACTCAACGGGTAGAACTTCTTTAGGAATAGGTCCTTGAACTGGGCATAAGTGGTGACGATGATTCCAAGATTCTTCACCCAGTAATCGGCTTTTCCACCCAAGGTAAATGGAAGGGCTTTGAGCCTAATATAATCCTGGCTAACATTATTTTGTTTGAGGTTAGCACAGATGAGCTCAAAGTCCCTTAGGAATGCATATGGCTCCTCAGAAGCATTCCCATCAAAATGTGGCAGCAAGTTCAGAAAATGCGGCTTCAATTCAAAGTCAACAGTGGGTTCAGCCGGACTCAAGTAGTTATAAATTTGATATTGTCCGGGGTTATATGCCGCATCCATTGGTAGTTGGACCCCAACATTTAACTGTCCCAACTGAGCTCTCAGTAATGCATGTTGCTGCTCAGATGCAGCTAATCGGGCAAGTATCATTTTCATTGGGTCTTCATGGTTCTCTTCGTCCTCTTCTTTCTTCTTTGGCATTTTACTTGAATCTTCTTTATGTCCTGAATCAGCAATGGTTTCTTGATTAGAAGAGGATTTATGAATCATGATATTCTCACCAAGGCGATGGTCTTCCTCGGTGAGGTGGGAAGAGAGAAATGGATTGGTTTGAGAGTAACCATCCCGAGAGTGAGTGATCCTGGGCTCAAGAGGGTCATGAGTCCAGGTTGGTCCAAGTTGCGCTTGGACCTTTGAAGACGTACTTTTTGGAGGGTTCAACGAGAGATTCGCAAAGTCCGAATAAATATCCCCCCAATCGGCCATCTCCGATGTCAAAAGAACCGATTAGATCACGATAGTCAATGAGGCACTAGTTCTACGTTGCACGTAAATGTGCGGAGTGAACTCACACAATACAAACGCAATTCAAACCCTCAATTTCACCAACTCAACACGTGATGGCCGTAAGAGTTCGGCCGAATTATCTGGTCAATTTTAGTTGGTGAGAATAAAATCTTGGAAAAATTAACGAGCTGTTAGGTGCCCGTATTTTCCTACAGACTGGCCCGGTTCTTACGACTAGTTTGACCGGCTTTCAGCCAGTATAGGAGTAAGTACGAACCGTATAAATACGGCTACCCGTTCCTTGAGGACTAAGGCGTCCTCTAAACCTCCCACTCTGCTAAGGAAGTCCGGACCGTTTACCGGCTACCCGTAAATCCTCACTGAAAAGTAGCTAATCGCTTAAAACTAAAGAACCGGTAGTAAGTAAGAAATCCAGACTTGGCTCTATCCTAGGGTCGTCTCTCTCTCACTTGCAATTAAAATAAACAATGAGAGCTTTATGCACCCGAGAACAAGGGTTCTTTTTATTCCAATTATTTTAATCGACCTGCTCAATTCAGTCCCAATTTTAGAGTTAGGTTATTACTTGAAATTAATCTGAACACACAAGAATGTCTACCGTTCAGTCCCAATTTCCTTTTGACCTTAAGTTGTAAAACAAGAGGGGAATCGGAAATCAGAATGCAAACGAGAAACTATGATGCATGCTCAGAAGAAGGTATACTTACAGTGAATCCCATCACTCTTCATGCGTTATACAGAATAGAATTTATAAATATTACACTAAATGCATGCAGATCGAGAAAACCACACCTAAACAGTATACTATTAGCGGGGAAGAATTGATTGAATTTTGGGCTAAGTAGTACGTGTCTATGTGAGTCTCATTATGAATCTTATCAGATAAGTGAATATTCTAAGATATGTGTGGCCTAATTTACGATGGGCACAAATAAATTTGATTCTATACTACCGTGTGCCTAATCCTTAAGTTCGCCACTCAAGTCGAGCCCTACCCTCACCGGAGCGTGAAACAGGCTCGACACACCACAAATAATGTCCAAGTTTTTTACACACGCGAGCTCTCAAACAAGAGCTGCTATAAAGAGCAAGCTACCTAAATAATTACAACAATTATTACAAAAAGTTCTCTCAAAAATAAATAGTTCTCCTCGCACTTCAGCAGTCAACTCGCGTCGCGTCCGTCGACCTCCAATGCACTCCAAGTCCACCAGGCCCTCGCAAGGAAAATGATATTTATATTAGAGAGATAAACAACAAGATATATACACAAATATGAAAAGAAATAATTGCAAAAAATGGAATAAATACAAGTGGCTCGGGGGTCAGACTACCCGAGTAGAGAAAATCTAAATCCAAAATTTGAAATTAATCCCTAAGTCGTTTGCCTCCCCGGCAACGGCGCCATCTGACGAGTCGCTAGATACGATGTATAATTCGGTCACGTTGTAGCACGTGTACTTAGCGATTCGGTCAGAACCGAGAGAAGATCTCCGTGACGAGTATCTCGGCTTTGATTTATATCCCGGGCAAGTCCGGGGTCGAACTCAGGGAGGCAAAGGAACAACTTGGGTTTAATTCGAAATTTAAGATCTAGATTTTCAATGCGGTATTTTTTTATAAAATTTTTTTATGCAAAAACCAAAGCAAATGCAAAATGCGGTTGAATTAAAACACTAAGAAAACACACAACAAGGCCAAATTAATTTAAATATCAAATTAGTCCAATTCAACCAAATTATATTTTTCCTAGAATCCTAATCCAGTGATGAACACAAAACACATTTTTTTAGAATTTTCAGGGTTAAAATGCAATAAATAAAAATGCAAACTTTTTATGGGTTTTTCCGCAATTCATCACACAAACAGTAAGAAAAATTATGAAAAAATTATTGGAATGCAAACATGATGCAAGGAAACTACACTAATATTTTTGGAATTTTTTGACAAAATATGAATTTTTTATGGATTTTTTAGTGAAAACAGAGTGACAATGAGTAATTAATTCCTATTTAATCCACAATAGCAAGTTAATCAGAGTGTGAATTATCTCAAAAAGATATTTTTATATGGAATCTAAGAGACTTGAAATTTTGCAAAAATGATGTCGGTGGATTTAATTAAAAATCAAATACTAAATTCACTCTACAATTTATTTCAGGCACAAAACATCTCCATTTTGGTTGAAATTTGGAAAGTAAATTAACCACTCTTCAAGGCATCACATATAAGTTTTGTCGCATTTTTAGAGCAACTGTGTGTGAGATATAAATTTAATGACACAGAATGGGTAAACTATGCAAAATTTCAGTTGAACAATTTTAGTTAATTACCCATAAGTCACAAAAATATAAACAAATACCTATAATGTAGAGAATTAGTTGCTCAACATGAACACATTTTTCAATGAATAAAAGGATGCCAAATAGATATCCAAATTACTAGTCAAACACAAGGGTCTTTGTGCAAAAAGAGAAACTGGAATTATAAAGCAAATATATACAGGGACTTGTTTGTAATATTAGAAAATTAGAATAAAAAAACGTAATTTTTACATAAAAAATAAGGAAAAGAAACTACCCTTCTTCTTCCTTGTACGCAGGTGGAGAAACCCAACAAGAGTGAAGTCGGCGGCGGCGGAAGAGGGAGGCGACGGCGCACGGCGGTGGCGCGGAGGTGCGCGACGCACCGGCGGTGCCTTGGACGGCGGTGGATCGAGAGGAGGAGGAGGCGTGGCGGCGCGGTTGGCCGCGCGTGGCCTGGAGAGGCTCCGCCGGTTGAAGGCTGGCGTAGACGGAGCCGCCGCTCGCTGCGGCGGAGGGGGAACTGATGGCGGTGCGGGCGGCATCGTCCTCCGCAGCTGGGAGTTGCGGCGGCGAGGCCGGCTGGAGCAGCCGGTGGGCGGCGATGGATAGAGAAAGGGGAGGGGGGCGGCGGCGGTGCGGGCGGCACCCGCCCTCCTGCTGCTTTTTTTTTCTTTTTTTATTTTTTTAAATTTTCTTTTACTGCTGTAATGAAAGACTTTTTTTTGTTTTATTTTTTGTTTTATTTTTTTTAATTTTCTTTAAACAGGGAATGAACATGATGAAAGAAAAAAATATGATGATGGTGAGGATGATAAATTAAACATATAGGAAAAAAAATGGTGCGATGGTGGTGGTGGAAGGGATGATATGTGGTGTGCTAAAAAGATTGCAAAAAGACAAGATGAACTAAAATTACCTACGATGAACGTGGACGCCTATGGGGTGCTCTCGTAAGCATGGTCTTCGCTCAAATCGCCGGCGTGCGATGAGCTCGAGCAGCGCGCGGTTGCGGCTGCGATGTTGGCCAAAAAGCCAACGGATCACACCGGAGAGAGGGCCGTCGTCGCTCGACCGCGGTTGCGTCGTTGTCACCGATTCAACTCTGAGAACTTGGCTCTCCTCACATAAAGATGGATCAAAGGCAAAAATGAGGAGAATGAGAGATATATAAAGAGAATGGAATGAGAGGTTATTAAAGTGGTGGAGTTGAATGGGAGGTTGATTTATTAATGGAGTTGAATGGGAAGTTGGAAAAAATGGTGGAATAATGGAGTTGAATTGGTGGTTATTGTAGAGAATGAAATTAAATAATAAATAAATAAATAAATAAAGTTGGCTACTTTAAATACAATAAAATAAAAAGAGAAGAGAAATAGTGAAGAATTTACAAGGGAAGACAAACAACATGTACACATTTTTTTTACTTTTCTAATATGTAAATTTTTTGTCTTTTTAATAAGAGATATTTACAATGAAAAAATACAATAAAATAATATAATTAAAATACAACACATGTATGATTTCTTTGTATTTTTAGTAATTAAGAAAGATACAATAGATAATTTTCTAACTTGAACTTTAAAAGTGAGTTTGGTGAATTTGGAGTTCATACGGAGCGGGAATTTAGCTTGGAAGTTGGACTTTACGGTTTTTTCTCTTTGGGATCTAGGAGTATTTATTCGAGTTGAAATTTGTTTTGTATTTTTGTATTTTTATATACATTTTTATAAAAAAGTTAGAGAAAGAATTAGGCAAAAAGGAGTTGAAATGAAATTATTAAAAATACATGAAGTTTTGGGCTATTTACATGTATAAAACTCCTTTATTTTTGCGGCTTTTTTTATGTGTAATTTATTTTGTACAATCTAATATACAATAATTAGTGTGTTTTATTTACAAGAGTTATTTTGTTAATTTATGTATTTTATGGACATTTATTTGGAATTTTACTTGGGGATTTTGCTAAGATCAAGATATTAAGATGATGAACCGTGGATTCATCACCTACCTACGGTACATAACAAAAAATATTTGCGACTGCTTATGTAACATCCATACCCCCAAACATAGTGCCACATCTAAAACTCACGAAGTGCGGGTGTGGTTTATAAGTGGTGAGGACTACTACTTGACAACTTGGGCTTAAGCTTTTTGGATGGTTGTTAATAGATCCATTTGGGTCCGTACCCCACAAGTTGTCAGGGCCAGTTTTCCTCGATAATGGGCTGGTAACCTAATCCCGGGATGTTACAAATGGTATCAGAGTCAATTTCCTTCTGATAGTGGAAAGGGCTACCCGAGAGGTGGAGCCACCCCTACAAAGAGATAGGAGGAAATGACTACCCGGAGCGTGCAGCCGCCACTGTCACTGAGAATAACTGTTGGGCCATGTCGCAACGAGGACGTTGCGAATATAAGTGGGGGAGTTGTAACATCCATACCCCAATCATAGTGCCTCATCTAAAACTCACGAAGTGTGGGTGTGGTTTATAAGTGGTGGGGACTACTACTTGACAACTTGGCTTAAGCATTTTGGGTGGTTGTCAACGGATCCATTTGGGTCCGTACCCAACAAGTTGTCAGGGCCAGTTTTCCTCGATAACGGACCGGTGACCTAATCCCGGGACGTTACAGCTTAGGGGCAATAAGTTTAGAAACCTACCCATGGGATGAGTTTTCCTCTGATAAGAGATGCAGACAAAGGTTCCGAGATGTGGAGGGGTTCGAGCCAAATGATGATGACAAATTGCCGAGAACCATATATTGTTGCAGTATTCAGAATGTCTATGGATGTATATGATGAAAATCTATACCATATAATTACGCAACATATTTCTTGTTTACAAGGAGACCAAGTATATGACTATTATGTATACTCAAAAATGGAAATATAATTATTTTTTCAAATGATATTTTAATAGAGTTAATATTTTTAAAATAAACCTCTTTCAATTTTGTCAAACTTTTAAATATATTATTATGGTTAGATTTTCAAATAGATTACTATCTTCAATGGTAATTTTTAAAATTTGGTAAAAATAATAATTTAAGACTCTCTAAATCCGGTAAAAAGGCTAGATTATCAGGTGATGTTTTGAAATAAAAAAGTTCATGGTTAAAAAGAAACAATAAAATTTATTTTATTTACAAGGAGTACTAGAAAAATAATACTAGAAAAACAATGGGAGAGATAAATGAATTCAAATACAATTCTATACTTGATATTTGGAAGTGATCAGATAAACTATATAAATAAAGTAAAGTAAAAAAACATGGTTGAAAGAAAATAATAAAAATTAATTGATTTACACAGAGTACTAGAAAAACAATGGGAGTGATAAATGACCTCGAATATAATTTTATATCAATTTATATTTTTATAATTTTGATATTTTGGAAGTGATCGGGTAAACAATATAAAAGAAAGTAAAGTCAAAAAGCTCATGCTTAAAAGAAAATAATAATTTTTTTATTTAGAGAGCTGAGAGCCTGCACTCAGGGGTGTATGTAAGTACCTATACTCGATCCTTTTTTTCATTATTTTTGGATTTTTTTGAATGAAATCTTAGGGGGATTTACTTAATATTTTGAGGGGAATATGTATTTCAAGTTTCACACCAAACAAACATTCCTAACATGTTCATCTAGAAGGGGGGTAATTTCAACAATTCTAAGATCGTTAAAATTTGATATTCTTGATAGAGATCATAGGAGTCTCGAAGTAAAATGAATTTGGAATGACGCCATGGTGATCTAATTCCCCAAATGTCTCATTTCAAAAAAATCAAAAAATTATGAAAAAAGAGTCGGGTGACCAACACCCTGGGTGTAGGTTCCTTTTTTTCCTTTTATATATAAGGGGTACTAGAAAAATAATGGGAGAGATAAATGAACCTAAATATAATTTTATATCAATCAATATTTATAATTTTGATAGTTTCGAAGTGATCAGATAAACTATATAAAAGAAAGTAAAATTGAGGAAGGTAAGATTTGAATCCTAGGATCCTAATAATAATTATGTTACTCTTCCACTTGACCATTAAGTTATATTGCAACCTTTCTTTAACAATATTATTTATTATACAATTAAAGAAGAGGGTATATTAAAAACTTAATACATTGTACAAGTGACGTATAATAATCAAGGGAAGGACATCAAACATTAGCTATGAATGTGGATAAAAACAAAATGTAAAGGAATGTCCAAAGGGAGTAGGTATTTTATATACTATATATGACTATGTTGTAAGTGGTGATAATTTCTTTTAATTTTAATTATGATGGGAATGTTGTAAGTGGTGATAATATCTTATATATACTATATATGACTATATTGTAAGTGGTGATAATATCTTACTTGATTTAGAAATGTGTGGTGATAATATCTTACTTGATTTAGAAATGTATGGTCTGACATTGTTTGTATGTCCAAGTTAAGTACACCAAGTAATACTATATTAGATTGATATCATGCATACTATATATATTAGGAATATTGGTATTGATTATAATTGTGTATTAATAAGTAGTAGGTAGTTGATTCATGTAACATGAGCATAGGAAGCACACATTTATGTGATTATGTTTCCTAGGTAGTTGTATTTAAATCACTTACAAGTTGATGTACATATGAATGTAATGTATCAGATTTTAAGAATGAAGGTACAGTTGTATAAATAGAACATTTTATCATATACATATATAAATGTATGTTTTAATGCATTTTGGATTGGTTGTCTTAATTTATGTGTTAAGTGTGTAGAATCATGGATGGAATAATATCTAACTAATATATAAATTAACGGATAATGTGTCGGTGTTCGCACTAATTCGGGCAAGTTGATACGATGAATTGAAGGTTCATAAGCTTAGTATCACAATCGCAGCTTCTATTCATTTCATAAAAGTAGTATTTATATTATTCATCATTATTTGATTATAATTTTTATTAAAATATGTTATATTTGGTAGTATATCGACGGTTTCTCTTTTATCTGTGATATATTTTGTAATGTGAATTTATTTTAACATTCAATATATGTACTTCTACATGGTGTAATTGTAAACGAAAAAGACAAATGGAATAAGTATGTAAGAGTAAGACTTAGCATTTGTAATAAGTTTTCGCTGTCTTTAATCTTATTAAATTATCTAACTTATTTAAATATATGTTCTAACCAACTTCGGATTTTGGGTTTCGACACTTTAGCCAATATTATTTTGGGATTTTTACACCCATAATCCTGAGTAATTATGCAATTACAATCATGGCCATGCAAGATCGTGAATTACACAACAAACCCAAATAGTCATTCCGTCTCACATCCATAACTCTCTGTTAGTTTTTCTTTTAACCAAACCATATCATTTGGTTAATTTAATCCAAGATCTTCCAACTGCTTTGAGAAAAATAAAAAAATTAGTGGCATCTGCAGGCAGGAGGCGGGCAGGAGGAAGAGACGGGGATTGCTGGTGGGAGGGGCTTCCAAGCAGGCGGCGGTGGCGGGCCGCATGGAGGAGGGGCGCTTCAGGCTCGACGAGGGGGGGGGGGGGGGGGGCTCGATCGGGGAGATGGGGGTGTAGGCTTGAAGGAAGGGGGGCTTTGCGTCAAGCGGTGGGGCTGGAGGTCGGGAGGCTTCGATGCAGGTCCGGACTTTCCTGGAGACGGGATGGGCATTTGAGAAGGCAGAGCAGGTCGGGGCTTTTTTGGAGACGGGACGGCCGTTTGAGAAGGTGGAGCGGGCGGCAGGGGGTGGGGGGGGGTGTAGGTGGGTGGCGGACAGGAGGGGGGTGGTCTCGACGGGGGGGTGGGGGGGGAGGCTCGACGTGGTAAGGTCCGGCATGGGCTAGAGGAGGTGGGCGAGGGAGGGTTGGTGGGGGGGAGAGGAAGGTTCGGCCTGGGCAGGAGGAGGTGGGCGGGGGGAGGGAAAGGTTCGACCTAGGCTGGAGGAGGTGGGCGGAGGAGGCCTGGTCTGGGGGGGGGGGGTCGACGGGGGTTGCCTCGGCGGCGATGGGGGGTCAGCGGGGAGGAGGTGGTGATCGACGAGGAGGAGGGGGTGGTTGATGGGAAGGAAGAGGGGAGGGGTGGTTGTCGATGAGGAGGAGGAGGTGGAGGAGGAGGTAGGGGGAGTGTACTCATTTGTAAATAATACAACTTAAAGAGTAGAAAATGTAAAATGTTTGACGGATACCGTCATAGCTAACAGAATATTGGATGGAAGTTAACTGGAGGTTATGGGTGTAAGAGTTAAGACTATTGAAGGTTCTGGATGTAATTCAGGATTATGCAGAGTTATGATTGTAATTGCAGAATTACTCAAGATTATGGGTGTAAAAATCCTTATTATTTTTGAGGGGAGAAGAACGTTTGAAGAATAAAAAATATAACAAAAATCCTGTAACTTCACCATGTTGTACTAGAGGGAAAATAATGCTACCACTACTCTCACCTACTCCTTATTTGGATATGTTAATAGATTACTAAAATCGTAATTACTCCAAAAATTTTGAGAGAAAATTAGAATGTATAATTCAATGTTTGTTCCTTTTCTTCTGAGGGTGCACAGGTTGATCAAGAAATTAACAATGGACCTGGATCTTATGTATTTCGCATTTGAGGTCAGAATTATCATCATATATAATCTTTTGCTACATGCGAGTGGAATGTCACCAAGGTTTTGCCAACTCTAAATATATGATACACAAAATGAAGTATGTGATTGGATTAAAGCATTGTGAGTTCAAGATGAAAACCAATGAATTGATTGAAAATATTATTTAAGGTTCAAAAGATATGTTAGATGAAACAAAATGGTTAGAAATCGACATGATACTCTTCATATGATGCTATTCATTTGAGATTAAATGGGAAGCATTGACGAAAGTGATTATGATATAATCTTCCATCATCGTCAGAGATTACTGGATTGGTTGCATGGGATTTTGACTGTTCAAGAATAAAACGTGATATAATTGTTGAACAAAAAAGTGAAGGACTGAAAAGAATTAGTGATTTGCATCCACTGTTAATGTGAATGCAGTATCCACTATTGTTTCTTTATGGAGAGGATGGTATAATCAAGGTCTATTGCATGATTATCTCTCACTTCATGATTCATGGTCCATGAGTAATGTACAATTCGAAATCACCGTGTCGGTGAGTCGTTTCTTCCGTGATGAACTATTGGCACCAGTCTTACATGTTGTCTACGTGGGCTCAGCAAGAAGAGGGTTGTACCATGAGAGAAGAGAAGCAATGAGATCTACTTGTTTCAAATATACACATGGATTCTGGCAATGCAGTGTAGTTGGACCCTCGTGTCGATCCAAATGAATTATGTTTTCCACATAGGTCAATCTTTGCCTACTAGGCAAGGGGACGAGTTACACATTTTGTCTAGGTTGGACATGCATTTCTATTACTATTAAATTAGTTAATGGTAGGTTTACCATTGTCCTTGTTGTAGTGATCAATCTTGTATGCGTTCGTAAGAAAAGAACTTTGTCCATTCCATTTTTGGAGGTATCAAAAGGATATGAAAACACATACAATAGAACTCTTGAATGGAAATTGAAAAGAGATGTAGTAGCTTCAGTTCGATCGGAAATGGTAAGATCTTTAGTGCAAGAAGAAAGGTGGTGATCCGTATTGATTTGGTTCTACTTCTCTTTTTTTAACAACCGAACCGACTTCTCCTCCTACCAGTATCGAATAGAACAAGCTGAACAAAATCTGTGTGAACCCACCATAATATGAGCCTCTATTATATTTGTATAGGAGGAAAGGGAGCCTACTTTGTGAAGTAGGTAACCTTACCTACTTCACATCCATTTTTTGCAAATTTGTTTCTTTTTTTTGAAAAATGCCACCGTAGATTTTTATAATTATATCCCTCTAATATGTCATTCAGATTTCGTCAGAAACAGAGACTCCTACAGCCTCCATCCAGAACATGAAAAATACAGTAAATCAGTGACCGTTAAAAAATGATTGTTTGGATGAAGGCCGTAGGAGTCTCTGTTTCTGACGAAATTTGAATGATATATTAGAGGGATATAATTATAAAAATCCACGGTGGCATTTTTCAAAAAAAAATAAATTTACAGAAAAATGAAATGTGAAGTAGGTAAGTTACCTACTTCACAAAGTAGGCTCCCTTTCCTCTTTGTATAGCAATTTATTTAATATATTTATTTTCTAATATTCCCCCTCTACTCTTATCATTTGTTGTTTTACTAAGTGTTACAATATTTGTATGCATACAACATCTTTTGTTTTACATGTATTATCTTCGAAATTGATGTAATTACATCATGTCCCAGTAGCGAAGTGCGGGTATGACCACTATTTACTACTAAATTCAAGTAGGGGCCAACTTTGAAAGGTAAAGATAGGTAACATATGGGAATAATGAGAAGGAAAAGTCTCCAAAAATCTCTTCAACAAGAGGGATTTGGGGAAAGTCTCCAAAATCATCAATACCCCAAATCAATATCAATGTGGATGAACTAACAATGCTTTTTAGTGGAAGACTCGGTAGCTTAACCATGATGCACACGATGCACTAGATCCAGATGATTCATGCACAACCTTCATGGCGTGCTATCGAATCAACCCTTAAAGGGACGAACTAAGGACACGTGTCTTTCCCACGCCTCCCCTTCCAAACAGAGTTTCTCATCGACCACTACACCTCCGATGGCCACCATTACGATCTCTCCTCTCTTGGTGGCTATGGAAAAGGAATTAGGATTTTCGGTGGTTGTCATTAGAGAGGAAGAAGGATTTACATATGGGTTGATATGTTCAAACCCCTGATCACCCGATAACTCCATATTTACGGAAATAGCACTGTACTGAAACATGCTAACTTACGTGTATTGAAATTTCACATTCTTGAGCATGAGGTTTTGGTGAATGAAAGATAAATGGAAATTTTGAAGTTTAACTGCCATTTTCCAGCTTACCCCTCAATTATCTAACATTCTAGCGAAAAAAAAAACACCTAAACAGTTCGCTAAACAGTTCCTTACAAAGTCAAAAAATAATAATAAATCTTACCACTCACACCAACCAGTTTATCTCTAAAAAGCCAAAGCCTTACCTACATTCACACATCCCTTAAAGCACCTGCAGTTGAAGATTATGTTAACTGCATAAAACTTTTTTATAAAATTAGGTTAATGTGACATGAATAATATCATGTTGAGTAAGCATGTTATGCATCCGCCATCATCCTATTGGTTCTAATTTAATGAAAAGTACAATTATCTAAAAGGTCTCATGTCATGACTCATGACACAACAAGATGACACTTGTCCATAAGACATTATATAGATCAAGTAGAAAACATGGAGTTTAAAAAGTTTAAAAATACTTGAATTCCTAAATTGTTTAATTAGATTGAAAAGATCAAGAGTTTTATACTACATTCTCTCCGCCCTTGATGTGCATAACAAAAGCTAAATGTAAACAAGAATCACCAAAGCTTCGACATTGCACATGGAACTAATCATGGCTCTCTTCTCTCCATTAGTAGTGGTCCAAAAGTCTACCAATCTACAGAAAGGCTTATTACATGTTAACTAATATGAATGAGAGAATAATGGATTAAGATATGGTTCATTATTACTTTTTACCATGTCTGCAATTATGATTTGATCACAATTCATTTTTCCAGGTATCTACATCATGATTTGATGAATCTTACGTAGGCAAGCGCGATTAACGAAGCATATACAAGAGCCATTATGAACAGTCCCATCTGAAACTTTTGAAGGATGCTACCAATAGGTCCTGACAGTTATGAATGATTTATTTGCCTGGGAACTTCACAAAATTCACAGTTTAGTCTGACAAGGAAGAACCATATTCAAACAGAGAAAGAAAGTTCTTCCCAGCAATTCAAATGAACTTTTCAAGACCAAGATTAACACCTATGAATTTAAATTATCTGAATATCCTTTGGAATTTACAGGCAACTGGCGGATGAGACATCCCACAACCCATATTTACGCACATCGAAAAGAACCATGATAAGGATACATAAACACCTACTGGAACGCACAAAATGGAACTGCACAGCATCTTTAGTCCTGTACAGGGAACACACAAAATGGGTGGGGTAAGGAAAGCAATACCAGCGCTTTTACGGAGAAACTCGTGTTGATGTGCAAGCGAATATCAAATTCCTTGCATAAACATGGATTCTTCAGTGACTACACATTCTTGGCAGATGATGCACGGAAATCCCTCTACCACGGACATTTGCAAAATGTTTGATGACTGCAATCTGAAAACCACTGAGCATCAAGCCAACAGAATTTCGAATTACAAGCTTATCATAAAGCTAAAGACAATATCGACTCATTGCTGCAACGTATATTTCATTCTCTCCTTGCAGTACCTTTTGAAAAGGATCTCAAAATGCATTGCTTGCAATTGTAATATTCTATTTAATGGTAAAAAGAGGAGATTTGTGATGTCATGATTCCAATATCGAAAATAATCACAATGACATGCACCCAAGATTGCCCATAAAAGTTAAAATCACAAAATGAGGAGATATTTTGCGAAGGCTTGAACAAAATTTAAAACATGTAGCAATTTCAAGAAGGAAATTACTCAAGCTAAATTTCTGGTTAGAGATTACAGCATCATAACTCTAAAGCCTATTTGTTCACTTAAGAAGAGAAAGTACTACATGGTACATTTTTGGTTAAATCGAAACCTGTGTTGCCTAATTACAAGCACGTAATTAGCAAGTATGCTTGTACAGACGCAGGCATCATGACAAGAATGAGACATGGTTACGAGAAATGAAGGCTATTCACTTCCCAATGGATGTACAACCAATATTGTTGAGTTATTTTTTTTTACCTTATTATGTTTTATGTATGATGGTCTGGTGGTAGTGCAGTGTGCCTACCACCCAAAAGACCATGATTCAAATCCTCCCTTGTGGAGGTTATGTTAGGTAGTCGACAACTAGCGTAAAAAACAATCGAATCTTTCAACATGGATTTGAGCAAGAATCCATGTAGCCGACCCTACTTATAGTGGGAGAAGGCTTCACCATTTTTTTTATGTTTTATGTATGATCATGTGTAAATAGCATATGGTCATAGTTATTTATGGATGCTACCATACCTCCCATGGAGGAAGATAATGCAAAATCAACATGATCATTGTTCCTTCATCGGCTTCCACTCATACCTCCTCAGCAATGGTTGCATCTCGCAGTAGGGAGAATCTTCTCAGTTCAGAGGACGATATGACCATACCAAAGGACCAGACCACTCACACCAACTATGCACGTATTGTCACTGATCATGTTACTGTGAGGACACATGCTATTTTAAGCATGGCTTTTCAACATCTACTTGCGTTGCTAGCTTTTCGGTATCTGCTTGCATTGCTGAGCAGGTTGAGGTTCATGCGGCTCCTACCACTACTCCTGATTGGTGGTCGATGAGTTTGTCTCCCATTTGAGGGAAATTATGCCCCCCACTTATGGATCTTCCAGTGCTCCATCAGACTCGTCCGACTTCACTGCATCAGCATACGGTAGTTTTTCAGGCATTGCCTATGCCCTTACTACTTGCCATAGGGCATATCTCTGGGAGTGGATCATGGATTTAGGTGCAACTCATCACCTATGAAGAGACAAAGCTCAGTTCGCTTCATATAGTATTCTTCAACATGACAGAACAGTAGTTATTTGTTGATGAAATGCATTCCCCTGGTACATGACGGGAGGGGGGGTTAGACTGACATAGTTCATGCACCTATATAATGTTTTCATGCTCTTGATTTTTCCATGAATTTATTATATGTTAATCAAATCATCAAAGATTTATATTATCATGCCATCTTTGACTCATCTTCTCTTGTGTTTCAGGATATACTCACGGGTAGGATGATTGGATGTGGTCGTGACAAGGGGGACCCCGGTATCTAAGACCGGTTTAGTCTTCATATGCTGGTGCGTCTTCCATTCCCTCTGGGCCAGTCTCTCTCTTACATGTGGCATCTTCGGTTATGTCATCTTTATCTACAGAAGATGCGCAGAGTTTTTCCTTAGTCTCCTTCTAGATCTACCTTTTAGTAGTTCTTTATTTAAGTTGGCTCATTTTGATATATGGGGTCCCAGTCGTGTCCTTGACCATCAGGGGCACATGTTTTATCTCGTAGCTGTCGATGATTATTCTATTTAAGTCATGGATTTTTTTGGGAAAACAAGATTGAATGTAGTTGTCATTTAATCTTATTTTGTGAAATAAAATATATCTTTTCTGCTACGATTAAACATGTTCACTCTGATAATACCTTGGAATTTTGTACTACTCCATTATCCTAGTTCTTCGGGTCTTATGGCATTATACATCAAACACCTTTCCCCTACACTTCAAAGCAGAATGATATTGCATAATACAAACACCATCATCTTCTTAATGTGACCATGATTCTTCTCATTCATAGTCGTGTCCCCCATTCCTTCTGAGGGGATGTTGTTATTACTACGTGTTATCTTATCAACCAGATGTTGTCCTCAATGTTAAGTGAAAAGACCCCCTTTTCGATTGCGTTTTCCGATAAGGATCATTTATCCCTAACACCTAGGTCTTTGGTTTAGTTGATTTTATGCACCATGTGACTCTGGTCGTAACAAGCTCTCTCCCACAACTATCAAGTGTGTATTTGTGGGATACACTCGGATCCAGAAAAGGTACCACTGCTTTGATCTGGTTAAACATAAGTACATTAGAGTTGATGTCATTTTCTTTGAGTCGATCATGTACTTTATTCCTACATGTGACAGAATGACCACCTCTGAGACCGGTGAGGAGGTTTACATACCCCCTCCTACTACATCACCGCCTTCTCCTGTGGTACCTCCTACACCACCACCTCCACCTCCGACTGTAGTTGCTCCTCCGCCCCTACCACCGAGTATTTTGGCTTAAATTTTGTCACATTTTTACATTCACATGCTCCCCTTTGCACCCTCTGCTGATGGGCCTTTCCCATCATCTGGCACGTGCCACACATGTTTTGAGCAAATTATTTCTATTGATGGCACTGGTGATTTCTCTATGCAGCAAGCTACTTTATAAGATGAGCATGTGCCTTCACATGAGGATATTTTACAAGTTATAGAGGATACATATGGACGTGTCCATTGCTCTCTGAAAGGGTTTCAGGAGGTTTGTCGCGGGTATATCAGTTGTATAGATCCCACGGACATACCAGTAGGTTATGTGCAATAGTCACTGATGTTTAGCCATGGAGGAGATGGTCGTCCTACAGAGGCTTTTGTGGTTGGATGCAAATATGCGTTTACAGTGATGCACCGTGTATATGGCAGTGTTGATCGCTACAAGGGTGTGCACATGGTTCATGGGTTCACCCAAACTTATGGGGTGGACTATCATGATACTTTCTCTCTTGTGGCATGCTATTCTATACTATGGATTCTTCTCTCTGTTGCAGTTATATGGGTTGGTCCTTGTCCCAACTTGATGTGAAGAATGCATTCCTCTATGGTAACTTGTAGGAGGTAGTCTACATGCATCGACCACCTGAATTCGTTGCTGAGGGGGAGTGTCAAGACAGTTTGTAGACTTCATAAAACTAACTATCTCTCGAACGTGATAAAGCAGTATGGCTTCACGAGATCAACTGCAGATTGTTCAAAGGACTCGTTTGTTATATTGGTCTATGTTGATGATATCACTGTTACAAGAGATGGTGTGGAGGGTATTAGTGTGATCAAGGAGTTCCTTGGACAACCGTTTGTCACCAATGACCTTGGCGAGTTACGATACTTCCTAAGGCTTGAGTTCGCTAGGAACCAACGAGGTCTAATAATGACCCATAGGAAGTATGTTATTGATCTCCTCTCAGAGACAAATATGGCAGAATGCAGACATGTCACTACTCCTATGGATCCCAGCATGAAGCTATAGGATGATAAAGATGGAGTAGACAAGAGGCGATACATGGGGCTAATCGGCCAGCAGCTCTATCTGACCACCACCATGTCAGACATTTCTTTTATTATGAGTAGAGTTAGCTAGTTTACGAAGCAACAGAGACATGCACATATGGATGCAATTCACATGGTTATGAGGTATCTGAAATCCTTTCAGGTATTGGATTGCTCTTTAGTAGAGGTACATCCCTTGTTATCACATCATTTGCAGATGCAGACAATGCATGATGTCCCAAGGATAAGAAATCTACCTCCAGCTTCGCAGTGTCCATAGGGAGCTCTTTGATGTCATGGAAAAGCAAGAAGCATACCGTGGTTGCCAAATCTAGTGCAGAATCATAGTACAATACAAAGCCGTGACACTAGAAAGCACTGAGATGATGTGGGTCAGATCCTTTTTGACTGACTTAACCATTAACACGCCTCTTCCCATACATCTATAATGCGACAATCAAGCAGCTTTTTTCATTGCCAATAATCCTGCCTTCCATGAGAGGACAAAGCACATTGATGTAGATTGTCACTATACACGTGACATTATTCAAAATGGCTTTATCTCTACTCCCCACGTCTGCTCAGAGGAACAACCAACGGACGTTTTCACCAACATTCTAGCCAAAGGGCCATTTCAAAGATATTCCAAGCCGAGCGTGATTGACATCTATGCTCCATCTTGAGGGCGAATCCTGAGAGTTGTTTTTATCTTGTCATGTTTTATGTATTTTGTTTTCTTTCTGTCTCTATAATGTAATTTGCCCAACATGGTTTCTCCTGAGCCAGACGAATAAACAATTCCGTTATTTTCTTTCCACAAATATCAATCATAGAGATCAACAATCACAAATTAGATCCACAAAACAAATAAACTAAAAATTACTTCATAGTGCTTCAGAACCTGAATCATGGGCAGAATTTGCATAATCTGATCAAGCTGGAATACCTCCAGAGGTAGACAGTTGTATATCTTTCTGCACAAGAAGAATCATGGTATGTTATGCATTTATAAATTCATTTTTGTTTGTGTGATAACTCATACCGATCAAACACAGAGAAGAAAAACAGCAAAGATTTAAAAATGATGCATATTTTTGTGTTGAGAGGACTGACATTCTTTCTTGCATCTGTGGTATTATTTCCTTCTAGTGGCCTTTTTCTGCGAAAACATTCAGTACCACATGAACAGTTTGACTTTACTTGACTACTGATTGCAGTTTCTTCATCCAAGTCTTTACATCCCCATGTGTACTTTACATATTTACGCAACTTGTTGGAATAATAAAATCATAAGTTAGTATAATCAATGCAGGTTACACCAATAACATAAATTTTAAATAATACCTTATCCCAATTATGCTGAGCTCGGCGTCGGGCAATAATACCACGAAAAAAGGTGTCCTCATTACGAAGCTTTTTACTTTGGCGTTCACACTGCAGATTGAGGGTACATTATTTAATGTTTTAAATAATGCTATTAAAGAACTGTAAAATGGAAATAAGCAAGGATATGATAAAGTGCATCTAAGGAAGTTCCAAGATAGAAATGCCTAAAAGATGGATCTGAGAAAGAGGCAAGTCATAGGACTAGAAATTCACCAGCTTCAACTGCACTCCCTCTCTCTCTCTCTCACTTAGTATGAAAGGGAAGATTACTCCACACTAGTTTTCATCTAAAATATACGAATAGAAGAATGCTCCCTTACAAGCCAAGTAGATTTCTACAACACCAAGTATATCCTAGTAAAGATCATGCATTAAAGACTGCCATCACCTCTGTAATTTGATAGTTCTTCTCAACAAGTGGATGACTTTGATAGTCGAGTGACCTGGCATGAATCCGAACTGGTTTTCTTTTACATTGGAAACTTGCATCAACCTTCTTTCGAACAAATGTTCCCAATTTTTCATAGTGTGACTCATCAACTTGATACCTCTGTAATTTGAATAATTTTGAATGTCTCATTTGTTCTTATAAAGAGGCATCACGATGCTTTTCCTCCAATATTCATGCATTTTCTTGCTTCGCCAAATAACATTGAATAAATTTGAAGGCAAATCAAACTACGCTCACCTAAAACTCTCCAAACTTCTATAGGAATGTCACCAGGTCCTAAACCTTTCCTAGGTCTCATAACCTTCAAAGCATCCTTTACTTCCTTTGTATTCGTCTATAGCTTGAACGATTCCAGTAACTTTCACTACTAGCTAGATCTCCCAAATTGATCTCGATATTTCTTTCCCTCTCTATATCCTTTTGAGTAACAAGCACGCGACCTTCCTCATCCTTAGTGCATCTCTCTTGAGAAAGGTCTTTGGTCTTTCTTTCTCTTGATTTAGCCAACCCGAATATATTCTTTTGACCCTCCTTAGCGTCGGGATTTTTGTATAAAACTTCATAAGCCTTTGACTTAGCTTTGCTTATAGCCTTCTTTGCTTCTCTATTTTGTAGTTTGTGACAGTTCCATCTGTTATATCCTTAGACATAGCTTTAAAGTATGCTCTTTTAATTTTGAGCTTCTTTTGCACCCCTCCACTCCACCACCAAGCCACCTTTTGGCGTGGAGCTCATTCCTTTTGACTCGCTTAGCATCTCTTTGGCCACCCTTCAGATACAAGATGTTACCACCTCTCACATCTCGTTTGCATTTTTATTACAATACCAAGATAAGTCTTCTAAAACCTTCTCCATGAAGCTTGATTGCTTCAATTGAAGATTCCACCATCTAGTTTTGGTGATCTTGGAAACCCTCCTTTTCTTTACCAATCTTTTTATTTGCACATCCATGACTAACAAGCAATGTTTTTTTTTAGGCTCAAAAAAGGGGGATACACTCGCTGGTGCTCGCCCCAAAAATATATTAAAGTAAAACTGAAAAAGAAGAAAAATACTTACAGCGGGGAGGTGGGGAATAGGAGAGCAGAAAGAGATTAGGCATACAAGATAAACACCCGCCAGATAGGTGCCGTTACACAGTTAAATACACCAATCGGAAATAAGTCTATTAGCCAAAATGTGAACGTTCTCCCGATAGAATCGCATGCCCGAGAAAATAGCGTCGTTCCTTGCACGCCAAATGGACCACAGCCGCGCGATAGGGCTCTACACATCAGCTCTGGCTCTCGTCCTGTTCGACCAAAGGAGCTCGCAAAAGTCTTCAAGATTGTCCGCACGAGCCCAAACCACATCGTCCCAGACCCCCGCAACCAAGGAACACCGAAAGAAGAGATGATCGGCAGTTTCGTCGTCAACCCCGCAAAGATGGCAAGTGGCACTAGTCTGGGGGAAGAACTTGGTGCAACGATCCCGAGTCATTAATCGCCGATGACGGAGTAACCATAAGAAGATGGCAATGCGCTCCGGCAAGCGCAAGCCCCAGAAGAAAGCACAGTCGCGCACAATAGAGGAAGATAAAGGAGGCGGGGGAGAGAGAAGAGCCCTGTAAGCCTTCCGAGTGGAGAAGGCCCCGTCTTTCCAATGCCAATGATCCCGCTGCACAGAGGGCGAAGCCGCCGAATTGAGAGCCTCCATCATCAAAGCGAAATCAACCACCCGCTGATCAGATAAGTTCCCAGAGAACCGAGGGCACCACCAGACGTCAGACCAACATTCCGCGGCAGTTGCGAGCCTATTCGAAGCAAGTGCAAACAATCTCGGGAAACGCACCCGAAGAGGGCCTCCCCCCAACCAGTCATCCATCCAAAACTTGAAGGATTCCCCCGTCCCAAGCACCGGGGAGAAGAGCGCAAGGTTCCGCAGTAAAGTAGACGAGACGCTGCGCCAGAAATGTGAAGAATGAAATTGCAAGGCCCCCCGCTGCATCCCGAACCAGTCGCTGCCCAAGAACACACGAAGGACGTTGGTGAAGAAAGAATCGTCCTTGCCCCATATTCTAGCCACCCATTTGAGAAGAAGAGCGTCATTAACCAGGTCCAATCTCCGAACACCAAGCCCACCGAAGCGCTTAGGCAAGGTCACAACATCCCAAGCGACAAGATGCATCCCCCTACCGCGCCCATCCTTGCGACCCCATAAAAAGCGACGCATACACCTCTCCAGGCGTAAGCGAATCCCCACAGGCATTCTACGCACCGAAAGGAAATAAACCGGAATAGAAGATAGCACGGATTTGAGAAGGATAAGGCGACCACCCCGAGAAAGCAGGGTGGCCTTCCAACCCGCAAGGCGCGCCTCCACCCGCTCCGTGATAGCCCGTCAATCCGCAGAATGGGCCCGCCCCAACGAAAGAGGAATACCAAGATAAGCAAATGGGAGCTCCCCAGGCGCAGAACCAAGCGGCCGACCACATTCCTCCGCCTCCGAGGGCGACATGCCAAAAGGCACGACGTTGGATTTGGAGGCATTAATCGACATCCCAGATAGTTCACAGAAAATAGCAAGAGTATTGGCCATACCAGACACCTCCTCCGGACCGCCCTCAATGAAGCAAATCGTATCGTCAGCGAACTGAATCAATGGCACGCAAACATCTCGCTTGCGAAAGCCATTAGTAAGACCCGCATCAATGACGCGGTCGACCATACGCGCCAGCACATCCGAAGCCAAGACGAAGAGGAGAGGCGCCAGGGGGCATCCCTGGCACACCCCCCTGCGAGGCTGAAAAGAACCACCAACCGGCTGCCCATTAATTAACACAGAAAGCGACACCGTGGAGACGCATCTGCGCATCCAAGCAATCCATAAATTTGGGAAACCCCGTCTACTCAAAGCCGACCATAGGAAGCGCCAGTCGATGGAATCATAGGCCTTGGCAAAATCGATTTTCCAAAGGAGCCCCTTCCTCTTTTCTTTCTTCCAATCGGCCACCATTTCCGACGCGACGACGATGCAATCCGCGATATGCCTCCCTTTAATGAAAGCCGCTTGAAGGGGGGAGATAAGGCCCTCCAAAACCCGAGCCAAGCGAGTGGCCAGAGTTTTTGCCACTATAAGATAAATACCATTGGATACGGAAATAGGCCGGAAATCGTCGAAGCGCAACGCCGGGTCTTTCTTTGGAATGAGCACAATATTAGCCCGATTGATGCGGTCAAAGCCGAGGTTACCAGAACAGAATTCCGAGACAACATCGAAGACGTCCCCCGAGACAATCTCCCAAAAATCCCGATAGAAGGTGACGGAGAACCCATCAGGCCCCGGCGAAGAATCATGATTTAACGCCCAAACAGCTGCTTTAATCTCCTCCAAAGAAATGGGTCGAATAAGGTTCTCGGAATCTGCTTCCGATAAAGAAGGTGCACCCAACCCAAGCCAACGCCACCGACGCGGAGGGAGAGAAGAAGAGAGGCGTCTGAAGTGATCAACGATGGCGCTACCCATCTCCCTATTCCCGGCGTAGACAACGTCATTGATAGAGATGGACCGCATCATATTACAACGCCTCCGATTGCTAGCCGCCCGGTGAAAGAATGCCGTATTCGCATCGCCGTCTTTAAGCCATTTTTGGCACGAGCGCTGACGCCAGTCAATAGTTCTCTTCTTTTCCTCCTTCTGAACCCGAGCAAGAGCAGCATTGCATTCCCGAAGTTCGTCAGAAGAGAGTTCACGTAAATTCTCCGTGGAATCCAGATGCATGATTATCTCCTCCGCCTCGGCGTGCGCAGCATGACGCGCGTGCCTGGTATAAATTTTGAACTCAGCGAGTATTCTCTGCAGAGAAGAAAGCTTCTGATTAAATTTAGATGCCGCGGAGCCATAGACGGGGACATGAGCCCAATGATTCTGAACGATCGACCTGAAGTTAGGTTCCATTAACCAACATTTTTCATAGCGAAAAGGCCCCCGAGGGCATATGCCATCGCCAGAGTCCCAAATAATGGGAGAGTGATCCGAGAATGATCGGGGTCGAGATGAAACAGAACAAAGGGGAAAGGAATCCAAAGCCATCCCATTAGCCAAGAATCGGTCAATACGAGAGCGAGAGGAGCTATTCCGCCACGTGTATGAAATATCGCTCGAGACCATATTAAATAACGCCAAATCATCAAGCACGTCTAGAAAATCTTGTGAGCCAGGATCGCGGCCACCCCTGCCGCGAGGCCGATCGGAGGAGTGAATGGTGACGTTGAAATCACCCCCCAGAATCCAAGGAAGTCCCGCGAAAACATTAGCCGCCTCCCGCATGTCCTCCCATAATTCCCGTCGCAAAATATGGCACGTTGGAGCGTAGATACATGAGAACACCATCATTTCAGTTGAATCAACCCGGTTCAAAGCAACAGAAATCATGTGGCGACCGGCAAGCATGGAACTAAATGAGAACGAGCGTGATCGCCAAGTCACAAGGAAGCCCCCGACGGAACCAACCGCATTAACCGCGTGAAACTCGTCAAAAGGACCAGCACCAAATGATCGCCACGTATAATCATCAATATTTCCCAGTTTTGATTCTTGGATAAGAGCAACATCGCAACACCATTCAGATAATCTCGAGCCCAGGGAACGACGTTTGACCAAATCCCCGAGACCGCGTACATTCCAGGATAGTACATTCATTAAAAGAAACCACGGAGTTCGCCCCCAAAAATGCGACTGAACCAGGAGTTAACCACCAATCAGCAACCGCCGGAGTTCGGCCCCAGGTCATCAGCCCCAGGGCTTCCCTCACATCTCCCAAGGCCACGAACGCCCGCAGCCTCCGCCACCGCCTCCCTCAAAGAGGTGCAAGAGTGAGTCACCCGAGCCCCCTGGATATTAAGACCGCGCCTGCTGTACGTTGAGCCAAAGCGTCTGAAGGAAGGCCCCATCCCTCCGCCTGAAAGTTGAGATCCCGGAGGTCGAGGAGAGGAGGCATCGAGAAGAACATGGGTGGAGCGCACCGGAGTCCGTGGCGAATCAGAGCGCGCAGAGACCAAAGGAGGGCTATAATTCAGGCGTAAGGCCTCCACTTGAATGACAAAAGAGTCGGGCAAAGATGCCCGAGTATTCTGAAGAATGGCCCGCGGCCAAGATCCGAAATGCGCAGGTCCACCGACCCACCAACTGTGGAGATCCGCCGAGCAACCCGAATAACCAAACTGCAAAGCCGGAGCCGACCCGAACCGGGGGAAAATAGAAGTCGAATCGTCCTCGGGAACCCCCACGACAGGAAGTTCAGGAGACGAAACAGAATGATGCGGGCCCCCAAAAGTCGGCTCGAATGTTCCCATAACGTCAGCCATGCATGGCGACTCTTCGGAAGAATCAACAACACGCCCCACGTGGCACCTTAGAGACGAAGCGTCACGCTCCACGTGACAAGGCGGAGACAAAGCGAGGCACTCCCGCCCCATCCCGACACCGACCGCCATCGTGGAAAGAACCGGCACCTCGACCAGCTCCGGCGTGTCGGAAACCGCCGGGGAAGGGGTTATAACAGAAAGCTCAAGCTTGAACCTCCACCGGCCAATCTTAAGAGACCCGAAGAAGGTCCTACTAGTCGCATCTTTGAGAAAGCCAGAACTGCATTCAAGGAGAACCCTAATAGACTTCCAATCGGCCTCCGGAGCGAGGCCATCATCAAGGATCGAGAGAATGACCCCCCACCGGCGAAACGCTTTGTTGAGAACGGGAACAGTTCTAGACAGGAAGGGGACGCCTGTAATAGTTGCCAAGCACACCTCGGAGCTAGAAGAAGCGCCATCAGCCACGCAGGCTAGCCGCCAAAAGACCTGATCGTTAGAGCCATCAGCCAACAGCCTATCCCTCTGCTCCATGGATAGACCGCGCACGCAGCAGTGAGAAGAGTCCAGCAAGCACAGATCCCCAGAGAAAAGATGCCCTAGAATGACCTGAACGTGTGCCTTAACAAACACCCAGTCGACGTCGCACCGGCGTGCAACCCCGATGAGCACGAAGTGAGAAGAGGCGTGAATAACATCCTTCCCGCACGAAGGTGAACCTTGCACATGCAGATTCTGACCAGAGAAGACCTCCTTTGCCGAAGTAACCCCAGGCGCAGGCGAAGTTGCACCAAGATCCGAGCCGCCTTCCGCAGGCGTCGACTCAGCAGGAGGAGGACGATGAGACAGCTCCAAACCCTGAACCAGAAGACCCGCAGCAGAAGAACCCTCATGCGAAGGTCGGGAAAGAGGATCCACCACCTGCGCGAAAGAGCGATCCGAGACCTCCCGCCAAGCTAGAGGACCGGGATGGGAGCCATGCAACTGACGCACCGAGTAAGAGGCGGGAAGAATCCCAGACTGCACCGGCCGACGAAACGGAGCGCCCAGCAAGACGCGCGACGGTGCCCCGTATTCCCGCATGCAAAACAACGCGGAGGAAGAGGACATCGAGAAGCGAGATGTCCCCTCTCCCCGCACCAGAAGCAACGCTTGGCCGCCTTCTTGTGCGAAACCGTCGTCCATTCACCCTCAGCAGCACCGCCATGGCCATCGGCGGCTTCGGCATTGATGACCACGCCCTTTCCCTTCGCACCCAACGAGCAAGCCTCGAGCGCCGCCGCCCCAGCCACCGCTCGCGAACCGCCATCCGCGCCCCCTTCAACCTGCGCCACTCCCCGGTGGCCCTCGCCATAGTTGCGCTCGCCGCCCGCCCTCTCACTCGCACCGCCCGCCCTTGCACTCGCACCGCTCCCACTCCCGCTCGCCATCCCAACTTCGTGCCTAGTCTTTGGGATATTTTCACAACCCTAATTCTCTGCTATCCGAAACTTCCTCTCTCGCCGAGAAATGAGAGGATGCTAACAAGCAATGTTGGGTGGTCAAACTCTCTCCTGGGATTACTTTGCAATCTTTGAAACACAACCGATCTCTTCTCCTCAATGCAAAGTAATCTATCAGTGTTCTAGTCGAGACACTCTTATAAGTAATAGAAAAAATCTCTAACAAAGTGCATTTAGTAGCTCTTCAAGAAACACTCTCTTCATAATGGCTTTCATAACATCTCTTATAAGTGCATTTAATATGTGTGTTTAGTGTAACAGTTTATGATTTTTTCATAGAAAACACTCTCTTCAAGAAAAACACATAACGAACTCAAAAAAATATGACATCGGCACTGACATTGTACTTTTATCAGACATGATCAAAGTACCGATACCCTTTTTCGGTACGATAGTAGCCAACAGAAGTGCATTTAATAGCTCTAGAGGAGAGCTTGTCACTACCAAGGGTCAGAGGATGAACAAAGACTACAAAACCAAAGGCACAAGGTGTTAGAGAGAAGATATCCTTTTCGGGAAAGCAATCGAAAAATAAACCTTTTCTACTAACACGGAAGACAACATACGATTGATGAGGTAGTAAGCAGTAAGGACAACATCTCTCTAGTAAGAGTGGGGAGCATTACAATATATAAGGAGATTCCTAGTAACATCAAGAATATGACAATGTTTATGCGATAACACTATTTTATTGAGAAGTATAGGCACATAAGGTCTGATGGAGATTACCAAGAGACTTGAAGAATTGAGTGAGTTGAGAATTACAAACCTCTAAAGAATTATCAGAGCAAATATACTTAATAGTATCAAGAAAAAGATTCTTTACTTCAATGATGAAAGTTTGCATACTAAAATCAACATAAACTTGTTTTTCAATAGAAAAACCCAACAAAGTTTGGAAAAAATCAACAAGACAGAAAATGTGTCCATGCTAATCAAATTTTGATTAGGACCCCAAATATCAAAATGTAATAACTTACATGAAGAACTACTGCTACGCTTCTCACGACTAGGAAAACTAGTACGATGATGCTTCTTAAGCTGGCAAGCCTCACATTGAAAAGTAGGCTGATATGGAATTTGTGGGAGGATTCTGCACAACTTCTGTAGAGGAAGATGCCCTAAGCGAAGGAGCCTCATATATGGAGATACTGATCCAGTAGGAATAACGGATATGCATGTATAAGAAGACTAAACCAATCTGTAGGGACCTCATTGCTTGTGGCCACATGAAATCACCCTATCCATGAATATATCTCGAAACAGAAGAGATGGGTAAAAAATGGCACGACAATTCAGATCCTTGATAATCTGATTGATAGACAATAAATTCATAGAAAAGTTGGGTGCATATACCATACTCTGCAGATGCATTAAAGGTGTCAACTAAATCTCTCCCTTTCATATAATAGGAGAATGTCTCCGATTGTTAATGACTATAAATAGACTAAGGTAAACGGAACTATAGGATGTGCATTGTTCTCTGTCATCGCAGAGATGATGAGATGCTCCAGTGTTTATGTTTCATTCTGAAATATTTACCCCGTGGTAAGTGGTAAGTGCATACACTGTACTTGAGGTTTTGAAAGAGGTTGCAATGTCAGATGAGGTCGGAGGAGCACAGGTAGAACCGGTGGAAGAAGCCATAATCTCCCCCAGACGGGAGACACGGTCATCATACTTCTGATTGGTAGAAATGGTAGTTGGCTTAAACTGCTCAACAACACGAGCAGATGCAGGACGACCATGCTTCTGAAGCATGTATTATCAGAGTGCCCTACACAGTTGCAATATATGCACAATCAACTTCAATTCCATGTTCGGAAATAATGTGGTCGAGGGCATTCACCTCCACCAAGGACACCGCGTCCTTTGAACTGAGCCGAACCTCCTCCACTGCGAGGTGCGACAATAAAAAATGAGGTATGAGTAGTAATTGCAGGGGACACCATCAAGGTTGCAGGAAGCGGTAGTCGGTACTCGGTCGGCGGGGTCACTGACTAAGGATTAATCGGTAGTCGGGCGATTAATCAGATTTAGTCGGTCATTAGTCGATTTTGAATTTTTAAATTATTTTAAAAATATAAATCACATTTTATATACATATTCTTATATATTTACATTGATTTGTACATTTTATATACTATCATAATGAAATAAAAGAAGTAGTTGTCTTTAAATATAATATTAAGCATATTAGAATAAGTTTGCATTTAAAAAAATCGAAAAACTAAAAAATTAAAAAATCTCTATGTAAAAATCGGCCTTGTAGTCGGCCGACTAGGCCGACTAGTCGGCACGATTAGTCGAGTTGACCGACTAATGGTCGACTAGGCCTAGTCGAGTCGGCTACCCCACCGACTCGACTAGTCGGGCCGACTAATCGGTCTAGTCGGACGACTTTTACAACAGTAGACACCATGATCCTGCTCACTATGTTGTAAGCCTCCTCCATAGGAGGTATAGAAGCACCAGTGAGGAGGTAACTGTGTGGGGCAACATATTAGGGATCAAGAGCCGCGAGAAATACACCCACTATTATAGCATTCTTGTATGTCATCAGCTTCTCGATACTCGCATTCAGAGCATGAAGTTGTGGAGCGTCTCTAACATGCCTCATCGCTAGGAGTAGAATACACAAAGAGGATGACCAACCTGCTTTACGGTGAAGATGTTATGCTAAAGCTGAATGATTTTCTTCTCATTCCTCCGTTGAGAGTATGTGGCGACGGGCATGTCACACATTGCCTTATCAGTAGGCTGATGAAGAATATCATTGGCTATCTTTGTGATAAGGGTATCAGAGATCCATACACACGCCCATGAGTTGTCTTTCTTGCACGAAGCGTTCACCCCAATCTTGCCGGCCGACTCAGGTTGCGTCATGATAATTCCTTGTCGTTGCTCTCCATGATGCTCATGAACTGCATAGCTCACAATTCTTAGTTGATCCCATCCATCAGGACAATGGGCACGAGACCTTTGAAAGCCCTAAAGGAGAATATATCGACCTTGGTTTCTGCAATGACAAATGAAGGAAACCGGAAAGGATGTGCCCGGAGAGGTAAAACGATATGATTTTGTCTACACAATCATGCAAGGAGCATGCTGTGTATGTAGACTCATAACATAATCTTTCCCATCATCCGTGGTGGTGCTCTAGGGGGGAAAATTGGATTTAGATGACCAAGTCCAACCGGGATTGGACCAAAATCAAGGAGAAAGAGCGTCGAGACGTATTATAGGAATTTAACAAGATGTAAGAGAACTAGTGGGGCTTGGAGAGGTTCAGTGTTAGGGGACCACAAATGGCGTGCGGTGTGGCCACGAGTGTCGTTAGGTGATGTTGGGCAGCGCTGCACATAACTCAAGACGACGCGAAAGGGTGGCGCACTGCTCGAGGCGATGCAGAAAAGGTGGTGCACATTCTAAGGCAACACGAACGGGGAGGTTCACTGCCCAAGGTGACAGAGAAGAGGGCCAACATGTGGGGTTAGGGTTTTGAGGGCACTAGGGCTCTGGTCTAAGATCGTTGCTCTATGAAATAAATGAGATGTTTATTCTGTAGACATAAGGCTCTTTTTAAAGTGAAAACCCTAAACGGAAAATAACCAATGAGAAAATTACATAAAAAGGAAACAAGAAACAAGAAATACATGAATACTATTTCCTATAACGAATTTGATTGATATACTTAGACATAATGCCATAAAATCGAGGTTTTAACATATTATGTTCCCAAGTTATCAGCCGGAGTTGCATAAATGCTTTTGATTTAGATAATGCTTTAGGATATTAGGATTCAAGTTAACATGCACATGATAATTTATTGTGACCATAAAGCAACAATAGTCTTGCTAACAATCTTGTGCAACATGATCAAACTAATCATGTGTAGATTATTAAGTATTTCGTTCGGTAGAAGATTGATGCATATCTACTTTGCCTTCCTATCATTAATTTGACGAACAATTGGCAATCTTTCCACAACGTGATGAATGCAGGAAAAGTCTTGATTGTCATATATGCCCAAGTTGAGAGAAATTGTTAAGTGTTGTGCATCTTAAATGCACATCGGATGTGGGTCAATTTAATCCTTCACCTTGTTAAATAATTAATACAATCATTATAGATTAATAAGAGGAATAGCTGAACTTTATCTGCCTACGACATAGTACGCCAAAGATCCCCCTATGTAGTTTTTCCCTTCCACTGAGAAGGCTTTCCATGTAAATACTCGTGTTCATGTGGTCAAGGTTGCAGAAAGCGGTAGTCGGTACTCGGTCGGCGGGGTCACTGACTAAGGATTAATCGGTAGTCGGGCGATTAATCAGATTTAGTCGGTCATTAGTTGGTTTTGAATTTTTAAATTATTTTAAAAATATAAATCACATTTTATACATATATTCTTATATATTTACATTGATTTGTACATTTTATATACTATCATAATGAAATAAAAGAAGTAGTTGTCTTTAAATATAATATTAAGCACATTAGAATAAGTTTGCATTTAAAAAAGTCGAAAAACTAAAAAATTAAAAAATCTCTATGTAAAAATCGGCCTTGTAGTCGGCCGACTAGGCCGACTAGTCGGCACGATTAGTCGGGTTGACCGACTAATGGCCGACTAGGCCTAGTCGAGTCGGTTACCCCACCGACTCAACTAGTCGGGCCGACTAATCGGTCTAGTCGGTTGACTTTTACAACAGTGCATGTGGTTCAGTCATTTGCATGTTTTTCTACATAGCTGATCTTGGAACTACTTATTTCCCCATTTGAATTGGCTTTCTTAAATTATATTTAGTAGTATTGTATTCTTTCCATGTTAAGAGATCACGAATGAGAATACACTTAACCCTTCAGTTTTATTTATGTAACTTATTCATCCTTTATTCCAAAGTGACATGAAAAAAGTCCTTAGCTTTAGTAGAAGTCTATGGATTTGTGTGAAAGAGATTTAGTTGTAGTATTGAGAAATAAACCTTGTAAAATAAGAAAAATATGCCGATTCTCTTAGTGATAAGGACGGTTTGCGCTCGAAATATATGGAGCAGTCATGAAAGACGTGATAAGATTCCATCACTTCACAACATTATGTATGGAATGACAATTGACTTAGATGTGCTTAGTGCAGTCATGAAAGACGTGATTTGAAGCAATGTGTGTAGCTGACTTGTTGTAGAGGATACTAGGTAAAGGAATGGCCATTAAAAACCTATGTTCTCCAAGGAAGTAGACCATCCTCGTGATCTCACAAGTAGTCTACACCATTGTTTTATATTTAGTTCTGCACTAGACCTGACAACCATAACAGGTTTCTTGTTTAGTCCACTAACTAGATTGCCACCATCAATATTTTGTTGTTGACTGCATCAGGTAAATTAGCATAATCCGCATACGTGTCTATAGAGTAGAAAATGACTTTTGCCAGGTTAATCCTTTAAGCACAGAAGGACAAGGAGAAATTTATTCCAATGTCCATATCCAAGCTTATATATAAATCGATTTTGGCCTGCTAATAAATATGATATATCACGTCTACTCCTATGTCTCAATTTTTCCTCAAATAAAAAAAAACTAGGCTCTGATATTCCGCCGGAACGGAGGAAGGCTTGCAAAGTAACCCAGTTTCATTCAAGATATTTAGGGAATATTTGTACTAGGAAATATATAGGCCAATTAATTCTTTTGTTCTCTTCTTTTCTTTCTCATGCGATCCAATCTTCTTTTCCCCATCCTTTCTTTAGCCCTCAAATCACGACTCTAATCCTTCTCTGTAGTCTGATTTTATACTAGATGTGTTCTTCATGTGCACGCTTTCTGCATTTACAAATATCCAAACCACCGTGAAGCAAATTTATCTTCGAATTTATGCCAGCAAGCTGTTTTCATCCCTCTGACACTTCTTGTTATGGTTGCCCATGTCAGCATCGTACTTTCTGCTAGAAATATCCTTTGTGTCTTTCTTATTAATAGTTAGATTAGATGACCATATGCGTTGGATCGTCATCCTTAGGCTTTAAAAAAATAAAAAATGACATGCAAACGTTAGCTTCTTAGTTTGTGCATGAAACATCCTTTGCACACATGTGATAGTAAAAAAACTCATATTTAAATGACAAGACATGCATCACTGCTGTTCTATAATATGTGCTCTTCACTTGCACGGATATCGCGTCTATACGGTGAGCATCAAAAGCTTTTTCCCATGCTAACAACCCTACGTTGATTCTCTAATGTTGCTAAAATAAAGGAGAGTAATCCAACCCAAATCTCATGACCTAATCACCATATTCCATAAAAAAAATAGTACATGCTGTAGCACAGGATTTTGACTAAGTAGATGCTACTGGTCTGTATTTCATGCTCAACAATATTAGCTGTCTTCCTCTCTCATTTTTATAAGTCTATTTCTTCAATTTATGTCTTGAAGGTATTTGCCAATGTCTTAGAAGAAAAATAATAGAACAGTGTAGCAATTACTACTGAGAGCTGGCATAATGAATATCTACAGGAAAAAGATAAAGAACTGAAACATATTAAATAGCACATGATACCTGTAACATAAGATACAAAAATATCGCAGCACTTATCGCATAAACACCTCCAACATCCGCAAGAAAACCCACTGAAAGAATGAAACCATCAATGGGATATGTTACAGAAAACACACCAAATAGGTGAACTCCAATGATTTTTTTAAAAAAAAGGAACGTGAAGTGCAATATAAGAAATTTTCTTTGGCAAACATGCTTAGGGATGTGACGAGGTAATTGTCAGAACACATTTCATCCCGAGATCTTTGATAAGAATGTACCTTTGAAATTGAAGGAAAATACTATAAAGCTATAGTGAGACTTTATGTGCCTTATGGTAGTGAATGTTGAGCAGTCAACGGCATGCCCGTATTGAGATGAAAATGATCCAGTGGTCGTGTAGCTACATAACGAAGGATAGGATTTGCAAAGAGTATTAGAGAAAAGGTTGTTGCAACATCGATAAAAGATATATGAGTTACTCAGCCAAGGTTGTTAGGGCACATGCACATGTCATTAGTACTTCAATCCAAAGGTGAAGAAGGATCAGCGAGATCGAACACATTTTTGGAGACTATTAAGAAGTGTTGAGAATAGTGAAGGGTAGAGTCAGCCGAGTAATTTGGATCTTGAGGAAGATTCATCTATTGTGTAGTATAGGGCCATGTGTTTAGTTCCATATTGTCTATTGCCAGAGCAGGGTATAAATGAGGCATATATATTGGTTTTGAACTATAGGTTCCAATGAGAAGAGTTACTAAAAAACATGGCTACTCGGCTGCTTCTCCCATGATCATCCCCGTTGTCCCAAACCATGTAAATTAATGATTGAAGTATCTAAAGACACATTTTAGATACCAAATACATCAATTCTTTGGATTTGTTGAAACATTAATTATCTTTTCTCCTTTTTATTTATTCTCTTTTATTTCTGTCTCCATTATGTAATTTTTCCAACAAGTTTCTCCTCTATATAAGCGAACCATAGGGCCTCATGAACAAGCAACTTATTATTTTCTCTCCAAATAGTATCAGAGCGACGGTCCTTATAAAGCCTTGAACTTGTCCATCTCTCGGATCATGTGTCATAAGACCCGGCTCGTTAAGAGGAAACCAACAGAATTTGTTTCCTGTGAGTCGAACTTCATTTCGAATAGTTATGATTTTTCGAATAAAAAGAAGTAAGAGGCTTAAGAAAACATTAACCCCAATGATTATTATTAAGGCTATTTAATCATAATTAAGGAGACTAATAACATATAAAGGACCACTAATCACCATTAACAAACACTAATCAAGGATTACTGAAAGATAATCATGATTACCGAAAGTTACGTACGATTAGTGTTAATTAAGCGTCAGTAACGAATTTAGAAGCTTCTGGAAGGTTCTAATCTAAGCCCTAAGTTTAAGGATAAGCCTTGGCAAAAAAACATGGGTCGCTAACCGCGACTAAGAGTTAAATCATGGTTTACTAAGCATGGTTAGCGATTTTCTGAAGCCTATAAATAGCTCCCATACCCATTCATTCTCTACAATTTCTACTACCACCACTACCCTGAGGGCTAGGGTGGAGAGGTCGAGAGGAGGAGAGGGAGGCAGGGAAGAAGTGCTAGCGAAGTGTTGCCGGGAGGAGGAGGAGGAGGATTGTGTGATTCTCTCCTAGTTGGCTTCGTGTAGGAGGTAAGTAGCTCAAACTTGAGCCAGGTTTTCGATTCATCTTCCTTTCTGATTCGTTTTTAAAGGTTATGGAGAGAACCTTAAGCGCATCACAGAAGCATGAAGAACACATTATATGCAATCGGGAGCGACTAGTCGCACTAGTTGCTCGGTGCAACTGAATTTTAAAAAATTTAAAGGATGAAACCACATGAACTGAAAATATTTCTCGAATCATTTCATCTAAACCACAAAGTAGATATCGGAATACCTCTTGAAGTGTGGTTGCGACTGTGTCTCTAAAGTAAGAGATCTTCTGTATCAAGTCCGATCCAACGGAGGAGACACTTGCGAGCGCGTTGATGAAAAGTGTGGGTCCTCGCAATCCAAATTGATAATCCAAGTGGCGAATCTCCTAATCTCATCACATGATATTCGACATCTTCTTCACGAGCGAGGTACACCGAAGGAGACAGAGACCCACGAGTGGTTGAAGCGGCGACACAACGGTGTGGCGACGACGACGGTCCTCTCTAAGGTTTAGGGTGGGCGACCATCTAAGAGAGAGGGAGAGGAGACGTGTATAGTGATGATAAAGAGAGAGAGAGAGAGATGCTATTCAATTGTTGTCTAAAATGAAGAGCTAGGGTTGCCTCTTCTTTTATAATATTTTGGGTGTCCATGAATTACAATCCATAGAAAACACAAAATCAATTGTTGAGATTGATTTGTGTTTCTTTCAATGACCATGATTTTATTGTAAAAATACAACATTTAATTTAATTAAATTTAATATATATTGAATAACAATCAATATAAATTGATTTCAATTAAATCAATCAATCTGGGAGAAATAGGAATGAAGCAAGCCTCCTTCCATAAGGGAGTGGACGACCACTAATCCAATTAGGACTTGGTGGCCATCCACACTCCCCATTTGGAAGGAATCCTCCTCCTATTTCATGAAATCAATTATTCCATGGTTTCTCCATAATTTTACAACAATATTTGTTGTGAATTATTTCACAAAAATAATTCCAAATTATTTTGTGAAATATCAATCATGCCATTGGAAATCTGTGAATCGCATTCATAATCCAAAACAAAATGTAAATTATATTTTCAATTAATGTTCAATATGAATCCAATTCACATCAACATTTAAATTGTAAATATATTTACAAATAGCTCTCTCTAATATATTATAAATCACATTTATAATATATGTGATTAATATGGATAATGCTATCCACATTATGCATATCCATAATAACTAAATCACATTTAATTATATATTCTCATGCATCTAAATAATATGAATCAAATTCACATGATTCATGATAATTAAATCATCTTTAATTATCCATTTCTCATTGGTTGGACACACATTTATCAATGGAATTATTTTTTAACTCTTTCAAGAATAATACGCTTTCTTTACGGATACTTGGAGATAAAGACATGACGATTGTATATTCCGCGTATAGTGACTTGGATATTGAGATCACATCTTAAATCCATATCTCAAAGACCTCCCATAGATGTTTGATTAAATCAAAGTCGTAAATCTAATATTCTCATTATATCTGAATCACATTTAGATCACTATCCAATATTTGGACTAATATTAGATTATTTCTCTACTGAGAGGAGTCACTAAAATCCAGGCATGTTTCTTCACTCCCTCGGAATGGAAGCGTTATGATTAAATAATCGTTTATGATAACATCACCCTCAGGTATTCCTAATACATGTATATCTTGCATACTGGAAGACCTAGAATAAACCCGAAGATATAGATCAATTTTACACTGTCATCTTCAGAATTTTATCACTAAGTTTCTCATTAGGTCATTGGGAGTTCATATTGATCATGTGGATAAGAGAGACGAAAGAGATATCTATTCCATAAGGCTAGGGTCTCTGGTATAGAGAGAACATCCTATAGAGTACAAAAGAAAAAATACATAAATACCCCCGAGGGGTTACAAAACCCGAAGGGGTAAGGGTTACGGAACCCGAAGGGTTACGAACATGAATGTAAGTATAATAAATCTAACACTCCCCCTCAAGTTGGAACATATATGTCGATCATGCCCAACTTGGATACTAAGTATATGAGGCGCTTCCTTGGAAGAGCATTTGTGAAGATGTCTACAAGTTGAAGTTCAGTGGAGATGTGTGGAGTGTCGAATCGTCCTCCTCGTACTGCATCACGAATGAAATGACAATCAAATTCAATGTGTTTTGTCCACTCATGGAGAACTGGATGAGTCAAATTCCTAAGTAGTACCTAGGATTTACTTAAATACCCAGGTTCTACAAAATGTTTTTTTACTCAAAAACTACAAAGGTGTCGCATGTTCAACATGCGACACCTGAAAAGTTTTTTTTACTTAGAAACTATAGGAGTATCGCATCTTCAATATGCGATATGTGTAGATCTCCCTGGATCTGTTCCCCGATAGTTCCAGGACATTTCTCACATAGCGCACGTTCAACATGCGCTATATGAGAAAGTTCCTGGAACAATTCCAGGGAGTTTCTCATATAGCGTATGTTCAACATGCGCCATATGAGGTTCTCCCTGGAACGAATCAGGGAGTTTCACATATGTCGCATGTTCAACATGCGATATATGAGATAATTCCTGTAAATTGACAGGCCAGGTCTGGAGATAGAAGATCATCTTTTGGTCGTTAGTCTTCTTAGGACAAGAGACCAAACAAGAGCAAAGATGAACCTTCTCTTCTGCCAGACTGAGACCGTAGCTGTCAATTTATGTGGCACTTCCTACTCAAGTTATGTGCTTCTTTCATGTCGATGAACACACAATCAAAAATGTCTCCACAACCAGAAGACACTCACAAAAGATTTATATTGATGCAGAAAGACAGTCACATAATTTACATATATTGAATTGTCCACGGATATACACTTTCATTTTTGTATCACATTAACAACTACAAGGTTTACAACTCAACGCTTTCGCCTACGCTGCTATGTTATCGTTGAATCACGAGGATGGAAGGGTAACAAACGGTTCTCCTCGTCTATCATGTTGATTTGCGAGGGCCCAGCAACGTCTTCGTCGAAAGTTGGCATCGGTGGCGGCGTGAGCGTGCAGTAAGTGGGTTGTGGTTCTCTGGCGTCTAGTCCTTGCTTCAACGGCACCTGCGGTGTTGGCATCTCGGCACGTGGTCGCTCGACAACCGATGTGACGAAGTCTGTTGGCGCAAGATCCTCATCTACCGCAGCGACTGCTTCATGGTCCATGGGTTCCGCTACTGGTTCACGTGCCCTTCCCCGACCTCTTCCTCTTCCTCGTCTGACCTCCGCCTGAGCCACATCAGCATGGTCGTCATGTATTGTGACGGCATCTGCAAATTGAAACGACAACCACTGTTCCATTTCTGCATTTGCTTGTGTCGCAATCTCGCGACATTCCTCGCTTCCAATATCATGTATCCGGCTCCACTTGACGAGCTGCATCCAAAAAAATACATAGAGGTAAATTTCATGGAAACTTATGGAAGTAAATTACAATAAAGTTTGTCCGAGCACTTACGTTGCTTGCCAGAGTTGCACCTAGTCGTCCAACAAATCTTCTAGTAATCGTCATATACCATTGCTCGTAGGCGGGCGTCGCGACGATCCCAATGGACCGATCGATATCAACGACTCTATCTTCTCGCTCATCCCATTGGATTATATACAACCAGTGTTTCGCCCTCCAATCCACATGCACCTTCCCCCTCAAGTCGATTGCATGGAGGTCTTGAAAGGTAAAACAAGGCTCTGGAATGTCCTGACGGCCGCCAAATAGTCTCAGGAATCGGTCGGGGAAGTAATACTCCACAATGTGGAAGTATATCAACGGTACACTCGCCATCCAAATGCGATCGCCTTCAAGACAGATGGCAGGGAGACTTGCGTGGATGTCTTCGGTATACGGCGTCCACAACACCTGAATGGAAAAATCGTAATTACATCATTAATTTTTTTGTTAAAATTGAAGTAATTTGTGGATGTAAAATTACCTGCTCGGGTGATTACATGTCAAAAGCGTCCCGGTATGGTCTCACTACGTGAGTAGGCTGTCAATGATGCGCAAACGCCGTTGCCCAACGAACTCCCAACGGGCGCCCGTGCCACTGTCTGCCTTCCCTCACAAAAGGAGCAATGTGGGGGAAATGCTCCCATGCCCATAGCTGAAGCAGTATGACCGAGCCTCCAATCTCCTCGGTCGCCATATCCGCCGCTAAACAGAGGTGTCTATAACAGAGGAGATCTACACATATCGCATATTGAAGATGCGACACTCCTATAGTTTCTAAGTAAAAAAAACTTTTCATGTGTCGCATGTTGAATATGCGACACCTTTGTAGTTTCTGAGTAAAAAAAATATTTTGTAGAACCTGGGTATTTAAGTAAATCCCAGGTACTACTTAGGAATTTGACTCAAAACTGGATTGGTGGTGATATACGTGGTAGACTTGTTGTCACAGTATAAGGGTACAGGAGTGGCAACTGACATGCCAAGTTCTATTAGGAAAGAGGCAAACCATGTGATCTCACAGATGGCCTGAGCCATTGCCATGTATTCTGCTTCCGCATTGGATCTGGAGACCACGGTTTGCTTCTTGCTTCACCAAGTAACAAGTTTATCCCCAACAAACATGGTGTATCATGTAGTGGATCGACGGTCCCCATGAGAGATAGCATAGTCAGAATCTGTATAGACGGAGATAATAGTGTGTCCATTCACCACAGAGAAGAGTCCACGTTGGGAGATTCCTTCAAATATCAAAGAATCAAAAGAACATCCTGCCAGTGAATGTAAAGAGGCTTCTCCATATGCTGACTGGATCTGCTCACAACATATGATATATATGGCCTAGTAACAGTGAGATAGAGTAATTTTCCCACTAAGTTTATGTACCGTGTTGCATCCTCAAAAGCTGGATCAATAAATGTTGAATATTTTCACTTCTGCAGGGATGTCAGATGGCTTGCATCCAAGTAGTCATGTCTCAGTCAGAATATCGAGGCAATACTTCCTCTGTGAATGATGGAGTCCCTCTATAGTTCGTATTACCTTTATGCCAAGAAAATAACGAAGTTGATCGAGGTCTTTCATGACAAAGACCTTCTGGAGGAAGACCTTGGTCTCCTGAATATCATCTACATCATCTCCTGTGACAGTCATATCATCAACATAGACAACAAGAATGATCGTGTCAATAGACCGTCGTCTAACAAAGACAGAGTAGTCAGATATTGTCCTCTGAAAACCAAGTGTGTTGATCTCCGTAGCGAGTCTGTCAAACTATGCCCTAAAGCTCGGCTTTAGACCACAAATGATCTTGTGTAGTCAACATACATGCCACTCCTCGACCTCATACCCCGGCGGTTGCATCATGTAGACCTCCTCCTCACCATAAAGAAAGGCGTTCTTCACATCAAGTTGATAAATGGGCCAAGTCTTGTTGGTAGTAACAGAGAGAATGGTACGTATCAACCCCATTTTGGCAACGGGCGAGAAGGACTCAAAATAATCAACTCCAAAGGTTTATGTGAAACTTTTGGCAACAAGTCTAGCTTTCGACCTGCCAATAGAACCATCAGGCGACTGCTTGGTCATGAAGACCCATCGACAAGCCACAGGACGAACTCATAGGGGGCACTGCACAAGATCCCATGTTCCCCGGGAGGTAAGTGCATCCATTTCCTCATCCATGGTATGTCGCCAACCATGATCCTGCATTGCACTGAAATGATCTTTTGGAACAAAAATAGCATTCAGAGCATCTGCAAATATCTTGTCACAACTCGATAAACCATCTGTAGAAGTAAAATATGACATGGGGGGATATGTACATTGCCTTTTTGCTTGCGTAGAGCTATAGGAAGTTCCTCGGGTACATCTGAGGCAGCAGTGGTGGGAGCACTCGAAGTGGTCATATCATCCTGCATAAAAGGGACAAGCAAAGGTACATACACTGTTGTAGAAGGTATAGAGGTACGCTGGCGAGTATAGACGATTGGTGGAGGAGGGAGGTCCAGAGGAATGTCATTGATGGTCTGTGTGAAATAACTTGTTTGCTCAAAGAAAGTGACATCAGAAGACACATAGTATCGACGCAACATGATCATATCAACGATAGCCCTTCTGGGTACGAGAGTACCTAAGAAAGATGCATTTGATGGCACGAGAAGATAATTTGCCAGTTGCATGAAAGATATGAACAAGACAATACAACCAAAAATTCACAGAGGTATGGGAAAGAAGACTCAGTAAAATAAAGTAAGGAAAATGGAGTTGCCCCTTCTAAAAAAGACGAAGGAACACGGTTGATGAGATAAACTGCAGTAAGGATAGCATCTCCCCAATAATCTTTAGGAACACTCATTTGACTAAGAAGAGATCTGGCAATATTTAACAAGTGTCGGAGTTTCCTCTCAGCTATACCATTCTGTCAGAGTTTCCTCTCAGCTATATGGACAAGATTTTGGTGAATAGTTTCCTGGGACGCAAAAAAAGAGGACAAGTCTTGTTGGGTTAACTCAAGAGCATTGTCAGTACGAATGATCTTAACACTACTAGAAAAGAAGGTTTTAGCATACTGAAAGAAATTTCTGACAAGTTGATTAATCTCCGAACGCTCCTTTAATAAATATACCCAAGAAGATCGACTATAATCATCAATGAAAACTAGCGATGACCACTTAATGTGTGGATCGGACAAGGTCCCTAACATCACAATGAACAAGAAGAAAAGCAGTAGTACTACAAGACTCGGTACGAACAGGAAACGAAGCTCGATGGTGTTTCCCGAACTTACACGCCTCGTACTGAAAGGGCTTCAGAGCAGAGAGTTCAGGAAACATCATGGAGATGGCCTTGGCAGAGGGATGCCTAAACCGCAGATGCCATAGGAGCGGATCTTCGGAGGTGAAGGCAACAACAACAAAATTGGAATCCGAGAGTATGTCAAGATACTATAGGTTGTTCTTCTCACGATCCCCACCAAAAATCTGCCTCGTTCGAATGTCCTGAAAATAAGAACAAGACTCATCAAATATCACACGGCAATGAAGCTCAACACAAAGCTTATGAACTGATAGCAAGCTAAGAGGAAAATCAAGAGCACAATGAACCCCAAAAAGTTGAATCTTGAAAGAGAATTCCATAGTTCTAACGGTAGTAATCGGTAACTGAGTCCCATTAGCGACTCGAACTGACTTCACAGAGGTAGATGGTACGGAAGAGGTGAGCAGACTACCTTCTCCAGTGAGATGAGTAGAGACACCATAAGCAATAATCCAAGCTGGAGCAGGAGTGACAACAGAGTTGGCTATTGTACCTGAAGGAGTAGCCAGAGAAGCAGTGGTAGTGTTACTAATGGAAGTGGCCCTGGAGTCTGAAGGATATGCATCATGCGAGAGTAATCCGCGTCATTAAGATGAACAGTCTTGCCACTGGAGATTGTTGTAGGTGATGCCTCTTCCAATCATAGGCATTATTGACGCGATAAGAAGGTACGCCAAACTTCTGTCAGCATCGTTCAGTCGGGTGGTTCCACCTACTACAAAGAGTGCATGGGGCAGTAGAGTCTCGCCTATGGCCATGACCAAAGTCACGGCCTTGTCCAGATTCCCGTTCACGGCTACAACTTGGATCACGATCGCCTCCTCCTCGTAAGTCGTATATGCCTTCTCGCCCAGATGAGACGATGTGTGCAAAGTTCTCTGTTGAAGGTAAGACAGGAGGCTTGGTAGCCGATGTCTCGAGTTCCTCAAGTCGGCCACAAATAACCTTGTTGGCAATGTGTCTGATATAAGAAATTGCTCATTTGCTACATGTTATCTAGAATGCAGGCCATCAAGAAAGCAATATACATGCCAGTTAGAATGCTCTTATATATGTTTGGTGAAACATGAGGGCTAGAATATTGCAAGTTCCTCATGCAGGCTGAAGAGATGCTTGTAGTACTCGATGAGGGTGGAATCATCCTGAGATGCCGACCAGATTCGCCTGTAAATATCTACAATACGTGACTTTGTCTTCTTCTGGGAGTATGTTTGCTCGAGATCCCCCCACATTATATTGGTCGTATTTTTGTGAAGAAGATTTGAGGCAATGTGAGCCTCAACATTGTTGGTCGTCCAGTTGATAACCAAGTAGTTGTTTGCCTACCAGTTGTCGTACTCTTTATCCTTTTCATCTAAAGGATCTTTAGTTAGAATGTAGAGTTTCCTCTGACCACCAATGAACATCATAAAGGATCGAGACCCGAGAACGTAATTTTCAATGCCCTTGAGTTTGATAGAAATGCCTTGTGCCATAATATTCGTGGCCAAGGGATTTGTCTTGGTAGAAGAATGAGGCATGGTGGTCTTAAAATAGAAAGAAGACCTTGTGTTCACCTAAGGATGCATAAAAGGGCTAGAAAATACCCTAGAACTCACATTTGCCCTTGAAGAAGTGGTGAAAAAACCTCAACGAACATCATATTTGGATTCATGGACGTGCTGGGCAGCGCTAGCAGGAGGGTTGTGCCCCCCTAGCGGCACTAGCGAGCCTTCGTAGGTGGTTTCAGCAACAACAGTAGGTGCCAGAGATGCTCCTTTGAGGTTGAGTTGTTGTGCTAGAGGCGATGAGAGGGCCTTGCATAGGGCTCTAATTCAGGGAAGAGGGTCCGCACAGGCTTTTGTAAGGCTTGAAGGTGGCAGTGAGGATTTTAGGTTAGAACCCAGGTTTAGGACAATTGCTCTGATACCATGTGGAGAAGAGATACGAATGAGATATCTATTCCATCGGGCTAGGGTCTCTTATATAGAGAGAAAACCCTAGAGAGTACAAAAGGAAAATACATATATACCCCCGAGAGGTTACGGACTCTGAAGGGTTACGAACATAAATGTAAGTATAATAACTCTAATAAATCATATGCTTTCCAAAAGCATATATCATACCTACAAATTCTTGTCATGAGTGAGCTCATGTCTTCCGATTCAAAAGTGAACAAGTATGATCCCTTTGAAAGATCGTATTACTCATATTTCTTGTATGCACACTAGCTCGTCGGTGTATAGACCTTGATTAAGCCGTGAACCTATAGGTCTGTCAAATGTACATACTCGGATATATAGCAATACATCAGTCTCTGATCAGAGGATGCATGTCTACAACGTGACAGCATACAACATAGGACTTGGTTATCTTGATCTCGTTAAGTCAACTCTTTGACCTAACTTATCGGAGACCTCCGAATCTCTATTCCTATGCATAGGACCTGCATCAAGAGGTTGGTCAGATATCAGCCTATAGAGAAGGATTGTCATCTCCTTCTCATGCTGGAGATCATCTCTTAATAATCATTTGACGGTGCTTGATGAGTCCTCAATCTAACTCCTTGAACATTCATCCAAGCACATGCCTTTATGATTCAACAATTGAATCAATAGTTATATGATTATTAAGATGGCCATAGTACATAACCCTAATTGTACTAAGGGGCCTTATAATATATTCATTCATTTAATTCTTAAACACGAAATGAAATAAACCAATATTTTTATTGATGTATCAAACATTACAATAACATTTATTGTAGGAATAGTTCACCTCGGGCTCACATGGCTAACAATTTTATGTTGTGGTTCGAAGAGAAATCAGAGCATAGCCCTACTCAGATGCGGGCAGCTCGATCGCCATTGAGCATACGAGTTCTTCGTATGACTCACTCACATTTGACAAGAGATTTACCGATTCTACAGCTTTTTATGGATTTTATAGTCGTTTCGATGGAGGAATTTGTGTAACATCCTACTTAGGTGCGGGCGGTTAGACCGTTAGTGAACCTTGTGATTAATTACACGCTTCACTCACCCAAGACGCATGGTGTCTGTCAATTCTCCAATGCTTGCAGTTCTGTTATATTCTATCTATTTCGCTGTTGTTTTTCCTCTCAATGATTTTATATAGGAATCTCCTTCTGTTTTCTTAAAAATGTGTCCCAATATTAGGGGAAATTCTGCCAATATTTCATAGAAATATGTCTCGATGTAAGGGGAAACTCTGCCGACATTTTTCTAGAAATATCACCCCGTATAAGGGGAAGCTCTGTTGAATATACAAGGGAAAATATGTTCTTCACATTCTTCGTATTCTTCATCCGTTCTTTGCATTCTTGGCATGTTCTTCGTGTTCTTGATACAAAAGTGAAATTTGATCATTTTAGGAGTTGTAGATCACCCTTTCTGAAAACGAATCACGATAAAGCATTGTATACCCGGAGAGAGCCCAATTAGGTAACTAAATTCTACATTTTGCCATTGAGTTTTTATATGGGATCGATGAAATTCCTGATTTCATGTTATTCATTAAGAAGAACCATAATTTGACTATTTTGAGAAAATATGAAATGCTTTGCGATTCCCACTAAATAACGTCTAAGCATCGAATTGGCGCGGTGGCTTGGAAAGTTAGGATTTGAGAGTTAAAATAAATATAAATATGAGTATATACACATAGGAATTAATATATATGTAAGTCTATACTAAATGTTCATGAATAAACAAATCGAAGGCTTAATGAAGAAATTACATCATGAGAATTGATGTGTATTAAAATAGATCCTAAAAAAAGATCGTGTATTACGTTAAGGATAACTGGAACTAGAACTACAAGTCGGGCGTACAACATTTAGGTTTGTCGAAAGGAACCCGTATTAACGTGACCCTACCTAGGTGATATACGGTTTCCCAGTTATGACAAGTGTACATGAAATGAATGAATGATTTGCAACGCGTGGTATCGGGTGCCAATATCTTCGAGTTGAACGATGGAAGATGTGGTCGTACCATGTGGAGGCACGTAGTGGTATGATTAGTGGTTGGCTTATGATAATACTTGAAATAAGCCATTGGTAAAAAGATTAAGGTGAAAATGACCTGTGGTTTTTAGCAACTAGGTCCTTGATGATGGTGTGCATCTGTGTTGAATAGGCAGTAGGGTCTAAGGACCATGGATTACTAATAAAAGAGATATCGTCAAGGGTAGATTGGAGGATTGGTTGAGGCAACAGGTGACGGCCTAAGCTCATCAGTATCAACACAATTCCCAATCCAAGAGGGTCCACAACTTCGGGGTCCGTGATGGGGAGAGGACAAATCCCTGACGTGGATTAGAACAGATATGAACTAAAATAGAATAAAGGAATAATTGTACATTTTGGTTTGCTAAACCTTTCAAATATCATGCTTGGTCTATGTTTTTTTTCTTCGTTATTGATCACTGGCAGTGTGTCTATCACCCAAAAGATCAGGGTTCAAATCACCCCTTATGGGAGTTGCATTAGGTACTCGACAACCCGCGTAAAAAATAGTCGAATCTTTCAACATGGATTTGAGCAAGAATCCATTTAGCCGACCTACTTATAGTGGGAGAAAGCTTCATCATTTTTTATTGATCACTGGCTCATTTCTTTCCTATGTTTTCTAAAAACCCAACAGGCATCGGAGAGTCGTCACAAGGATAGTAGCCATCCAGTCGGCCACAGTAGTATTACTCCATAATGTAGCTGGTAATCCTTTTGTAAATTTCCTTTTCAGTTGATGTACATGTAAATGATTATAATCGGACAATGAGCCATGTAAACTTTATTTTGTGAATGTAAAGTGTTGAATGATTTCTTCTTGGTATTTTTAATTGCAATCGGTTTATGAATGTTAGTTGTGATTGCTGAATAAATTATTGTTGAATAACCAGATCCAGATATGGGAGGATCTGACGACCCAGAATTCAGGGTCGTGACAGTTTGGTATCAGAGCCCGGTTACTCTAGTAATTTATTCAGTAATTGACAACCATGAACGGTATCAGAAACAAAGGCCGAGGAGGGAGCTGCTCCGCCCTTTCGCGTGCATTTGGGCGTTGTGGCTTGGTCGGAACGCGAAGATTTTCAGGGGTCAAAGGTTTTATAAGGAGAATATTCTCGCGCACGTTTCTTTGCTTGTCAATGACTGGCTGCTTCTGTAATGTGTTTCTCTTTTTGGGTTTCCAGCGGGATCCGCTCGATCCTAGGCGTCTGTAACACTTTCTTCCTCCTTTCCTTCTCCGCCTTTTTAATAAATTTTTGGGGCGATCACCATAGCGTGCATCCCCCGAAGAGCTTTGGTTTCAAAAAAAAAAGTTGTATTAATATCCTTTATCTTAATAATCGATTGCAATACCATTCACAAGTTATTGTTCCTTATGTACATCATGCTAAGACGTATAGAACATAACTTTGGCCTTAAAGACGTGTCTAAGCAATTAGCGGCTATGATGACAATGCTCCCAGAGATGGAGCAAAGGCATCATGCATTAGAGGAGAGGTTTAATGCACAAGATGAGACACCTGAAGCATCCAGACCTATGGATGTTGTGGTTGAAGGTTCTGTCACCTTTTCAAGGGAGAATCTAGTTACTATCCTGTTACAAATAACGGAAGTAAACACGTACAAACACTATCAAACAAGCAAGACGCAAACACAAGGATTTACAAGGTTCACTCATAACTGGACTACGTTCATGGACGACAGTGATCGGTTTCACTATATGGAGACAAGGTAATACAGAGGATATTGAGATGGTGAAAATATGGGATGAGAATCAGAATCAGAATGAGGATAACAGTACCTGGTGGCCCTAGGGCCCCTTTTATACTGCAGCAGAAGAGTACCATTTGTATTCAGCAATCCATCCTAACAACTCTCAGCCAATCAGGTTTCAGGAGGCAGATTAGACATGTCAGCAATTCTGTCTCAACAGCTCTCAACCAATCAAATTTTAGGAGGCAGATCAGACATGTCAACAATCCTGGCCCAACAGCTCTCAGTCAATTAGAAGGCAGGACATAGATCAGCCACAACATCCCAACAAGTAGTTAGGATTGAAGCCATATTAACAATCTCCACCTTGAATTTAATCATCTGAAAAGTTTTGCCAAGCTTCGTCGTACCACTGCTAGCCCCTCGTGGCTACTGCCAACTATCAATATTGAGCGAGTCTAATAGCATTTGAGCTTACTCCCAGGAACTGCCTTTGAGAACATATCAGCTGGATTATCTAATGTGTCGACCTTCTTCACATTGATCCTCTTCTCAAAACGAATGAAGTGATATATGACATCGATGTGCTTGGTCCTTTCATGATGCACATGATCCTTGGTTATGAAGGATATGGGAAGATCCTTAAGCGCATCACGGAAGCGTGAGGATCGCATCGTATGCGATCGAGAGCGACTAGTCGCACTAGTTGCTCGAGGCAGCGTAATTTTAATGGATTTTCATGTGATGAAACCACATGATCCACGAACACTTCTCGGATCGTTTCATCTAAACCACAAACAAATATTAGGGTTACCTCTTAAAGCGTGGTTGCGATCGAGTCTCTAAACGAAGAGACCTCCTGTCTCAAGTCTGATCTGACGGAGGAGACGCTTGCGAGCACGTTGATGAAACGTGTACTCCTCGCAATCCATGTTGATGATCCAAACGACGAATCTCATGATCTCGTCACACGAGATACGACGTCTTCTTCACGAGTGAGGCACACCGAAGGAGATAGAGATCCACGAGCAAACAATCTGGCAGCATAACGATGACGTTGCGACAATGGCGACTCTCTCTAGGGTTCCATGGTGGACGGCCACAAAGAGAGAGGGGGAGAGAGGTTTGATGTGTAGAGAGAGAGGGAGAGAGCTTTATGTTCTCATTATCATACTTTTTGAAGAGCAAGGGGTGCCCTTCTAATTATAATATTTTGGGAGTCCATGGATCACAATCCATGGACTACACAAAATCAGTGGATGAGATTGATTTGTGCTTTTTTTCAATGGTCAAGATTTTGTTGTAAAAATACAACAACAATTAATTAAATTTAGATTAAATATAAATTGAAAAAATCAATATAATTTAATCCTAAATTAAATCAATCAAGCATGGAGATAAAGGGAAGGAAGATTGCCTCATTCCATTAAGGGGGGACGACCACCCTTTCCTAATGGGAATAGGTAGTCGTCCACCCTCCCTACTAGGAAGGGGCAATCTCCATGTAATCCCATGATATTACATTATACCTTGGAAATCTCCAACATTTACAACAACACTTGTTGCAAATTATTCTACAAAAACAGTTCATAATTATTTTGTGAATATTGCAATCTTGTCATTGGACAATTGTGAATCACATTAACAATGCAAAATAAAATGTAAACTACATTTTCAATTAATTGTCCAATGTGAATTCAATTCATATCAACATCTAATTAACAAATGTACGTTACAAATAGCTCTCTTATATATTATAAATCACATTTATAATATATATGATTAATATGGATAGTGCTATCCACATTATTCATATCCATGATAATTAAATCATATTTAATCATCGTGGACCTTTATTCTCATGTACCCAAATAATATGAATCACATTCATATTATTTACATCTTTGATAATTAAATCACATTTAATTATCTTAGATAATTCTCCTATAATATGAATTAAATTCATATTATTCATGATAATTAAATCACATTTAATTATCAGTTTTCTCAAAATTCGGATACATATATCAATAATGAAATTATCCTTTAACTCTTTTCAAAGATAATGCGCCTTCTCCGCGGATACTTAGAGATAAGGACATGGCGATTGTATTGTTCCACGTATATTGACTTGGATATTGAGATCACATCTCAAATCCAGATCTTGCAGACCTCCCATAGATGCTTGCTTAAATCAAAGCTGTCGATCCAATCTTCTCATTGCATCTGAATCACATTCAGATCTCTGTCCAACACTTGGACCAAGATTAGATCATTTCGCTAATGAGAAGAGTCACTAAATTCAGACCCGTTTCATCACTCCCTAGGAATGGAAGCGTCATGGTTATACAACCGTTTATGATCACATCACCTTCAGGTATTCCTAATACATGTCCATCATGCATACTGGAAGACCCAGATTAAACTCGAAATTTTAGATCTCTTTTAGACTGTCTACTTCAGGGCTTTATCATTAAGTTTCTCATTGACTATTGGGAGATGGTATCGATCATATGCTTTCCAAAAGCATATATCATACCCAGGGGTTGATCATATACTTTCCAAAAGCATATATCAAACCTACAAATTCAGTCAAGCTTCCAAATTGAGATGACCGTGCACGGAATTTGGTTCTTCCCAATATCTCACGAGTGAGCTCATGTCTTCCGGTTCAGTAATTGAACATGTAAGATCCCTTTGAGAGATCGTATTACCCATATGCCCTTGCATGCACACCAACGCGTCGGTGTATAGACCTTGATTAGGTCATCAACCTATTGGTCTGCCAAATGTACATACTCAAACATGTAGTAACACATCTGTCTCCAGTCAGAGAATGTGTGCTTATATCATGATAGCATACGATATAGGACTTTGGTTATCTCGATCTCGTTAAGTCAACTCTTTGACCTAACTAATCCGACACCTCCGAATCTCTATTCTCATGTAGACGACCTGCATCAAGAGGTCGGTCAGATATCAGTCTAATGAGAAAGGATTGCCATCTCCTAATCAGGTTGGAGATCATCTCTTAACACTCATTTGACGGTGCTTGATGATTCCTCAATCCAACTCCTTAGATATTCATCCAAGCACCGGCCTCTATTATTGAATCAACAGCAATATGATCATTAAGATGGCCATGGACATTACCCTAATTGTACTAAGGGACCTATTATGCAAATTAGTTGTTCTTCACTTTAGATCAGGGAATGATATTTGCAATAACAGTTATTGCATAATGGCTCGTCATGGGCTCGCATGTCCAACAGGCTAAGCATATCGCACTGAGACTTCGCAATATACTAAGCCTGATCATGTTGAAGACCGAGATCTCCAACTAAGCCCTTTATCCAGACGCCTTCCTTTGCAGCCTCTGTGATAGACAAAGTAATCGATGGTTGCAAGGTAGCCTTCCAAAAGATGATCGAATTCCCCAAAGTGAACATAGCTTGTCATTGATCTCCTCCCATCAACATTTGCAACATAGCTTGAATCTGAATATCCAACAACCAAACACTCCGAATCACTTCTGTAGATGAGGTCAATGTCTGATGTTCCTCTCAGATAGCGGAAAATCCACTTGACTGTCTGCCAATGCTCCTTCCCTGGGTTGTCCATGAATCTGCTAACGCTCACAGCATGAGCAATATCAGGTCTTGTGAATACCACGGCAAACATAAGACTCCCAACGGCGCTGGCGTAGGGAACACGTGGTATGTGTTTCTTCTCTGTGTCTGACTGTGGTGCAAAAGAAAATGAAATATGAATGTTTGTAGCGGATGGAGTATCTAGAGGCTTGGTTGTAGACATCACAGATCTCATTAGAACTTTCTCAATGTAGTTCTTCTGAGATGAGAAAAGTTTCCCTTATGCACGATCTCTAATGATCTCCATCCCTAAAATCTTCTTTGCTACACGAAGATCCTTCATGTCAAACTCTGAACTAAGGAGCTTCTTCAGATTATCTATGGCACTCTTCTTTTTGGTAGCAATCAGCATGTCATCGACGTACAGTAACAAAAAATTGAAGGAGTCATCCTCCACCTTGTTGTGGTAAACACAACAATTGTATGGACTCCTATTGAACCCATGATCTAGCATGAAACTGTCAAACTTTTTGTGCCAATGCCTAGGAGACTGTTTAAGCCCATACAAGGACTTCTTTAATCTACACATGGTCTTCCTTACCCTGATATGCGAATCCCTCTGGCTAGCTCATAAAATGTCTTCTTTGAGTTCGCCATGTAAGAAAGTTGTCATCACATCTAACTGCTCCAACTCCAAGTCTCGATATGCTATAAGAGCTAGTAGCACCTTGATAGATGTATATGTCTTACAACAGGAGAGAATACCTCGTTGTAATCGACATCTTCCTTCTAAATGTAATCCTTCACAACTAGGCGTGTGATGAATCTCTGATTTATCATTTCTATACTCCATTATTATCCTCGAGGCACAAAAACTTCATTACAAATCTTCATTAATTCCGCATCTTTATCAATAAATCTTTCATATGTCATTAACCTTAATTTATGCATTTAAATTAACCCTTTATTTTCTTTGTTTTATTCTCTATTAAAATCCCTAAAAATTAGAGTAATTATTGTTTATATTTGTTTTGAACTTTAAAATAAATTAAAAAAAATCAAACCCATTAAAAAGCAGTGTTTTATCTTGTAAAAATGCTTCCAAAAATATTTCCTTGTGTATTTGACCTCTTTTGATTTTTTGTCCAACACGAAACTTGTAGATCTCGAGATCTACAACTTTCATGTTTGAACTTTTTGCTAATTCTTCTTCCTTTTATTTCTTTTTTAATTTCTCTTTATTTCCTATTTTTTGAATAATTTGATTGGGCCACGTGGCGCTCTCTGAAGCTGCCACGCAGCCCTTTCTCCGCACGCCACCTGGCCTCTCTCCTGGCCGTCCATCTCCTCATCTCTGTCGTTCATCCCCGCTTGATTCTCAACCGTCTGATGAGATCATCCTATCTCATCAGTGTCGCTCCTTCCCGCCTCTTCCTCAACCATTGGATAGCTTTACCATCCAGTGTCTCCATGCCCTCCATGTTGCCTCTTCGAGCTGTAAGATGAAGCCTTCGCTCCATCTCCACCACAAGCTCCCACCCTACTCTTAACCCTAGGATTAGATCCTTTGATCTGACTAAGATGCTCACCTCTGCCTCCATCCTGATTATTGGATCACATGATCCAACGGTCCAGGCTCCTTCTTCCACCTCCAGCTCTCCCTCTTCCCGCACGTAACATTCGTCGAGACACACTCTCTTCTAATTTTAGCAGTCATCTCTTCCACTACCTAACGGTCCTCCCTCGTAGCCCTAATATCCGAAACTCTCGTCGGCCATTAATGCCATCAACTCGCGACTCCCTCCACTCCAGGCCGCCGTTACAAATCACGTCCTCCACCATTGAAAAGACCAGAGCCATACCCTATAAATCCAAGCCCTCTGCCTCACTTCATTCTCGTCCACCATTCTTAGGGCAAAGGCTTAGCTATCTCCTGCTTCCTCGTGACAGACGGAGGTGCAAGGAATGGCCATGATGGCCCTCCACCATGGTGTGACCCATGGTCGCCTTGACCATGTCACGGTACCTCCGGCGACCGTCAAGCTCCTTGGACCAGTCGTCCAAGTTGAGCGATGACCAGAGGACTCCCAGGTCCTCAGCCTAGACTACTTCCTCCGCCAATTTCCTATCCCGATCAGGTTACATCTCTCCTCCTTCCTTTGTTCGACTTTTCTTTCATTTATCCTGTTGCACATGATGCACCTCACCCTCACCTGACCATCCTTCGAGCTTCTCCACACCCTCGCCATCCTTGCGACACCTTCCCTTCATCACCATCCCTTCTCCAGAACCCAGTCCCCCACCGCCTCTTTCCTTCTTCGGCTCGCCGGAGAAAGGCTTCAGGTCCTCTGCTCCTCTGCTCCAAATGGACCTCCATTTCGCTCACTCCATCACATGCAAGCACGCTTTGGCTTATCTAACTCTTGCAGGGTCCTTCTCTCGTCAACGATTGGACATTGCACTCTAGCTCCGATATCCTTCGCCGCCTCTGACGACCCGACCTCGCCTCACCTTCTCAGCCACTGTAGCCGCCCCACAGCAGCAACCAGACCTTCGTCGGTGTTCCCCCGAGCATCCACAACCTTTCATCGTCGAGCAGCACATCGGTGGAGCTCGGGGGAGTTCGTCGGAGCCAAGGCTCCTCATCGCCACCAACGGAGGAGGAAGGAGGAGCAGATACCCTAGGATCTTGATCCAATGGTATCTACATCAGAGGAACTATCACCGTTAGATTCTGAGATGGAGAAGGATCGGCTGGAGTTTGACTTTTTATTGGGCCTGCATCAACAGAATTGTTAATCGAGTAAAGCATGAAACTCTCATCAAAAGTAACATTCCTGCTAACAATAACTCGATACTCATAAGGGGACCAGATTTTGTACCCCTTTACTCATGTACCATATCCTGTAACCGCCCCTTTCTTTGCCCTTGGTTCTAACTTTCCTTCATTAACATGATAATATACAACACAACCAAAGACTCGTAAAACAGAATAATCAACATGATTACCAGACCATACCTCCATGGGTGTTTTGCAATCAATGGCAGATGTGGGACTCCGATTCACCACGTAAGTAGTTGTATTCACAACTTCCGCCCAGAATGTTCTACTAATTTCAACATTAGAGAGCATGCACCTTTCTCTCTCCAAAAGTGTCATGTTCATTCGTTCTGCAACTCCATTCTGTTGTGGCGTATCTCTGATAGTAAGGTGTCTCGCAATACCCTCCTCCTTGCAGAACTCATTGAACTCTAATGAACAAAACTCCAGCTTATTATATGTACGAAGACGCTTCACCTTCTTAGAAGTCTGGTTCCCAACCAAGATTTTCCCCTGCCTGAAGGTCTGGAATGACTCCCTCTTGTGCTTCATCGTATACACCCACACCATCCCGGAGTAATCATCAATAATAGATAGAAAATACAAGGTACCTCCCAAAAATGGGACCCGTGAAGGACCCCAACAATCGGCATGGATGTAGTCAAGCATCCCCTTCGTCCTTTGGATGGCTTTACCGAATTGCTTCTTGTGTTGTTTCCCTAAAATGCCCACAGAACTTAGCTTGGATCCCTTGAGATCCCCGATAAGGCCTTTCTGACTGAGGATATTCACCCCCATCTGACTCATATGTCTAAACCGCATATGCCACAATTCTGACTTAGATCTCACGGCTTGAGACGCCATTGCAACAAAACATGTGACTGTAGACCCCTGCATTATGTATAGGGTCTTTTGCTTATTGCCCTTAATGACAACCACCCCGCCTTTGACAACCTGCATAACTTCACCTTCAGCATTGTACATGTATCCCTTAGAGTCTAAGACTCCAAGGGATATTAGGTTCTTGCTCAGATCAGGAACATGGCGTACTTCTATCACCGTCATCATGACTCCATCATGCATCTTGATCTTCACAGAGCCAATCCATACAATTTTGCATGTTGCATCATTCCCCGTGATGATGTTTCCACTATCTATTTTCTCATAAGTGCAGAACCAATCCTCATTGGGAGTCATATCGTAAGAACAACCTGAATCAAGAATTCATGTGTTATCCGTCGTCTTCTCATTCGTGATGGTGAGAACCAGATCATCTTCGGAATCTGCGCCTCCATGAGCCACAACAACAACCGTAGCTTTCCCTTTCTTCTTTAGGCAGTCCTTCTTCCAATATCCAGGTTCTTTTCAATAATTGCAGATGTCCTTAGCATTGTGATTCTTCAACTTGGACTTTTACTTTCCCTTATTTGTGTAGTCAAAACTGGCATGACTCTTCTCAAGAGTCATAACCAAACCTGTAAAGTTGGAGTCCTGCTTCCTGGTAACCATATGTCAAAGTTCACGTGTATACAGACTCATGCGAACTTCCTCTATGGTTACTGATTTTCTTCCCATGATAAATGATTGAATAAATTCTCAACGATAATGGAAGAGAAACCAATAAAATCAAGGCAGCATCCTCAGCTTCAATCTTAACATCTACATTTTCTAAATCCATCAATAATGTATTTAAGCAATTTAGATGTTCTTTAAGAGATGTACCTTCCTGCATGCAGAGAGAGAACATGCATTGCTTCAAGAGAAACTTGTTGGTCAGAGACTTTGTCATGTACAGACTTTCGAGTCTCAACTACAGACCGGCTACGGAATCCTTATTGACAACCTCCGCAATAATCTCATCTGTCAAATACAGCATCATCGTCTAGTGCGCCTTCTCTTCCTGCACCATCAACTCGGAGGACTCGAGTTCCTTCGTCCGCTCCTGATCTAACGGTACCCAATGCCCTGCTGCTTCAGAAGGACATGCATCTTGATCTACCATAAACTGAATCCATTCTTCCCTGTGAACTTCTCAATCTTCAGATTGTACGACGTCATCATGCTGGATGATCCTAACGGAACCTGAAAATCTGATACCTGTTTGTTGCGAATTGCAGAAGCAAACACATACAAATATGATCAAACAAGCAAGACGTAAACACAAGGATTTACAAGGTTCACCCATAAGTGGGTTACGTCCTTGGACGACAGTGATCGGTTTCACTATATGGAGAAAAGGTAATACAGAGGATACTGAGAAGGTAAAGATATGTGATGAAAATTAGGATCAGAATGAAGATGGCAGTATATAGTGACCCCAGTGCCCCTTTTATACTGCACCAGAAGAATATCATTTGTATTTAGCAATCCATCCCAACAACTCTCAGCCAATCAAGTTTCAGGAGGTGGATCAGACATGTCAGCAATCCTGGCCCAACAACTCTCAGCCAATTAGGTTTCAGGAGGCAGATCAGACATGTTAGCAATCCTAAACCAGCAACTCTCAGTCAATCAGAAGGAATGGCGTAGATCAACCACATCAGCATCCCAACAAGTAGTTAGAATTCAAGTCATTAACACATCCTTTTACTGAGTTGCTCCTACTCCAGCTAAATGAGCGATGGAGAAGGCCCTTCTTAGACACCAAAAATTACTTGACAATTATCGAAAGGGACATACTCCTCGATTCAAACGCATAGAGATACATGCTAAGGCTGAATTATGGCTTGACGTTAGTAGGATGATAAGGATAATACATACACCAACATACACTTGGGTAGACTTTGCTGACTACTCTCTAGCAGACAATGCAAGACGATGGTGGAGAGCTATTTCCAAGAAATTACTATATCACGTTCTATGGGATACCTTTCAAGAAAGGTTCTGAGCTCACTTTTATCCCTCACATTGGGAAGAATTGAAGAGGAAGGAGCTGGTTTCTCTAACCCAGGACTCCAAGACTCTGTACGATTATCATATTCACTTTACCGAGCTACTACGTTACTCTCCATCTTTAGAAGCTTCACCACAGGAGTGTCTTACAAAATTTGTTAGTGGGCTTCAAAGAGATCTTAGAGAGAAGTTTGCGGGTTTTAGAGCCACTACTATATATGAAGCAATGAGCATCGCCTCTCTTATTGAGATGGAAAGGGACAAAAATCGTTAAAGAAGAAGCTTCCACTTTAGTGGTGTACAATCCAAACGTAAAGCAAATTATAACCGCAGAGACCGACGCTATCATCTAGTTGGTTCTAGTATAAGCTCGCCAAATACCTTGGGCCATGAATTATCAGGGAGAGCGAGTTTCTCTAGACCTCCACTATACCATCGTGACTTAGCAATAGGAGCTAGTACATCTACGGTAGGACTTCAACTCAGACAATAACACGTGCATGTTATTACTGTCACCAAGAATGCCACTTTAAGAAAGACTGTCCACAGTTGAGAAGATTAAGATTTAAGCCAACCCCAACTAACAATGTAGCATCCGTCCCGAGTAATCGAGCAACACATAGAGGAAGAAAAGGTAGAGGTCAAGGCACACAAGGATCGTCTCCTAACGCAGCAACCACTACAAAGTGTTACATGCTCTATCTTGCCTATTCCTAAAGGACAACCTAATGCAATCGATGAAAAACAAGCTTACGATTCAGGCACGATCATACGAGGTATTGTTATTATCTATGGCCTTTCAGTACATGCCTTGTTTAATTCTGCTGCTTCGCATTCATTTGTTGCTCGATGGTTAGTACCCACTTTGGGTAAGATACCAGTAGAAGTACAACAATCTTATCCGATCAAGGGACCAGGAGGACAAGTATTTATAATCGGAAAAACCTAGATAATTGTGTAGTACATATAAAAGGACATCATCTACTTGTTTCCCTACTAATTGAAATGGATAACTTTGATCTCATCCTGGGGATGGACTAGCTAGAAAGGTAATGCATGCCTTGAATGTTTCTAGAAGACAGTAATTTTTCACCTTCCTAGCTTGATAGAGTCCCGGTTCATTAAAAATACATCCAATAATGATGTTGAATATATCTCTACTTTGAAGGCACAACAACTGTTCGAGCAAGGGTGCCAAAGTTATTTAGCTTATGTAGCTACTACATCAGGGTCAGACAGAATGTAGAAGATGTACCTGTAGTGTGCGAGCTTCCTGTTGTATTTCCAGATGAACTATCTGGATTACCACATGAACGAGAGATTGAATTTGAATTCTCTCTCACCTGATACTCAGCATAAGTTTATCCCTCCATATAGGATGGCACCATCTGAGTTATGAGAGTTAAAAGTACAATTACAAGAATTCTTAGACAAAGGATTTATTCGTCCTAGTACTTCACCATGGGGTGCACCTATCTTATTTATGAGGAAAAAGATGGGTCATTGTGGTTGTGCGTTAACTATAAACAACTAAACAAGAGGATAAAAAATAACAAGTATCCTCTGCCAAGAATAGATTATCTCTTTGACCAGTTGCAGGGTTCAATTATGTATTCCAAGATTGACTTAAGATCTGTATACCATCAGTTGAATATTAAAGATACGGATATTCTCAAGACAACCCTTCGAACTAGATACAGACATTATGAATTTTTAATTATACCTTTTGGACTGACAAATGCCCTAGCAACATTCACGGATCTCATGAATAGAGTACTCATAGAGTTCCTAGATCACTTTGTGGTAGTCTCATTGACGACGTAATTATTTACTCCAAAGATAAGTACCAACATGAACACCATCTCAGAAAGGAACTCGAAACACTAAGGAAGAACAAACTGCATGCTAAATATAACAAATGTGACTTCTGAATATCTGAAGTATCCTTCTTAGCCCATGCTATTTCTGGGGCATGTATATCAATTGATCCTGCAAAGGTTAGTATTGTGATAAGTTGGTAATGCCTGAAGACTGTCACAGAAATACGATCTTTTCTAGGTCTAGTTGAGTATTATAGAAGATTTATGAAGGACTTTTCACGAATAGCATTTCCAATGACTAAGCTGACTCAGAAGGAAGTCTCATTCATATGGTCTGATGTATGTGAAGCTAGTTTTCAGACACTGAAGGAATGCCTAATATCTGCACCTATCCTTACTTAACACTCTAGGACTGAAGGGCTTACAGTGTACAATGATACATCTAAAGGACTTGGGACAGTTCTTATGCAATATGGCAAGGTAGCTAATTATGCATCACGACAACTCAAGACACATGAGAGGTACTATCCTACACATAACCTTAAACTAGTTGTCGTAGTCTTCGCTTTGAAGATACGGAGACATTACCTCTATACCTTTTGAGATCTCCACCGATCATAAAAGCTTAAAATATCTGTTTAACCAGAAGGAGCTCAATATGAGACAGAGACGATGGTTAGAGCAGTTGAAGGATTACGATTGCACCATCTCTTACCACCCCGATAAGGGGAATGTCCTAGTAGATGCCCTTATCAGAAGAACTTATTCACATGGGTTGGTGAGTGCTATCCATTTTTGGAGTTTATTATCAATGTTGAGTGAATGGAAATTATTTGATAGTAGTGCTTATACTATAACTATTCCTCGCCGATACAGACCAGAGATCTACGATAGAACAATGAAAAGACAGGAGGATGGCCCAGTCCTTAAAGACTTGAGACAACAACTTGAGAAGGATGAGATAGATGGATTACATATACAAGATGGGTTACTGTATAACCATCACAAATTTTGTGTACCAAACACAACAGAGTTGAGGAAAGTCATCTTACGTGAAATGCACTGCTTCGGATTATCCATCCATCCTAGAATTATGAAGATGCATAAGAATCTTCTTTCACACTTTTGGTTGTCAGGAATGAAGAAGGATGTTGCTGAGTTCGTGAACTCATGTTTCACATGCCAGTATGTAAAGGCTTCACACCAAAAGCCACCATTATCGCTGCAACCTCTACCTATCCCCGAATGGAAACGGGAAAGCATTTCCATGAGCTTCATTACCGACTTACCTCAGACGACCGGTGTTAAAGATAGTATATGGGTTATAATAGATCGTCTGACCAAGATAGCACAGTTTTATTCCAATAAGCTTATCTTCCACTTACTCTAAACCAGCTTGCAGAGTTATATATTACACATATGATCTGTCTCCATGATATCCCAGAGAAGGTAGTTTCCGATTGAGATTCACAATTCACCTCACACTACTGGGACAACTTCATGAAAGCCTTAAGCACACAACTATGCTTGAGCACAACATATCATCGCAGACAGATGGTTAATCAGAATGTATTATTTAAACCCTAAAGGATATGATACGAGCAAGTGCCTTGGAATATAAGGGATAGCGGGTTAAAAATTTACCTTTTGCAGAATTAACATGCAACAATAGTTACCATGCAAATATTGACATGGCACCGTTTGAAGCACTATATTGACGTAAGTGTACTAGTGGTGTAGAACATGCTCGGAAAAACTGTAGACTCAAGGAAACACGGAAAGCTGTAGAACATGCTCAAAAAAACGAATAACCGCTCAGAGTTCCAGAAAAACTATAGTGATACCAAACAAAAAGACCTTGAGTTTAAGGTAGGTGACTTTGTATTCCTCAAAGTATCATTTATGAAGGGAGTTCAGAGGTTTGGCTTGCATGGGAAGTTGGCATCCAGGTTCGTGGGACCCTCTAAAATTGTCCAGCAGGTTGGGAAAATTGCATATAGACATGCACTTCATCTACATCTTTGGGCAATACATGATGTTTTCCATGTAACAAATCTGAGAAAGTATATTAGGGATCTTGAGCATAAGATAAGGCTATAAGCTATGATGATCTGCATGTTGAGCCAGACTTGACATGCCTAGAAATACATGTGCAAATACTAGACAGGGATATCAAGAAGTTGAGAAATAAAGATGTGCATCTAGTTACAGTATTGTGGTGGAACCAAGAGTTTGAAGAAACCACATTGGAACTTGAGGCAGATATGAGAAAAAATACATCGATTTATTTGAATGATAACACTATGTCTTATGTATATCTTCATTGTAAATAAAATGACGTTCAATCTCTTTAAGTTTGTTATGCCTTCAATCCTCTTTAAGGTTGTTATGCCTGCACTACAAGTCTAGAGGACGAGACTTCCTTTAAGATTGTTATAATTCTAAAGCCTTGAACTTGGTCATCTCTCGGATCTTGTGTCATAAGACATGGCTCGTTAAGAAGAAACCAACAAATTTGTTTCATGTGAATCGGACTTCGTTTCGAATTGTTATGATTTTCCGAAAAAAGATAAGTAGGAGGCTTAAAACATCATTAACCCTAATGACTGTTATTAAGATTAGTTAATCATGATTAATGAGATTAATGACAAATTAAAAATCACTAATCACCATTAACAAACAGTAATCAAAGGTTACTGGAAGATAATCGTGATTAGCAAAAGTTAATCGTGATTAGTGAAAATTAATCGTGATTAACACTAATTAAGCGTCATTAGCGAATATAGAAGCTTATGGAATGTTTTAACTTAAGCCTTAAGTTTTGAGATAAGACTTGGTCAAAATCATGGGGCCACTAACCAATGTTCAGGGTTAAATCATGGTTTACTAACCATGGTTAGGCAGTTTTCTGAAGCCTGTAAAAAGCATGAGGAAGGTGGAGAGGACAGGAGGAGGAGGAGGAGAGGGAGGATGATGCAGCATGATAGCAATTTAAATTTTAGTAGACATTTATTTTGTCTAATTAGCATTTGTTTTGTTTATTTATTTCCTATGTAAAAGGCTCATTATAAAAGGCCTTATTATCCTCTTTTTTGTTTTTTTTTGTTTTTCCCAATTTTAGGATAAGTTGTTGCCTATTTTGAGGGGAAATAGCCTCTATAAAAGGCCCCCCTTTGTATTAGGGTGAATTAAGTTGAATTGAGTTGATAATTTTCCTATCCCTAATTCTCTCTCTCTCTTTCTCTCTCCCTCGGCCCCACGCCCTCTCTCTCTCCCCGATCCCTCTCTCTCCCGTGCCCTAACCCTCCAGCCGCCGCCTACCTCTCCCCACCTTCCTTTCTCCACGCCGCCTCCCCTTCCCCCTTCCTCTCCTCCCCTTCCGATTCCGCCACCCCTCTTCTCCTCTCAACCCGATTCCGCGTCCTCTCCTCCCCTCTTCCCGCGTCCTACCCTTTTCCCCCCTCCCCGCTGCACACCCCTCCAGCGCCCTACCAGCCGCAACGCCGCCATCTCGCCCCCAGCGCCCGTACGCCCCCCTCCAACACGCCGCCAGCGCCCCTCACATCCCACGCCACCTACCACGCCCCTGCGACCACCTCTCCACGCCGCTCAAGACCCTCCGCTTCCTCACTCGACGCCGCAGCCCACCAACCCCGACCTCGCCTCTTCCAGCATCGGGCTTCCGCGCGTGAGATCAACCACTCACCCCGTTTGTTTGTCCCGCCACCATCGCCACGAGTCATCCTCCCTTTCCCCTGCGCCCCTACTCGCCTACCGTTGTTGACGCCAGGCTACGCCAGTGCCGTATCGACCACCTGCTGCCGTGTTGCCGCGAAGCCAGCCCCTGCGCCCCGAATATCGCCCGGAACAAGCCACCGCCGTGTCTGACCAGATCTGAGGCGTGCCTACCAACCCTTGCCGGTTGTGGTATGAGTGTTTCTACTGCATATTATTCCACGATATAACAATAGATTTGTGGGTTGTTCTATTGCTGTTTAGTTTGGTGACCTATTGAGGTTCCAATACTGCAACATCGCTATTTGTTTCCCTCAATCATTAACTATTTAAGTTGCCTTAAGATTGTGGATAAATCGGTGCTAAATTTCGAGTCTTTTATCGTTTGTGGTTGCTGAATTTGTTTAGCGTTCACTTTCTTTCGTCATTCGTCATTTTAATTCCGTAGGTTCATTGTCAAGTCGCCACTTAGCTCATTACTAATTTCAATTTTGCATCAGAGGAGAGAGGGAGGCGAGGAAGGAGCGCTAGCGAAACGCTGCCGGGATGGCGAGGAGGACAATGCGATCCTTTCCTACTTGGCTTCGTATAGGAGGTAAGTATCTCTAATTTGAGCTAGATTTTCGATTCATCTTCCTTTTCAATTCGTTTTGTGTTGTGGTTTGAAGAGAAATCTGAGTATAGCCTTTCTCGGGTGCGGACAGCTCGGCCATCAGTGAGCATACGAGTTCTTCGTATGGCCCACTCACCCTTGAGAAGAGACTTGTCGAATCTGTAGTTTTTATCGATTTTATAGTTGTTTTGATGGAGGAATATGTATAACATTCTACTTAGGTGCGGACGGCTAGGCCGTCAGTGAACCTTGTGAGTCATCACACGGTTCACCCACCTCAGATGTGTGGTGTCTACTGATTCTCCATCGTTTGCAGTTCTGTCATATTCTTTCTGTTTCGTTGCTGTTTTTCCTCTCGATGATTTTATATAGGAAACTCTTTTGATTTTTCTTTAGAAGGATGTCCCAATATAAGGGGAAACTCTGTCAAATTATCATAGACCCCGTTCGACAAGGGGATTAACCCCCCCCCCCTTTGGGGGGGTTTCCCCTCAAAACCCATACCTTCTCTTTCATGTGGGTCCCACTCACCCTCTCTTTTTTAATACATTAAATAAATCATTTCTCTTTCATCCATTCTATGAAAAAATAATATAGTATGCCATCATATCATCTAAAAATTATAAACTACTCAACTTCTACTCACATTTTCAAACTTCAATAAAATCACATCACAATAACTACTCACTTTTCCAAACTTCAATGCAATTACATCACAACAAACCCTCTAAACCTAAAACTCTCTATCCAAACACCAAAACACAAAAATGAGTTATCCTCCCCCAGGTTACCTCAGGGTAACCCACCAACCAAACGCACCCATAGAAATATATCTCGATATAAGGGGAAAGCCGAAATGTTCCTACAAATATCACCCCGTATAAGAGGAAGATCCACTAAATATACAAGGGAAAATGTGTTCTTGACGTTCTTCGTGTTCTTCGTTCGCTTTTCGTGTTCTTGGCATGTTCTTCATGCTCTTGATACGAAAGTGAAATTCGGTCATTTCAGGAGTCGTAGACCACGCTTTCTAAAAATGAAACATGATAAAGTGTTGCATACGCGAGAGGGAGCTCAATTAGGTAACGAAATCCTACCTTTTGTTGTGGGTTTTCATGTGAGATCATTGAAATTTCTGATTTTATGTCCTTCGCTACGAAGAATCCTAATTTGACTATTTTGAAAAATATGAAAAGTTGCTTTGTGATTCTCATTAAAATAACAGCTAAACATCGAATTGATGCAAAGGCTTGGAAAGTTAGGGCTTGGAAGTTAAAATAAGTACAAATACAAGTATATATACATAGGAATTAAATTATATATATATATATATGTAAGTCTATACTAAATGTTGATGAATAAGCAAATCGAAGGCTTAACGGATGAGTTACATCATGGGAATTGATGTGTATTGAAATGGATCTTGAAAAAGAACGTGTATTAAGTTAAAGATGACTGGAAGTAGAACTACATGTCGGGCATGCAACCTTTAAGTTTGTCGGAAGGAACCCGTATTGACGTGGCCCTAGCTAGGTGATACACGGTTACCCTGTTATGATAAGCAAGCACTAAATAAATGAAAGATCTGCAACGTGTGGTACTGGATGTCAATATCTTCAGGCTGAACAACGAAAGATGTGATCGTGCCATGTAGAGGTACGTGGTAGAATGATTAGCTGATGGGTTATGATAACACTTGAAATAAGCTACTAGTAAAAACATTAAGGTGAAAATGACATGTGGTTTTAAGCAACCGGATCATCGAGGATGGTATGCATCTGTGTTGAACAGACGATAGGGTCTAAGGACCCTGTCACCCTGGATTACTAATAAAAGAGATAGTGTCAAGGGGTAGATTGAAGGATTAGTTGAGACGATAGGTGGCAACCTAAACTCATCAGTATCAACGCAATCCCCAATCCCGGAGTATCCACAACTTCGGGGTCCGTGATGGGGAGAGGAACAATCATGAATTAGAATGGATATGAACTAAAATAAAAATGAAATAAAGAAACAATTGTATATTTTGATTTGCTGAACCTTTCAAATATCATGATTGATCTGTGTTTCTTTTCTTCGTTATTGAGCACTGGCTCATTTCTTCCCTATATTTTTTTTGAAAATCCAACAGGCATCGAAGAGTCATCACAGGGCAATAGCCATTCCAGCCATCCACAGTAGCATTACTTCATAAGGTAGGTGGTAGTCTTTTTGTAAATTTTCTTTCCAGCTGATGTACATATATATGGTTATAGTAGGACAATGTACCATTTAAACTTTATTTTGTGAATGAGAAAGTGTTGAATGATTTCTTCTTAGTATTTTTAATTGCATTTTGTTTCTGAATGTTGGTTGTGATTGCTGGTAAATTAGTGCTAAGTAACCAGATCCAGATATGGGAGGATCCGAGGACTCAGAATTCGAGATCGTGACAGTCCTAGACCGGAGTTCTCGTACCCTATGCTCTAACCCCACCCGTCGCCCCCTCCTTTTCATCTTCCTCGTACGCATGTCGCACCTACAGTCCCCGAGGACCACCTTGTGTCACCCCTAGTGGCCTCTCGTGGACCCTAAGCCATGCCACAAGGCCCTCTCAGGGTCCTAGCGCATTCGCCGAAGGGCCCCAACCCTCTAGGACAATCGTTGGTAGCCTCCCGAGGGGCCCAATCAGTACCGTCATCCCTCTTTGGGGCTCCACAGAGGCCTCTGTCGCCCCCGCAAAGGCACACACGACCTTATCTTGGGCACCTTATGCCTCCGCTAGGCCCGATAAGCCTCCTAGGGCTCTTCTGTTGCTCTCTGGCGTCACCCAAATCTGCTTTACGGTTTAATTTTGACTGAAAAAGGTGATTTCAGATCAATAAATTACCTTTTTCGATCCTAGTGCGAATCAATGGTTGATGATGATGGTTGTATGAGTCTATACATACAACCAATCCCCTATATGATCGTGTAGACTCGCTCGGATCGGTCTACTACCCCAGCCGAGTTCTGTTTCAGCCTTTTTTTTCATCATGCCAAACAGTCAAAGAGCAAGTGGCGTCTTCTCTACGTCCAGTGTCTTCAAGGGTCTGGCTCTCATTATTGAGATGGATGCGACCAACTATGAGTTGTGTTCCATGCAACGCGTATTTGGCTCTCTGATACTCTTACCACAGAGATCGCCACTAACATTGTCAACTAGTCCACTGCCAAGGCGAGGTGGGACATCCTGGCAGCCACATATGACCAAGCGAATAATGAGATCAAGATTCTTTATCTATAGTTTGATATCTACACGATCAAGTAAAATGGCCATCCTCTGCATACTTTCCACTCTTCACTTCGTGCCATATTCGAGAAACTTCACAGCTTCATGCCAATGACCACATCTACTGAGCAACAGATGGCATAAATGAACTCCACAATGTGGGAGTTTTCTTGGATGTTCTTGATCCTGAGTACGAGACAGCATGCACACAGCTTCTTATAGGTGCAGCCATACCTCCCACGGAGGAAGCCTATAGACGCCTCAGTAGGATTACTGTCCCACCTCCAGCCACCACATACCTCCTCAGCAATGGCCGCATCTCGCGGTAGGGAAGGCTCTACTCAATTCAGAGGGTGTGGCCCATGTGGCAGATGAGGCAAACATCAACGTAGCCCTTGCACCTATTGTCGTCATCCATGTCATTATGAGGATACATGCTATCAGAGACATGGATATCCTGCATCTGCTTATATGGTCGAGTAGATTAAGCCTTCAGACAGTTCGTTTCCTCCTAGATATTTGTGTCTGGATGACATTGTCTCTCGTCCGAGGGAGATAATGACACCCCCTGTTGGTACCACTATAGGTCCCTCAGATGTTGCAGTCGCAGCTAGAGCTTCTTCGAGCTCCTCATGTATAGCCTATGCTTTTACCAGTTGTAGCATGACAGATATGACAGGGTGGATCATGGACTCTGGTGCTTCTCACCATTTGTATGGAGACGAAGCGCATTTCAGTTCATACAGATATATACCCCCTGGTAGACGGGTCGTCATTACGAACGAGGTTCATTTACTCAAGTTCTTATAACATTAAATAACTTACAAATACACACTTAGATGACACATATAGACCATCTATGATCCTTATATCGCACATATCGGTCATATTAAACATACCGTTATTAATGTTGATTGTCGATATCGTATCGGTTCGTCCGGTCCAAAATGGCGCAAAAAGCGATTTTTCATGAATTAAGATCATCCTAGTTATTAAAACAATAAATAACATACAAATGCACATTCTAATGCAAGAATGAGGCGTATTTAGCACACTAATACACATTATATCGCACAAATTGCTGGCTGTTAATGCTGATAGCTGACAACTGAACTAATTACTGATCGTTGAGATGTATTCTAGACCTGTGATTCTAACTTGATCAACATTAGACTTGTTCTCATTAATATTGCCAAAGAAGGTGAAGTCCACCAATTGAAGAACTGTCGTATACACCTCTGTAGCACCATACCCTACTAGGAGCAGCAAAATAAGTAGTGAAATCAAGCTTACAAGGGTAATATCATTGATATATATAGATATCGATGAAATATCAGTAATATCGATCGATATCCGTGAAATTTGTACTGAAAGCAACCAATTTTGAGATGGGATTTTTACACCCATAACCCTGAGTAATTCCGCAATTACAATCATACCCTGTATAATCATGAATTACATGAGAAACCCTGTATAGTCACTCTGTTTCACACTTATAACCCTCCGTTAGTTTAATATGTTAACTCAATCATATGAATGAGTTAATCTAACTCATTCTCAAAAATACCTATCTCCCTCCAACCTCCTCCACCTTCCTCATCTCACACCCCTCACCCTCCGTCCACCTCAACCTTCCCACTCCGACCTCCTTCCCTTCCCTTCCCCCACTGACCGACCATCTGCTCCCAACGTCCCTGCCGCACCTTAACCTGCATGACAGTGCGAATACGAGTATCGAGCCAGAGGAGCAATGAACTGGAGAAGGAAGGGGACTGGAGGAGGCGGGTTGCGGGATTTGAGCAGGGGGGCAGAGCTCGGCGCTACTGCGGATAGGGGGGCATCGAGCAGGGAAGCGCGAAGCTCACGTGGCTCAAGGAGGAGCTGGGTGCAGGCTTCGAGCAGGGGGCTCGAGGAGCTGGGCGCGGGGCTCTTTGGCGGTACAGGAGGGGTCGAAGGGCTTCGAAAGCAGGCTTGCGGGGTAGGAGCTTGCGGCCATAGGAGGGCTTCTACAGGAGGCAATGGGGAGTCGGGTCGGGGGGTGTTCGTCCGAGTTCGGTAGGAGCTTGCGGACAGAGGAAGGCTTCTGCGGGGGGGCTTCGAGAGCAGCTTCAACTTGCGAGTTCGGCAGGAGCATGCGGGAAGAGGAGGGCTTCTGCGAGCAGCGACGGGGGGGTGGAAAGCAGCTTTAGCTTGCGGGTTCGGCAGGAGCATGCGGGCAGAGGAGGCCTTCTGCAGGCAGCAGGGGGGGTGTTCTTCCGAGTTCCGCAGGAGCTTGCAGGAAGAGGAAGGCTTCTGTGGGGTGGAGTTTCAAGGAGGAGGTCGACGCGGGTGGAGGCTTCGAGAAGCAGGAGTCGACGGGGGGGCGGCTTCGAGGAGCTCGCTCGTGCTGGGGTGGGGGTTCGAGAGCATGCGGGGAGATTCGAGCAGCAGCTCGACGACGGGGGGGCTTCGAGGGCGGAGCAGCTCGGCGTGGCGGGGGCTGCGAGCAGGGTGGACGCGACGGAGTAGCTCAGCGTGGGGAGCTTCGTTGAAGAGAGAACGATGGCATGTTATTGCAAATCAGAATGAGATTTAAGGGCATTTTTGTCTTTTTTCAACGGAAACCGTCAAACATCTCAAACGGAAAATAACACGGGGTTATGTCATGTAAGAGTTAAGCATTACTCGGGGTTTCTCATGTAATTCATGATTATCCAGGGTTAATGATTGTAATTGAAGAATTACTCAGGGTTATGGGTGTAAAAATCCCTTTCGAGGTATATAGCTCGATATCGACGATATATCGCCGATATCTCAGCAAGATATCGGTCGATATCCAGTAAATGGATATCTATATGAATATCGGTAGGGGCTCTCCACCGATATTGATATATCGCCGATATATCACGATATAGCCTGCTATGATCTCGAGCATCCTATGTATATTCTAGAGATCTTTGGAGGCATTTCGGGCCTTCGTTTATTTAGAGAGAAGTCAATCTTCGTACCTTTTGGTTTCACGAAGGGAGAAGTTGATGATGCCGAATCTATTCTCTGTTGCACCCACGGCTCTCTCTCGATGGATTATCTGGGCCAATTCTGGACAAATTTGAGTGTAGGATGGCTGGTTGGAAGGCAAGGACTCCATCTAGAGGTGGGAAGTTGATTCCACTCAGCACGTTCTTTCGACGATCTCCATTTTTTCCTGCTCCTCTAGGTTGCTACCGGTGGGGGTAAGGTCGAGACTTGAAGCTTTGATGCGCAATTTCTTCTGGACGGATGGTAGATAGGACAGTCGTGGCATCCGCTCTTTTATACAAGTGAATCATTCGTCTGTGGGGAGGAGATGATGTGTTAGTTTTCCGGTTAATGCATGCAGTTTATAGCATATGTGGATCCTTGAGCACACATGTTATGTGGTCCTCATTGTCCTTGTAGCAAGGTATTACGACGACCCTTCAGGAGGTGAGCTCATTCTTATGACCCGTGGTGGGAAGAGGGATGTTTTTTGCTTCTGGATGATTAGATGGGCTTCGGTGCAATCAACATGAGATACCCTCGTTTATTTGCTTTAATGGATGATCAAGGCGGTGCAGTTCGTAATGCTTGGTCGAGCACTTCTTGGGCATAAATGTTTGTGGCGGATTTTTTGGAGCAGTGTTTGCCTGAGTTTATGTATCTACTGAATGATTTGGAAGATATCCGGGAAGCAGAGTGGTTGTGATCATTTTGCTTGGAATGATGGTAGTTTTAGCATCAAGAAGGATTACCTCATGCTCTCTTGAAATTATAATGCAGTGCAAGATGACATTATACGGGACTGCAGGATTATCTAGAAGAGTAAGATCCCTCTGCAAGTTAAGACCTTTGTGTGGATGGTCAGACATGGACGTGTGTTCACGAAGGTTCGACGTAGTGATCTTCTGAATACACATGGTATGCTATGTGAGAGCTGCGGAGACAGGAATGAAGGCCTGGAACATCTTTTCTTTGGGTGCAGCATCGCGACTTTCGCGAGACAGGTGTGGTGTGAGGCTGGGATTGCTTAGCTTGGAGCGGAAAGTGATACATCTTTTTGGCAATCGATCAGAATGATCGATGGGAACTCGTAGGACAACTACTCTCCTATTTTTGCGCTCTTGTGGGCAATCTACAATGTCAGGAATGAATGTATTTTTCGGGGTATGTGGGTGTATCCTGAAAATATTTTGGGCCACTTTGGAAGCTTGTGTATCGCATAGAACATTGCAAACTGATTGATATAAAAATCTAATATACTTGGTGGTGGGTCCCGACTAGGGATACCACCCTCTTACTCAAAAAAAAAGTAACACATACAATATACGTATGCCGACTTTCCTTAATCAACTATGGAGTTGTTTCGTCTTCATTGCCAAAAGGGGGGCGTAACCACACATTCAAAACGGGGGCTCCCAAAAATCTTAATAAATACACGAAGTCATGGCTTAACATTAGAAAAATGCAAGAACAAGTACATTTTAAGATTTTTCACCTTTAAATACATTTAAACTGATAAAAAATGCCTTAAGGAAGCTTTCTCTAGAGCTAAGAAGAAGTTACATGTAAAAATATCACAAAATAGCGAGATAGAGAACTGATATCGACGATGTCACTCATATAGGGGAAAGTGCACCCAAAACTCCATTATATGCCATATGATGATACATAAATTAATTTAGCATCTACATGACAATGTACCCAATTTCTCCAATTTTATTGAATGACACAAAAAATAGTTTGGCATCTATGGAGCAGTTAGGCACAACTAAAAACAACATGGTTGAAAAAAATCAATAGTACAGAGTTTTCTTGAAATATGTCACCATGTTAAATCATGACAGTGGGCTGAGGGCCCGCCTAGCCGCTCATGAGCCGAACTTGGGCCGAAATTTCATGAATGGGCCAGCCCAGCCTGGCCCTCTCTTTGGCATGCCCATCAACTGGACGGGCCATGAACATGTGCCATAAAGCCCAGTCTGACCCAGCCAGTAAAAAAGAAAATATATTTCAGAAAATTTACATACATTTGATATAATATACTTCAAGTTTTTCTTTTACATTATCAATGTCGCATTATATTTAATAGCTTACATGTCAAGTAACACATATAATAGTTACTTAGCTTTAGAAAGTTCAGATGATGCTAAAAAATATCTCTGTAAAGTATATAGAAAATTAAGTAAAAAGTACTTTAGATTTGGCCCGGCCCAGACCTGGCTAGGCATGGTCAATCATGGTCCTTGAAGTATGGCTCATGAGCTGGCCTTGGACAAGGGGTTTTAGAACATCAACCCATTTGCCTGACCCATGGTCTGATATAACTTACACTATGATCAGGTCTACACCCCATATAAAAAAGGGGGGGCATAAGATGAATGATGCTATAAAGCGGAATGAAAAGAAAGGTTGGGAATAGACATACAGATACATTTGCGAGTTTTATAAAGAACATATATCACATACCAGGGCCGATGATCTTTTCCTTGTCAATCTCCACAATGTAATCGGAAAGAAAACTCAAATACAAAGTTGTGTTGACTAGACTGTCACGAGTATTTTCAAGAGAAGCTCGCAACATACTTGCTTCAACAAAAGATGAACCCGGCAGAAAATCACTAAAAAGAGGCTGGATGATGCTCAAGTTTTTCAAGTTGCGGTATATTTGTGGGAACAAATTTATCTTCAATATGTTAGAATTTGGTCCTCTGAATGTTCTCGGGATGTCATCCGCAAAATTTCCAGATTTGACAGTGCCACTCACAGAACTCAGACGTCTGTCATCCCGATGATCCTTCGTGGTAAGATTGAATTGGAATGCCACAGCACTTGCAGGGCTTCTTGGAAGATCAACAAATTGCCATGAAATATAAAAGATTCCCATAGGAAATCTGCAATTGCTACATTTGATAGAAATGGTCGGTCCACTGCTTGTATTATGGCAGGAATAATTACCATATTTACTTAACGGGGAGAATCTATAGTCAATAGAGCCAGGAGTACCACTGACCACAGTATCAAGACCTCGAAGTTGTGAGCAGCTCATGCTAGAAATAGTTGTTATATTAAATTCCACGTCATTCTTAAATAAGAGTGCGTCTGGGCCATTGAATGGTCTGATTTTATGCACCTCAATACTCCTTTTGCTGATGATCTGGTAAAGCAACCTTAAATACAAGATTTAGTCAGTCATATGCAGGATGTAATGAAACCAGAAATAGCACACAGATGTCATTGTTAGATATTCCATGATGAATCAACATGAAGAAAAATGAATGGCAAATTCACGACTGCCATATAGAAACAAAATGGTATCATTGGCTTACAAAGAAAACAGTCCAATGAATAATATCCATCTCGCTATGGAAAACATTCCACCAAGCTCTGTTTTTCTTTTCAGCACCACCTTGCGGTCACTCTGAGGTTAACTAGGGTCAGGAAACAACTGTTATTATAGGATCAACAGATTTGAGTGCATGGCTGCATGCAAACAACATAAAATAGCAAATCTCATATATAGGGGTAAAGAAATCCGATTTAGCATAAGCAAGACCATACAGCAATATGGTTAGGTTAGCAAAATTTCGGAGAAAGATGATAAAAGCGAACAACGAGCAGAAACTCAAACAATAATTCCAGAGTTGCAAGAACAATGTGCACAGAATACTTTCAACTCCTCTACAAAAGTTGTGCATAATAGAAATTTCTATGTGCTTCTCAGAGAGATAAAAAGGGATTCTATGTGAGTCCCTACGTGTTTTCTAATTCCAGAAAGCAAGAAGGTCTTTTACATAGAGAACTTCATTTTGCTATATACTGGCATTAACACGAGGCTATTTCTCCTCCTTTCCTCATACAGCAAAGAACACAAGTAAACTAAACCAAAACAACACTGCAAACTCAAATTCGAAAATAACTTTCAATTGAGGTCAGAAACACATCGACATCTATCAGCTTGACATCAAAGCACAAGTGCCATGATCATTCTAAACTATGGGATTCTGTAACTTGAACCCTCTCTCGCACCTACATGCATCGAACACTTCAATCAATCCAGGACTAGTATTCAAGCAAAAGAGCATGAATCGATCAAGAATCTAAATGTAGTAACAGCAGTGGGGCAATGGAAAAAACAGCATTACAAGCCAGTGGTGGGTGGAGTAGGCGACGTCGAGGCGGCTGATCCACCATCGGATGCGGAACCAGGGGCTGGCGCCGTCGCGGAGGGGGCCGAGGCGGACGGCGAGGCAGAGGAGGAGCCAGGAGAGGAGGATGAGGGCGGTGCCCCAGAGGAAGAGGGCCTGCGAGGAGGTGAGGCGCTTGACGGCGTCCAGGGAGAGGACGGTGGTGAGGAAGGTCGACTCCTCCCCGAGGGACGACTGCGACACGAAGTCGCCCCCCGTCGGGAGGGAGCACCCGGACCCCGCCAGGTAGAGACCGGGCTCGCACGCGCAGAGCACTTGGGAAGAAGAAGAGCTGTTGTAGGAGAAGGAGCCGGGGGGACACGCCATAGCTTTCTTCTTCTTCTGCTGCTGCTGCTGCTGCTAAACTACTGGTTGCGTTATACTGGTGGTGCTTCCTTGTTTTCCAAGGTGTGGGGTTGGGCTGGGGAACAGAGACAGCTTGGAGGCTATGGATGGGTGTTTTGGAAGCTTCCACATCTGTCTTCAACTCTGTCATTTTCTCTTCTGCGCGTATTTTGCAGGGAGTAATGTCTTCAAGCGGAAGAGGCAGCTTATTTAAGGAACTCCCATTGCCAAACAAAAGTTATATTGTTTTTACCTTATGTGATGAATTAGTTGTTATGATGGTTACATTATACATGAATCTACATTGGTGTTGATCCTTATTGATATACCTTGAATCCTAATCATTTTTAAGTTGAAGAACCATCATATGTACAGATATATTGATCTATCTGTATTAGGGATCCATCTGTATGGAAGTAGTATATAAACTATCTGATGGTTGGGGCTCTCTGTATTCAATGCACTCTTTCTTTCTCGACACAGTGAAAATTGTTGGAGTATAAGTTGTATGCGCCTATTGTGTTGTAGCAGGGTAAATGGATCCTAGAGGAGATCCATTTACCCCATCCAGTGTTTAGTCCCACATCGTCCAGCGGTGGGACTTGGAGGCTCTGGATAGGCTATATAAGGAGCCCCAGACCTCATGTATCCATTGAGAAAAAGTAATGCATAGCATGCCCCGTTGAGGGCTTCTCCCGTGGTTTCATCCCGCTCCTCACGGAGTAGGGTTCCACGTAAAATCCCGTTGTTATTATTTTGTTTATCTTTTATCCATGTTATCGCTTCCGCTTCCGATTTTTTAACATGGTATCAGAGCGAGTCGATTCTCGGAGATTTTACTATCCCTATTTTTTTTTCGAGGATTGTTTTGAAATTCTGTTCGTGAAAGCTGTTCTTTGAAGATTATTTGTATGAGATGATTCGTCCATGATCAGGATCAGATCAGTTCTAAGGGTTTCGAACCCTAATCCTGCGTCAAAAGCTTCCGGTTCCAGTTCCAAGCCCTAAGCAAAGGACCTATTCCTCTCTGTGTGTTCCTATTCACGATGTTCCAGGAAGATCAAAAAGGCACAAGGGGAGAAACCACGAGGCGCACGTGCTCTGCTCGTGGTGGCCCAGGCGGCATCGTCCAGCGGCCTCCAGGCGGAGCCGCACAGGCACGGGACTCCCACTGCACCAGACCGCCCTCAACCTCCTCACTCCAGGTCGCGCCTACAGGCGGCGCAAAGTAGCCACGTATGGCGACGATTTGCGCAGGCATGCTCCAATCGGCGACGGTGGTCTCACGCTCAACCTCAGAACCCGAATCCCTCCTCAACCGCGCGAAGTCCCCTTCCAGACCCATGTGCGCAGGTGGCGCAGATGCCCAAAGACCCTTCAGGCAGCGCCGCTGATCGTCTTCAGGCGGTGTTGCCGCTTCTCGCGCACACCTCAGGCGCGAGGCGCGCCCCTCCTCCATCCTCTCTGTTATAAGGCTGCGCGCGAGCAGGTGATCCCCACCCATATCGGGGAGGGTGCGATGCCCAGGAGCAGAGAGCCCCGCGGGGGCGGCGGGCGATCGAGGGTTCCTAGGGAACCCTATTCCCAGGGCGTGGGAACCCTATTCCCAGGGCGTGGGAACCCTAGGGCTCAAGGCCCATTTTTATTAAAAAAAACCCAGTTGATATATTTAAAAAAATGAATGGAAAGCCCAACAGTCTCCAGTGTCAGACACGCACGAGTGTGCGGTCATTTTCAGATGAGCATGTGTTGCCATCATTGTCAGAGGTCCCCATCATTCTTCTTGTTGTCAGGCCAGAGTCTTCATGTGAGCCATAGGGACTCCAGAGTAGAGGACCATTCCCTATGCCATATGTTGGCAAGGGTTTTCATGTGGTATCATAGGTACACCAGAGCAGTGCACCATTTTCTGAGCCAGATGGGAGAGACCCAGTTCTCCGACGAGGAGACTTCAGGCGCAAGTTCAGACTCGATGGTCAGATTCCGAGTCTTCAGTTGACTCACACTCCATCCCGTTCGTCCTCCTCACATGCACGGCATGAGAAGCAACGTCCTCGACTGCAGCATGTGCACGTTGGGTTGATATTGTCCGTAGTGTCCTGTAGCGTTGAGTTGAGTCTCTTTATGTTTGTCCAAGCTGAGCATTTAATGCTCCAGCTTGAGCGGAAGTATTGGAGTATTCGTGTGTGCGCCCATTGAGTTGTAACAGGGTAAATGGATCATGGAGAAGATCCATTTACCCCATCCAGTGTTTAGTCCCATACCGCCTAGTGGTGGGACTTGGAGGCTCTGGAGAGGCTATATAAGGAGCCCCAGACCTCCTGTACTCATTGAGAAAAAGCAATGCATAGCACGCCCCTTTGAGGGCTTCTCCCGTGGTTTCATCCCGCTCCTCACGAAGTAGGGTTCCACGTAAAATCCCGCTTGTTCTTTTCGGTGTTTATCTTTTCCATGTTACGCTTCCGCTTCCTATTTTATAACAAAAATCGATTGTCGCTTCCCAGTGATATAACCTAGTTACAAGTGAATTTTGTAAATCCATATATCTTTCGTACTTGCGTGATTAATCTCATTTATGCATGCTTCCGCAACTCGCAACACCTTTTCCGTTAAACATGCTTATATTTTAGGATCTTTATTTATCAAAATATTCACCATCTCTTCTTCATATTCCTTTCTTTTTGTTTGTATATTGATTTCTGAGGGATTGTGGGAGATAAGGATTGGCAATGGTCATAAACTAGAGAATTACAATTAGTAGTGCAGCTATAACTGTGAGAAACAGAAGAAACCTGTGTTGCATCGTTGTTTACTGCAGGATATTAAAAGTCTTTTTGGGTATCATTTTGGCAAGTTGTATCCGAAGGGATCTTAGTTTGTGTTTCTAAGTCCGAGAATGTTCCAAGATAAATCTGAATGGAAGCAAAGAATGCATGTAGCCGACCTTACTTAATGTGGGAAAAAAAACTTTATTGTTGTTGTTGTTGTTGTTGTTGAGTTTGGTACAAATACTTATCAAATAGCCAGTTGTGGAGCTATCCATAGACCATTCGTAGGCTTATGTAGGTCTTATTATCGATGGTCATTTTTAAGTGACTTAGGTTCAAATGGTTGCCTAAGTATGGAAAAAGAATGTGATGGTTTTAGTAGAGTAGTCTTATTCTAGAGTTATACGATAATGAGAATTTGTTGGTTATATATTAAAATGATTAGATTCTTGGTCTAATGAGAATTTGTTGGTTATATATTAAAATGATTAGATTCTTGGTCTCTTTTTTTACAGGGAGCAATAAGTTAGTTCGTATGTTTCATTGAGCGGAGAAGGTTGTTGTACTCTCTCCACCCTCATCTTATGTTACAGCCTATGGGTTCTAGAAATGGGTGAGTTTTAGGAAAGTTTATTTATATAACACTGTCAATATTGAGATGCCTTGAATTCTGAAGCATTTATTCAACCTGATACATTAAAGAGCCCATTGTGTGACCTTTCTACTTGTTGATGACCAAAGCCTATCGTTCAAAAAAATCGGTCTCATTGTTCGGTTAGCGATCCTGGAAGAGAGGGGGTCTAAGGGGAGCAGGTATGCACCCCTCTACGAGGGCTCAAGGAAAATGCCCTTGAAACAACATTCATTTTTAGATCATTTTTGTTTTCATCTACGAAGAACCATCGATACAAGGTGTAATAAGAACCTTTTAAAACTAGGTCTTTACTCCATCCACTGTACCACCGCTCGAGAGAGAAAGAGAGAGAGATGTGGTGCCTCCACCGAGGAGTCCAATTAAGGATGAACTTCATAAATCCTATATTGTGGTTATTCTGTGTTTGATTCATCGCTAGACACAAGATATGAGTGTATGGACCCAAAAAAAGAAATTCGGCCTCAAGCTTAACTGACTAATTTTATTTTCAATCCCATCTCCTCTGCCTATGTGAAAGGACTTCAAAATGACTCCTCCCAATAGTAATGCTCTTAAAAGTATAATTTTAATATAATAGTTTTATTCCAGGAAAAAGAGATACAACCCAACGAAATTGCTTTAACATATTGATTTCGAAGCAGCATAGGAACAATACATGTCTGACACCTATACAATAAAAAAATCAGGTTTCGTGGAGGAGAATTCACATTTAGATATCATCCAAGACGAAGACATTACCATCAATCATCGTGGGATTCTGCATGTTTATTGTTTTTAAATTTTGTGTGGCTTGGTCTCGGATAAACCAAACAAAATACCAATAAACTGAGTTCAACAAGCTATACGTTTGCATAAAAATTTGGATGGATCACTCAACCTCAAATTTATTTCTAATATTATCATTTGAATGGGATACAATCATAATTGCAGATCGCTCAATGTTAAAGCTGCTGACATAAATGCTTGTGATTCATATTATGACACCACTTTTTTATCAGGACTGATATGCATATCGCATAATGCATATGATTTATATATGTACATGGGAATGACCTTTGGATTCCCCACCAAAGGAGGACTACCTATCTATCTTTTATAGGCTTCAAAATTCTTGATTATAATCCAGAATGCTCAACCTGCTTTTTCTTGATTCCTTGCACCATGTCAAGTATTTACATAAATTGTGCATCTCGAATGGATTCATCAACAACGACCAGTATACAATTGTTGTTTGCAGATGACCACATTCGTGAAGTCATGAATTCATGTCTGGGCAGGCTCTATGTGGAAATGAAAATGAAAATCTCGAATTCATGAAGTAAATATCTAACTTTACTTAATGCACCCTTATTCAGGGATGGAATCAGAATTTTTTTGTAGAGGGGACACAAACTAAAATATTTATTTATATGTTGATTGTAATATTACCACGTAAAATGTGGTGTAATTATAATGCAAGATAAAAATGACAATTTAATTAAATTTCTTAACTTTTTGCAAGCATGACACGTATTGGGGATTTTTGCTTCCATTTAAAAAAAAGATCTCCATTTTGTTACAAATCTATAAAATCATAAGATTGAACAACGAATACATGTGTATTTATTAAAGATTTGGACAAATCATATATTGTAATAAAAATTTGAAACTGTTTCGTATAAAAGAATTTAAAAGAAAAATGAAAAAAATTCTACACAACCATCTAAATTTAAAACATGGAGTATAGGGTCAAAATAGAGACAATATTAAAAATAAAATCATAAACAAATTACCTTTCGTATTAACACTTTTTTCTCAACGACTAAAAATGAAGATAAATATGAGTGAGAGAGGGAGAAAGAGAGATATATGGAGAAATGGTAAGAATAAAGTTTTTAAAATCAATACCGGACGATGAACCATTCAGTCAGTGGTTTGATCTGGGTTCGATTGTTGGGTCAAAATGATTGGAGTATTCATGACTTTATCATTAGCATCAATCCTAAAAATTGGATCAAGCTTAATTTATTATTCGTATTGGTGGAACTGATATTATAAATCATGAAAATCTTTTATATATATACATATAATATTCAAGCACTAAGAGCGTTCATGTTGAATAATTGTCAATAATTAATAATATCCTCTTTGTACCAGTTTGATCCGAATCAAACTAATCCACTTCAATCAGACATGATCAATATTCAAACTATTTTTTTTTAATTTCTAATTATATTTCCATAGAACAAGTCGAACTGTTAATATCGAGGGTAGTATCCAATCCAACCAGTCAAGTCTGATTTTTTAAATCTAGATTGACATGGTGAGAGATATTCTATAATGAAAAAAGAGAGAAGAAGAAAATATGCATGGAAAGAGATTTCAATAACTGGGATATATGAGAGAATTGTGGAGAGAGATGATAAAGCAAATCCAAATTAGGGGAGGGGGTTGCAAAATTTTAAGATTACAAGTTCATTTAGTATAGGAAAACCAAAATGACATTATAACCATAATCTTATATTAATAATACAATCCTAAAATGTAGGGGGGACATGTGCCCCTCCATGCCCCCCTCTAGATCCGTCCTTGCCCTTATTGGCATTGCTCAGCATGAAAAAATCAGAATTAAGAATGAGGTGGGTAAGTTTTCTTGCTCGAGTTCTTTACTTCTTACGTATTTGTTGGAGTATTTGGTTGTGCGCCATATGCATGGGAGATGGGTAAATGGATCTCTCCAGGACCCATTTACCCCATCCCAGTGTTTAGTCTCACATCTACCAGTGGTGGGACTTGGAGGCTCGGTGGAGGCTATATAAGGAGCCCCAGACCTCCTGTATCTATTGAGAAAAAGCAATGAAACATATGCCCCTTTGAAGGCTTCTTCCGTGTTTCATCCCGCTCCTCACGGAGTAGGGTTCCACGTAAAAAATCTTTGTGTTCCATGTTTATCTTTCTCGTTCGTATACTTTGTTTATCATTCTGCTTCCGCTTCCAACTTTCTAACATGGTATCAAAGCGGGTTCGATTCTCGAGGAATCATGTTATGTTTTTTTAGTCGAGTTTCGATTGAATTTTTGTTCATAGATTCGCTATTGGTTCGATTAAATTATAGGCTTTCATTCCAAAAACCAAGTTTTGTTTCAAGGGGCGGCGCACCCCGTACTCTCAGAGCACGTAGCTCCCAGAAGGCACCTCCATCCATGCCACGATTCCGGTCACTACAAGAGCCAAGCCTCTAGGGCGTACAGGCGCCTCTCCAGGGCGGGTCTCCACATCTACAGAACTCCCAGATCTCTCAGCTGTAGCTGTTCTTGGGGGACATGGGCGTGTAGTAGATCTTTTAGAAATTATTGCGCATCTGATCGTGCGACACCTCCCAACCTCCAGATCGACACCCTTCAGCCATGATCAACCGCATATGGCGGCCGCGTGGAGAACAACTTCGAGGAGACGGCACCTTACTTCAGCCCGATCCGCTCCAGCGACGTGCATCTCCAAGCAGAACTCCATGCGGAGCGGCGAGCCCCATCCACGCATCTCTAAGCACAACCCAGGTGGTTGTGCGTCAACCCCAGCAATGCAGCTGGTCAGCGCATCCGCGCATTGCGCACCCAAGGCGCGCCTCCCATCCTCCGTTCCAGGCGAGCCCAGGCGGAAGTCCCTCCATCTCTATCTCGGCGGAACATCTCTGGCGGCCCTCCTATTTCAGCTCCCCACCAAAGCTCCAGCAGGCATCACCATAGACAGTGACGCGATGAAGCAAGCGACGATGGCGGCATCCAGGCAGGCAGCGACGTTCCCCAGCCCCCTAGGCGGCGCACAATGTGCACGTTGCCCCAACGGGGGCATTTTTTTTCAGAGAAGGGTTCCCAACGAGGAACCCTAATAAAACCCCTTGCACGCACGTTTTTTTAAAAAAAAGGGGCTGAAATTTGAGGCGGGGGAACTGATTATGTGAACCCAAGTGGGTGTTATTTAAAAAAAATTGTGTGAGAGATAATTTTGGATCCAATTGTGGTCCAAAGTTTAAAATAAATCAAAAAAAAAGAAGTCAAGTTTTACAAAAAAAAGAAAAGAAAAAGAAAAGGTGCCTACAAAAAAGAGGAAAAAAAGCCGTACGCAAATTGAGAAAAAAACAATGATTTGCAAAAGCCAAAAAAATGTTAAACGGCTTAAAAAATATTAAAAAAAAAAGAGAAATTGTTTGGACGGCTTAAAAAAACTGAATTGAAGAAAAGCCGTAGGATTTTTTTGAATTTTAATGTTAACTCCCATTCTTCATGTCTTCTCCCAACTTGGTCGATGTTGATGTTCCGACCAATTTGGGAGAAATAGGGAGTATTATGTATAGTCACAGGTCCTGTTGCAGATTCAGATGTCAGATGGAGACCAACCAGATATTGTTCAGACTCTACAGCGGATATTCAGACTCGACATTCAGATTGGTCAGAGTTCAAGTTCGAGGCACTCCATGATTGAGTGGCCCATTTTTCGAGATCTCTAGAGAGAGTCCTTTTTTTCAGACTCCATTCTCCAGCGACAGTGGACTCCGACGAGGATTGCACTTCCACGGCCTTTCCAGTTTGGCCCTTTTTCAGAGATGGAGCAGTTGTCCACATTATTGTGGCAGACCAGAGTACTCCGACGAGGAGACTCATTTCCAGTTGCAGTGACTCTGACAGACGCAGTTCAGAGCACATGCTCTCTGACGAGGAGATTCAGTTTCTCACATTCCAGCTCGTTCGTCCTCCTCACCTGCACGACATGAGAAGCAACGTCCTCGACAACAGCCGACAGTTGTGCGCGTTGAGTTGATATTGTCCGTAGTGTCAGCGTGAGTTGAGTTTCTTTCTTTTTGTTTGTCCAAGCTGAGCATTGTATGCTCCAGCTTGAGGGGGGTGTTGGAGTATTTGGTTGTGCGTCATATGTATGGGAGATGGGTAAATGGATCTCTCCAGGATCCATCTACCCCATCCCAGTGTTTAGTCCCACATCTAACAGTGGTGGGACTTGGAGGCTCTGTGGAAGCTATATAAGGAGCCCCAAACCTTCTGTATCTATTGAGAAAAAGCAATAAAACATATGCCTCTTTGAGGGCTTCTCTCGTGGTTTCATCCTGCTCCCTACGGAGTAGGGTTCCACGTAAAAAATCTTTGCGTTCCATGTTTATCTTTCTCGTTCTTGTACTTTGTTTATCATTCCGCTTCCGCTTCCTATTTTCTAACAATATTTACAGAATTAGTGGACGGGTGGATGTGAGAAAAAGGATCCGGTGATGTATGAGAAACTCTCAAGAAATTGGGAAAACATGTCCTGGTACGGGCATCTCAACTTTCAGACTGGCATTTGCACCACTACTGCTAAATTATTTTTAGCTTACTACTTCTCTCTCTAGGCGCCATTTTTTAATCTTAACAGTTCAAACGCATATCTTCTGTTAAAAGATGATTGCTGATATAACTAACTGGAACCAAGCACGTCGGCATAGGATGACATTATACATGAAAATATAGTCTTATGATTATTGTCTGGCATTGCTACTTGCCATTTTTGTTGAAGTGTTTAAGGGGGCAGCCAATGGTTAAACTAACATGGAAAATTTTGATGATGGAATGGTGACTGCAATTAGATTTGGGTCACCACTGAGAGGGTTCAGGTGATTGGGTGAACTGCTTCTTGTTACGATGCAACATTGAGCCAAGTAAAACTTTGTTATTCGACTACTCCTGGGCGTTCTTCCATCCTTCAAACTTCAATGGAGAGTTTGGTCTCCTCAACTTCGTATTTTTGTTGATATTCTGAGATCTCGAACTCCACATTATCTTTGTTTACATTACATGTGATTTTACTATCAAAATAAAAAATGACAAAGCTTCTCCCACTATAAGTAGGGTCGGCTACATGGATTCTTGCTCAAATCCATGTAGAAAAATTCGACTGTTTTTTAAGCTGGTTGTCGACTACCTAACGCAACCCCCATAAGGGGGGATTTGGACCCTGGTCTTTTGGGTGGTAGACACACTACACTACCACCAAGCCATTTAAGCAGGTATTCAAGCTTGATAATCAGTGCCCCAATAATCAGGCACATTCCTATCAAAATAATAATAATACTTAGGGGTCAACGTCCATCTAGTCGGGGGTCTTCAAGCTTGATAATCAGTGCGCCGATACTATCTTCAAAACAAATACATGTGGATTTTGTTGGACTTCCAACAAGAAACAACAATGCAACAATGGGGACTTCGCAAGCACGAGATGAAAGTTTACCTTATTATGGGGATTGTGGAGACCCAGTATCCCAAGCAGAATGCCAGAATATGAAATGAGAGGATAGGCATAAGCAGCCGCAGACCATCTCCCGACAATATATGGCTACGATTGATTGCAAGTGGACTTCCAATTCACAGAGAAGTGCATACCATCGCAACCAATGGCATGACAGGTTGGATAGTATTTACAACGGGTCTGGCGTAAGTATTGAGCACAAGGCCAATGGTTATGGGAAGGAACACAACCTGGAACTGATATAGCACCACACCATGTTAACACATCAATACAGAGGTTTCTGAAAACACCTAGCAATGCAGGTCACGCAAAACAGAATTTTTACAATATATTAAAGCAAATAGGCATACACACCAATAATAACTGATTTAACATTCTAGCAAAAGACATGTGAATTTACTATCGTCTTATTTCATTTAATAAGTTTGTAACATAATCATTAATTCTTTGTTTGTCACTACAATTTGAACTAGAATGCAAAGGCAACATCTACTGTCTCTCAGAAAGTGATATTGACCCGCTAGTTATAGAGAATATCAGGAAGGCCAAGAAAATTCAAGGGACTTCGATCAATTAATAAACTAGAAAGAATTGGCCAGGTATAGCAAAATTAAACTAATTCCAGGTTGATACTTGCAGCTAAATTTTTGAATGACTTCACCAGCTGAAACAAAATGCTGCAAATAAAAGGCAGTACCTATGACTTAAGAAGACCAGTGAGGAGAGGCGTAACTATGACTTAACAAATAGTGGTTGTGCTTGTTAATAGAATGCTGAGAGCAACATCTCCCTCGCTCAAAAAGCTTGCGTAGCTTGACAGCTGAGCACCCGATACGCAACATGTAAGGATGAATCTGGCATAGAATATTGGAGAATGCTTTTCGTATGAGCACACCCAAGAGTGGTTTGAGCACATATTGAGCTATAAATCCAATCGAAAGTGGAATGGGCCTGCAAGAGACAGGTCACAGGAAATTCAGACCAGACAGATATCATGGCAGAGAATATGGCGTGCGATAATTTTGGATCTTGAAAAGTCAAAACTTTTCCTTTGGGTTACTTCAAGTTTGTTGGGTCATACGTGAGCTCTTCTAGTTTTTTTAGCATACCGTTGCAAGTAATTTCAGAATAACATTTTATGCGGAAGAGAATATTTTGATATATTGAAAAGAGAGCACTAGCCTCTTTGCATAGACAAAGTCCAAGGTTAGGCCGAGCACAAGAGAAAGCAAAAAATATTTGTTGAGAGATATTTCCACCATAGGGGTGTACTCATCTTTTGTTACTATGGAGTCACAATGGTGTGAACCTGACCCTGGACTCTCCACGTATAAGGAGTCTTAGTGTACCATTCTTGTTGAAGACAAAGATTGAAGAACAAGAAGATTGACACCAAGATTTACGTGAAAAATCCTACGATGAGGGAAAAACCACGGGAGCGCACACAAGCCCTAATCTCCCTCACTAGAGATTAGGGATCTCTCTTCACAATGTCACACCAATAAGGGCGGATGAGTACAATATATAAAATGATGGGTAAATGTTCCCTCATCCCAAGATCTATTTACCCATTAAACCACTCAACACTCCCCCTCAAGTTGGGCATACATGTCCACCATGCCCAACTTGCCTACATTCATCTCATATTGTATAGTAGGCAATCCCTTTGTGAAAAGGTTGGGTCTTCAGCTCAGACATGAACACGTGCATGTTATCACTGTCATCAAGAAGGTCACATTAGGAAAGATTGTCCGCAGTTGAGAGGTTCAAGGTTTAAACCAACTCCGATTAACAGTATAACATCCACCCCGAGCAATGGAGCAACACGCAGAGGAAGACATGGTAGAGTTCGTGGCTCACAAGGAACATCTCCTACACAACAACTACCACAAAGCGTTGCGGGTTCTAGTTTGAGTATTCTTAATGGTCAGCTCAATGCAATTACTGAAGAACAAGCCTACAATTCAGGCACGGTTGTACGAGGTATTGCTACTATTCATGGCTTTTCAGTACATGTCTTATTTGATTCTGGTGCTTCACATTCATTTATTGCTCGACGGTTAGTACCCACTTTGGGTAAGGTACCAGTAGAAGCACAAAAATCCTATCTGATCAAGGGACCAGGAGGACAAGTGTTTATAATCCGAGAAATCCTGGATGATTGTGTAGTACTGATAGCAGGACATCAGTTACATGTTTCCTTATTACTTATTGAAATGGATGACTTTGATCTCATTCTTATGATGGATTGGCTAGAAAGGCATCATGCATGCCTTGATTGTTTCCAGAAGACAGTAACTTTTCACATTCCTAACTCGATAGAGTTCCAATTTATTAGAAAGACATCCAGTGATGATGTCGAGTACATATCTACTTTAAATGCTCAACAACTATTAGAACAAGGGTGCCAAGGCTATTTAGCTTATGTATCCACGATATCAGGATAAGAAAGAATGATAGAAGATGTGCCTATAGTGTGCGAGTTTCCTGATGTATTTCCAGAGGAACTACATGGATTACCACTTGAGCAAGAGATTGAATTTGAAATCTCTCTTATACCTGATACTCAACCTATCTCTATCCCTCCATATAGGATGACACCAGCTGAGTTACGAGAGTTAAAGGCACAGTTGCAAGAACTATTAGATAAATGATTCGTTCATCCTAGTACTTCACCATGGGGAGCACCTGTCTTATTTGTCAGGAAAAAGGATGGGTTAATGCGGTTGTGCATTAACTATAGACAACTAAACAAGAAGACCGTAAAGAACAAGTATCATCTGCCAAGGATAGATGATCTCTTGACCAGTTACAGGGTTTGACTGTGTATTCCAAGATCGACTTAAGATCTGGATACCATCAGTTGAAGATAAAAGATGCGGATATCCCCAAGACAACCTTTTGAACTAGATATGGACATTATGAATTCTTAGTTATGTCTTTTGGACTGACAAATGCCCCAGCAGCTTTCATGGATCTCATGAACAGAGTATTCAAGGAGTTCTTAGATCACTTTGTAGTAGTCTTTATTAATGATGTGCTTATTTACTCCAAGGATAAGTATCTGCATGAACATCATCTCAGGCAGACACTTGAAACCCTAAGGAAGAACAAACTATATGCTAAATATAGCAAATATGACTTCTGGCTATCTGAAGTATCTTTCTTAAGTCATGTTATTTCTAGGGAAGGTATATCAGTTGATCCTACAAAGGTTAGTGCGGTGATGAGTTGGGAACGCCCGAAGACTATCACAGAAATACGATCTTTTCTGGGATTAGCTGGATATTATAGAAGATTTGTGAAGGACTTTTCACGAATAACATTGCCATGACTAGGTTGACCCAGAAGGAAGTTCCATTCATATGGTCAGATGCATGCGAAATTAGTTTCCAAACACTGAAAGAATGCCTAACATCTGCACCCATCCTTACACTACCCTCTGGGAGTGAAGGGTTTATAGTGTACATTGATGCGTCTAAAGAAGGACTTGGGGCGGTTCTTATGCAACATGGTAAGGTAGTTGCATATGCATTACGACAACTCAGGATACATGAAAAGAACTACCTAACACATGACCTTGAATTAGCTGTTGTAGTTTTTGCTTTAAAGATATGGGGACACTACCTCTATGGTATTACTTTTGAAATCTTCATTGATCATAAAAGCTTGAAATATCTATTTGATCAGAAGGAACTCAATATGATACGAAGACGGTGGCTAGAGTTGTTGAAAGACTATGATTGCACTATCTCCTACCACCCTGGTAAGGGGAACGTCGTAGCAGATGCCCTTAGTAGAATAACTTATTCACCTGGCTTGGTGAGTGCTATCCACTTCTGGGGTTTACTATCAACGTTAAGTGAATGGAGACCATTTGATAGTAGTGCTGATACTATAACTATTCCTCACCAATACAAACCAGAGATTTGGGATAGAATAAAGAAAGGACATGAGGATGATCCAGTCCTTAAAGACCTTAAGACAAGAACTTGAGAAGAATGAGATAGAAGGATTCCAGATACAAGATGGGTTAATGTATAACCATCATAGAGTTTATGTACCAAACACACCTGAACTAAGAAAGACATCTTACGTGAAGCGCACTGCTCAAGATTATCTATTCATCCAAGAATTACAAAGATGTATAAGGATCTTCATTCATACTTTTGGTGGCCGGGAATGAAGAAAGATGTTGCTGAGTTTGTGAATTCATGTTTCACTGCCAGCAGGTAAAGGCTTCACACCAAAACCACTAGGATTATTGCAACCCCTCCCTATACCGGAATGGAAATGGGAAAGCATTTCCATGGACTTCGTTACTGGCTTACCTCAGACAACTGGTAGTAAAGATAGTATCTGGGTTATAATAGATCGTCTGACAAAGGTAGCACACTTTATTTCGATAAGCTTCTCTTTCTCTCTAGACCAGCTTGCTGAGTTATATATTACATATGTGATTCGCCTCTATGGTATTCCAAAGGAAGTAGTTTCTGATCGAGATTCACGATTCACCTCATACTATTGAGAGAACTTCATGAAAGCCTTAGGTACACAACTATGCTTGAGTACAACATATCATCCACAAACAGATGGTCAGTCAGAACGTACGATTCAAACACTAGAGGATATGCTACGAGCGTGTGCCTTAGAATGGAAGGGATCATGGATTAAACATTTACCTCTTGTAGAATTCACATTCAACAACAGCTACCATACAGTATTGGCATGGCACTATTTGAAGCACTTTATGGACGTAGGTGTACTACTCTTTGTGTTGGTAAGAGGTCAGGATAAAGAACCTTTATGATTTAGATACACTGTAAGAGACACGGGAAGCTGTAGAGCTTGCTCGAAAAAGACTATTGACTGCTCAAAGTCGCCTGAAAATCTATAGTGATACTAGGCGAATAGACCTTGAGTTTGAGGTAGGTGACTTTGTATTTCTCAAAGTATCACCTATGAAGGGAATTCAAATGGTTGGTGTACATGGGAATTTAACACCCAAGTTCGTGGGTCCCTTTGAAATTATTCAGCGGATTGGAAAAGTTGCCTATAGACCTGCGCTTCCTCCACATCTTTCGGCAATACATGATGTTTTTCATGTATTAAATCTGAGAAAGTACGTTAAGGATCCAGAGCATAAGATAAGTTATGATGATTTACATGTTGAGCCAGACTTGGCATACCAAGAGTTACTTGTGCAAATACTTGATAGGGATATCAAGAAGTTGAGAAACAAAGAGGTGCCTCTAGTTAAAATATTATGGCGGAACCAAAAGTTTGAATAAGCCACATGGGAGCCTGAGGCGGAAATTAGAGAGAAATACCCCTACTTGTTTGAGTAATAACACTATGTATTGTATATCTTCTATATAAATGAAATGACTTTGATTCTCTTTAATGTTGTTATGGTTTCAATCCTCTTCAAGGTTGTTATGCCTGCATTTCTAGTCTCGAGGATGAGACTTTCTTTAAGGTTGTTATAATTGTAAAGCCTTGAACTTGGCATATCTCGGATCCTATATAATAAGATCCGGCTCGTCAAGAGAAAACCAACAGAATTTATTTTGTATGAATCGGACTTCGTTTCGATTTGTTATGATTTTCGGAAGAAAGAGAAGTAAGGAGGGTTAAGAAGTCATTAACCCATAATGATTGTCATTAAGACTAATTAAGTATGACTAAAGAAACTAATGATGGATTGAAAACTGCTAATGATCATTAGCAACACTAATCAATAGTTAGCAAAAGATAAGCGTAAACCGTGAAAGTTAAATCGCGATTAGTGAAAATTAATCACGATTAGTGTTAATTAAGCGTCATTAGCGAATCTAGAATCATCTGGAATGTTCTAACTTAAGCCCCAAGTTTGGGATATGTTTTGGCCAAAACCATGGGCCAAAACCATGGGCTGCTAAACTATGGTTAAGGTCTAAACCATGGTTTCCTAACCATAGTTAGTGGTTTTCTGGAGCCTATAAATAGACCCCCCTACTCATTCATTCTCTACGATTTCCACTACCACCACCACTCCAAGAGCTAGGGTCGAGAGGTCGGGATGAGAAGTGGGAGGCGAGGAAGGAGCGCTAGCGAAGTGATGCCGGGAGAACGAGGAGGAGAAAGGTATGATCATCTCTTAGTTTGTTTCGTAAGCTGGGATTTCAATTCATCCTCTTTTCTTCCAAGCTTTATTCTTGATTCATCTTTCTTTCTAAATCGTTTTCTGTTGTGGTTCGAGGAGAAATCTGTGTAACACCCTATTTAGGTGCGGACGGCTATGCACGTCAGTGAACCATGTGATTCATCACACATTCACTCATCTAAGACACGTGGTGTCTACCGATTCTCCATCGCGTATGCTTCTATTCTTTCAATTATGCTTTTACAGTTATTTTGATGGAGAAATCTGTGTAATACCCTACTTAGGTACGGGCGGCTATGCACGTCAGTGAATCCTGTGATTCGTCACACATTCACTCACCTAAGATGCGTGGTGTCTACCGATTCTTCATCTCTTGTTGTTTGAGTATATTCTTTCAGTTTTGTTGTTGTTTTCCTCATGATTGATTTTATAGAGGAAACTCTTTTTGTTTTTATTTTGAAATATGTCCCGATATAAGGGGAAACTCTGCTGAAATTTTTCGAGAAATATGTCCCGATACAATGAGAAACTCTGCCGAAATTTTATCTAGATATATCACCCCGTATAAGGGAAAGCTCTGCTGAAATTTCAAGAGAAAATATGTTCTTGGCGTTCTTCGTGTTCTTCGTTCGTTCTTCGCGTTCTTGACACGTTCTTAGCGTTTTTGATACAAAAATGAAATTACATTTTTTAAGGAGCCTTAAAACATCCTTTCTAAAAATAAAACACGATAAAGCCTTGCATACACGAGAGAGAGCTCGATTAGGTAACGAAATCCTTCCTTTTGCTGTTGGGTTTTCAAACGAGATTATTGAAATTCTTGATTTTATGTTTTGTGGTATAAAGAACCCTAATTTTAGCTATTTTTGATAAAGTCTAAACAGTTGCTTTGTGATTCCTACTAAAATAAGGATTAAGCATCATATCGATACGGTGGCTTTGAAAGTTAGGGTTTAGGAGTTAAAATAGGCATAAATACGAGTATATATGCATATGAATAATATATATGTGAGTCTATACTAAGTATTGCTGATTATGCAAATCGAAGACTTAACGAAAGAATTACATCATGGGAATTGATGTGGTTTGAGTTGGATCCTGAAAGGATCATGTGTCACGTTAAGGATGACTGGGAGTAGAACTACAGTCGAGCATGCAACCTGTAGGTTTGTCGGAAGGAACCTGTATTGGCGTTTCCCTACCTAGGTGGTACACGGTTGCCCTGTTATGATAAATGAGCACGAAATGAATGTTTTGCAACACATGGTACCAGGAGCCAATATCTTCGGGTTGAACGATGGAAGATGTGGTCGTACCATGTAGAGACACGGGTGGTTCAATAGCGGTTGGGTCACGATAATATGTATTTAAAGCCGCTTAGTTATATGATTAAATGTTAGCCTGAGGTTTTAAGCAACCAAGTCCTCGAGGACGGTGTGCTTATTTATTTTCCGGGCTGAGGGTTTGAGACCCTGTTTAATAAAATAAAAGAAAATCGTCAGGGTAGTATTGGAGGATTGGTTGAGGCGACGTGCGGCGACATAAGCTTACCAAGATCAACACAATCTCCAATCCCAAAGTGTCCACAGCTTCGGAGTCCTTATAATGGTGAGGTAATTCCCTGCACTAATCCCTGACGTGGAATAGAAAGGAATAGGACTTAAATTAATGAGAAGCAATGAAACTTTTTGTGATAACAAGTTTTGAAAAATTACCCATTTGTTTGCTTTTCCCTTCTTCGTTACTTAGCATTCGCTAATTTTTATCCTATGATTTATGGAAAACCCAATAGGTATCGGTGAGCCAACGCATGGACCATAGTTGACATCCAGACAGCCACAGTGGCTTTACTTTGTAAGGTAGCTAGTAATCTTTGTATATTTTCCTTTCAAGCTGATTTACATGTAAATGGTTATAGTGGGGATAATGTATCATCTGAACTTTTTTTTGTAAATGGAAAAATGTTGAAATACTTTCTTCTCAATATACTTTATTTGTAGTCTGTTTCTGAATGTTAGTTGTGATTGCTGAATAAATTATTGCTGAGTAACCAGATCCGGTTATGGGAGGATCCGATGGCCCGAGAATCGGGGTCGTGACAGAATTTTAGTTGTTTCACAAGTATTATGGTACATGTTTCAAACAATTTTGGCTTGTGTAACTTGAGTTGAGCTTAACTTGAAATAAAAGACTCAAAGTTAATAATATATAATTGGTAGAGATCCCAAGGCTCGAATTTTTTAAACGGGCTTGGGCCTGGGCCCTTCAAAGCCCGACCCAACCTGGCCCATGCTCATCCATAGGGAGAGGGCTTCGAGCTTCAAATGACGGGCAGATCTTGCTCTTGCAGGTGGCCGGGTTCGGAGGTACTGGTCGGGGGTAGGGGTGCGAGAGGCTCTTACGAGGGGGGGGGGGTGCTCCTGCAGGTCAGGCGGGGGGCGGGGGATCGTGCAGGTCAGGCGGGGTCTCGTGCGGGGGGTGTCTCTTGCAGTTCGAGGGGGGGGGGGGGCAGGTTGGGCGGGGGGCTCTTGCAGTCAAGTGTGCGGGGCTCGGTGCAGGGGCGGAGGTGTGCAGGTTGGGCGGGGGTACATGTCGGGTGTGGGGGGCTCTTGCGGGGGCAGGGTGCCGGGGGCCTCTTGCAGCGGATACAAAAGGAGAACTACACGGAGGCGGAGGCAACGGACCGAAGGGCGCTGCTGATCTGGACTGGCAACAATAAGATGCGCAACCTGGTCATTTGCTTGATGAAGCAAGGACAAGTTGCAGAGGGAGACCGAAGAAGGTGAGTACGACAATGACTGCCCACGAGTGTGGATTCGCACCCCAAGGCATTTGACAGTGCCCAGGAGATGCTCCGTGATATCGAATCAAATATTCACACCTCCGGCATCAACGGTAATAGAACCACTCGCATAGAGTGGGCCTTGGTTCTGAAATTGTGGGCACTTTGGCAGCCACAACCTGCGTAGACGTCTTGAGCAAGATCAGTTTTTTTTGCAGATGAGAATGTAGATATGAACATGATAAGCAGGACGAGTGGGAATGCAGAGCAGACGTCAATCTTGGGCAATTCCATGCACCGTCGTTTTACCCGAGATTGAACAGCACCAACCAAGTCCTGGTATCCCGACAATTTGAAGAGATCTCCTTGTGTGGATGAGAGGATGGTCATCCCAAAGCAATCGCAGCAGCAACCAGAGTAGAAGAACATGCGAAGGTCCTTGTGGGGGCGGGGTGCTGGGGGGGCCTCTTGCAGGCAGGTGGTCGGCATCGGTGGGGGGGGGGGGGGGGGCTGGAGGAGGAAGAAGGAGAGGGGGAGGTGGTCGGCGGGGGTGGGCCGGGTGGGAGGAGGAATAAGGGAGGGGGGCGGGGTGGGTTTTTTTTGTTTTATTATTTTTTGATTAACTTCAGCCGTTCGATGTAGGATTGGTTAGATTAACTCACTACTCGGATTAAGTTAATGATCAAAACTAACGGAGGGTTATGGGTGTAAAACGGAGTACTTAGTCAAGGTCATATGTGTAGTTCGTGATTATCGAGGGTTCTTGGGGCAATTACGGAACTACTCAGGGTTATGGGTGTAAATATCCCAATATGAAATGAGACGATAGGCATAGCAGCCGCAGACCATCTCCCGACAATATCTGGCTACGATTGATTGCAAATGGACTTCCAATGCACAGAGAAGTGCATACCATCGCAACCAATGGCATGCCAGGTTGGATAGTATTTACAACGGGTCTGGCGTAAGTATTGAGCACGAGGCCAATGGTTATGGGAAGGAACACAACCTGGAACTGATATAGCACCACACCATGTTAACATATCAATACAGAGGTTTCTGAAAACACCTAGCAATACAGGTCACGCAAAACAGAATTTTTACAATATATTAAAGCAAATAGGCATACACACCAATACTAACTGATTTAACATTCTAGCAAAAGATATGTGAATATACTATCGTCTTATTTCATTTAATAATTTTGTAACATACTCATTAATTCTTTGTTTGTCACTACATTTGAACTAGAATGCAAACTGTCTCCCAGAAAGTGATACTGACCCGCTAGTTATAGAGAATATCAGGAAGGCCAAGAAAATTCAAGGGACTTCAATCAATTAATAAACTAGAAAGAATTGGCCAGGAATAGCAAAATTAAACTAATTCCAGGTTGATACTTGCAGCTAAATTTTTGAATGATTTTACCAGCTGAAACAACATGCTGCAAATAAAAGGCAGTACCTGCAGAATGAACTTGCCCATGGCAACACCATCAAATGGAACTACATTTGTGCGTGTTGAGTTGATATTGTCCGTAGTGTCAGCGTGAGTTGAGTTTCTTTCTTTTTGTTTGTCCAAGCTGAGCATTGTATGCTCCAGCTTGAGGGGGAGTGTTGGAGTATTTGGTTGTGCGTCATATGTATGGGAGATGGGTAAATGGATCTCTCCAGGATCCATCTACCCCATCCCAGTGTTTAGTCCCACATCTACCAGTGGTGGGACTTGTAGGCTCTGTGGAAGCTATATAAGGAGCCCCAAACCTTCTGTATCTATTGAGAAAAAGCAATAAAACATATGCCTCTTTGAGGGCTTCTCCCGTGGTTTCATCCTGCTCCCTATGGAGTAGGGTTCCACATAAAAAATCTTTGCGTTCCATGTTTATCTTTCTCGTTCTTGTACTTTGTTTATCATTTTGCTTCCGCTTCCTATTTTCTAACAGTATTTACAGAATTAGTGGAGGGGTGGATGTGAGAAAAAGGATCCGGTGATGTAGGAGAAACTCTCAAGAAATTGGGAAAACATGTCCTGGTACGGGCATCTCAACTTTCAGACTGGCATTTGCACCACTACTGTAGAAGGGTGTGAGCTGTAAAAGGGTATTTTGGGTATTAGTCCTAATGTGTGTCTCCTTTGTAAAACCCTAACCCTAATCCTCTGCTATATAAAGAGGGTTAGGGAGCCTAATAGGGATACAGAAAATCCTAATTACAATTCCATCATGGTATCAGAGCCCTAGGTTTCTGACCTAGGGATCCGTACCGCCCACCCCCTCCTCTCTCGGTTCGAGCGCCGCCCCTCACCAGACCCCTTCGCCCCCGCTCCTCCCCCGCGACCCAACGCCCCCGCCTCCCCGCATCTGTGCCCTCACCGCCGATCGCCTCTGTGCCCTCACCGCCGATCAACCCTGTGCCCTCACCACCCCAGCGACCTCATCGCCCCCTCCCAGCGACCCTCATCGCCCCCCATCGCCCCCGCCCAAACCTCCATCGCACCCCTGACCATCGCCCAGCGACCCCCCATCGCCCCGCCCATCGCCCCCCATCGCACCCCTTCCCATCGCACCGCGACCCCCCCATCGCACCCCTGCTTCGCCCAGCGCCCCCCACGCCCCCCCCGAGCGACCCTCGCCCCGCCCATCGCCCAGCGACCCTCCCAGCAACCCACGCCCAGATCTCAATCGCCCCAGCGACCCACGCCCAGCGACCAACCCATCGCCCCCGCCCAGATCTCAATCGCCCCACGCCTCACGAGGGCTCTGTTGCCCCATCGCCCCATCGCCCCACGCAGCATTGTTGCCCCACGCAGTTCTGTTGCTCCATCGTCCCACGCGGTTCTGTTGCTCCATCGCCCCACGCGGCTCTGTTGCCACATCTCCGCGTCCAATCCTGCCGACGTGCTCCAGGTTTCCTCTATCACGGCCAGATTCCACTCCAGGTTCGTGCAGGCGCACTCCGCTCATCCCCGCCTTCGACGTGCTCCACCCGTGTGCTCCAATCCTGCCGACGTCGTTCAACCCCGACGCGATCCACTCATGCTCCGAGTGCTACTGCCCCATGACAGTAGTCCCAACGTTGCAATCTTCTATTGATATCGCTTCTTATATGTAATATGTATTCTTGAGTACTGTAACCCAAAAAAAAAGAAGGAAAAGGGAGACAGGAATAGGTCGCAACAGGGAAATCATAGCGCGAAAGGACCTTGTTGAAGGTTGACGACAGGCGCAATTATGGCATCCGAAGCAGAAATCGATGGCGGCAGCCATTCCAAATTGCCATCGTTTGGATCAATTCCAAAGTTGGATGCCACAAACTATTCGATGTGGTCTTGAATTTTCTTAATGATTGTTCGAGGCTACGATAAAGAACACATCCTTCTTGAAGAAGAGCCAACCTCCAAGGTTGGTAAATACGCTACATGGGTTAAAGATAACGGCATGGTAAGCTCATGGCTTATGGTCAGCGTCATTGACAGGATTGCCCAAGAATTGGTCTACTATGAAAGCGCGCATGACATGTGGAAATCCTTATTGGCAACCTATGGTCAGGATAAAAATTCCACCAAAATGTATCAATCATTTTATGAGTTGATGCATACGCGTCAGAATGGCCGACCGTTATCAGAGTATTTCTCGGCCCTCAAATCTCTGGTTGCCAGTTACAATGTATGTGCTCCTATATGCACATGTCCAACACAACGACAGCATCGCCAGGATATGGCGACTATGGTCTTCCTGGGCGGATTGGATCAAACATTCGCAGCCACTCGTGATCAGATAATCACAGCTACTACTCTTCCTACTATGGAGGAAGCTTATAATACATTGTGTCGAATACCAACTTCTCCAATTCTTTCTACAGAGACATTGAGCCAAACAACGGCTCTTGCTGCTTCTGGCCGAGGATTCAGAGGTCAATACAGGGGTCGCGGCCGCGGACGCCACTTGCAAGGACGAGGTCGACCACCAATACAATGCTCCTTCTGTCACAAATTGGGGCATACTGAGTCTGTGTGCTACAGCAAACACGGACGTCCTGTACCATCAGCCCGGGTTGCTACTACAGACAGCGACGGGGGTTCAATTGAAATCCCTAGAAGAGATTTTGAGGATCTCATGCAGCGACTATCGCAGATGCGCTCCGACGAAGCAACAAGCTCCGGAGATATCGCCGCCATCGCCCAAACAGGTACCGTTATTGCCTCTGTAAGCCATCATAATCACTCCGAATGGCTTATTGATACGGGGGCATCCACCCATTTGTGTGGAGATCAACGCCTTCTCTGACAACTTCGTCCAACTCAGAGTGGCAAAACAATTCAAGTCGCTGATGGTCGATCATCACCTGTTAAAGGTGTTGGGGATGTGCGTCTTAGTCCTACAATAGAACTGAATAACGTTCTATTGGTTCCGAATTTCCCACACATTCTGCTCTCGGTCAGCCAAATGTGTAAGGATCGTCACTGCCGTGCAATTTTTGACGCTGCTACTTGTGTTTTTCAGGACATACTGACTGGGAGGACGATTGGCACGGGCCGTGAAGAAGGGGACGTCTACCATCTTGAACAGTCCTCCACCGAGGTTGCATATTCTGGAAATTCTCCAAGTCAGTTGTCCACCACTCTTTGGCATCAACGTTTAGGTCATCCTTCTTCTCACAAGCTTCGTCGTCTTCTACCACAATTATCACCCTCAATTACTATCACTTGCGAAGCTTGTCAGGTTGGGAAGCATCATCGTGCTACATTTCCACTCTCTGGTAAACAACATTCTACCTCTATTTTTGATCTTGTTCACATGGATATTTGGGGTCCTAGTAGGTATCCTGATCGTCTGGGTCATCGATATTATCTTATTCTTGTCGATGATTTTTCTAGAGTCACATGGATATTTCTATTGAAAAATAAGTCGGATGCTATCAAATTCATTACTCAATATGTCACTACAATAAAAACTCAATTCGAACGTACTATCAAAACTTTCCAATCCGACAATGGCCAAGAATTCAGGTCTCATGACTTCCAAAATCTCTTGTCCAGTCATGGTATTGTGCACCAAACCACATGTCCTCATACCTCTCAACAGAACGGTGTCGCCGAACGAAAACATCGCCATATTCTAGATACTGCTCGTGCAATACTTATTGACTATCATGTCTCGTCACTTTATTGGGGTGATGCTGTCCTAACTGCAACATTCCTCATCAACAGAATGCCATCTACAAGTCTAAATGAACAGATCCCAATTGAGATTCTTTTTCCAGACAAACCTATTTATCCTATTCAACCAAGGGTTTTTGGGTGTACTGCATTCGTTCATCTACATACACCCGGCAGAGATAAGCTTGCTGCACGAGCTGTCAAATGTGTCTTTTTAGGCTATGCTCCGAATAAAAAAGGCTATAGATGTTTTGATACAAAACTACGTAAACATTTTGTAAGTGCAGATGTCACCTTCTTCGAGTCAATTCCCTATTTTTCTGCATCCACCACCAATATTTCCCTACCACCCATCGACAGACAAGCCCCCACTATACACGTCCCAGTTCCAACTCCTCAACAACCTCCAGACCCCCCTTCTGAGCAGTGCCACCTCCACAGGTATGCTCTCCCACTCAAGACTTGGAAACTAATGCTAATACAGATAACATGGTGGATCTTCCAATAGCTCAACGCCGTTCAGCACGGCAATGTCCATCAGTATATCGCACTAAGCACCCAATCTCTGCAGCAGTGTCTCTCTCCAGACTGACTCCAGCATATAAGAATTTCGCAAGGGCTGTCTCTAGCACTACCATCCCAACAAACCATCTTGATGCACTAACTGATCCCCGCTGGCGTCAAGCGATGCAAGAAGAGATGTCAGCTCTACAATCAAGAAGTACTTGGACACTAGTGGATCCTCCTGCAAATAGTCGAATCGTCGGCTCCAAATGGGTCTTCACTGTTAAATACCATCCAGACGGCTCTATTGCGCGCTACAAAGCTCGCTTGGTCGCAAAAGGATTTACACAAACATATGGCATTGATTTCTTTGATACTTTTTCACCAGTTGCCCGCCTATCCACGATACGAATTCTCATTGCTCTCGCAGTTCAGCTAGATTGGCCTTTACATCAGCTGGACGTCAAGAATGCTTTCCTATATGGTGATCTTCATGAGGTTGTCTATATGCAGCAACCACCTGGATTCGAGCGACAAGGAGAGTGTAAGAAGGTATGCCTTCTGCACAAGGCAATTTACGGACTAAAACAGAGTCCTCGTGCCTGGTTCTACAAGCTGTCTGAATCTTTACATGTAATTGGATTCACAAGATCGTCATCTGATCACTCCTTGTTCACAAAAAAGAGCTCGAAGGGCACAGTAGCAATGCTGGTGTACGTTGATGACATCATTCTCACAGGAGATGATTATGAAGAGATAGTCAGAGTAAAGAAGCATCTTGCAGAACAATTTGTAATTAAGGATTTGGGACCTCTGCGATATTTCTTAGGGATTGAGATATCTAGATCGAGGCATGGATTGGTTATGTCTCAACGGAAATATGCCATTGATCTGCTAACAGAAACAGGGATGCTGGGGTGTAAGCCGGCGCAGATCCCTATGGACCCTAAAGGACGAATTTTCGAGGAAGGAACAGCAGAGGATGCAGGAAGATACAGACGCTTAATTGGCAAACTGCTCTATCTAACTATCACTCGTCCAGATATTGCTCTAGCAGTAGGAAGACTAAGCCAGTTTATGGATTCTCCCACTCTGAATCACTTCGAGGCTTGCATGATGATCCTTCGATACATCAAGCAGTCCCCTGGAAAAGGACTACTATTTCGCAAGGATAGCAACCTCAATCTTGTAGCATATTCTGATGCAGACTATGGAGGATGCTTGAAAGATAGAAAGTCTACCACAGGATTTTGCACATATCTGGGAGGAAATCTAATCACATGGAAGAGCAAGAAGCAAGCAGTGGTATCACGATCAAGGGCTGAAAGCGAATATAGAGCCATGGCACAAGCAGCAGCAGAACTCATGTGGATCAAATCCGTACTAGCTGACCTTCACATCAAATCCAAGGATACTATGGAACTAAGGTGTGACAATCAAGCAGCAATGTACATTGCAAACAACCCCATGTTTCATGAACGAACAAAACATGTGGAAATCGATTGCCACTATACAAGAGATCTCATACAAAAAGGGCTATTACGTACACAAGGCGTTTCATCTACTGAGCAAGCTGCAGATATATTCACAAAGCCGCTAGCACGAGCCCAATTCGAGAAATGTTGTAACAAGCTGAGCATGTATGATCTATATGCTCCAGCTTGAAGGGGAGTGTAGAAGGGTGTGAGCTGTAAAAGGGTATTTTGGGTATTAGTCCTAATGTGTGTCTCCTTTGTAAAACCCTAACCCTATTCCTCTGCTATATAAAGAGGGTTAGGGAGCCTAATAGGGATACAGAAAATCCTAATTACAATTCCATCAACTACTGTTAAATTATTTTTAGCTTACTACTTCTCTCTCTAGGCGCCATTTTTTAATCTTAACAGTTCAAACGCATATCTTCTGGTAAAAGATGATTGCTGATATAACTAACTGGAACCAAGCACGTCGGCATAGGATGACATTATACATGAAAATATAGTCTTATGATTATTGTCTGGCATTGCTACTTGCCATTTTTGTTGAAGTGTTTAAGGGGGCAGCCAATGGTTAAACTAACATGGAAAATTTTGATGATGGAATGGTGACTGCAATTAGATTTGGGTCACCAGTGAGAGGGTTCAGGTGATTGGGTGAACTGCTTCTTGTTACGATGCAACATTGAGCCAAGTAAAACTTTGTTATTCGACTACTCCTGGGCGTTCTTCCATCCTTCAAACTTCAATGAAGAGTTTGGTCTCCTCAACTTCGTATTTTTGTTGATATTCTGAGATCTCGAACTCCACATTATCTTTGTTTACATTACATGTGATTTTACTATCAAAATAAAAAATGACAAAACCTTCTCCCACTATAAGTAGGGTCGGCTACATGGATTCTTGCTCAAATCCATGTAGAAAAATTCGACTGTTTTTTAAGCTGGTTGTCGACTACCTAACGCAACCCCCATAAGGGGGGATTTGGACCCTGCTCTTTTGGGTGGTAGACACACTACACTACCACCAAGCCATTTAAGCAGGTATTCAAGCTTGATAATCAGTGCGCCAATAATCAGGCACATTCCTATCAAAATAATAATAATAATAATACTTAGGGGTCAACGTCCATCTAGTCGGGGGTCTTCAAGCTTGATAATCAGTGCGCCGATACTATCTTCAAAACAAATACATGTGGATTTTGTTGGAATTCCAACAAGAAACAACAATGCAACAATGGGGACTTCGCAAGCACGAGATGAAAGTTTACCTTATTATGGGGATTGTGGAGACCCAGTATCCCAAGCAGAATGCCAGAATATGAAATGAGAGGATATGCATAAGCAGCCGCAGACCATCTCCCGACAATATCTGGCTACGATTGATTGCAAGTGGACTTCCAATGCTCAGAGAAGTGCATGACATCGCAACCAATGGCATGACAGGTTGGATAGTATTTACAACGGGTCTGGCGTAAGTATTGAGCACAAGGCCAATGGTTATGGGAAGGAACACGACCTGGAACTGATATAGCACCACACCATGTTAACACATCAATACAGAGGTTTCTGAAAACACCTAGCAATGCAGGTCACGCAAAACAGATTTTTTACAATATATTAAAGCAAATAGGCATACACACCAATAATAACTGATTTAAACATTCTAGTAGAAGACATGAATTTACTATCATCTTGTTTCATTTAATAATTTTGTAACATAATCACTGATTCTTTGTTTGTCACTACAATTTGAACTAGAATGCAAAGGCAACATCTACTGTCTCTCAGAAAGTGATATTGACTCGCTAGTTATAGAGAATATCAGGAAGGCCAAGAAAATTCAAGGGACTTCGATCAATTAATAAACTAGAAAAAATTGGCCAGGAATAGCAAAATTAAACTAATTCCAGGTTGATACTTGCAGTTAAATTTTGAATGATTTTACCAGCTGAAACAAAATGCTGCAAATAAATAGTTTGATATATTGAAAAGAGAGCACTAACCTCTTTGCATAGACGAAGTCCAAGGTTAGGCCGAACACAAGAGAAAGCAAACAATATTTGTTGAGAGATATTTCAACAATCACATTTCCACAACCCGCCTCCAGCAACTAGTCGAGCAAGGGACTCTTGAAGTCTGATCTATGGTATGATCTAAATCGGTAGTACCACATATTCTATTTGACTTCTATGAGCAAGCATTGGACGTGAAAATGCCAGAAAATTCATCCGAAGGATATGATGAGGGAGTGTTCCCCTACCCTCGCTTATGCTGATAAGGAAGTTAGACGAGATTCAGTGTTTCAGAAGTCAGTATTCGGTATTAAGTCAAAAGGATCATTGAATAAAGAATATTCGGTATTCGGAAGAATATTCATGATTATTCGATTATGCATTTTTTAATTATTTAAATATAAAATTATGTCTAATGTATATATTCTTATATATACATATATGATCATCAATAAATAAAAGTTCAAGATAAAGGTACTAATTAACAAGTTACATATATGGAACTTTAACATTTGTGATGAGGTAAATGGAAACCTTTAAAAATAAAAAAAGTCAGCCGTCTATTGCAATAGTCGATCGAATATTCGGGCTGAATATTCGGGTTGGTCTGAATATTGACCGAATAATAATATTCTATTCTGTCACCCCCACCGAATAAGAATATTTGGCCGAATACTCGGTCCATTCGGTTGAATATTGCAACGGTGATGAGACTAGCTATCCCATATGGTCGATGATGAATTTAATGATAGACACGATCAAGAGGATATTCTTCTAGAACTGGAGTCTGCAGCAAAACAGAGAAGAATGCCACTTGGATCAAGGACAATGGATGCTCTTTTCCCTGATTATGGAAAGCGTTTACAAAATCGTTGATGAAACAGTTTTTTTATGATATAGTGAATCTAAAACAGACAAGGTTCCCAATAGTTGACAGTAGCAATACCACAAACACATGGTGTTCAAAATTTTTCTAATCGAACTTGATGCGAGCTATGTTGCTGCTAGAGATCGAATGATCACGGCGGCCACACCTCGCATTATAGGAGGTACTAGGATGCATACCGCGCTTCGCTGCGTGATGTAAAAAGTTGAAAAGATAGGAGATTAGAATAAACCATTGGCTAAATTTTATTGTGAAAATTCTTGTTTTTATTGACCATATTCAATTTTCATTGAATTGATGAAGTAGTATTTTTTTACAGTAAAGCATGGAGTTAAGAGGTATGAATATAAGAATATATTATGAACATAATATGTGAAGTATGGAGGAATCTATGCATGGGATATTTACACCCATAACCCTGAGTAGTTTCGTAATTATCCCAAGAACCCTCGATAATCACGAATTACATCCAGGACCCCGAATAATGCTTAGCCTTTACATGACATAACCCTGTGTGAAGTTTCGTCTTAATTCTCTGTTAATTATGATGGAAAAAATCATATGTTGACCATTTTACCCTTCGAAACACATCATATTTATAACATGATGCCATTTGTAGATCAAACAAAATGATGCCCCCTCCCCCGGCAAGCCTAAGGCCTCCGCCCCCCGTGTCCCTGGCAAGCAGCTCCCTCCAGCCCGCACGTCTGCCTCCGGCATGCGAGCTCCAGGCCCTCCCGCTCGCCAAGCATCCTCCTCCTGCGCCCCTGCTCGAAGCCACGGAAGCCTCCCCCCTCGAGGAGCCCCCGCGCCCAGCTCCCGTTCGCAGTCCACCCCCGCCAAGACCAGCCACCGTTCGAAGCCCTCCCCCCCCATGGAAGCTTGACCCCTCCGGTGGAACACTCCCTGCCTGGAAGCCCCACCTCCTCCAGACCAGGTCGAGCGCTGCCCACCCCCCCACTCCCTCCAACCCAAGTCGAGCCCCCTCCTTCTGGAAGCAGACCTCATTTTCTTCTTTCATTCTTTTTCTATTAATCTCAATCGTTAGATTAATGATTGATTAGATTAACTAGATTAACTCAGTTATCTGGTTGAGTTAATGGACTAAACTAACGGAAGGCTATGGGTAGGGATGAGCATTGGGCTGGACCGGCCCGAAGCCAAGACCAAAAAGCCCGGCCCAGGCCCAAATGAATACCGAGTCGGGCTTGGGCTCAATATTTAGACCCAAATTTTTTGGGCCTGGCTCGGGCTTGACTCGGTCCAGCCTGACTAGGCCCAAGGGCCCGACCCGAAGAGGGCCCGAACCCTTTCCTACATCCTACATGTATGAAAGCTCCCACCTATTTCATGTGTACTCCCTTCTTGTACCATGCAATGTTTATAAATCAATAAAGTCAGGTGTGTGACATGAGTTGATGATCATTGTATTTTAATTAAGAATTAATTTTCCTTAATTAGTCTTTAGTTTAGATTTTGTTGGTTATTGTTGAATTTGTTAGTATTTATTTTTTTCAGCTAGAACATTTTCTATTATTGTACCTTTACCCAATATGGTAATTATGCTCATTTTTTAACATATAGGATTTGGTGCACCTGTTGTTGTTAACTGGGTAAGTTTGTTTCACTCATTCAATTTCTATACATGAGAGACATTCATGGTATCTAGCATTGAGTACACATGTGTAAAATGAGAAATCTTCGGATTTGGTAGAATTGAATTTTAGTTGTTTCACAAGTATTATGGTACATGTTTTAAACAATTTTAGCTTGTGTAACTTGATTTGAGATTAACTTGAAACAAAAGACTCAAAGTTAATAATATGTAATTGGTGGAGATGGGACGGGCCTGGGCTTGGGCCGAACAAAAAAAATTGTGGGCCTAAGCCCAGCCCAAGGCCCAAATTTTTTAAACGATCTTGGGCCTGGACCCTTCAAAGCCCAGCCCAACCCGGCCCATGCTCATCCCTAGTTATGAGTGTAAAACAGAGCGGTTATTCGGGGTCCTGGATGTAATTCGTGATTATCGAGGGTTCCTGGGGTAATTACGAAACTACTCAGGGTTGTGGGTGTAAATATCCCTTTATGCATTCACAAATGGCAAATCCCGTTTTCAAAAATGACAAATTCAGTTCGGAACATGATCTCCATATTAAGTACTGATATGGTGTATGAATGAATTTTTTTTGGAACAAAATATGTTCATTATGTAACCATAAAATAAAGAAATTGAGAAATATAGTATTTTAAAAAATAATAATAAATTAATATGTAATCGATTATCTTAAACAAATTACATATTAATTTAGAAAAGTAGGACCATTTCATTTGTATATACATTATTTGCGTTCAAGATAAAAATGATTAGAATGTAAGTGCAAAACTTTCGGAGGAAATATAGGACATTTTACTTATAATTTTTTGGAATACAAATTTGGGAAATATGTAACATGCATTTGCAGCCTCCAAGATGTTCATTTCATCCCTATTAAATAGGCATGTATTTAAATATCTTGTGACATCCCTTTCTTCCTTATACATTGACATCAACATTGGACAATGGAACATGGGAGAATGGTGAAACCTTAAACCGTTGGAGGGAGATAACACCATGCTTGATAAGGACTATAGGTAGGATACCATGGATGAAAATGGTAGAATGCATAGAGAGATCACGGCTGAAACTAATATAACAATAGTTAATTAAATGATAGAGATAAAGTATCCAAAGAACAAAACTCAAAAAATAGTAGTAATACCTGGAACTTCTCATAGATTTTTTTGTTTCAAATATGAAAATAATAGTGGTCATGGAATATTATATGTGATAACCTCATAGTCTTAAGATAGATAATTATAACATAATATGATGTATTAGTACATATAAAATAAACATACAAATATTGCAGGTCTTAGGGAGAATATGGACAAGACTATAGGTAAAATGACTTTAAGAAGCAAATATGTCACACATATCTAATTCATCCCATTGTTGTGGCTAATCCTCTTAGATGGAACTATCGTAAGATGAAAGAATCCAACTTTCATCTAAAGAATCTGATATGCGTGGGAAATGGTTGTATACATGGAAATATCAACAGAAAACACATACGTGTTAATTTTAGTACTATATATTTGATTCGGAATGATGCAATCAGAAGGAAAGTTTGTGCAACTCCGATCAGAGATAAGATGCGACAAAATCGCTTAAAGTGGTTTAACCATTTGCAAAGAAGGTCCGTTGATGCACTAGTGAGGAGATGCGAGTTTTGGGATATCGAGCCGGCTAAGAGATGGTGAGGAAGTCCCATGAAGTGTTGGAATGAGAGTATACGAAGGGATCTTAATTTTTTTCCATCTAAACATAAGAATAACCCTAGATAAATGATCTGAATGCGGGCAAAGAATCCATGTAGACGACCCTACTTAGTATGGAAAAAGGCTTTGTTATTGTTGTTTACATTTGTCAATGGCATGCACTAAAATAAAGGAGAAACCAAAATTCCTTCTCATTTGATGGCGAGACATAAAAAACACATGTTTATTAAATAAAAGAAAAGTTGTCATTATTGCATCTCTTTAAAAATTAGAGTAATGTATAGTGATATATATATATATATGTGCATTATAACAAAGGTTATCACGTAGTTATCGTATTGTATTTTTTAAAATATGATAATAAACAATAATCATATAACAATACATGCAAATATATATTTATGTTAGTTACTAAACATATATCAAAATGAAAAGTGTAAAATAGTTATACAAACATAAACAGAGTAAATACTTTTTATTAGTTTTTAATAACATACAAAACACTCCAAAATAGTTTTAAAATAGAAATCCAAACTTATAAGATTGTAATCATCTATCTTAAAAGAGTGGACACATCCTTGGGATGAATCCAACACGTGTGAAACAACGGAGGCTCATATTTGTTTATATTTCTCAACTCCTTAATATTGAAAAGTTGCAAGGTGATTTTTAGAAACTTAAATTACCTCTCCATTTCAATTGTGGGAGTTTTTTTTAAAAAAATTTATATGCAGAGAAGATTATCATCACGGCCCCTCTTATTATTATTTTCCATAAACAATTATACAATTTCAATGTAGATAAATATCAGGGATTGTCAAGGAAGGAAGTTGGAGAGGCCCCAAAGAGTATGCATGTTCCACATCTATCCATATAAAGCCCAACATATCCTGAAATGGCAAAAGCTGTCCTCCAACTAGGGATGAGCATGGGCCGGGCCTGGGCCGGGTCATACAGGGTCCAGGCCCAGGCCCATTTATAATTATGGGCTTTGGGCCGGGCCTGGGCCCATTAATTTTTTTGAAGGCCCAAGCCCAAGCCCAGCCCATTTGTTATGGGTCGGACCTGGGCCGGGCCGGCCCATGGGCCATAATATCTCAAAAATAAATAGGCCTTATACAGACCCAGAACTTATGAGGCTAGACTTGGCGGGCGCATATACTTGGCGCACTGTCATTTGATTATTTTTATTGTAATCTTCATTATGAACATGTCCAAATAATAGAGAGTTTGATAGTTATCCTATTTTTTGGATGGATTTGATCTTATGTATGATTTTATAGGACCTAATGGAAAGAATGTCATAAAGATATTATATGAACATGTCCAAATAATAAAGTAGAAGCAATCAACAAGGCTGCTGGTATGTAAGAATAGTAAACAAACAGATTGAAAAATGTACCTCAAGGCTGAAGTGGATTAATCCGTCGTCAACGCCCTTATTAAATGCAGATGTATATATCAAAGTAAGAGATGAAAGTCTGGAGACCTATGTCGAATCCAATTTCTGCAATGAAGAAATAATTTCCAATCAATATGTGTTTTACCGAGATGAACTAATGTGAAGATATCATAAGAATGACCTGAAAAATAGATTCCTTGAGAAGTAAACATCTCGATCTTCCCGCTCCTTCATGTCGGGTACCTACAAGGCTAAAGCCTACAAATACAACTCAATCTTTGACGAAGGTGCACTTCGTCATTCGAAGATGCAAATAATGAAAAACAATAAAACATTCCAAACAATAAAATAAGGATCCCATAGTTCATATTTTATAAAAACAGTAATGAAAAAACTTCCAAATTGCGCATTGTTCATAAAAACTTTAAGAAGGAACAAAATAGATGTTTCACAAAATCCTCAGAAAGATGAAGTAAGCTTTTCACACAATGATTCCACAATTTCCACTTTCCACCTGTTAGAATATTTTAAGAAAGGTTAGATAATAAATAATGATACCACTAAAACTTGTAAATATTTATTAACATCAAACCAAATGGAATTTACCTGGCATAATCGGACTTGCTTATCAAATTTGTTGACAAACTAGTTGGGAGCCCGCAGGTGTTCTCACCAGCCACCAATGGCAATGGGGGAGCCGGGGCCTGAGTGGGAGGCTTGGGCGCGGGAGGAGGGGGGCGCGAGGCTGAGCGGGGCGGGGAGGAGGCGACGCCGGAGCAGAGCGGCCGGGGTTGGCGCAGGGCGGCGCTCCCACTTAGCCACTGGGGCCTTCAGGGAGGGGACGAGGGAAGGGAGGGGGGGGTTCCCAGTGGGAGGCTTGGGCGCGGGAGGAGGGGGACGCGAGGCTGAGCGGGGCGGGGAGGAGGCGCGAGCGGCGGCGAGGCTTGGGCGCGGGAGGGGGGAGACGCGAGCGGCGAGGCTGAGCGAGGTGGGGAGGAGGGTTGCGGCGGGCGGCGCGGGTCGCGGCTGGAACCTGGGAGCCTGGGAGGGAAAGAGGGAAGCGCGTGGGAGCCCTAGACTCGCGGGTCGTGGGTAGGAGGGAGCACTGGCATGGAAAGATCGAAAGAGGGAAGGGAAGTGGGAGCCCCAGCGGCTAAGTGTTGGATTTTTACTGACTAAGGCCCGCCAAACCACATTTCGGGCCGATATATGGGCTACTAAGTGGGCTTCGTGGGCCGGGCTGACAGGCCTATCTACGGGCCGTTATGTGGGTCGGGCTAACGGGCTGGGTCGGGCTAGGCCCGAGCCCGGCCCAATTATTAAATGGGCTTAAATCTTCGGCCCAAGCCCGGCCCATACATAATTCGGGCTCGGGCTGGGCCGGGCTACGCAGGCCGGGCTTTGGGCCGGGCTGGGCCGGCCCAGCCCAATGCTCATCCCTACCTCCAACGAGGGAAAAACAAAAGGACACGTGACTACCTACAAAAAGGATATTTTTTAGAAGCCTTATGGAAAAGGAGGATTATATGGAAGGACCCGTCATTATAGACAAAACATTGTCAAAACAAAAAACATCAAAATAACTCTCGTATATGGCACGGTGATCCACGTGGCAATAGCTGAGGAAGAAACTCAACTTTAGTAATAGTAATAGAATAGATATGACAACCCCATTCGTCTAGTGGTCACTCACAACTCAACCATTCAGGATATTCATGGATAGACTACCGCCCTCATTGTACCTTCAAGCTGAGGAGATCATGGTACATATCTTGGATGTGATTGCCGTCATACCATGCCAAACAGAGGGTGTGGTACACCATAATGCATATTTTACGGGAAACATGGACAAGATGGTTATCCTCATGTTGCTCAGGCCTTCACCGGAATCACCACTAAGGCCCTCTTTGGTAGGAGAATAAGCCCTGAAATAAGGGGCAAATTCTCCTTCCGACACGGTTCTCAGTGGTACAACTATTCCTTATTATTTCATCTTATTTCACTCTTATTTTTTATCTTTATCCCACCTTACCTACCTTTATTTCACCTTATTCTCCTTATTTCTATCCTCCAGCCGAACAAAGAATAAACCCTTATTCTCCTTATTCCCCATCCTTATTCCTGTTTATTCTTGAACCGAACATGCCTAAGTGTAACAACCAATTTGTGATAGTTACTTAAGGGGCTCTGATGATCCGATGTTTTGGCTAAGTATGTTGATGCCAGGTGACTCTTATTAATCCCAGCACATTAATAACTCTAATACAATCGTTGTTGCCCATTCAGATTTTTCGTTGGTATAGTTAAAACTGAGTCTAATATTGATTGGTTAGTAGATATTGGGGCTTCCACTCTTCTCTGTGAAGAATCGAGCCTAATCGAGAACATGCAACAAGTATTCCCACGATGAATTATACAGGTAACCAATGGGAGACAATCACTTGTCAAGAAACGAGAGGAGGTTAACCCAACCCCCAACATCAAGCTTACAAATTCCTTATTTGTCTCTTAATTTCTTATCATCTTATTACCTGTCAGTCAGATTTGCAGAGAGGTCTCCTGTCTAGCAATATTTCTTTCTTTTTCAGGACATCTTGATTGCAAGAATGATTGGTGCAGGCAGTGAATAAAAGAGTGACTATCACTTGGTCCAATCCTCGGTTGCTTCTTCTTGCTTCAGGATTCAGGTTTCTCCATTTTCGTGATTCTTCCCCAACTCTCTCTCACTATCAACTTAGAATGTGAGGCATGCGCAATTGGGAAACATCATCGAAGTTCTTTTCCCGCTTTTGGTAGTGTCACTCTGCAGCTTTGTTTGAGTTGGTCCATCATATGGGGACCGAATCATTATCCAGACTGTCGGGGACATTAATACCATCTTTCTTGTTGATGATTTTACGTCATGGGTTCTCCCGCTAAAGAAAAAAAGTGTGCTTATTCCATTATTTTCAAGCTTATTAATGAAATTAAAACCAAATTTGATACCGTTCTAGTAATGAAGTATCTATAGAAATATATGTAACATGCCAACCCTTCATTTTCTTTTCTATGTAGCCTAACAAGGCAACCTCCGCTTACCTCTAAGGTTCTCTAGAGAACTTTAAAACACATAATAGTACAACTTTCTTGTTTCCTTCTGCATGGTATCAGAATGACGATCTTGTTCTTGGACCAGAGCTCTGAGATCCCCTTGAAACCCTACTCCACCATCATCATCCTCTCTCCCTAAATTGATCTCATACCTGCCCCCATTTGCGTACAATTGCCCTCGCACCGCCTAACCTTCAGCCCACCCTCGTGCCACCTCTTTATGTGCAACAACCAACTCGCACAACCCACCTTTGCATGTGTTATCCAAGCTGCGGTAGCGGATCACATTTCTTCCTCCGTTTCTCGCTTTTTGAAAAGAGTAGGTTTGTGAGAGGCTACAACAGACAAGGATTATAATAAGATTTGCATGTACACTAATCGACCACCCTCCATTCCTAATATTATCAGCTGTTATAATACCATGTGAGGATGAACTAATGTGTGAGGAGGAACTAGTGCCTCGTTGCACTTGCTATGGTTAATGCTTTCTTTACCAGATTCGATTTGACCCTCTTTTCAATGCAAGGAGAGAGTTCAAAGAAAAAAGAGGGATATGGATAATGCCAATTTCTTTCTCCCACACGACACAAAAAAGGTTGATTGAGTTCTCCTCGTGCCAAGAATAAATTCACTTCCTTAGTACCTACGATGAAACTCGCAAAGACAGCGTGTAAATCTAATTTGCATAAAATGTGATCCAAGGGTAAAGATGCTGCTGTGCAAAGTAACCCTTACATCACAACACCCTTGGATCACATTTTATGCAAGAATCGGGGCGAAGACTACTTTTATGCAAGGATCAAAGTAACCCATACTGGTCATATGAGCTATAAAAAGTGATGGCGAAGACTACTTAGAGGTATTTGAGCTATCTCAAAGGAAGTATATCATGGACTTGCTGCATTCCGACATGTTTGGTAGGTTGAATATATTTTTTGGATTCGTGATGATGAGCAAGCATTATTTGTCTTTTTGCTCCATCTACTCGAGCTCGACGAAATGTGCAGTGAGAGGGAGAGAAGCCAACAAGCACTGAGTGTAGTATTCCATGCTGCTTCCTTTCCCTTGGGTTCGCAAGAATTTCTCCATTTCGATAGAGCAGGGAGCAGAAGAGGTCTTACTTTTTCTCACGCCCAAAGTCTATGGATCAACCACATGCACCTTACATTTTGGCACAATGGAAGGTGTAACCTGCATGCTGTTCAAATCGACCATTAAATTTCCCCCAATGATAGGGAGCCAATACTCCTCCCACCAACAAGTAAGCAGGATTGTGTATGTCAACTATCATCTTACACAGTAAAGTTAGTTAGCACTCTCTAACCAACTAGGCACCAATCTCAATCATACCATGGACCAAGAATGTACAAGAAAAAAACATTTTTTGGAACAATCAATCTATTTCTAACATTCAGTTAGCTACTCATACTTCTCCAATGCAAATCAAGAATTTCAACTGTGAAAATTTTTATTTTGATGGTGGAAAATATTTGGCGGAAGAAAGAATTGGAGAGTAGAAGAAAAGAATACTCGCTAGATGCAAGGGATTTGAGGAAGAAGAACCATGGAGATTGCTTCGAGGGAGAAGAGAGAGAGAGAGAGAGAGAGAGAGAGATAAAAGGAGATAAAATCATGGTATGAAAAAACGAGCCTCAAGGCGATCGAGGCGTACACCTCTAGGCGAGGCGGACCTTTTTAGCCTCGAGGAGTACGCCTCTGTTCAGTCCAGTGAGGCGTGCGCCTCAGGAGGCTGAGGTGTATCCTCGAGGCGTTTTGCCTCGAGGTGGTCGAGATGGTTTTGCTTTTTGAGGTATTTTTATGATTTTAATAGTGTACTTGGTAGTTTGAGAAGCGTATAAATACATGTTTCTTTAGTATAATGATTATACGAGACAAATGCTTAGATATGATGTTTCTTTCATGCCCAAAACTTCATATTTACTATCAATTGTGTCCAACTATTCGCAAACTCTTATTATTTCTCTTTTAATGAATAAATTCATAAATATCAAATCCAACAATACTCGTAAACTTAATGAGCTTTGCAATATATCAAGCAAAACGAAATAGATATGGTTCACGATTTATAATGCTGTCATATATTATATGTTTGACATATAACATAAATATCTTCGATGTATATTTAATCATACTTTTAATTGCAACAATAATTCAAAGGTTTGCTCGAAATGGATGGGATTCACAATTTCTGATGCGGATATATATTATATGTTAGACACAAAATAAATTTCTTCGACGTATATTTAACCAAACTTTTAAATACAACAATACTTCAAAGATAGATATGTATTGTTTAACTATTTTACAATATTTATGGACAATGAGTTCCTCTTTGATTGGATGAAAATGTGTAGAAAGGGATATGATGTTGTTCTATCTGCTATTCTAGTGTTCTTATCTCTATTATTTCATCATATTTTATAGTGTTAAGTATTATATATTATATATTGGGCAAAGAACATACAATTACATTGTCATATATATAATTATAATTTTCTACATATTTTTCTCTATAAACTAAGGTTTACGCTTAGACCGCCTCGAGTCTATGCCTCACCTCGATTCCGAGGAAAATGCCTCGTTCCGCCTTTTGTTTTTTTTCGAACCTTGGATAAATCTCGAATTTTAATTGACTCTGAATTCGATCCAAACATAAGACTTCCAACCCCTTTATATAAGAGTGTGTGATTATAAAAATAGAAACATAATAAATTTCAAATCCCAACTTTCCTAATTGACTCTAAATATCTTTAACCGACTAACTACTTAATAATTGACTAACTAATTGATTCGAGATCACATGTGACCTCATTATACAATTGCAACAGACTCAATAAATTAACTCGACCCTAATTTAATTACTCTAAGATAATTAACACTAATTGATAAAATTCATCGGATGGAAAAATCGTGATTATGCCCCAATTAATCGATCCATGTTGCATCAGCTCTTTGTCGCTTTGAAAAAGTCATCTCCTGATAAATTGCATGATCTCCGGTTCCGGCATTGGAAAATTCTGACTGAAACCCAATCTTCCCCATTTTTTTCGTTTCAATGTTACATTTAAAATTTATGTCCACTGATGGGAATTATGCAAAATTTCCACCCACTCATTTATAACAACTCTTCCCTCTTACCTTATTCTTCACTTTAACCTTTTTATAAACGGATTTTGAGAGAGGGATGTAGATGCAAAACTTAGGAGATTTTTTACTCCTCTTTCTTGGGAAAAAATCAGGTAGGAAGTTTCTACTCTTCTTAAGGTTTGGGGTTTCTAAACTAGATGGTGGCACCATTCGTGGCGAAGGCAACGATAATGGTTGCATTGGACGCATGAAAGGAGGTGGTGGAGCCCGCACGAGTGATGCATGGCATAGCGCACAAGCTCGAGGCTCACGAGGAGGCAGTAGAATGGGAGGCGGGATCGGAGGGAGGCCGACGATGGTGGCGACATGGGTTGCGGTGGTGGTGGGGCTAGGCTAACGAGAGGGAGTGCAGGAGTGTTGAAGAGGTTGTAGGAGGCGGTACCAAGGGTAAGGGAACATGTTGCGACGATGGTTGGGATGGGGCCAATTCCACTATGGTCAAGGGTGGGGGAGAGGGTTGCATCGGGTTTGAAGGAGTTGGCGGAGGGAATGGAATGACCGGAGGAGGCGCTGGAGTCGATTTCCCTGAGGACTCCAAAATTCATTCATCCAAAATAGGCAACCCGTGAGTTCAAAGTACAGTACAGAACCAAACCTCCAAAAAATAATGGTGGCGAGTTGCAAACATATCACAGAGACAAAAATGAGGCCTAATCACTAATTGGGTCATCTAAGTAGGTTTTCATAAAAAAGACCTACGAAATCACCACACCAAACCTTACATAGTATGATTTTAAGTTTTGATGAGATTTACATCGTAGACATTAGAAGTTTATCTTATGAAAGATAAAGAATGCATATGTTCTAGATGTTCCTCGGATCGTAATCGTGGAAGTTTATGTCTCTAATTATTGGACATGAAACCTTAAAAGTTGAAAGTCCAGTCTCCTATTTCTTACATTTGAAAGATGAGTTCGTTAATTGTAAATAGACGTACAGTTGAGGCCCTGATTGTAATTTACCCTCATTTTTAGTTGTGGGTATGAATGGTCAATCTATCTTCCTTCTAAAATATTAAATGATAAATAATTGAAGGAAGAGAGGAGCGGCAATGGCTAAGGCAACATAGGCCTTCTAAAGTGAAATGACATTACAAAAAATATATAATCCTCTAGTTCATGGTTCTCTTTGCATAAATAATATCTATCTCATGTTGGAATGTTTAGTTTATACAAATTATCTTGAGTTGAGAGCTTGTTGTGTTTCATCATCCACAGAAAATACTATATATGTTACGAACAGTAGAAGTAATCACGTACAAACATGATCAACCAAGCACGCACGAAAACACACAAATTTATAAGTTTTTACCCGTAGCTGGACTATGTCCTTGGACGACAGCGAGCAATTTTCACTGTATGAAGAAGAAGAAGACGAATACAAATGATACAGAGAGTCCTAACATTGAGAAGTCTATATATTACTTCCATAGAAGTAGAAAACGAACCTTGGATACAGACGGATCCGAAGACCCACTAGAAAAATTTTCGAGACGAGGCGCTACCCAATGCCTTAAAACAGTTGTTTCAGAAGTGCACATTGGAGACAACTTTCTGGATCGAACTCTTACCTGTTTGGTAATTGGGTTGGGTTGGTTCCTTTTTATCTTGACTTTAGCTTCCTTTGTTAACTCCATTATCTCATGTTATTTGCTATATCATTCATGTATTACTAACATGCATCAAGATGTGTTTGGGTTTTACATGCTTATTTAATAGTATTTGTCTTATGATTCATGGCATGCATCAAGTAACGACGTAAGATTGTTTTAAAAATCATGCAACATGAAATTCATAATAAATCTAAAAATGTAAGTACATCTACTTTTTAATGCTATTTGCGGAATTGCGGGTACATATATTTTGTTTACATCCTATCTATATGATAACAAGAAATATATTCCTCATTTTAACTTCTTCTGCTAACTACGCTATCTCATATGTTATTAAATTCTTTAGCCATGTAATACTAACATTGAGGTGTATTTGGATTTTAGATGATTATTTAAAATTACAATAGTGTCTATTTTGTGGTGTTATTAGTGAAAAAGTACGGTACATTGCTTACTTCTCACCCCTTAATTTTTAGCTTTATTGACTTGAAGTTCTTACTCAACCACCATTTTAGATAACCATTCTGATTAATTAATAGTTCATATATATATATATATATCAAATATTTATAAATCCACCTATAATTTAGCAATACTTTCTTATATAGCTTCACGTCTTCTTACTGTACATATTGTTGTGTACAATCAATAAGAAAAAATATCCGACGGTGACGAAGCGCGAGTATAAGCACTGGTAATAGAAAACTACTAATGGATGTTGGGGACGTAGCTCCTACATAATAGAGGTTGACATTATTATAATCCATGTCCTCCATCCATCCATTCAAGCGCGTGATGCCCATCCTTTTTTAATGTGTAGCCATCACACTTCACAAAAGACGAACAAACATTGCACTAAACCAAATTGGACAACCTACCCAACCTCCACTCTTACTGCGGTCTTTTACACGTATATCCCTTTGAGTTTCTGCAAATATACTTATGTCTTGACTTTTTTTGCAATAACACGTGTATCCCTGTATTTTTACAAAATTCACATTACCGTCCTTCTGTTAAAGTAATATGGGAGCATAAATGTAATAAAGGAAGTGCACTACCGTGAATTTTGTAAGAGTACATGTTGGGGGATGAAAGTGTATTTGTAAAAACTCAAAAGGACACAAGTGTAAAAAACCCAACTTAGAAACATGGGCGGACCTACATTATGGGATCAGTGGACCCTTCGCATCTCAATGATGTCGACACAATTCTAAGCTACATCATCTTTTTACGATGCCACACCTATAGACGACTTTGACTTCTTTTTCATCTTAATACACGAAACTTTAGTAACCTTCGCAGTCCACCTCATGTGATCGAGTCACCCTCCGCTTATATGTTTACATCTCATAGCGCAACCTACATTCTAATCGATGCATATGAAGGGTACATCAAAATGAATCTACAACTGTAACGATCAAAATTTTTCAAAAAAAGTCACATCTCTTATATATTACAACTATTGTACTATTCATTAGTCAATTGATTGGATTTAATTACTACACTAATTCCCATTGACAACCACTAAAAAGGCAATGAGACCTTCAAACCCCCTCATCACCCACTTCATTTTTTCTCATTCTATCATGCCTTTGAGAGAGAGAGAGAGTTAGAGAGGTCTCTTTAGGAGAGTTGTTTTCGTTGCAAGAGACGACAACATCGAATCAGAAGAGGAGAGCGTTGATCTGAGAATGTGAGAGTCAAAGTGATCATGACACAAAAAGGCTACACATTGAATCTAAGGTATGTATCGGTGTAGGATTTCATATGAACAAAGATCACATCCGAAATACAATTTCTAAATATATGTGTTGGATTGTAGGCTACTAGTACATAATTATGATCTTATTTGGAGTACCACAACAAACCGCATGTGTTCGATATCTATGATTAAAACAAGACAATATTGATGGATTCATTATCATAATAGTGCCGAATATTTTGACTCACTACCATAAACCTCACATGATCACGTACGCTAGCAACCTTAGATGTTATTAATGTTATTGTGAATTAAAAAAAGGAACCAATAGAAAATGACCGTATATCTTAGTGGCATGAGAGGGAATTCGCTATTAACATCTTGGGCATTAAGTGATGGGATATTTGTTATTCATTATAATTTTGGATACATAATTTATTTCGTAGGAATTCTCTACCATCATGTAAATTATTGAATCCGTTTTCCGAAGCTTAGATCTCAAATCCGTTATAGAGGAAAACTGGTCCTGACAACTTGTTGGGTACGAGCACAAATGGACCCGTTGGCAACCACCCAAAATGCTTAAGCTCAAGTTGTCATGTAGTAATCTGCACCACTTATAAACCACACCCACGGTTTGTGAGTTTTAGATGTGGCACTATGTTTGGAGGTATGAATGTTACAACCTCCCCCACTTATATTCGCAACGTCCCCGTTGCGACATGACCCATCACTTATTCCCAGTGACAGTGGCAGTTGCACGCTCCAGGTAGCCATTTCCTCCTATCTCTTTGTAGGGGTGGCTCCACCTCTCGGGTAGCCCTTTCCACTATCATAGAGAAATTAGCTCTGATATCATTTGTAACGCCCCGGGCTTAGGTCCCCGATCCGTTATCGAGAAAAACTGACCCTGACAACTTGTTGGGTATGAGCTCATAGGGACCCGTTGACAACCACCCAAAATGTTTAAGCCTAAGTTGTCAAGTAGTAATCCCCATTACTTATAAACCACACCCACGCTTCGTGAGTTTTAGATGTTGCACTATGTTTGGGGTATGAGTGTTACAATATGCGAACATGTATTATACTTTTCATACATTTGAAATATTTTAGATTTTCCATAATTACAGTAATCGTGATAAATTAGTCAATCTGTGAGTGCATCTTCGGAACATCAATGGATTCTTTTGCGAACTTTTTTTGCAACCGAAAAGAAGGAAACCTATGAATCCATAGAATTACCTTGTTACGATCGATGACATACGGATATTGTGATTTTATTCATGCAAAACCCCGTGAAAAAGATAATAATGTTAGTCATGTATATGCATATTATATGCAAATCTATACTTTAACTAAAACGAGTTAAAATGTTTTGAGGTGTCAGTTGCAATACAATTATATATAATTTATACCATATGTCGAGTCTATAACAAAAATAACTATAACTATGAATCTATACCACAACTTATCTCCTCGTGAAAATTGAGAACATTTCATGTTGAAGGTTACCAAAGGATATTGCAAATCTTGAAGATTTAAGGTATAATTGGTCATTTTGAAGTAGTCATGGTATCTTCATAAAGTAAACTAATATTATCATAATTGTGATAATTTTAAATAAGATTTAGGACACATAATCATAAAGAGTCACATGGACGACCACAGAAGATCGTGTTGTTGTTAGGGGCAACGTCACAAATAGCATATGGTTGTAAGAAAACACAAAGGTAAAAGTTAATTCCTTTACGATTATAGTTACATTATCATGTCATGCCATCGATCGCAAGTGCTGGCGGTTGAAAACGTAACAAGATAAGTATATGAAAAGTTATGCAATTATATGGTTTATAAAGGTAAAGCATTACAAGTTATGAAAGAATTGTTTGTAAAGGCAAACTATTACATGTTATGCAAGAAAATGATTTAACTAAAGATAAATCATTATATGTTATACAAGAAAATAGTTGATTAAAGATAAACCACTATATGTTATACAAGAAAATAGTTTAATTAAAGATAAATCATTATATATTATGAGAGAAATGGTTTAAGAATAATAAACCGTCACAAGGTTTGCAAAAGTTATTTAAAGGGTTAACATGAATGAGTGATCTAAATGATAGATGAGACATGTACATGTTATGAATTTCATGAAACATGCCTCTTGTGATGAAAAATGATGGCTTTATTTTTACGTATATTGCATATGCATACCCATATTTATGAACGAAACCAATATGCAACTTGTTAGGGTAGACATGTATGGGATATCTAGGTATGCGATGATAGTTTTCCATGAGTATTCAAGTACATGAAATGTAACGGGTTGAAAGACCATTAGAATTCTCATGCATGGACCTTGATGCATATTGGACATTAAGCTCATGCAAAATTGTATTTATCTATTTCAGGTGCATGACAAGATTCATCATGATCATGCGAGTTTTCATTAAGATGTTTGGTGTGGATGATTTATTGCATGAACATGAAGGATATCAGTATGTCTATTGGAACCAAGGAAATGTTGTATAAATTATTGATCTTTTGCAATCATATAGGTATTGGTGATGTAATGATAGAACTCTTAGTTTGAATTGGATTTTATGGATCCTTTGAGAATGATTTTTGTATGCTTATTGATTACCATGCATGATTCAGTAACAATTTGTTCGTGCGAATTTAAGTTGCACGCTTCTGCCGATCAACGCGACCCGTTCCATTACAACAACGATATATTTTGGAATCCATGATCGTATCTAATGTTGTTGGAAATATAACAAAAAATATTATTAATTGTAAAGTGATTTTTCATTCTTGAAATAAACAAAAATGACATATCTGTTGTTGTAGTAATAATCATTGTGAAACAACCCTTCGCAAGTGATATAGAAATATATATGTCATTAATTCGTCGCCAATTTGAGTATAAAAGTCGATGTAATATATATTACAACAAATGATATACTGACAGATTCCATGATATGCATCAATACAGACATGTTTTGTTATAGTGAATCGTCTTTATCAAAATAACAATAGATATGTCATTCGTTACTAATTTCATCAACCTACAGTATATGATGTTGGTTATTATATTTTTAACAATAAACAATACAAGGATTGGGATCTTAAATATATTGTAACCATAAATTTTAGGGATTTTTATCCCACAGATCTTATAAACTTTGCCAATTACCTCCTCGAACTTTGAAATAACGTATTTCCCTTTCGATCCCGTAAACGTGCAAACCCTTACCCGATAGACGATGTGGTTAACCTACATCCATTTGTCCATTAAATTTAACCAGATTCCGTTAAAAGAGGTACACATTACCCTCTTTGTTTGGAAATTTTACAAAAGATGCTATCCATCTTCTTCTCTAACCTTCCTCCTTACATTCCCTTCACATCTAAATCCCTCGTGTCGTCTCCGACCTCCCCCACGCCGCCCTCATCCTCCCAGCCCTCTCTTGTGCCGATGTCGACTCCTCCGCATCGCCCTCGACCTCCCAGCCCTCCCCATGCACCGCCACCAACATGCACCCCCTCCAGGTCATCGTCGACCTCCCTCGCACCGCCAACATGTGCCCCCTCCAGGCTATCGCTGATTTGCACCCCCCTCCAGACCGCCTTCGACCTCCCTCGCGCAGTCGACCTATGCCCCCTCCAGGTTGTCGTCGACCTGCACCCCTCCCTTGTGTTGTTGGAGACCTCCCTCGCGCCACTGACCAGCCACATCCTCCAGGCTACCGCCCACCTCCCCAACCTCTACCCTTCCCCAACCTACACTCCTCCTGGATCAGCACCAACCTCCACCCCTCCCTAACCTCCTGGACCTCCCCAATCTCTGCCCCTCCCTAACCTACACCCCTCCTGGACCTCCCCAATCTCTGCCCCTCCCTAACCTACACCCCTCCTGGACCTTCGACCTCCCCAACCTCCACCCCTCCCCGACCTCCGCCCACACTGACCTCCCCAACCTCCGCCTCCTCCTTCAAGTCGTTCACCCACCTCCTCCTCCATGCCGTTGTCCTCTGCAATCCACCCCCCCCCCCCCACATCCTCTTCCCCGATGGCCACATTGTTTTTGAATCTTAGGTAGCTCCACCTCCTTCATCCCCAACATCCGCCGTCGTGTGCTTGGAGATGAAGAGGATATCCACCGTTGGATTTCTATTGGTTGTATTAACTCAAGACTAACCTCAAGCAACTGATTCAAATAAAGTTAAAACCGACGGCAGGGTCTGTGGAGTAAGATGGAGCAAGTTTACGGAGTTGAGGAAAGAAATACATTATTTCAAAGATCGAGAAGGTAATTGATGAAATTTACAAGATCTGTAAAGTAAAAATCCCTAAATTGTATTTCACTGAAGTGGACCTGTGCTCCCCACCAAGTGATCGGTGACGAGGAGATGCCGCGTCTAACATTGCCATAAGTTCAAGTCAAGTAATAATGAAAAAGTGGAGAAAACTTTAGGACTAACCCAATAAAGGCCTAAGAACCACGATAAAATGCTTCCACTATAGAAGAGCGACTGTTTGGTATTACTTTTAAAACGCGTTCACAAAATCTACGCATATGCATATGCAAGTTGACAATCACTAAAATACCATAGAGTGATATGGAAATTACGGTTTGTGTAAATTGATCGATTGTTTAATGTGATGTTCAACCATTAATTCACTACCAGAAAGACCACAACAACTATACTGATAGAAGTTTAGCTTGTAGCAACAGATTCGGATATTAACATCGTCAGTACCCATTGCCAGAAGCTCGTAGCTATAGTTTGAACATTTGGACGAAAAATATTCATTGGTACAAAGATGTTCAATTGTCAGAGAATTCTGCGTATGTTGCCACAAGAGTATTTTGTTGCAGAAATTATGTAACCTCTTAATTAGCCTTTCGAATTAGCCTTTCGAATGAGATAGGGTCTTTACTGAGCTTTTAAAAGCCACCACTGGTTTAGTAGATCCCTGTACAAAATTTGTAAAATTGTAAACTTCACATTGTAAAACGTGATACTAAGAATGTTTTGTAAAAAAATAACACCAATATATAACTATCATTTTCATCCAATATATAAATGTATAAATATGTTTGTAATTCGATCTTGAGGTAAATGTGATATTAATATCTATCATTAAATATACAGCATATAAAGCGTAAAATGTATAAGGAAACAATTAGGTTGAAAAAGGTTCCACCTCCTTTGAAGTTTCACACATACACACGCATGTTGGTGGGGGTGGGTGGGGGGGGGGGGGGGGGGATGCTCACTCCTGCCTATTTTTCTCAATTATTTTTTGTATTTTTTGGAAATACTCTCATGTGTTTTCATCACTATATCCATATAATATGTCGTTTCAATTTTATCTGAAATAGAGATATTTATGCCCTCCATCCAAACCGTCGAATTTTAACAGTCTCAGCATTACTGGAATCGACCCCGTTTGGATGGAGGTCATATGAGTCCATGTTTTAGATGAAAATGGAATGAGATACTATAGCAATATAGTAATGAAAATACTTGGGAGTATTCCCAAAAAATAAAGAAAAATGAAGTGGGAGCAACCCTTGTTTGCCCCAAAGCAGCCCTATTTTTCTCTTATACATACATACATATATATACACATACATACACATACATATTTGGATATATACATATATACATACATATATACATATAGATACATATATATGCATATATGTAGAGGAGTGATCCTACGAGAGCAAAAAAAAATGTGAGAGCATGAGAGCATGCATTCTGGACCACATGATTCTATTTTCTCTCTCCTGGTCTTCTCTCTCTTGGTTGGATCATGTGGTGCAGAATGCATGCTCTCATGCTCTCACAGGTTTTGGCTCTCATAAGATCACTCCTCCATATATGTATGTATATATTCTCTTTGGTAAGATAGTCCACTCATCTTGAAAAATACTTCATAAGGCATATCTAAAGTAGACGACATTTGGTAGAGTCATCCTTTCTCGTCATTTCCAGTATGATGTGCAAAACTAGTTAGCGTAAAACATCAATTGTCCTCTTGAAGTGCCTTTTTCCGAGTGATTCACTTCAGGCAAAGCCCCACTTATCAATCGATAGGAATGGTCGACGTAAAGGAATAAAATATAAACAAATTAATGGGATAAACAGGGAAAAATTTTATCATAGAATATATGTGGACGATTAAAATGGAGAGTTGGCTACAAAATAAAGGGACGTTAGATCAAGATCTAATGGATTAAAAATGGTAATCATTAGGATGCTAATGGGCACAATACTTATTGGATAAATATCATATATACATCTCTCTCTATATAGGGTAAAATGGGGTTGCCTCTTGCCCCATTTTTTCTATTTTTTTAAATGAATCCGCAGATTTTCATCATTATATCCATATATTATGTCATTCAAATTTCGTGCGAAATATAAACTCCTACGACCTCCATCCATACATTCATTTCTTAACGGTCCTAAAATTGTTGAAATTGACCTCATCTGGATGGAGGCCGTAGGAGTCTATGTTTCACACGAACTTGAATGACATAATATAAGGATACAGTTATAAAAAATATATGGAAGTATTTTTCAAAAAAATAAAAAATTGAAAATTTTGAGTGGTGGAACCAAGTTAGCTCACCTACCGGGCAACCCCATTTCACCCATACACACACACGCGCGCAAATACACACGCACATGCACACGCACACGCACATGCACGCGCACACGCACATGCACACGCGCGCGCACATACACACACACACACACATAGAGGGCTTATCCAGAGAGCCATGTGCCCATTTGAGTTTTAGTGAGCACCCAATGTAGGCTCTCCATGTGTATTTCCATTTGAGAGGCTGCCTATTTCGAATGACACGATTTTGGAAGGATATTAATATGTTTGAGCCTTTTATATTTCTAATTATACCGAGTCCTTAAAAAAAGAAGACGGTTTTAAAAAGATAAATTCAAATCCATAATTTCGTTTTGAATAAATAGTCATTGTACATTTGATCAGTAATGTATATATTGTATGCAAGTAATTATGTGTTGCGAGATCAATAATATTAAAACAGTTGTCAGTAATTTACATCTGTAATATTACATTGTACTGAGATCAATAATTCATTCATGTTACTCAAGTAATACATATTCAGTTCTCAAGTAATTATTGTTCTGAGATCAGTTAAGTATGTAAATTACTAATGTCCATACAAGAAGTATTGATTACAATTATCCATTTTACTGTACTCATTTTGATTGTTACTAATGTCATAGTTACTTAATACTTTGAGTGTTACTGATGCACCTCTTATTTACTTATATAACCTTTTTAATTACTTATAATGCATCGAATGTTACTGATAGCAATATGTAAGTTACTGGTCACGTGGTTTTTTATAATTATTCCAACTTACGGATTCTATTATCTTCTTTTACCTAAAATTTGTTACAGGTTACTGATGCTTCTGTATATCTTACTTATCATATTCTCTGTTTTAAATTACTATCGAATCCCGCCTTCTTTACTGATGTAGTCTATTTAGTTACTTGCAATACGTCAAGTGTTACTGATAATTACGTATAAATTACTGATGTAGTCTATTTAGTTACTTGCAATACGTCAAGTGTTACTGATAGCTACGTATAAATTACTGATGTAGTCTATTTAGTTATTTGCCATACGTCAAGTGTTACTGATAGCTACGTATAAATTACTTAACTTGTATTTGATAGAAAGAACTTGTATTTTCTTAAGATACATAAGTAACTATGAATGGATTTCAATCAGTAAGAATGATAAAATAGAAAAGTAATACATGATATATTATCAGTAACATATCCAAATGTCATCAGTAACTTGGTATAATTTTCCTGAAATAATGATTTCGCTATCCAAATCCAATTGTAAGACATCCATCTTCGCTCCTTTTGATACGATCTTTACACGATTCAAATCCATCCACGAAGCATTGTTCATCATTGCTTCTTTGGAATCATGACCAGTTTCCATTCACAGATGATCCATCGTATTTGAAACTGAAAATGAGAACTAAAAAATAAACGATCAAATTCTACAAAAGAACAATAAATAAATGCCTAATAAACAATGAAAAAACTTACAAATCGAGGACTTGATGACGATCTTCTTTCGTCGCTGGAGATCTTGAGATTTCGCAGCAAGAGGAAGCCATGGATGATTTTGAAAATTTCGAAAATAAATACAATGCAACGTCGGATAGACTTAATTGCGAATCAAAAAAAGAAATCAGTCACAAGGAGAATGCGGAAGAAGTTTGTTGTGGCAAGGATTGACGCTAAAAAAAGGGAATGGATGAGATAAAATAGGATCATTAGATCATGATCTGAAGGATGAAAGCATGGGCTCATTTGAACTCAAATGGGCACAGGGCTCTCTGGATAAAAATCCTATATATATACATATATAGGAAAAAATGGGGCTGCCCCCGCCCCATTTTTCGTCATTTTTTTATTTTTTTGAAAAATATCACCATGTATATTCATCCTTATATCCCTCCTATATGCCATTTGAATTTCGTTGGAAAACAGAGACTCCTATGGCCTCCATCGAGATGGTGTCGATTTAAAAGATCTTGTTATCCTTAAAAAATGACTGCCTGGATGGAGGCCATAGGAGTCTCTGTTTCTGACGAAATTCGAATGACATATAGGAGGGATATAGGGATGAATATACAAGACGATATTTTTCAAAAAAATAAAAAAATGCCGAAATAAGGGCGGGGCAGCCCCATCAACCTCATATATATATATATATGTATATATAGGGAACTTGGAGCCTACACCTGAGGGTGTAGGTAATTATCTACACCCGGCTTTCTTTTTCATTATTTTTGAGGTTTTTGAAGGAAACCTCATGGAGATTTGCTTAATATATTGAGAGGAATACGCGTTTCAAGTTTCATGCAAAAAAACCATTCATAACACGTTCATCTAGAAGTGGTCACTTTCAGCAATTCTGAGTTCGTTAAAATTTGAAAGTCTTGATGGAGATTATAGAAGTTTCAAATTAAGTTGATCTTGGAATGACAACATGGTTATGTATGTTGATCTAATATCGCAAAAGTTTCATTTCAAAAAAATCAAAAAATATTGAAAAAAGTGTTGGGTGTAGGTAGTTACCTATACCCTTGGGTGTAGGCTCCTTTTTCCCACATATATATGGAAAAAATAGGGTTGCCCCCACCCTATTTTCCACATTTTTTTATTATTTTTAAACATCACCTTGTATATTCATCTATATATCCCTCCTATATGCCATTCGAATTTCGTCTGAAACAGAGACTCTTATGCCCTCCATCTAGAACATGTAATTTTAGCGGTCTTAGAACTGATGTAATCGTACATGTTCAAGATGGAGGGCATATGAGTCTCTATTTCTGACGAAATTTGAATGACATATAGGAGGGATATATCGATGAAAATACATGATGATATTTTCAAACAAAAATTGACGAAAAATATGGCGAGGGCAGCCCCATATAACCATATATATATGGGTGAGCATATAAGAGTATGCTTCCTGGGAGCATAAAAGAGTATGCTCCCATCTTTTTTCTATAATTTTTTTATTTTTTTTGAAATGAAACCTAGAGGATTTACTTAGAATAATAAGTGGAATATGTATTTCAAATTTCATGTAAAATATATGTTCCTGACACTTTCATCTCAAGGGGGTCAATTTCAGCAATTCTGAGACGCTAAAATTTGATGGCCTTGATGGAGGGGATAAAGGCCTCCACTTAAGTCAAATTTGAATGACACCATAGTGATATATTGCGATCTAAACTCCACCATGTTTCATTTAAAAAAATAAAAAAATACAAAGAAAAAAAGTGGAGCATGTAAGTTACATGCTTCCAAGGAGGGTTGTACCCTAGGGGAGCTAACTTGGCTCCCCCATCTCATTTTTCTCATTTTTATTTTTTTAAAAGTGATTCCATTGGTTTCGTTCATTAAATTCCTATATTATGTCATTCAAGTTTCGTGCGAAACACCAACTCTAACATCATCCATCTAGATAATCTTTTATGAACGGCTGCAGAATTGTTGAAATCGACCCCATCTGGGTAGAGGCCGTACGAGTCACTATTTCGCATGAAACTTGAATGAAATAATATAGGGATATAGTTATAAAAATCCACGAGAGCACTTATAAAAAAAGTAAAAATCGAGAAAATGGGGCGAGAGGAGCCAAGTTGGCTCTCCCAAGGGACAACCCCATTTTACCATATATATATATATAGGGCTTATCCAATGAGCCATGTGCCCATTAACGTTTCAATGAGCACCCATTCTGGGCCATACACGTGTATTACCAATAATAATATTTCTAATTATAGGCTACCACGTATTAAAAAAAATCCTATATTTCCTATTATACAATGTCCTTGAAAATTGGACGACGGTTTTGGAAAGAAACGATTCAAATAAATGATTCCACGCGGATGATTAAGGATCCAAACGCTATGATAGTAATAAATATAATTTGGTCAAGTAAATGCTTATTATGAGATCAGTAATATCAAGACAATGATCAGTAATTTACATCCAAATAGCTACATTGTACAGAATTTTGTAATATGTACAAAATGATCAAGTAAATGTGTGTTGTGAGATCAATAATAACATAACAAATGGTTAGTAATACCATTGTCTATGTAATGTGCATTGCATTAACAAATAGTTACTTTCTTACTTGAGCAATGCCCATGACTTACTGCCCATTACTTTGTTATTACTCATCTTATAGTAGCTATTACTTGAGAATCATACACATATTACTGAACATGTGATATAAGACATAGATATACATATTACTGAACACAAACAATAATTTACTTGATAACTGTATATATGTTACTTGAGTATGGAAATTACTGACCATTTGTTATGGTTTTACTGACTTCACAACAAGCATTTACTTGTTCATTGTGTATATATTACTGAAATCTGCACAATGCAATAAAATGAATGTAAATTACTGACCTTTGTTTGGATATTACTGACTTCACAACAAGCACTTACTTGTCCATTGTGTATATATTACTGAAATCTGCACACTTTATAAAATGAATGTAAATTACTGACCTTTGTTTGGATATTACTGACTTCACAACAAGCACTTACTTGTCCATTGTGTATATATTACTGAATTCTGCACCATGTAATAAAATGAATGTAAATTACTGGCCGTTGTTTGAATATTACTGATCTCCAACGACCATTTACTTGATTATTGTATATATATTACTGACCTGAACATTTGGATCTCGATTTTCTGCAAGAAATCATCGATTCGAATGTTTTCTTTCCAAAACAATCTTCCTATTTTTTAGGACGTGATATAATTAGAATATCACTTATAGTTAAATCGCTTTGCATATTAATCTCATTCCAAAAACAACATCCTTCGAAATAGGTAACCACTCATTTGGTAATACACGTATGTGGCCTACAAATGGTGCTCATCGAAACGCTAATGAGCCCTGTGCGCATTGGATAAAAATCCTATATTATATATATATATATATATATATATGAGGGAAGGAAAGCTACAACATGATGTAGCTAACCTTAGCTACATCAGGGGAAATTTCGTCCTCTTTTTTTTTTTTTTTCGAAATTTTCACGATGAATTTTCATAACTACATCCCTCTATTATGTCATTCAAATCTCATCGGAAACAGATACTCCTACGACATCCATCTAGACAATCATTTTTTAACGGTCACATATTTGTTGTATTTTACCTGTCCTGGATGGAGGCCGTAGGAGTCTCTGTTTCTGACGAAATTTGAATCACACATTAGAGGGATATAGTTATGAAAATCCATCGTGGAAATTTCGAAAAAAAATAAAAAAAGAGAGGACGAAATTGCCCTTGATGTAGCTAAGGTTAGCTACATCATGATGTAGCTTCCCTTTCATATATATATACATACATATATATATATATATATAGAGAGAGAGAGAGAGAGAGAGAGAAAGAGAGAGAGAGATGGGGGGAGAGCTGATCCTGTGAGAGCCAAAAACTGTAAGAGCATGAGAGCAGTGAGTTTGAACTACTAGATTTTGCTGATTGATTGGGGGAAGAGAGGGATGAGCATAATCTAATGGTCCATACTCATTGCTCTCATTCTCTCGCAATTTTTGGCTCTCTCATGATCAATCCTATATAGGGGAAACTTCCAATTAGTTGGGCCTTTCCTAGATGAGCCACACCAATTTAGGTCTTTTTTCTATTTATTTTATGGTTTCTAACTCTATAAATTTAATAATAAATAGTAACATAATATGTATATCAAGAACGATTTATGAAAATATTATTATATTAGATAAAAGATATTAGTTATAATATGGATGCTATATTTTACAAAAGAATATGATTATCATTATTTTACAATGTGCAGTTTATATTTTATAAAATTGTTAAATAATTTACAAATTTGGTAGTGATTTTTTAAATTTCATGAAAGATTCACCTCATTGAAAATGTCCTATATATATTAAACATTTAATAATGGGTTACTTACGAGGACTCTCTCAGCCATCAGGTATCTATTTTGCTACAAGAAAAGAAGTACAATGATGAGAAAATGCATTCCAACGTACTTTCCTTCTCTATAACATGTTGATCTAATTTTCTATTTCAAATAGGACTCCTCATATTACAAGCCAATCAAGTTTCACAATAAACAAGTAAGATCCATTCAATATGAAAAAAAACTAACAAATCTTAGCACTATAACTAGATGTACAATTAAAAAACTACAAGTTCAAACTGCATGACAAGTTGACGACTATGCAGTACATCAAAATAGATCTATAGCAATGTTTTTTTAAAAAAAACATTTCATTACTATATCCTCTGTTAAATATATACCAACGATATTATTCATTGTGAAAATATTTTTTATACTTGAAATTAGTAGCATACATCATATTGGTTGCTATATTATCAATGAAGGTTCATATACCAACACTTATTTGTTGCTTATTTTCAAAATTTTAATTAATTGCCATATTACATTTTGAAATTAAAAAATATAGACAATTAGTAAGAAAATATTGAAAATATAAATTGATAAGCATTGATATATACGCCATCGCTACTAACGTAACAACGGATATGCCATTTGTCACTGGTTTCAAGTATAAAAAATAAATTTACAGCTAATAATATCGTCGTTATATATTAAGCAACGTTCGATATAATGACGGATATCAAAAGCATAGCAACTTATTTTTAGTTATAGATGCTACATTTCATGTATATTATTTGTCAGTTTTGGGAGAGCACTAAACATCAAATTTTCAATGTGTATGTATATAACACTAATTTGCTTTCCCACTAACGGTGTAGAACAGTCTGGCACATTTTTTAGAGGTCGTTCGGTAGAATAATAATGGAAAGGGACGAGCAGAAATAAAGCATTGGTTCTATTCGGTTACAGATATATGATAATGAAGGATAAGTGGTAATTATTTGTTATTCTTTGTTCGATAAATCAGGAGAAGATAAAGAGGAATAATGTGGTTATGTTAGATAAGTAGCAGTTAATTGTAATTTTTTTAAGGGAGAGGTCTGTGATGGGGAGATGGTGAGTGAATTAAACATTATTCTTTATTTTACCTACATGACGAAAACGTTGATCGTCTTCGGAGGAGACCCTCCTTATTCTTGAGTGGAAGAGCCCTTAAGCATTAACTCTTCGTTGATAAATAATAAAGCAAAATGAAGGATTATAGATGTCCGAATTGGAATGGGCATAAATAGGTCCTAGATGTAATCATAGTTATGGTCAAACGAGGACTACATTAATGGAATGCACATCATTATTTTAAGTAACACACTCGACTAGTTCTTCTTCAAAGTCAATGGCCGCCCAACTCCGTCAACTGCAGATTCCACTTTGGTATCCTTGTCAGCGATAATAGTGGTAGGAATATTCACATATATTTCATGTATGATATAGAAATTATTTGAAAAGTTGACTTCACGTTTCACCTAAATTTCACCCCCAAAAATTGTATATCAACACCTCCAAAAAAAACCACCTCAAGTGGCCCATATAATGGTACACATCCCTTCTTATATCAACTTAAGCTCTTATATGGGAGTATATAGGCATAATTTAGTTCTCTAAAATATACATTTTTACTAAAATAATGGTAAAGACCGCAATTCAAATCCTGTAAAGCCTTGAACTTGGTCCCTCTCAGATCTTATATAATAAGATTCGGCTCGTCAAGAGGAAACCAAAGGAATTTGTTTCGTATGAATCAGACTTCGTTTGGATTTGTTATGGTTTTCGAAAGAAAGAGAAGTAAAGAGGTTTAAGATGTATTAACACATAATGACCATCATTAAGACTAAATAAACATGATTAAAGAAACTAATGACGGATTGAAAACTACTAATGACCATTAGCAAACACTAATCAAGCAAAAGATAAGCATAAGACGCGAAAGTTAAATCGTGATTAGTGAAAATAATCACGATTAGCGTTAATTAAGCGTCATTAGCGAATCTAGAATCTTCTGGAATGTTCTAACTTAAGCCCTAAGTTTTGGATAAGTTTTGACCAAAACCATGGGCCAAAACCATGGCTCGCTAACCACGATTAAGGGCTAAACCATCGTTTACTAACTATGGTTAACGGTTTTCTGGAGCCTATAAATACTCCCTACCCATTCATTCTCTACGATTTCCACTACCACCACCACCCCAAGGGCTAGGGTTGAGAGGTCGGGAGGAGGGGTGGGAGGCGGGGAAAGAGCGCTAGCGAAGCGCTGCCGTGAGAACGAGGAAGAGGAAGGTATGATCATCTCTTAGTTTGCTTCGTAAGCTAGGCTTTCAATTCATCATCTTTTCTTCCAAGTTTTGTTCTTGATTCATCTTTCTTTCCGATTCATTTCCTGTTGTGGTTCGATGAGAAATCTGTGTAACACCCTACTTAAGTGCGGGCGGTTATGCACGTCAGTGAACCCTGTGATTCGTCACACATTCACTCACCTAAGATGCGTGGTGTCTACCGATTCTCCATTGCTTATTGCTCTTTCTTTTCTGCTTTTATAATTATTTTGATGGAGAAATCCGTGTAATACCCTACTTAGATGCGGGCGGCTATGTACATCAGTGAACCCTGTGATTCGTCACACATTCACTCACCTAAGACGCGTGGTGTCTACCAATTCTCCATCGCTTGCAGTTTGATTATATTCTTTATGTTTCGCTGTTGTTTTCCTCTCGATTGATTTTATAGAGGAAACTCTTTTCATTTTTATTTTGAAATATATTCCGATATAAGGGAAAACTCTGCCGAAATTTTCTGAGAAATATGTCCTGATATAAGAGGAAACTCTGCCGAAATTTTCCTAAAAATATCACTTCATATAAGGGGAAGCTCTGCCGAAATTTCAAGAGAAATATATTCTTCGCTTTCTTTTTGTTCTTCGTGTGTTCTTCGTGTTCTTTGTGTGTTCTTCGCATTCTTTGTGTTCTTCGTTTGTTCTTTGCGTTCTTGGCATGTTCTAAGCATTTTTGATATGAAGATGAAATTCGATCGTTTCAGGAGCCTTAAATCATCCTTTCTGAAAAACGAAACATGATAAAGCGCTGCATAGCGCGCGAGAGAGAGAGCTCGATTAGGTAACGAAATCTTTCCTTTTGCCGTTGGGTTTTAATATGAGATCGTTGAAATTTTTGATTTTATGTTCTTTGCTACGAAGAATCCTAATTTGGCTATTTTGAGAAAATATGAAAAGTTGCTTTGTGATTTCAACTAAAATAAGGTATAAGCATCGAATTGATGCAGAGGATTGGAAAGTTAGGATTTGAAAGTTAAAATAAGCATAATTATGGGTATATAAATATATGAATTAATATATGTGTAAGTCTATATTCAGTATTATATGATTATGCAAATATAAGGCTGAATTGAGGAATTACATCACAGGAATTGATATTTGTTGGTTTGGATCGTGAAAAAGATCACATGTTACGTTAAGAAATGACTGGGAGTAGAACTACAGGTCGGGCATGCAACATGTAGGTTTGTCGGAAGGAACCCTTATTGATGTGACCCTACCTAGGTGGTACACGATTGTTTTGTTTTGATAAGTGCGCACGAAATGAATGATTTGCAACGCATGGTATCGGGTACCAATATATCCGAGTTGAACGAGAGAAGATGTGATCGTGCCATGTGGATGCACGGGTGGTTCAATAGCGGCTGGGTCACGATAACATGTATTTAAAACCGTTAGGTTATGTGATGGTTAGCCTGAGGTTTTAAGCAATCGGGTCCTCGAGGACGGTCTGCTCCTTTGTGTTCCAAGATGAGGGTTTGAAACTCTGATTAATAAAAAAAAATTTGTAAGGGTAGTATTGAAGGATTGGTTGAGGCGACGTGCAACAACATAAGCTCACCAGATCAACGCAATCTCCAATCCCGAAGTATCCACAGCTTCGGAGTCCAAGAATGGTGGGGTTCTCCTGGACTAATCCCTGATGTGGAATAGAAAGGAATATGACTTAAATTAATGAGAAGGAATGTAAGTTTTATTGACAACAAGTTTAGTAAAATTAGACAATTTGTTTAGTTTTCTCTTCTTCGTTACTTAGCACTCACTAATTGTTATCCTATGATTTATTGGAAAATCCAACAGGTGTCAGTGAGCCATCGTAAGGACTTTAGCCATCCAGTCAGCCACAGTAGCTTTACTCAATAAGGTAGTTAGTAATATTTCTGTGTATTTCCTTCTAGCTGATGTACATGTAAAGGATTGTAGTCAGACAATGGATCATGTAAACTTTATTTTGTGAATGGAAAAGTATTAAATACTTTTTTTAGTATTTTTATTTGCAGTTTGTTTTTGAATGTTAGTTGTGATTGCTGGATAAATTATTACTGAGTAACTAGATCCGGATATGGGAGGATCCGACAACCCGAAATTAGGGTCGTGACAAATCCACATTTGATTCTTTGTTGCAATATTAACCAAATTACTCCCTCTTTTAGTCAACGAACAAATGAACATTTTATATCATTTGATTATGTCAAGTTTTTAGGTATTTCCATCATCTATAGTCCATGCTCAAAAATAACTTAGAAGATGAAGAACTTTCAGCCCCCAAAAAAGCCTATGTCCCTTGAGCATTTTTGTGGATTCTTACATTTAACATCGTAATTCAAGTATGGCATACTCTTCACACATAAGATCAAAAGAATAATCCAGAGACATGTTTAATCTAGCATTTTTATCACTCGCACCATTCTCAATAACTGCAATATGAATTGTGTCCACTTTTTTTTGCAATATCGGTTGTGCCCCTACCTTCATACAGAATTTATAGTTTGACCCTTTCGTTAAGGAAAAGTAAGGGAATAACTGATATTACACGATGGTAGAACTGTGAATTTTGTAAGAATTAATATAGGTGTACAACTGATATTAAAAAATGGAGGGGCATAACTTATATTGTAAAAGTTAAGAAGGGCACACTTGATAAAAACCCTTCTAATTTTTATCTCAAAGCCGATTCCTAAACTTTCAGATGTTGGTCGTTTGACCTCCATAGATTTTCAACGATTTGGTTCTAGAGTCAAAATGAGGAATAAGATTTCTCTCACCATTCTTCCATCATAGGTCTCTTTCGCCAAAAAAATACAAATTACTAATTTTTAACAATCTTGTCTAACATAACCTATCTATTCCTCCTTATCTTCTTCCTCTGACCGAACAGAGAATAACAAATAACAACCATATATCTCTCCTTATTCTCCTTATTCCTTCCTTCCAACCGAACATGATTTTTGAATCTGAATTCTATTTTATATCAATCATTCCTCGCCAAGTTTCGGATTTGCTGTTATGCATTTTCACCCATATAGCATATTTGTAATTAAGTCGTATCTAAAAATAAATATGAGATGTAAGTCAGCAAGATACTAGAAGCTTGTTTTACAAACCTCCAAGATAGAAAAGGAATGGAGAAGGAGTTCATTGACACTCATGGAGTACCGATGAATCGGGTTTCCGTATGTTTAAAATTGTGTTTTTAATGTTGAAAATATCATTATGCTTGCGGATTGAATTGATCGAGGAAATTTGTAAAAGGGATATTTCTACCCATGATCTTGAGTAGTTTCGTATTTACCACAGGAACTCTCGATAACCATGAATTACACCTAAGACCTTCAATAGTGCTTAACTCTTACATAGCATACCCCTGTGCTAACTTCCATCCAATTTCCTATGAACTATGACAAAATCTGTCAAATATTACATTTTCTACCATTTAAGTTCTCATTATTTACAAATGAAACCACTCCCCCTTCCTTCTCCACCCTCCTTTCGATGACAAGCCCTGAGTAGCTCGTCCATGGCTCTCCTCGACATGCCTCCATTCCTCAACGCCTCCAGTGCCCTCATCCTCGCCTCCCTCAGCCTCTCCCGCATCGCACTCCCCACCTCCCCTTCCATCAGCTCCCTCACCTTCCTCTCCACCTCCTCTGTCCCCACCAGCCCCTCCACGTACCCCTCCACCCCCACCGCCATCCCCATGTCCTCCACCATCACAACCTGGTTCATCCTCTGCTCTGTGTACATCAGCCACCTCACCATCGCCACCCCTTCCTACACGTCCTCCAATACCGAGTTCCACCCCAGTTGCGTCGTGAAGCCCCCTATTGCCACGTGGTGCAACACTACACACTGCAACACCCACGACCCCACCACTAACCCTCTTGCCCTTGTCCGCTCGATGAACCTGCATGGTAGGAAATCCTCTGCGGGGGGGCGCAAACATCTCGGAAGGATCATCGCACGACAACGATCACACCACCTAGAGGAACCGATGCCCGCTACGCTCCAGTCTAGTGGCGATCTCCTTGATCCGCTCTGTGGATAGCCACCCTAGGCTGCCGAAGCACATGAACACCGTGCTACTCCTCGGCTGGGTATCGAGCTATGCGAGACACTGCTCCGAGGCTCGAACAGATAGGGCACGACGAGCAGGCTGACACAGTGGATTGGAGGGGTGGGCCATTCTACATCTACAAATGAGACAACTCTGAGGAGGTGGTCGGTGAGGGGGTGGGGCGCTGGACAAGGAAGGGGGAGGGTTGGGGTATTTTTTCTTTTTTCTTTTTTAACTTTTGGTTAACTTCAACCGTCAGACCGTGGATTGATTAAATTAACCCAGTCATTTGGTTGAGTTAATGAACTAAACTAATAGAGGGTTTGAGTGTAATACATAGCGCTTATTCAATGTCCTGGGTATGATTCGTGATTATCGAGGGTTCTTGGGTAATTACAAAATTACTTAGGGTTATAAGTGTAAATATCCTTTTACAAAATGACTTTCAAAAATAAGTTTATATGAAAATTAAGTTAGGTGTGAGTTACGTAAATATCAGGGAGATAATTGGATTAATCAAACAATTATTATCTAATTGATTAACAAGATCCTTTTTGTTTAACAAGATCCTTTTTGTCCCTTTTTAGTGATTTTTAAAATTTAAAAAAACAAAACATATCTTGGAAAATTCCTAAGTTGGTAGAAATTTGAATATAATGTGCTCCTATCACTTTTAATCCAAATTTACCAATAATATATAGTTGTTCTAAATCAAGTTTGATCTTATCAAATTTGACCCAAAAAATGGTCATCCTTATTCATAAAATTATGAAATTTTTATATAAATTCAAGAGTAATATAATGAGATCATAGTAAAAAAACTCAGGTCAAGATTCCAGTCGAATAAAAAAGTATCTATTGTTAACGCCTTCTTTTAAATATAGTTTCTACAAAATAATATGCAATGTTTGCCAAAAATCTAAAAAATTCAGAGTTGACTATAGTATACCATGATAAATAAGATCAATAAAAAAGACGAATAATGAAATAAAAGAAGATGAATAAAAATGATAAAATACTCGAGGATAAATTGCATGGAATAAAAGAGAATGAAATGAATGATTCATTAATCCAAGAACCCCTTATTCTCCTTGAAGAAGCTCGTTGAGAGTGGTGGGTATAAAAATGGTGTAGTGGTGATTGTTGGAAATTTGAAGGAAGATTCTTTGAAACTCGTTTGGAGAATTTGCTAGAATCTTGTTTAGTTCTGCATAAGGTGCATGTTATATACGATGATAATAAAAACTATATATTTAGCTATGATCGATCAACCATATAGGTATGATCGATCAAACTATGCTATTGTTTCTGACTGAAACGATCTCTTGATGATCAATCAACCTTGTTGACTAATTGATCAAAATTTGAATTCTGATCGATCAACGCCAATTTAACTGATCGATCAATTGACTTTTCAGGATTTTTTTAAAGATGACTTTCTCCCTGATTTGATCACCAATGGTTCTATTAGTCCCAAACATCCATGATCCTTCTTAAGGTCTATGAATTGGACCTTAGATCTTTCACAACGTACAACGAGAATGTTTTTTTCTTCATTCTTTCTTTATGAGAGATGTCTTAAAGCTACATTATGCCTTTATGATGCATGCCCAAAGCTCTGATCAATTCAATATCTCATCTTATAAATACGTTCATTGCTTAGTGAGATTGTTTACATATACCTCGTTCTTTTTTTGCATATTTCTTTGTTGCTGAAGTTGTAAGTTTTTGCATTGTTGTACAGATGGTTAGAGTGGACCATGTAGTCTATTTTCCGTAATATGATAGGGTTTCCTACATAAGCAATTTATGTGAGTAGAAAAGACTCGGTTGGGGTGTGTTGAAAGCTTGAGTTGAAAGATCCTGGCCATGGTTTTTTTATACAGGATGGTTTTCCACATTAAATCACCGCATCACCTGTGATTTGATTTATTATATATTATCTTGTAATTGAAATGATATGTAACTCTGTGGTTATATGATATTATCGTGCTTTCAATGATCCTCCTCTGATCAACTAGGTTCATATGGTCCATATTTGGTATTATCCGCACTTGCACAGAATCAACATCGTTATCCCTATCGCGGGAGTTGAGATAAAGATAGACATAACAATGTCCATGCTGATGACGGTGTTAAGGAGAGGAGGTAGTGAAGTTGCGATTAAAGTGATCACTGCTGAAAGCAGTGGCATGACGAGCTCGCTTTGTTGGTGATGGTTGCAAAGGTTCTCCTCAAATGGGCAGTGGTGGGTAGTAATGGAGGGCTTTGTTATTGCGGGTTGCTGCAAATTGCAATAGTGGGTGGTGTGGACTAAGGTAGGAGCATCACGACCATCTTTTTAGCCATGCTTGAAGGGATTGCCAAAAAGGAATCCGGGGAGAGATGTAAACAAACATGATGTCAATTATTCTCTAAATCCCTATGAAGGAAAAATATATTTTAAAAATACAAGATCAACATTCTCCTCTAGAAAAACAAGTATCTAGAAAAAAGCGTACTTTAACATTAATTGGTGCTTTAACCTTCCATGTGCATTTACAATCCTAAATAAACCCTATTGGTCTCTAAGATGAAGAACTTATTTATCTATGGTTCCAAAGTTCCATACTCACCTTCCAAGAATTTTTCCCGAGACGGGTTTACTGTAGTAGCGAGGGTGGCACGTGAAGACAACATTGATGCTTCATTATGACGTAGCTGATGGAGTACATGGGTCTGCCACCGACCGCAATGGTGGCTGGACGGCACCTCGTGATGACAACAATTGATGAAGGTGATGGATTCCGTCGAAGGACCACCATGAGTGGGGTTGGAGAGAGAGATAGAGACAGAGAGAGATTGGCTCAAAGTGAAGGGTGGATAGAGGGATGTTGAGAGAATGTGGAGGAAGAAGATGCTATCTAAACAATCTTGTGCCTCTTCTTTTTTCCACCAATTATGCGTACACGGGTTCGTTTGGTTGTTGGGTTGGGTTGGGTTGGGGTAACCCTGTGAATAGTAAACTGTGAGAATGATTGAGAGGGTTGGAAGGAGGGGGTACACCGGTGTACTGATAACAGGACCTGACCACTCGGGTATAAGGTACAGAAATAGGGTCGTTGCGACCCAAGCGATCAGACCATGTATATCAAGAAAAATGAACCACTCAATACAAATAAAATCAATCAAAACGGAGAAGCGGTCCTGCTATGTGTTTAACCTGGTATAGCTCCCAGGGTCGAACTCAAGGAGCACGGATTGGCCGAAGGCCTACGAAGTAGTAAAAACAAATAAAATAAAAGACAAAATAATTTTTTGTGGTTTTTAATTATTTTTATATTTTTTTGGATTTTTAATATATAAAGAAAATAAGAAAAACAAAGACAATCACACTTTAACAAATTATTTAATGCATCAAAATTCAACCAAAAATCAAAATAAAAATATTTTTATGTGTTTTATATTTTTTATGTTTTTGGTGAATTTTTGGGATTTTTCTGATATTTATTTTATTTTCTAAAAATCAAACAGGAGCAAAAACAAGGGGTACTGTCCAGCCGAGCCAAGAAGCCCTAGATAAAATACCTAAGGGCCTCAAAATGGCCTGGAGGTAATTTTCCTGTAAAATAGATAAAATAAGGAAAAATTTAGGTACCAAATTTATTGTTTTGGGTTTTTGATGAATTTATTAGAATTTTTATGGGGTTTTTAGTGTTTTTAAGTTTTTAAGGTTTTCCAGTGGTGAAAAATAGCCAAAATTGGCTAGAAAATCAAGGAACACAAACTAATCAGTAGCTAATTTTTATAGAATTTTTAGAGGAGTTTTTATATTTTTTTTGATTTTCCAATCTAGACAGTAACAAAAATGTAGGTTTTTGAATTTTTAAAAATAGCAAATAAAACCAGAAATGTCCTCAAAAATTCACAAAAATCCTACAACATGGCAGGAGCCATGTATCAAATTTTCATCGAATTTGGAGGTGATTTGATATTTTATTCAAAAATAACAAAAGGGGTACTGTGCACAGGGACTGAAATGCAAATACCCAAAGTTCTGGGGGTCCAGGTGCAATTAACCCAGCAAATCACGTGCCAAGCGCGTGCCTAGGGCACTTAGGGACCTATATGTAAGGAAAATAAGTCCCGAGGACCTATTGGTAACATGTACCAAAAGTCCAGGGGGCTCAGTTGCAAATAACCCAAAATAAAATGCACATGTGTAAAACAACCACGCACAGGGGTATAAATGCAATTAATTAAAACCTTTCATTCATTTCATAACAACCAGAACTACAAGGGTAAAGACTGCAAATAACCCAAAACAACATGTGACGAAGCACGTGTATCACAACAGGCAGGGGTATATATGCAATTACACTAAAGCTTAGGGTCCTCTATGCAATTAATCCTAAAACTAAACAACGTATTTAAATATTTACAGGACTAAAGCTAAATAAAAACAGAAGTGGGGCCTAAGGGTAATTTACCCTTTGTTAAGCGGGGTCGTTGGATGCGCTCCACGTGGCTGATCTGATGGGTGCGACTGGTGGGCGCTCCAGATGGCGTCTCCTCGGATCGAATGCTCAAGACAGCTCCGGAGATGGACAGCTCAGATCAGAACTGGAGCGAGGAGGCACGATCAACGGTTCTGGAGGATGCTGGAAGAACTGATGGCCGGCGAACTTCGCCGGCCTCGTGAAGGCGCCTCCGGCCTCCTCTGCTGCGCCTGAGTATCGGAGGAGCTCCGGCGTGAAGGTGCGCAGCTGCTGATGGTCTCCGATGCCCCAGCCGAGCTCAGGGGAGCTCCGACGAGGGTGGCGGAGGTGAAGCCTCCTGGTCTGACTGTCGAGAGGCCTCAGATGGCCTCCGTTGGACCTGCAAAACCACTCAGGAGATTCACGGGTCGAGGGCAAAGTGCCTCGACCCAGTTAGGCGTAGTGGGGATGGTCGGTGCGTCGGGGCGACGGGCTCCGGCAAAGGTGGAAGACGGTGAAGCCCGGTTCCCAGCTCCTGTGCGAGATGGGTTGTGTGAGTGGGTGCAGAAGGTGCGGCGGAGAGAGGCGAATGTGACGGTCGGGTCCGATGGTCGAACGGTGGTCGGAACCGGGGTGAATCGAAGGAATACGACGGCGGGACGAATTGGGGCAAAGCTGAAATCGAACGAAATAGCTAAGCTAAGGGGCTACCTGAATGATCGATGAGACTGGGGAAGAGCAGGGGGTGCTCCTGGTCTTGGCCTCAAGGGTCGTCTCGGCCCGAGGCTCGAAGATCGCCCAGGTGGCGGAGCTGCGGCGGGTGTATCGTCGGATCAGTGGGTTCCTCCTCCTCGCCTCGCTGCAACAGGCGGAGACGCTCGCTGTCACTCGTGCGGTCACTCTGGAGCTCACAGGGAAGAAGGGGAATGGCCAAAGATGGATAAAATGGGTGGCGGAGCTCGCTTATGTAGGCTGGAGGGATCCGAGAAGAAAGGCTCGGGTAGGGTCATGGTGGCGCGCGGATCCCGAGGTTGATGCCCGGCGAGGGTGTCGGATGCGGGAGGTGCAAAACGGAGCCGGGGTTTGGGTGATAGGCAATCGGGTTGAGCGGGGAAAAATCCGAGAAGTTGGGTCCGCCACTCAAACCCGTGGGAAGTGGTCCTGGGGGGGCCAGTTGACCGGGCGGTCAACATTTCCAGGAGCCAATGCGGTTCGGCCACGTGGCTGAATCTTGAGACGACAAATACACATAGCTAGGGGCCGAATCTGCAAAAACTCAAAATATGAAATATTTTTATTTTATTTTTTTTTCTATTTTTTGGTGATTTTTAATTATTTTTTGGAAATAAAAATAAGGTATTTACATTATATAGCTATATATAGGTATATACAATATATACAAGGTTTTGATTTTTGATTTTTATTTATTATTTTTATACAATTTTATCCTTATTTTATATTTTATTTATTTATAGAATAAAATAAGGAATAAAAGGGTGTTTTTATTTTATTTTTATTATTTATGTACATAGGTAAAATAAATAGATATGTACATCTATATACATGGTATATGTACAATGTATTTTTGTATTTTTAATTTTGTTATTTTTATTTGATTTTTGTTTTGATCTTTTTATTTTATTTATTTACAATATATAGCATAGAGTATTTACAAAAAGTTTGGAAAATAAATTTATTTATTTACAAGGTTAAATAAATGTAGAAGCATGGTTTATGTACATGATGAAAGGGTATTTTTGATCTTTTTGATTTTTCATTTTTCTTTTGTTTTTATATTAATAAATATATATATATATACAAGTATTTACAAGTGTATTTTTGGTGAGGAAAACATTTTGATTTTATTTACATAAATATTTACACAAGAGCCCCTATCTCCCTCTACTTTGGCTTTTATGCGGTCAGGCCCATGCTGAGCCCTCCCTTGGGTTAGGTTGCTCACTATTTATTCTAAATATTTCCCTCTTTTTCTTTTTAGTCTTTATTCTTTTATTTTTGCACAAAAACATGCTAATTATAGATTTTTACACAATGCATGCTTTTGGTAATTACTCCTATTTACATATATCTACATGCATTTGCAAAGGTTTTTGTAGCTAAGATATAAGAATAAAGAGTGATGAATGGGTATTCAATCACCCCCTATATTTAACTTTGCTAGTCCCTTAGCAAACACTTATTTGAAAAAGAAGTGAAAAAGAAAGAAAGAAAAAGAAAAAGAGGATGTACATGGATCAAGGTTGATTATTAAACTTGCCTTTATTATATTGGGGTATGGAGCTCGATCAGATCTTTGGATTATTAATGTGTCGGAACCTTATTTAGACTTAAACTTAAAACGCAACAGCCTCCAAGTTCCACTAATCTATAACCAAGACTCCTCAATGCTCTAGATCAGAACAAGTCCTCAACCACAAACCCTGAAGACCATGAATCTTTTCTTGTCCTGTGAATGTGAAGTCTAAGCTCTCCACCTCAGAAATGGCAACTTGACAACCCTCCCCAACAAGGTAACTCTATGACCTCAATCTGGCCACTCTTTCCTCGAGGAGCGGGGTATTCCCTTCTAAGTTCAAGTTCAACCGGCTCAAGAAGAGGGGGAAGAAGAGAATGGGTCAAGGCCAGTGTAGCCAAGTACCCTTGGGAGCTTGACCAGTGTAGCCAAGTCTCCCTGCTGCAAGCTACAACAGGTGGAACATGAAACCAAGCTTTGCTTATTGCACTCTATATACATACTCCGGTGGGATTATCATTTTCTCTCAGACCCACCACTTTTTTGGAGTCCTTTTCTTTTTGCACATTTTTTTTTTCAAGTGCATCTGTACAACATATACATGTGCAGCATATATACAAGGAGTTTTTCCTCTTGAGCCAGTAGACTATCCCTCTTTTGAAGCTTTATTGCAACCCACAACTCCCGTCGTTAGACCTCATGGCAACCAGACCAAGTTGAGACGCACTTCCTTCACTATAAGAAGAAGAGAGGTTCCGCCTAGAAGTACTACCCTCATATGCTACCCCAAGTCAAGGAAGACTGCCTCCTCACCACCTCATCCGTAGAGAGCTCGGTGCATGGTGCTGGTGTCCAAGTAAAGCCATAATCTATATGAGTCATGTGTTGTTGTTAAGTGCTCTACTTAGGCTCATTGAGATGACATGTGATCATAGCCTAGTGGACTCAAAGAATTAAGTCACCATGGACCTGAAAAGCCTTAAACCTAAGTCCTATAAGGTTCCTCTTAGAAGTTAGGTGGATTAAGATCTTAATCAAGCTCCATTTCTCAATTTGATTCTAGGCTAGTTTAAATGTCAACTATCATCCAGAAAAACTATATACATATGTACAAAAAGATGCTTATTTACACAATATTTTACAATCATGCAAAATTTTTGAAAAATGTTTTGAAATCATGAATGGATGATGCATGAAGTGCAAGTTTTGCAAAAAGATATTTACACACATTTACACAATATTTTTTTGCAAACTTTTTGATTTTCAAAACATTTTGGAAAAATTTTGTACTATATACATAATTTTGATACAAAAATATTTACACAAGCTTTACACAAAAGATTTTTGAAATCATTTTTACCAAAATAATTTGTACACTAGCTATGTATGTGCAAATAAATGAAGATTATGTACATGAAAATTTTTTTAATTTTTGTGGTTTTTAGCCATTTTATTTATTAACACACTCACATAAAGTACGAGTTATGGATAAAGTATATATGAAATATATACACACCCCCTATACTTAGCTCGAACGATGTCCTCAGAGTCAAGAGCGATGAAGAAGACATAACTCGTGCTAGGTATAGGAAAGTGAAAAGAAAGGCTATACAAAAAGGAAATGAAAAGTCAAGAGGGACCCAGGTCTCCCCCCTATACTTAGGATCAAATAATCCTAAGTATAGCAGGCTGTATACTAAGGGAAAACCTGAGTGGAGAATGTACAGGGTCTACCCCCCTATACTTAGGGTGAAATATCCCTAAGTATAGGCAGCAAATCAGGGGTAGACAGAAACAAAAGAAATACCCAAAAGGTCTCACATCCCCCCTATACTTAGGGTAAAGTGCACCCTAAGTATAGCATAATCACAAGATGAAGGAAGGGATGTGGGACTAAAGAATGTGGTGATATGGACATCTGGATCTATACAAGGCGGAAGATCAGTGAAACTCAGGCGTGAGATACATTAGATGTGAGTCAAAGACCACATCTCACGCAAAGTGAATAGGGGCAAGATCAACGACCCACGGCTCATGATCTAGAAATGGCTTGAGCCGCTGGCCGTTTACTCGAAAGGTACTCTCAGAAGACAACTCGGATATATCTATGCTACCATTGTCGTGTACCTTTCTAACCAGATAAGGTCCCTTCCATTTGCTCTGTAGCTTTCCTGGAAATAATCGTAGCCTCGCATCAAACAACCATACTCTCTGTCCAATCTCAAAATGCTTGTGGCTGATATGAGAATCATGCCACTCCTTGACTTTCTCCTTATAATGTAGGCTGCTTGAGAAAGCTGCATCTCTAAGCTCCTCCATGGCAGCTAGCTTTGCCCTCCTCTGGTCTCCCATACCATCTGGATCCATCAAAATATCTGTAACTGCCCAAAGTGACTTGTGCCTCAGCTCAACAGGTAAATGGCATGGCTTTCCATACACGAGGCGAAAGGGAGAGGTGCCCAAAGGTGTCTTGAAAGACGTCCTATATGCCCACAAGACCGAGTCCAAAAGCTGTGACCAATCCTTTCGGTCAGGGCGGACGACTTTCTGCAGAATAGTCTTGATCTCCCTATTCGACACTTCGGCTAGACCATTCGTCTGTGGATGGTAAGGTGTAGCAACACGATGGTCTATGCCGAACTCGCTAGCAAGTGCCTTCACCTGGTCGTTGATGAAGTGAGATCCCCCATCAGAAATCAGAACTCGTGGAACCCCGAACCGCGTGATGATGTGCTTCCTCAAAAATCAGCAAACGGTCCTCGCATCAGCGGCTCGGGCGGGGATAGCCTCCACCCAACGACTCACATAATCAGCGACCAACAGAATGTACTCAAATCCCTGACTCTTAGGGAATGGACCCATGAAATCGATGCCCCATGCGTCAAAAACCTCACAGAAGTGAATGGGCTGCATCGACATCATATCACGCTGTCCACAAGTGCCCATCCTCTGACAATCAGTACACCTCTTCACGAACTCATCAGAGTCCTTGAAGAGGGTAGGCTACCACAAGCCGGATTGGAGCACTTTCTGCGCCGTTCTCCTCCCAGAATGATGTCCTCCTGCCTCAAGCTTGTGGCAGTAAGTGAGGACGCTATGGTGTTCCTCCTGAGGAATACACCGACGCCAGACGCTGTCCCCTCCTTCGTGGTAAAGGATTGGATCCTCCCAATGGTAGGACTTGGCCTTCGCGAGGAAGGTCTCAAGCCTCTGCCTGGGCCAATCTTGTGGGACTTTCCCAGCAACGAGAAAGTTCACAATATCGGCGTACCATGGGAGTGAGGCGATAGCAAGGATCACCTCATCTGGGAAGGTATCTCTAATAGGGTCAATCTGCTCAGAATCCTCAGGCTGCTCTAGTCGGGAGAGATGATCCGCCACCACATTCTTGACTCCATGCTTATCCTTAATCTCAATGTCGAACTCCTGGAGTAGAAGGATCCATCTAGTCAGTCTGGCCTTGGCATCCTTCTTTGCCATGAGGTACCTGATGGCGGTGTGATCTGTAAACAAAGTCACTCTAGATCCAATGATATACGATCTGAACTTATCCAGGGAAAACACTACGGCTAGCATCTCCTTCTCTGTGATCGTGTAATTCCGCTGGGCGGAATCCAATGTGCGGCTAGCATAGTGTATGGCAAATGGAACTCCATCCCTCCTCTGTCCCAGCACTGCCCCTACGGCAAAATCGGAGGCATCCGTCATGATCTCGAATGGGAGAGACCAATCAAGCGGCTGGAGGACAGGAGCCTCAATAACACACTGCTGGAGAGTCGCGAACGACGAAAGACACTTGTCATCGACAAGGAACTTGATGTCTTTCGTCAAGAGGTCAGTCAACGGTCGGGCAATCCTGCTGAAATCCTGAATAAATCTCCTATAAAATCCAACATGCCCCAGGAATGACCGTAGCTGCCTCAGATTGGACGGTGGTGCGAGTTTCCTAATGACATCAACCTTGGCCGGATCAACCTCCATGCCCCTGTTGGAGATGATATGGCCAAGCACCGTCCCTTGAGTCACCATGAAGTGACTCTTCTCCCAAGATAAAACCAAATGATACTCAATACATCGCTGGAGTACCCGGTCTAGGCAGTCAAGACAGGAGTCGAATCCGTCGCCGTAGACCGAGAAATCGTCCATGAAGACCTCCAAACACTCCCCTACCAGTCCGAAAAGATCGACAGCATGCACCTCTGAAAAGTCGCAGGGGCATTGCATAGCCCAAATGGCATGCGTCTAAAAGCATATGTGCCGAAGGGACAGGTAAAGGTGGTCTTCTCCTGATCCTCAGGAGCGATGGCCACTTGGTTGTAGCCCGAGTACCCATCCAGGAAGCAATAATGGCTCTTCCCTGCCAGTCTCTCGATGATCTGGTCAATAAAAGGCAGGGGGAAATGGTCCTTCTTGGTGGCCTGGTTGAGTCTCCTGTAGTCAACACAGACCCTCCAAGAGGTGGGTACGCGTGTAGCAATCTCCTCTCCCGACTCACTGATCACAGTCGTGATGCCCGTCTTCTTGGGCACCACATGCAAGGGGCTGACCCACTTGGAGTCGGAAATGGGATAAATAAAATCTGCACTCCACCATTTCGATATTTCCTTCATCACGACCTCTCTCAGGTTGGGGTTCAGACGCCGCTGGAACTCACGCGACGGCTTCGCCCCCTCCTCGAGATAGATATGGTGGGAGCACACTGATGGACTAATCCCATGGAGATCTGCTACGCTCCATCCGATCGCCTTGCGGTTCTTTTCAAGAACCCCCATCAAACGGGATTCTTGCTCTCCAGTCAACTCGGCTGAGATGATGACTGGGTGCATCTCTGGCTCGCCCGCAAGGAATCGATACTTCAACGAAGTAGGGAGCGGCTTCAGCTCTGGAATGCTCGGTGCTGGCAGATCTGGCTGTGGAAGAAACTGAGTGAAAGCTGCTAAGTCTGCCAAATCTGCCTGGGAAAGTGAAAGCGTACTCTCGCAAACTAGATCGGGGGAAGGCTGCTCAACTGCACTGTCTCTGGTCTGCTCTGCATCTGCCTCCTCCTCATCTGTAGGCTCAGGTGGAATCAGGTCTGGCATCTGATCATCACAATCGGCCCAATCAGACTCTGAATCCGAGGGATCTGTATCAACCGCGGTGGCATCAGTACCACCGTGAAGCAAGGTGGCCTCAGCACCACCATCACTGGAATCTGTGTAGCGATCAAGGACCGGCTCTGCTGCCTCTGTGGTATCCTGAACCAGGGCTGTGCTCTCCAGACTCTCCTCTGCTATCATCTCGGCATCAGCTGTATCTGAATATGAGAGGATGGTCTGTGCTGCAGGATCTGCCCAAGCTGCCTCATCATCTGTGATCACAAAATCACAGTCCTGGTGGATTTCTAGCTCTGCGTCTGTCAGCTGCTCTGAATCTGTACTCGCATCTGAGCGGGCTCTCTCTAGCTCTGTAGTCCTCGACCGTCTCTATTTGTATACTCTCGCCCTCGACGCGAAAGTACACCTTCCCGCTATCATGATCAGTCACCGCCTTGGCTGTGGCCAAGAATGGACGACCAAGGATGATGGGGGTATCGGCCACTGACTTAGGGATCTCCATGTCCAACACTACGAAGTCCACGGGGAATTTCAGGCCCTGAATCGTGACGATAACGTCTCGTAACAACCCCTTCGGCCTCTTGACAGATCGATCAGCGAACTGAAGGACTGTCCTGCTCTGTCGAAGAGTGCCCAACTCGAAGCGGTCGAGAAGGGCTGTCGGAAGAAGGTTGATCGACGATCCGCTATCTAGTAGAGTGCGGTCGAACCTCTGCTCACTAATCTGGCATCTGACATACGTGGCCCCTGAATCCGGCCTCTTGGCTGGCAGTCGGTTCTGGATCGCAAAACACGTGGCTTTCGTCAGCACATGTATCTCTGAAGTGTGGTTCCTCCTCCTCCTCCTGGCTGTAGTCCTGTCTCTCAAAGAACGCTGGAGCAGGGGGATGTGCTGCAAAGCCTCCTGGAGGGTCAGCTGGATGTGGAATCGATCGATCATGCTCTGGCTGAACTCCTCAAGCTCTCTCTTTTTTGGATTTTCTTTTTTCTTCCCCTTCCCCATCTGAAGGGCTCTAGGGAAGGGGATCACAGGGTCCTTCGCAGATGAAGGACTAGGAAAAGGCCTAGACGGTTCGATGACCGGATCCACACATACATCATGCACCACAGTGGGACCAGAAGAAACTAAACCTTTTCCTTTATTCAAACCAAAGTTCTGAGATGCATCAAGACGGGGAAAGACAACATCTCTCTCTATACAAACACCGGTGGCCTCAGTACCACCATGGGCTGGCTCTGCTGCTGCTGCTGGTAGACGTCTCGCGACCTCAGTACCGCGGGCTGGCTCGGCTATCTTGGTGGCGTCAGTACCACCTCCTCGATCTGGTGAAGTGGCGGCCTCAGTACCGCCGGTGGGATCAGCATCCTTGGTGGCCTCAGTGCCACCGTCATCATCTGGAGCGGCCTCAGTACCGTTCTCCTCCTCCTCATGTGGCGCCTCTGAAGTATCCTCGTGGTGAAGCTCAGATGAGGTGCCGCCGCCTGCTGGGGTCCTACCGCTCCTAAGTGTGACAAAATCAGCATCAAATAGATCCGAAGATGTATCAACAAATGGGTCACTAGGAGTGGCAAACTCAGTGTGTACTACCTGCTCAGATTTCCTCTTGAGGTTATTCGGATTCGGCTCAATCTGGGATGGAATGGCGGCCTTCCCTCTCACCAAGTCCCGCATCTCCTGGCGGAACTCGTCCATCTCCCGTCTGAATGTGGCCTGCTGGTCCGTGAGGAGGCGGGCGATGTCATCCAAAGCGGGGCTCTCGTGGGAGCCCGACGGGTAGCCTCTCTGGGGGTGAGGCTGCTGGAACTACTGCTGGTGGTAAGAGGGGTATGAGGAAGGGTGCTGCTGCTGAACTGGGTGAGCCTGCTGCTCACGTCTCCACGACTGTCCCTGCTGCTGATAGGGACAAGGACCGAAGGATGATGGCTGGTGCTGCTGATATGCTGGGGGCTGCTGCTGCGGCTGGTGATCTCTCTGCTGGGAGTACTGCCCTCCCTGTCCTGACGGCTGCTGCTGGGGCTGGGCACCACCACTCCCCCACTTGAATCCGGGATGGTCTCGTCGGATCCCAGGCTGGGGGCGGTCATACCAAATCCCGTTGACATCCATACACGGCTCGGCATCATAGGGGGCTGGCGGGAGTACTGCCAGAGGCTGGTCCGGCTGGTAGACCACCATCTGCATGTCTGGAGATGGTGGGGACTGGTAGGTGGGCTGCGGATGCTGGTACGGCTCCGCCTGTACAAGATGAACCTGTCTAGGCTGCACAGGGGTGCTGGAGCGCTGGGACGAGCTGCTGCTGCCGGAGTCGCCTCGCGACTGAAGACGGGGCTGAGAAGCCGTCTGTGCCTCCTGAAGACACATGAGCTGGGTCTTCATGTCGCTCAGAACCTGTGCCATCTGTTCCATCTGAGTGATGCTCTGGCACTGCTTCTTCTCAATTAGCTCCATGCGGTCCAACTTCTCGCTGATAATGCCCATGTCCGCAGTTGTCGACTCTGCCTGTGCTGCTGCGACTGCGGATGAACTAGATGGACCTGCATCTACCCGTGCTATCCGCTGGTACTGCACGGGACCTGGCTGCTGTGGCTGGGTCTTCTGAGTATACAACCTAGTTTGGGACATCACCATGTAGTTTTCGGCCATCTCCTCGTAGATGGCCCAGACCTGGTCGTGGTCCTTGGCAAAGTAGGACCCACCACAAGAAGCGTTCACCAGACCCTGAAGCTCTGGCGTCAACCCGCTGAAAAAACTCTGAACTAGGTTCGGCTTGGAGATGTCGTGGTGCGGGCATCGGTCTAGGAGCTCTCGAAACCTCTCCCATGCCTCGTGAAACTGCTCGTTGGGGAACATGGAGAAGTTGCTGATCAGGGCCCTCGCTGCATTCGTCCGCCCGAGTGGATAGTACTTGTTCAAGTACTCGGTGCGGAGCTGCTCCCAGGTGTAGACAAACCTCTCAAGATGCTTCAGCCAGGTGGCTGCTCTATCTGCCAGTGAAAACGGGAAGGCTATCATCGGAATCGTGTCCTGGTCCACGTGGCGATCGTGGACAGTGCTGCAGATCATCAGGAACTCCTGGAGGTGGAGGTGTGGCTCCTCAGTGGCAAGTCCGTGGAAGCGGGGTAGCAACTGCAAGGTGTTCGGGGGGAACTTGAAGTCCCCCACGATCGCCGGCATCACTACCCAGTGATGCATCAGAGTAGATCCGGGATTGTGTAAATCCCGCATCGGTCGTGGTGGTCCTCCTGCCGCGGCGCCTCCCGCTGCGGCGGCTGCGGCTGCTGCGGCTCGTGCCTCTGCATCAGGTATCTCCTCAGGCTCGCTCTGCTGGTCTCGCTCTGCTCTGAGCCTCTCCAACTCCCGCCTTATCTCTATCATGAATGCCCCCTGATCGCGTAACTGCTGCTGGACTGTCTCAAGTGATGCGATCAGGGTGGAGTTGATCGCTCCCTGGTCAAGTACAAAGTGCTCGGGCTGACGGGAGTGATCATCTGAACTGCCGGCTCCGGCCATAGCGACGTCTGCAAAATCAAACGAGCCCAACTCAGGTGCTGTCAAATCAATCCGTCTCTCCTCGGGCTCGTGTCTCTCAGGTAGAACAGAAAGGGGGTCGAGGGGGAACAGGGTGGAATCGTAATCGGGCTCGGAGAGCGGGTCTGGGCTCTCGCGAGCCAACCTAGATGATGAGGTAGACGTGCCCGAAAGCGGTGCAGCCAGAGGCTGCCTAAGAGACCGTCTACCCATCATCTTGATCTGGCGAGTAAGGCGGATGAGATCTGGAGCAACTATGATCACAAACAAACCCCCGGTTCACCAACGCAACGCGAGCTGAAGATCGTGAAAGTTCGGTCAATTTATCTTGTCAATTTTATTTGGTGAACACACAAAATATCAGAGCGCTTACGTGACCTGTTAGGATATCCGATGCTAACCCAACCGACTGGCCCGCACGGAAAAGTCGGTAATCAATCGGGTCTAGCACCGGGGGCTCTACCTAGGGTGCGGGTCACTCTCTCGCGCATCCAAACCATACAATGAGGGGGTTGCTCTCCCCAAGACAAAGTTTTTAGGGTGAGCGGATGTTAAGATCAATAGTATTAGCCAGTCCCAATTTTATGGTTTCACTTTTTTAGTGTTTTTCAAATGAAAGCAAATGGTCTAACGAATTTTTCGGTTCTCCTGATTATTAAGTCCAAAACAGGGGGGAGAAGACGAAAAAGCCGATGCGCGATAAATCAATGATGCATGCTGAGTAAGAAATGCGTACCTGTCTCCAGCACTCTACATGCAATATGATCCGCGCATAAAAGTAAAGACAGAAAGAAAACTACCTATATGATGCAACAGGAAAGCCGAGTCCTAGATGAGCAATTTCTAGCGAAGAACCGTCTAACCGGTCACCGACCTCCAAGCCAAAGAGTCCGGTCTTGGCCCGTCCCTCCTCTGTCCGACAAATCGGGGGTAGGAGTAAGCGCTTTACAGGACGAGCTGCGGCACGTAGGCTACGAAGGCAAATGAGTCGGTTATTTTTATTAGTGATTTTTAAGTAGGTCCAATTAACGATCTATGGGAACAGATAAGCAGTTAGGTGTGTGGATCCTACTATTTACGGCACAATCACCAGAAATTCCTAAGTCTAGGGGCTCGAGCAAAAACCACGTAAACACCGGAAAAGGCAGAAATAAAAGGAAAAGAAAACCGCGTAAAAATCGCGAAAAACCGCTAAGGTCCTACGGGTCCCCCGAGCACACCGGTGCTCGGCGAAACAGACCCGCTAAGAAATCCACAAGTGTCCAAGAGTGTCATGTATTATTACAATAATAATGAAATGAAAATAAAAATCTACTCTAATCCTCACCCACTCAACTCTCTCTCACTCTCTCCTGCGGCTCCGCGAAGAAAAGAGCCGCCTCCGAATCCCGCGGTTGCTTCGGCTTCTCGAGAGTAGTCGCCTCGGTCCTCGGGCCCTCGCAAGAGAAAACAAAGTGGTCAGAACCAATAATCAAATAATATTTAAAGGAAAAAGAAATGAAAATGAAAATAAAAGGGTATATATGCAAAAATGTAAAATAAAATGAACACACAAAAGAAAACAACAACAAAAATAAAATAAAAAGAAAATAAAGCAAAATAAAGTGAAAATAAAATATAGACAAAAAGCCGCGAAGAGCCGCGAGCTCTGGAAGAGCCGCGAAAAGCCGCGGAAAAATCAAAAATGAAAAATAAAAAAGAACTACTAAGCCGTGCTCCCCGGCAACGGCGCCATTCTGATAACAGGACCTGACCACTCGGGTATAAGGTACAGAAATAGGGTCGTTGCGACCCAAGCGATCAGACCATGTATATCAAGAAAAATGAACCACTCAATACAAATAAAATCAATCAAAACGGAGAAGCGGTCCTGCTGTGTGTTTAACCTGGTATAGCTCCCAGGGTCGAACTCAAGGAGCACGGTTTGGCCAAAGGCCTACGAAGTAGTAAAAACAAATAAAATAAAAGACAAAATAATTTTTTGTGGTTTTTAGTTATTTTTATATTTTTTTGGATTTTTAATATATGAAGAAAATAAGAAAAACAAAGACAATCACACTTTAACAAATTATTTAATGCATCAAAATTCAACCAAAAATCAAAATAAAAATATTTTTATGTGTTTTATATTTTTTTATGTTTTTGGTGAATTTTTGGGATTTTTCTGATATTTATTTTATTTTCTAAAAATCAAACAGGAGCAAAAACAAGGGGTACTGTCCAGCCGAGCCAAGAAGCCCTAGATAAAATACCTAAGGGCCTCAAAATGGCCTGGAGGTAATTTTCCTGTAAAATAGATAAATAAGGAAAATTTAGGTAGCGAATTTATTGTTTTTGGGTTTTTGATGAATTTATTAGAATTTTATGGGGTTTTTAGTGTTTTTAAGTTTTTAAGGTTTTCCAGTGGTGAAAAATAGCCAAAATTGGCTAGAAAATCAAGGAACACAAACTAATCAGTAGTTAATTTTTATAGAATTTTTAGAGGAGTTTTTATATTTTTTTGTGATTTTCCAATCTAGACAGTAACAAAAATGTAGGTTTTTGAATTTTTAAAAATAGCAAATAAAACCAGAAATGTCCTCAAAAATTCACAAAAAATCCTACAACATGGCAGGAGCCATGTGTCAAATTTTCATCGAATTTGGAGGTGATTTGATATTTTATTCAAAAATAACAAAAGGGGTACTGTGCACAGGGATTGAAATGCAAATACCCAAAGTTCTGGGGGACCAGGTGCAATTAACCCAGCAAATCACGCGCCAAGCGCGTGCCTGGGGCACTCAGGGACCTATATGTAAGGAAAATAAGTCCCGAGGACCTATTGGTAACTTGTACCAAAAGTCCAGGGGGCTCAATTGCAAATAACCCAAAATAAAATGCACATGTGTAAAACAACCACGCACAGGGGTATAAATGCAATTAATTAAAACCTTTCATTCATTTCATAACAACCAGAACTACAAGGGCAAAGACTGCAAATAACCCAAAACAACACGTGACGAAGCACGTGTATCACAACAGGCAGGGGTATATATGCAATTACACTAAAGCTCAGGGTCCTCTATGCAATTAATCCTAAAACTAAACAACGTATTTAAATATTTACAGGACTAAAGCTAAATAAAAACAGAAGCGGGGCCTAAGGGTAATTTACCCTTTGTTAAGCGGGGTCGTTGGATGCGCTCCACGTGGCTGATCTGACGGGTGCGACTGGTGGGCGCTCCAGATGGCGTCTCCTCGGATCGAACGCTCAAGACAGCTCCGGAGATGGACGGCTCAGATCAGAACTGGAGCGAGGAGGCACGATCAACGGTTCTGGAGGATGCTGGAAGAACTGATGGCCGGCGAACTTCGCCGGCCTCGTGAAGGCGCCTCCGGCCTCCTCTGCTGCGCCTGAGTATCGGAGGAGCTCCGGCGTGAAGGTGCGCAGCTGCTGATGGTCTCCGATGCCCCAGCCGAGCTCAGGGGAGCTCCGACGAGGGTGGCGGAGGTGAAGCTCCTGGTCTGACTGTCGAGAGGCCTCAGATGGCCTCCGTTGGACCTGCAAAACCACTCAGGAGATTCACGGGTCGAGGGCAAAGTGCCTCGACCCAGTTAGGCGTAGTGGGGATGGTCGGTGCGTCGGGGCGACGGGCTCCGGCAAAGGTGGAAGACGGTGAAGCCCGGTTCCCAGCTCCTGTGCGAGCTGGGTTGTGTGAGTGGGTGCAGAAGGTGCGGCGGAGAGAGGCGAATGTGACGGTCGGGTCCGATGGTCGAACGGTGGTCGGAACCGGGGTGAATCGAAGGAATACGACGGCGGGACGAATTGGGGCAAAGCTGAAATCGAACGAAATAGCTAAGCTAAGGGGCTACCTGAATGTCGATGAGACTGGGGAAGAGTAGGGGGTGCTCCTGGTCTTGGCCTCAAGGGTCGTCTCGGCCCGAGGCTCGAAGCTCGCCCAGGTGGCGGAGCTGCGGCGGGTGTATCGCCGGATCAGTGGGTTCCTCCTCCTCGCCTCGCTGCAACAGGCGGAGACGCTCGCTGTCACTCGTGCGGTCACTCTGGAGCTCACGGGGAAGAAGGGGAATGGCCAAAGATGGATAAAATGGGTGGCGGAGCTCGCTTATGTAGGTTGGAGGGATCCGAGAAGAAAGGCTCGGATAGGGTCATGGTGGCGTGCGGATCCCGAGGTTGATGCCCGGCGAGGGTGTCGGATGCGGGAGGTGCAAAACGGAGCTGGGGTTTGGGTGATAGGCAATCGGGTTGAGCGGGAAAAAATCCGAGAAGTTGGGTCCGCCACTCAAACCCGTGGGAAGTGGTTCTGGGGGGGGCCAGTTGACCGGGCGGTCAACATCCCCAGGAGCCAATGCGGTTCGGCCACTCAGCTGAATCTTGAGATGACAAATACACATAGCTAGGGGCCGAATCTGCAAAAACTCAAAATATGAAATATTTTTATTTTATTTTTTTTTCTATTTTTTGGTGATTTTTAATTAATTTTTGGAAATAAAAATAAGGTATTTACATTATATAGCTATATATAGGTATATACAATATATACAAGGTTTTGATTTTCGATTTTTATTTATTATTTTTATACAATTTTATCCTTATTTTATATTTTATTTATTTATAGAATAAAATAAGGAATAAAAGGGTGTTTTTATTTTATTTTTATTATTTATGTACATAGGTAAAATAAATAGATATGTACATCTATATACATGGTATATGTACAATGTATTTTTGTATTTTTAATTTTGTTATTTTTATTTGATTTTTGTTTTGATTCTTTTTATTTTATTTATTTACAATATATAGCATAGAGTATTTACAAAAAGTTTGGAAAATAACTTTATTTATTTACAAGGTTAAATAAATGTAGAAGCATGGTTTATGTACATGATGAAAGGGTATTTTTGATCTTTTTGATTTTTAATTTTTCTTTTGTTTTTATATTAATAAATATATATATACAAGTATTTACAAGTGTATTTTTGGTGAGGAAAACATTTTTATTTTATTTACATAAATATTTACACAAGAGCCCCTATCTCCCTCTACTTTGGCTTTTATGCGGTCAGGCCCATGCTGAGCCCTCCCTTGGGTTAGGTTGCTCACTATTTATTCTAAATATTTCCCTCTTTTTCTTTTTAGTCTTTATTCTTTTATTTTTGCACAAAAACATGCTAATTATAGATTTTTACACAATGCATGCTTTTGGTAATTACTCCTATTTACATATATCTACATGCATTTGCAAAGGTTTTTGTAGCTAAAATATAAGAATAAAGAGTGTTGAATGGGTATTCATCATGTACCCCAACCCAACCCTGCAACCAAACGAACCCTTAGATTAACATCTGTTTGAGAGCAGAAGAGATAGAAATCAATCCGAAAGATATAATTGTTAACAGTGTAAAAAAGAAGATTTTTATCATTTGTGCCCCTCTAAGATATTGCAATATCAGTTATGCCCCTCCTTTTTTTGAATATTAGTTGTGCCCTCCCCTCCCCCGTTTTCTTCCACAACGATGATCATTTGTACCCCTCAGGTTGGTTGTCATCCATCCTCAATGCAGACAGACGTTAACTTTGGAGACACAAGGAAAATTAAATAAAAAGAAGTTGAAAGATCTTTCCACCAATTCCTCTCCCTCCCCCAACGCCTCAGCCTCTTTCGCCCATGCTCCTCCTTCCCCTCCTCCTACCACTCCCCAACCGCTTCCACCTTCTGCTCCTCCCCCTCCTCCCGCTCCGCAGCCACCTCTGCCCCATGCTCCTTCCCCTTCCAGCCTCCTCCGCCCCTTGCTCCTCCTCTTCCCTGCTCCCCCGACACTGCCCCTCCTCCTCCGCCCACTCCCCAACCACCTCTACCCCTTGCTCCTCCTCCTCCTCCTCCCACTCCTCAACCTCCTCCTCCTCCTCCCATCCCTAGTCACCTTCGCCCCAAGCTCCTCCTCCCCCTCCCTCCCTTCCCAACCACCTTCGCCCATTGCTCCTCCTTCTCCTCCCATTCTCCAGCCTCCTTCGTCCCTTGCTCCTCCTCCTTCCCCCTTCTCAAGTGCCCCCTCCTCCTCGTCCACCCTCCCCTCCAGCCTCGTGTCCACTACCGCCATTTCCTCCCCCTCCACTACCTTCCTCAACGCCCATGCGAGGAAGAATAAAATCCCCTCATTCGCGTTCCTCCTCCCCGATACCATTTCGAACATCATCATCCTGTAGTTGTACACATTCGCCTTCGATGTGATTCGCTCTTTTCTGATGTGCCAGAGGACTGCAAATGTGGGCGAAGTTTTGTCATCGACGAGGACGATGAAGGAGGAGGCTGGAGGGCGCGAGGCGACAAAGGAGAGGTCATGGAGGAGGATGGGTGTGAGGAGTTTTTGGACAATAATGCCACTCTTACCCTCACCATGGTTTGAAAAAATCATGGTTAAGTTCAACTCATCGACGGCTAAAGTAACAGAGGGGATGCAAGTGATAGAACAATAAGAAGTCGATGGCACAAATGATATTAAAAACAAAAAAAAGGCATAACTGATATTGCAATATATCAAACGGGCATAACTGAAAAAATTCCAAAATGCAAAGAGCCCAATGTTATAGTTAAAAAAAGACATGGAAATAAATTTTAAAAAGACTAAGTGTAAAAATCCCTTATCCACGTTCGATTGGAACCCCCACTTTTAACCCACTAGTGGGTCCACTCCCTTCCCATCAAAAAAATTATATATTATACCATCATATCATCTAAAAATCATAAAATACTCAACTTCTACTCACTATTCCAAACTTCAATACAATCACATTACAACAACCACCCACTTTTCCAAATTTCAATACAATCATATCATAATAACTACCACCTTTTCAAATTTTAATACAATCACATCACACAAACCCTTCCAGCCCTTAACCCACCAACTAAATACACAAACACAAAACCGAAAAACCGAATTATCCACCCAGATAACCCACCAACCAAACTCCACCTTACAAAAATCAATCCCGGGAATCCACCTCCCCGGTCGCTTTCCTTCAGCAACTACCCCTCAAAAGCAGACCTCCTGCCCCCACCGTCGCCCCCCTCCCTTCTTCCGGTCAAAGACAAGCTCTGCGTTCGAGATGGACGGGAGGAAAATCTATAGAAAGAAAATTTCCAGTCAAAAATATACACGCGGGCGTATAGCTTCATCTTCAGATGACGGCGCTCTATAACCACCCCCTCCTCCTCTCTTTCAGAGGGATAGAATAGTATTTTTCTAGAGAGAGAAAGATGGAGCCGATCGAGAGGAGGGCGCTGGCGGCTCTGGGAACCGGCTTCGACCTCACCTGCGATTTCCGCCTCCGCTACGGCAAGGGCCGCCGCCTCATTGATCTGGATGAGTCCTCCGCCCGGGACGTTGCTATCCCCGGCGGCGCCATCATCCGCGGCGTCCCCCGGGACGTCGCCTGCGACAAGGGCGACCGCATGCGCTTCCGCTCCGATGTCCTCGAGTTCAACCAGGTCCCACCTCTCTTTCAAAGTTTTTGTTTTTAGTGTTTTTCGATTCGGGAGTCGTCTGAAAGAGTTGGACAGTCGAAAAACGATTCGTCAGTGAGTATTTTTGGTTCGCATAGATATCAATGCATACGATGCTCAGTTAGGATGCGGAGCTTGCAATTTCATCAATATCAGGAGCCTTTAAAAACGGTGTAAATTGCTCAGAACGTTTGTAAGTACCATAGTAAATTGGTTCAGTTAACTGCTACTGTGTGCAAAGAACATGTTTAGATTACAAAAGATGCTTAACACGAATTGGTCACCATCGTCTTAAGACTCTTAGCTTAAAATAAGGGAAAAAGGGAATACAAACTAATAGTATTTACTTGTGAGAAACTTTGCCAGACGGCCGACCAATTCGGCATGAGACGTAAGTGGTTGGACCGGATATTCAGTTTCATGTTCCCACTGAATATGTAAATTGAGTGAAAAGGCATGCGAACCAGCTTATGATCTGCATGTCCAGGGTATGGGGCGCCTCTTATCCATTAGGCTTCAGTAATGAAGAACAATAAGTGGTTATTTTTTCCCAACATTTCCAAGGTATAGTTATGCATACATGCCGATTGCAAAAGAAATGTTTTCTGAACTAACATATAAATTTATAACCAAACCAAAGGTATGTGTTTTCCCTTATGCATGCTTACTAAAATAAATCTAAGATTAGGTATGATTCATGATATATAGTCCCAATTACCCTGTTTGATTTGGTTTTCATTAATTTAAGGAACAATTTGTGCATTTTATATATATTTTATTTAGTACTAAGATGTATGATAACAGCCGCACTAATATTGTTATTATTTTGAGAAGCTATTAATATTTGAATTTTTTGAGAAGCTATTTAATTTCACTGAAATCTGCGGTCAATGTATCTTTCGTACCTTTTTCAAACATACCTTTATAACCGATATTTTTCTTGTATACTTGTATCTAAGATTAGAATTTTCTATGAACTTGATGTTGCTTATTCATTAACCGTTTGCATGATTGCCTCTTCGGTCATGACGAGGAACATGCATAACCTTCTGATTTTCATGGTTATCATCTTCGGTTTATCTATACACAACTCATCACAGTTGATTTCACGAGGTTTGCTGTTTTTTTTGGGGAGTTTGGTAATGAATATTTTAACAAGCTCTTTTGTTCTTTAATTTGACAGATGTCTGAGTTGCTCAATCAAAAATCTCTAATTCAAGGAAAGGTACCATCTGGCTATTTTAATGCCCTCTTCGATCTTAGTGGAGCATGGTTAGATGATGCCATGGACACGAAACATTTGGCATTTGATGGCTACTTCATTTCTTTGTACAATTTGCACCTAACGGCTTCTCCACTGGTCCTACGAGATGAAGTGAAAAAGGCCGTTCCACCTCAATGGGACCCTGTGCTGCTATCTAGGTACTAAATTCTTCCATATTAATGGGTCTTCTTCTAAGGATTTTGTGTGAAAAATTGAATATATTGACGATGTTTTCCATAAGGGGTTGGCCCAAAGGGGTTGTTGCTGTGTAACCAAGAAGTCATGGTTTGAGTCATGAACACGACCTCTTGTAAAAAATGCATATGGTTTGAGTCATGAACACGACCTCTTGTAAAAAATGCACATCACAACTGCATGTAATATATTCGTAGTGGTTCCTCTATACAAAAATGGTTCCAGTCTTGGAGCTTTTCCTGCTTCCTTGGTTAGGCTTTTTCTGGGGAAAGACCGCTATCCTTCTTGACTTAGGGAATGTTCTTCAATATATCACAAGGACGTTCATGGCTGATTTCATGTTTTCCTTTCTCAAGTAGAAGAAGCTTCAACAATGCTGTTATTGATCCTTATATTCTACCGTTCTTGTCATGGATGACGTTCAAACTGCTTTCCCATTTCCTGGTGTAATTACATTTCAAATGGCTTTTCTAATATCGGAAACATTTAGAACTACGTTGTATTCAACAACACCAAAGCCTTTTCCAACATTAAGTATGGTCGGCTACGTGGATTCTTTGCCTCCATTCAGATATATCTTGGGCCATTCTCGGGTTTAGATCTAAAAAACTAAGATCCCTTCGTATATTATCATTCCAACACTTCTTGAGCCTTCCTCGCTCTCTCTTAGCCTACTCAATATCCCAAAACCCGCATCTCCTAATTGGTGTATCAGATGACCTCCTTTGCAAATGGCCAAACCACCTTAAGCAGTTTTTTCGCATCTTATCCTCGATCGGAGTTACACCAACTTTCCTTCAGATTGCATCATTCCGAATCCGATCTTTACGTGTGTCGACACATCCACCTTAGCATTTTTGTTTATGCTACTGCCATTCTCTACACATGTTTATGTTTCACAGGCCAACATCAAGATCCATAGAACATAACATGTCTCATGACCGTTTTTTAAAATTTTCCTATGATTTTCAAAAGAATTTTCTTACTACAGAGAATAACAGATGCTCCTCTTCACTGCAACCAACCTGCATCAATCCATTAGTAACATTTCCATCAATTTCCCCATTATGTTGCAAAATAGATCCCAAGTATCTAAAAGAATATCTCTTCTAAATGCTATTGTCACCAATCTTCACATTGATTCATTCACCATTGTTTCCATCAAAAGTACACTCCATATATTCAGTCTTAGGCCTACTTATACGAAATCCTTTAGTCTCCAAAGCATGTCTCCAGACCTCAAGCTTCTCATTTACTCTATCTCTAGTCTCATCAATTAACACAATATCATCAACGATTAACATACACTAAGGTATCTCATCCTGAATGTGATTTGTCAACTCATCCATAATCAAAGTAAAAAGGAATGGACTCAAAATTGAACCTTGATTGCAGACCAATGTTTGTGTCAAAATAGTCAGTCTTTCCACACGGGATCCTTACACAAGATGAAGTCGTACCATACATATCCTTTATGAGGTTAATGTATAGGACATATACTCATCTCTTCTCCAAAACTCTTCACAATATCTTTCGTGGGATAAAATCATAAGCCTCCAAATCAATAAAAATCATACGGAGTTTCTTCCTTTTAGCTATATAAATCTCCATTGTTCTCCTCAACAAGCGAATGACTTCAATAGTTGAGCAACCTGTCATGAATTCGAATCGGTTTTCTTTTACTTTGGAACTTGCCTCAACCTTTTTTTGATCACACATTCCCAGATTTTCATAGTGTGACTCATCAACTTGATACCTCTGCAAATTATACAATTTTGAATATCTCCTTTGTTCTTATAAAGAGGCACTACAATGCTCCTCCTCCAATCTCTAGGCATTTTCTTGCTTCGTCAAATAACATTGAATAAATTTCTATGCCAAGTCAAACCACGCTCACCTAAAACTCTCCATACTTCTATAGGAATGTCATCTGATCACACACCTTTCCCAGATATCAACCTTCAAAGCCTCCTCTACTTTCTTCCTTTGTATTCGTTTATAGCTTGTACGATTCAAGTAACTTTCATTACTAGCTAGATCCCCAAAGTGATTTCTCTGTTTCCTTCCCTAATGAAAAGCTTATGGAAATACCGCTTCGATCTAGTCTCTATATCCTTTGGAGTAATAAGCACATGACCTTTCTCATCCTTAATGCATCTCACTTGAGAAAGATCTTTGGTCTTTCTTTCTCTTGCTTTGACCAACCTGAATATATTATTCTGGCCTTCCTTAGAGTCGAGGTTATTGCACAAAACTTCATAAGCTTTTGACTTAACTTCGCTTACAACCTTCTTTGCTTCCTTCTTCGCTATTTTGTAGTTTTTGACAATTTCCTCTGTTCTATCCTTAGACATAGCTTTAAAGCATGCTATTTTAATTTTGAGCTTCTCTTGTACCCCTCCACTCCACCATCAAGCCTCCTTTTGACCTGGAGCTCCTCCCTTTGACTCGCCTAGCATCTTCGGATACAAGATGCTACCGCCTTCAACATCTCGTTTGCACTTCCGTTACAATTCCAAGCTAAGTCTTCTTAAATCTTCTCCGTGAAGCTTGATTGCGTTGTATTTAAAGTTTTTTTAAAGATAAATGAAGTTTGTATATATCTTGAAGATCCAACATCTTATGCTATATGCTAGATCTAATATCGGTTTCTGAGTTGGCCGAATGCTCCATGCTTTATATTCATCCTTGCATGATCCTACTTGCTATAAATTTTTTATATAGCACCATCAACTATGATTTATTCAAGTTCTCATTGCAGTTCTCTTACTTGATAGGTTTATTAAGATGTATGGAACTCATATAATTGTTGGAATGGCAATTGGGGGACAAGATGTTGTTTCTGTTAGGCAGAAGCATTCCTCACCAATTCCACCAGCTGATCTCAAGGTTCATCTTGAGGATCTTGGTGATTTTTTATTCTCTGATGGAAAGAGCCCATCTCCAATACGCCAAATAACTAAAGATGGAAAGAACAAGGTATTTTTATTTTTATAATGTCTCATTCATTGATTAGATGCCCCTGATATAGAAAATCAGTTCTTTGTAGGTTCCTGCGGCATTCAACCAAATTTTGCAACCCAATAGCTTAGACTTGGCCAGTCATTCACATACATCGAGCAAAGATGTAAGACTGTTTTATTTTCCTGCTTCCGTGGACGTGCATATCGATGTTGTTTGTTTGCTTACAGGGCCTCACAATCATATGTTCTAAGAGGGGTGGGGGAAGATATTCATGCACTCACTCTGAATGGCTTCAGAGAGTTCCTAGTGATCCAGAAGCAATCCTTTTTAAATTTGTCCCCATAACTTCTCTTCTTACGGGGATTCCAGGGAGCGGATATCTCAGCCATGCAATCAATTTATATCTTCGTTGTGAGTAACGTATACCACCATCATATATGCAGTATGTTACACCTGAACGAGTTTCTCATGTCTGTTTTTTGGGAGATTATTGTTGGGAGAGGTCATTTTATTTGATACTTGTTTAGTTTATCATCGGTTTTATGCACGTTAAAGCCTATTAAGCATTTACTTGTGGCAGTAAGATTTGATGACCAAAATGATGACATTTGGCACTCTTTGATTTCATCAGATAAACCTGATGCTGGCGATTTGGAGTACTTTCTAGAGTTTCAAGTTCCGGTACAGTGGGCACCTTTGTTCAATGAACTTGCTCTTGGACCTCAAAGAAGAAAGGCTTCCTTTCCCTCGTTACAGTTTCGTTGCCTGGGTCCTAAGCTACAGATCAATACCACTCAGGTTATCATTTCCTTGAAGTCCTTTGATTTTGTCAATTTATCTAGTCACCCTCCGATCAACTTCGTGGTGGAAATTCTATGTACAGTCCTGCAAAATGATGGACTTCTCGTGCTTCCTTTGCTGCGATGTTTTCAAGTAGCTTTACATGTGGCATTTCAACTATATAACAATAAGAACGAGAAAATTGGTTATTAAAATTATGTTATATGGTGCTATCGAAGCTCTTCGAGCGGAAAATATTTCTTTTAGATGGGATGGGATTGCTCTTTCAAACCAATTTTTGGCGAAGGCTTTTGACAACATGGTAGTTGTTTTCAAAGATGCATATGGAAATAGAATAATGAATTGGTTCTCTTATATAGAGACGCGAAATCATGTTGGGCAAATTACAGAATAGAGACGAAAAGAAAAGAAAATACATAAAATATGAAAAGATTAAATAACTCTCAACACCCCCTTAAGATGGAGCATAGATGTCTATCATGCTCAGCTTGGAAGAACACCTCTGAAAGTGCCCTCTGGTTTAGTGAAAACATCTGTTGTCCGTTCACCTGAGTTGACGTGGGAAGTAAATATAAAGTCATCTGAATCATGTCATGTGTATAGTGACAATATACCCCAATGTGCTTGGTCCTCTCATGGAGGCATGATTGTTGGCAATGGAAAAAGCAGCATGGTTGTAGAATTGTAGATGCATGGGAAGTGACGTGTCAATAACTATGTCAGTCATAACGGATATGACCGACATCATTTCAATGCTCCCCTGATCATGGCTCTGTATTCTGATTCTGCACTAGATATGACAATCGGAGTCTGCTTCTTGCTTTTCCGTGATGCCAAAGAGCTCTTTATGAACATTACAAAATCTGAGTAGATTTCCTATCCTTGGGCCATCATGCGTAGTTTGCATCTGCACATGCGGTGATGACAAGGGATGTCCCTCTGTTAAAGAGCAATCCAGTACTTGGAGATGACTTCAAATACTACAAAATCATGTGAAGTGCATCTATATATGAAGGTCTTGCTTGCTTTATAAATTGGCTAACTTTGCTCATAGCAAATGAGATGTCTGGCCTAGTAATAGTCACATAGAGGAGCTTTCCAACCTTCTCCCCTTGTCATCATCATCATATAGCTTCATGTTGAGATTCATGGGAGTAGTGACATGTCTACAATTTGTCATGTCCGTCTCTGAGAGGAGATCAGTAATATACTCCTCTGGGTCATCATAAGACCCCGCTGGTTCTTGGCAAACTCAAGTCGTAGAAAGTATCATGAATCATCAAGGTCTTTGGTGACAAATTGTAGTTCAAGGAATACCATAGCCGCACTAATATCCTCTACGTCATCTCCTGTAGTAATGATATCGTTAAACATATACCAGTATATCAATTATACCTTTATGAGTTTTTTGAATAAACAATGAATGATATGCAATCGATCTCGTGAAACCATGTAACCTGTTGCTCTATCATGTTCGAAACTTCTGGAACCATGCTCTAGGAATCTGCTTAAGTCCATATATAGCTTTGTGAAGGCTATAAACCTTCTGACACCACCAATATCGAACCCAAGTGGCTGCTGCATGTAAGATTCCTCCTGCAGATCACCATATATAAACGCATTCTTCTCATCAAGCTGGACAAGGACCAATCCTGTACCACTGCAACTGAAAAAAGGATTCAAAGGGTAGAATGGCATGTCACAGGAAAGAACATATCTTGATATTTCACCCCATAAGTCTAGGTGAACCCACAACCCACAAGTCTAGTCTTGTAGCAATCAATGCTGCCATCTGCATGATACTTCACTATAAACACCAATTTATAGCCAACCACAGAAGGTCCCTGTAGTGGCAGTGACCAAGCACTAAATGCCACACGACTGCAGCGCGACCATATCCTCCTACTTAGCAAGACGTCATTGATTGTTTTGCATAGCCTCCTGGTAGGTCCATGGAATCTCTATAGCTGATAGACCCACGAGAAACCTCCTGAAATTCTCTGAAAGACACCCCAAAGAAACATGAACATGGGGAGATATCACACACATACACCTTCGCTTAGGGAAAGCAATGGGCACATCGAAATCATCTGTACCATATGTAGCCTGTAAAGTAACTTCTTGAGGAGGCACCTGCTTGTCATGTAATGTAGCCTGCTGTATAAACAAATCACCAGTGTCATCTATATAAATAAAGTGTTCAGAACATATATGAGGTGTGCTGGATGACAAGGAAGACCCATGAGCAGGGTGTACAGAAGATGGCCCGCGAATGTAAAAATGTGGCAAAAATTGAGCTAAAGCATTAGGAGGTGGGGACGAGGAGCAACCACAATAGAAGGTGGTGGTGGAGCTGGTGGATGTGGTGTAGGAGGAATCACAACTGGAGGTGGTGCCGACATAGAAGGAGTCATGTAGACTTCCTTGCCCTCTCTTAACAGGCTTAACATACCTAATCTTCCATCTTCTAATTGGTGCATCACCCAACTACCCTTGCAAATTGTTAAATTACCTTAAGCGGTTCTCTCTCATCTTATATTCTATCGGAACTGTTAGAGTTATTATATTTTTAATTTTATTTGAGTCTTGTAATCCTTGGGGGTCATATATGTGTTTTTCTCTTTTTTTCGCTCTTTAGAATTTCTCTCTATATTAGAGACCCTAGACTCATGGAATAAACATATCGATTCATTCTCTTCTCAACATGGTATCAAAGCGATGGGCCTAGACCGAGGGTTATAGCTAAACCTCACCGCCGCCGCCAACCTTCATCCGCCTCTCTTTACGTGAGCCCTTCTTCCTCGTCAAAGGGTCTCGCGCACACAAATGCAAAAAATGATCTAAACGGTTGTTTAAACGCATGCAACCCTCGACCGTACCGACTAATCAGAATCTGTTCATATGCAGGCGGGCCGCTTAAACTATTAAACGAGCTAAACAACTGTTTAAACAACCTTTTAAACGATCGCTTAAAGTCTATTTAAAAAAAAGAAATTCGAACAAAAACCCTGACTCACTCATACAACCCCCCACTCCCGACTCACTCATTCGACCCCCCACGCCTGAGTCCCGATCCTCACGAAAACCCTAACTCTCACTCCCCCTCCCCTTCCACCGTAGTAGCCCTCATGGAGGCATCAACATTGCAGCAGGGGGGTGAGCATTTTTATTTTTTTTGATAAGTTTCAAATTTGTCATACCCACTTATTTTCAATTGTGTTTCTTACTAGTACTGTCCCTTCTCCTTTGTTCACGAGTTTGTTCATTACCATAAGTCTACATTCCTAGTTTTGTAAGGTTTAAGACTTATAGACCTCATTCCAAAGCATGGTTTTGGAAATTCACCACATCATCCATATATCATTTGATCTATATTGTGAACATGTGATTATGTTTTTATAATTTATTTATACTTTTTTATTAATTATATATGTAATTGTAGAGATATTTATGTAGTCGGTGTACTGTTTATCAATTGTTTATTTCCGCAGTAGCTACTTATGTAATTTACCCATATGCTTTCCGCTATATAAGAGAGCCTAAGGTTCTTTGGAATAATAGATTACACCTTTCCACCAACATGGTATCAGAGTCAAAACCCTAACCCTAAAACCCTAACCCTTCCGCCGCCCCCTCCCCTCTTCTTCTCCTTCTCCCGCTGCCGAGCCCTCCAGGCACCGCCGACCCTCCACCGCCTTCTCTCATTGCTGCCGCACCCTCCGCCGCCACACCCTCCATCGTCGGCCCTCCATCGTCGGCCCTACACCGCCGGCTCTCCGTCGCTGGCATCTCTTCAACGTAGAGGACCTCCATCACCAGGTCCCCTCCCCTTCAACGCCGACGCTTCTTCTTCTGTCGACCTCTCTCTCTCCATGGATTTGAGTACGTAAAGTATACATATGCACTTAAATCCTATCAAGTTTATGTAGACACTTGTTTCTCGTCTACAAATCCTAGTTCTTCGTCTCCGACGACATGTCAGAAAACAAAGTCGATATACCCTCCATAGGCGCATTCAAAGGTCCAACGCCAATAGTCAAGATGAATGGGACGGACTATGAGCTTTGGGCAATGCAGTTCATGAGTCTCATGAAGTCGAACGGTAAGAAGCATATTCTTACCAAGGAAGAGCCGACAGAGAAGACTGGGATCTATGCCTCCTGGGAGGCTGATTATTCATATGCCAAGGTTTGGCTGTCAGGCAAGTTGTCGATGGAGATTGCCAATGATGTCCTCCATCAGCCCACTGCTAAGGTGATGTGGGATATACCGGCCGCCACATATTCACAGGTGCGGAATGAGACCAAGATGTTACAGCTCCAGCATGACATTTTCACGATGAAGCAGAATGGACGACCGCTTCACTCTTTGTATACATCCCTGAGGGGGATGTTTGAGAAACTCTATAGTACTTTTCCTCCCACGGCCAACCCTGAGCAGCAGAAGACATTTAAGAATGCGACTATGGTGGGAGTTCTGCTTGCGGCTCCTGATCCTGAATATGAGGCTGCCCGATCACAGATGCTTGCCGATGCTACCATTCCTCCTATTGAGGACGTCTATCGGAGGCTTAGCCGCATCTCTGTCTCATCCAGTGCTTCTACTCTACCACCCTTGGCGATGGCTGCCTCCAGAGGGAGAGGTGGTTCTTCTTCATTCCGTGGCTGCGGACCTTGTGGGAGAGGTGGTCGTTTTCGTCAGCCATGCACCTTTTGTCATCGGACAGACCATGCTTACATGTTATTCTAAGCATGGATTTCCAGCCTCAGCACAAATAGTCGAACATGTTGCATCTTCGTCCGTGTCTGCTTCGGATCAGAGGTTTGAGGAGCTTGTTGCGAGATTGCGAGACATTATGCCTCCTGTTTCTACAGATTCTACAGGAGGTCCTTCAGATATTGCTGCTTCAGCTTCAGCCAGTACTTCTGTCACTGCTAGCACCTCAGGTAGTGCTTTTGCTTTCACATCCTGTTTCAGTTCTGATGTCTCAGATTGGATCATGGACTCCGATGCCACACACCATCTTTGCCGCGACAGAGACAAACTTATGTCATACAAGGAGACTCCACCAGGGAGGTCAGTGGTAATAGCTGATGGGACTCATTCACCCATCATTGGACAGGGGGAGGTTACCTTGTCGCCTTCCATGCATCTACAGAATGTTTTATATGCCCTCGATTTCTCGATGAACCTACTTTCCATTAGTCAGATTACAAAGGCTTTGCATTGTCGCGCTATATTTGACCCATCTTCTCTTATATTTCAGGACATTCTAACGGGCATGGTGATTGGCTGTGGCTCTGAGCAGGATGGTCTATATCGTCTAACCAGAAGTTCATATGCTGGTGTCTCTTCTCATGCAGCTGGATCAGTCTCTCCGTATACATGGCATCTACGATTTGGTCACCTTCCTCTTCAGAAGACGCGTCATCTATTGCCTCAGATTTCTCCGAGTTCTTCCTTCCGGTGTGAAGCATGTCGGTTGGGAAAGCACCATAGAGATAGTTTCCCTAGTCGTCAGTGTCGTAGCAGTAGCTCCCCTTTTAAACTATTTCATATCGATATTTGGGGTCCAAGTCGTGTCCCTGATCACCAGGGACACAGGTTTTATCTTGTTGTCGTAGATGATTTCTCTCGTGTGTCGTGGGTCTTTCTCATTGTTTTTAAAAACGCGCCTCGAGGCGCTGAGGCGTACGCCTCGAGGCGTTTTTCTAGGAAAAACGCCTCGAGGCTATAGCCTCATGCAGTCTCAGTGAGGCTTAAGCCTCGAGGCTTATGAGGCGCGCCTCGAGGCGTAAGCCTCGAGGCGTTGCCTCGAGGCGTAGCCTCATTTATGTGCTGATTTTTTGAATTTTTTCTGCAATATTTTTTTCTTTTCTTTTTGATTGTGGGCTTTTCATCTTTCATAGACAAGTATGTTCAAGTCCTTAAGCTCACAATTCACTAAAATGCATTTTTCTAGTTTATTAAAGTATTGAGCTTATTTTTACTTTGTTATGCATGTTCTTTATATATCAACATGAACAAAAATTTGGATCTTGAGATATTAAATCTAATGCCTCTACTCTTAATATGCATCTTGTGTTACATCTAGCCCCTTTAGTAAATTTTATTCAAGACTTTAAATTTTGCAGAGAGTTACCTATTATTGTGCTTGCATATTTATATTTACGTGTCTCCTTACTGATTTAGAGTCCAAAAAAGAGTGTTATATAACAACTTCGATGTTTAAACCATGATATTAGCCTTAAAATGTCATGGAGTTATGTATTTACTCATAACTATTAAATTTCTAGAACTTGAAAATTGTAATTATGGTTAATTATGATGTTTTATGAAAAAATTTCTTCCACGAATGAGGCTTACGCCTCAATACGCCTCGAGGCTTACGCCTCGAGGCAATACTGGGAAAACGCCTCGATACGCCTCACGCTTTTTAAAACCTTGGTCTTTCTATTAAAGAATAAATATGAAGCAGGGGATGTTATCAGAAATCTTATCAATGGAGTGCAAAATATTTTTTCCTCTCATGTGAAATATGTTCGTACTGATAATGCTTTGGAATTTTGCACTCGTTCTTTCTCACCATTTTTTTCGTCAAGGGGAATTATTCATCAAACTACATGCGCATACACCTCTCAACAAAATGGGGTTGCTGAGAGAAAGCATCGTCATCTTCTTGATATTACTCGCACCCTACTTATCCAGAGTTGTGCTCCTATTTCTTTTTGGGGAGATGCCGTCCTTACAGCTTGTTACCTTGTCAATCGTATGCCGTCCTTAGTACTTGGCGAGAAAATTCCTCTTTCTGTTGTGTTTCCAGACAAGGATTTATTCTCACTTACTCCTCGTGTCTTTGGTGCTGTTGCTTTTGTTCATCAGTTGTCTCATGGTCTTGACAAGCTCTCACCTAGGGCTGTCAAATGTGTCTTTGTGGGTTACTCTCGGACTCAGAAGGGATACCGTTGCTATGATCCTGTAAATGGGAAACACTACGTCAGTGCTGATGTTACATTCTTTGAGTCTGTTATGTACTTCTCTCCTGCATGTGACAGGTTAGCCTCATCCACATCTAATGATGAGGTCTATGTTCCTCCTCTCTATTTTTGAGTTCACCAGAGTCCACTCTTGTCCCTGTGGTCACGCCACGATCACCACCACCATCGCCACCACCACTAAAACCATTAGTCTCGCCACTACCAAAGTATTATACACGTCGGGCAGGTCCTGCTCCTGCTACGCATCAATCATCCAACACGCCTAAGGTATATCCTGTTGTTATTACTAATGATGGGTCGAATAGTGTGCATGTGCAGGATTCATCATTGTAAGAGGAATGTGAACCAACGAATACAATGGTTGATGATCTAGATGTTCCTATTGCTATACAGAAGCAGAAATGCAATTGTGCTTCGTATCCGCTCGCCTCCCAGGTGTCCTTTCATCGCCATACGGGGGACTTTCAGAGATTTGCAGTGGCTTTGTCTTCTGTGAAAATACCACGGAATTATCAGGATGCCTTGAAGATTGATTGTTGGCGTTCTGCCATGGATGGGGAAATGGTTGCTCTACAGTCACGGGGTACATGGAGCTTGGTTCCCGCTCCCTCAGGAGCATCTGTCGTTAGCTGCAAATGGGCATTCACTGTCAAGTATCACACAGATGGTAGTCTTGATCGTTACAAGGCAAGGCTAGTGGCGCGAGGTTTTACTCAGACCTATGGCGTGGATTATATGGATACCTTCTCTCCAGTTGCTCGTCATTCCACTCTTCGTATTCTTCTATCAGTTGCTGTGGTACATGATTAGCCCTTGTTCCAATTTGATGTTAAGAATGCATTCTTGTATGGTGATCTGCAGGAAGAAGTCTACGTGCAGCAGCCTCCGGGGTTTGCTGCTGAGGGGGAGAGTCATATGGTGTGTATACTTTACAAGGCAATATATGACTTTAAACAGAGCCCAAGGACGTCGTTCCGGAAACTGTCCCATCTAATTGAACGACATGGATTCAAAAGATTAAATGCGGATCATTCGTTGTTTGTTCAGAAGACTTCTAGAGGCACGGTTGTCATCATGGTATATGTTGATGATATTTTGGTGACAGGAGATGATGCTCAGGGGATAGAGATGGCAAAAACATTTTTGGGATGCCAGTTTGTCACGAAGGATCTTGGTACCCTACGATACTTTTTGGGGTGGAGTTTGCCAGGAATGCACAGGGTCCTATGATGACCCAAAGGAAATATATTACAGATTTGCTGGTTGAAACGGGCATGGTTGAATGTAGACCCTCGAGTACTCCTATAGATCCAAGCATGAAATTATATGACAACACTGAGGAGGTTGACAATAGAAGATATAGAGAAATGGTGGGTAAGCTTCTTTACATCACTATAACTCGACCTGATATTGCCTTTGCAGTGAGTCGAGTGACCCAGTTCATGGAACAACCAAGACAGATACATATGGATGCCATATATGTGATACTAAGGTATCTAAAGTCTTCTCTAGGCTCAGGATTGCTGTTTAGAAAGGACATAGATTTATCTATTTCGGCATGTGCGGATGCAGACTATGCAAGATGTCCCAAGGATCGAAAGTCTACTTCAGGCTTCACTGTTGTTGTGGGAAGCTCTCTGGTTTCTTGGAAAAGCAAGAAACAAACTGTTGTGGCTAGATCTAGTGCTGAATCTGAATATAGAGCAATGGCACAAGCAGACACGGGGATGATGTGGGTTCGAGCTGTGCTAGAAGACTTGCATATAAATGTACCTCTACCTATGCAGCTACAATGTGATAATCAAGTCGCATTGTTCATTGCCAATAATCCTGCCTTTCATGAAAGAACTAAGCATATTCAAATAGATTGCCACTACACCCGAGATATGATCCAGAAAGGTATGATTTCTACTTCACATGTGAGTTAAGGGGAGCAGACAACCGACATTTTCACCAAGCCATTGCTCAGAGGACCATTCTAGAAGTGTTCTTCCAAGCTGAGCATGATTGATATCTATGCTCCATTTGAGGGGGAGTGTAGATATATTTATGTAGTCGGTGTACTGTTTATCAATTGTTTATTTCCATAGTAGCTACTTATGTAATTTACCCATAGGCTTTCCTCTATATAAGAGAGCCTAAGGTTCTTTGGAATAATAGATTACACCTTTCCACCAACATTAATATTTTTTATTAATTAAAAAAATTGCAAAACTGCATAACCTATTTAATTTCCATTTAAACTCCATCATACCGTTTAATTAGTAATCAGCGACCCTACCAATTGAATACCGCATACCGCTTTTTACAACCATGCTCACGCAAGGCCCCAACTGCTCCAACCAACACAGTCGACACCTCCTTCGGATACCTCCAGTATTGTCAACGCTCCCCTACAATTCCATCAGGTGCCTCCAGCGTCGCCAACCAGCATTGCTAGCACCATCAGGTACCTCCAGGGCTGCCATCCAGCGTCGCCAGTGCCCCTCTAGTGCCACCAACGCTCTCTCCAGTGTCGCTAGCGCCTAAAACCTCTCTCTAACGCCCCTCCAAGTCCCTCCAGTGTCGCCAGCCTCTCTCCAACACCTCATGCACATTCCTGCATGTTGATTCTTCACAGTTTAGACCTCTTGTGCATACGTGCATGAGTTCTAGGGCACTTATTGACCTCTCTATCTGACCATCGTGACTTCTACTTTTGAGACAAATCCCTTGTCCACTACCATGATGACAAAGGTGCTACTATCAAATTTAAGGGCACTGACAACTGCGTACTCTGGTCTTGTTCTTTCATGGCGTTCGTTGGTGGTCAACGGAAAATTTATATCTTGACTAAAGATCCTCCAGATGAGAAAGATAAAAATTATGGCAACTGGCTCAAAGACAACTATCGAGTTATCAACGGGATGACCAACATCATTAAGGCACATATTGCCTAAAATCTTCTTTTCAAGGACATGGCCAGGGAGATGTGAGAGGATCTTGAGCAGATGTACTCCCAGAAGAGGAGGAAGTCACAACGTGCTGACATTTACATGTGGATATTGTCTGCATCTCAGGGCGACTTTATCCTAGTTGAGTACTACAGACATCACACTAGTTTGTACGAGGAGCTTGCGATCTTTCAGCCCTCATGTTGTACCAAACAAGTACATAAGCATTCATATTGACATGTGTATCGCTTCTTGATGGCCCGCATCCTAGATATTGGGTAGTAAAGGAGCAATTTCTATTATCCGACACATTGCCAACGATGAAGATCATCTTTGAACGACTCAAAAAACTGGAGACACCTGCTGCACGACCTTCGACTTTACCTCCCGTTGAAAGCTTTGCTCACGTTGCATCATCTGAAAGAGGAGGATAACATAGCTTGCGAGGAGGCCGTGGATGTGACTCTTACCATGGATGTGGACATGACCTGGGACATGGCTGTGGACGAGATCCTGCTGCTCCTCAGTACCCACAATGCACTCACTGTGGTCGCTGGAACCATCCGTTTGCTGACAGAAGTTTGACGTACCTCTTTATCTAGCCAATAGTACCTATGAGGACACCTATGACGTGGAAGAGGCGTCTCCAGCTATGAACCTCAATGGAAAGATGGTAGATCTCAATGATGCAGATTACTCCCGTTTGATGCAGATTCTCCATACTCCTTGACCCGCTTCTTCTTCTTCTTCTAGTGGTACTACCATTGTTGCCTTGGCTACCCCTTTAGGTATAGTAGCCAACTCTACATCCAATCTTGCTCCCGCTTGGATCATTGACTCTGGAGCCTCTACTCATCTTATTGGAGAAGGCAGTCTACTAACCCTCTTCAAACCCTCTTCCTCGGTGAAGTCGGTTCGAGTCGCCAATGGGACTCACTTATATGTTATTACCGTCAGAATCATGGAGTTCTCCGTTAACCTCGGACTGTTTGGGGTTCACTGTACCTCGGATTTCCCTCTCAACTTCTTGTATATTCTTAAGCGTTGTGTTGAGCTTAATTGCCGTGATATTTTATGAATTCTGTTGCTATTTTCAAGACACATGGATGAGGCAGATTTTTGGTGGGGGGCATGAGAAGAATGGCCTCTATTATCTTGACATACCCTCAGATTCTAAGTTTGCATGAGCTGCATCCATCTCCAATTGCTCCTATGTCATCTGCATCTTGGACATCATTCCGCGAAGGCTCTCTCCATGATGTCCCATGAACTCTCTACTATGAAACCCTTTTAACGCGAGGCGTGTGAATTCGAGAAATATCATTGAGCTTCTTTTCTAGTTCGTGCTGAATCTCGACGTACCATTCTTTTTGATCTTGTTCACTGTGATGTTTGGAGACCTTGTCTGATCCGAAGTTTGAGTGGTCATCGCTATTCTATTGTCTTTTTGATGATTATAATAGATCCTCTTGGGTTTTCCTAATAAAGGAACGCTTGAATATTAATAAAATTATCAAAAATTTCTTTCAATATGTCAAAACTTCTTTCTCTATAAGTGTTCAAATTATTCGATCTGACAATGCACTTGAGTCACCCAATAGGACGACGCCTTTTGTTGCCTCTCAGGGGACTGTTCATCAAACATCCCGTCCATATACCTCTCAACATAATGAGGTAGCGGAAAGGAAACTTCGGGATTTACTTGATATTGTTAGGTCTCTCCTTACTCAGATGAATGTTCCCAAGTACTATTGGAGGGATGCCATCCTTACTGTTGTTCATTTTATTAATAGGGTTCTATCTTCTATCCTAAAGGGGGGCACTCCTTTCTCTTTACTATATTCGATCAAGTCTCCTTTTCCTTTACCTATAAGAATTTTGGATGCGTTGCATTTGTTCACAACTTCCATGTAGCTAACAAATTGTCACATAGGACCATCAAGTGCGTCTTTCTTGGGTACTCCCGTACTCAGAAAGGCTATCGATGCTATGATCCTGTTGGGTGTTTGTTTCATATTGTCGCGGATGTCACTTTCTTTAAGCATACTAGTTTCTTTACACAAAGCATACTACTTTCTTTACACAAACTATGGCCGGCATCCCTTTGGATCTTCTACCTCAACCAATCATCTATACGCACAAGCACACCACTACACATGCTTCTATCCCTTTGCCTGTTCTTTTTTTGCAGGATGATATACCTTCTTCAAGTGCTCCCACCACTGCTGCCTCGGATGTACTTGAAGATCTTCTGATAGCTCTCCGCAAGCAAACAGGGCAATGTACTTTTCTCCCTATATCATATTTTACTTCTACTGATGGTTTATCTAGCTGTGACAAGAAGTTGACAAATGCTTTGAATGTCATTTCTGTCCCCATAGATCATTATAATACAATGCAGGACCATGTCTGGTGACATGCCATAGATGAGGAAATTGGCCATTACATTCCGTGGCACATGGGATCTTGTGTCGTGCCCTCTAACAGTCCGATATGTGGCTTGCAGATGGGTCTTCACAACCAAACAATCTCCTGATGGGTCCGTTGACAGATTGAAAGCTAGATTAGTTGCGAAAGGCTTCACATAAACATATGGGGTTGATTATTTTGAGACTTTCTCTCCTCTTGCCAGAATGGGGTCCCTACACACCATTCTTTCTATTGCTGCTAACAAAGCCTGGCCTTTTTTCAACTTGATGTAAAGAATGCCTTTCTATATGGTGACCTCGAAGAGGAGGTATATATGATGCAACTACTGGGTTAGGTAGTCGAGGGGGAGTGTGTATGCTGACTACATAAGGCCATCTATGGCTTGAAGCAGAGCTCTGAGCATAGTTTGACAGACTTACCAACGAGATCAACACTCTTGATTTTTAGAGGATGACATCAGACTCCCCTGTCTTCATCAAATGACGGTCTACTAGCACTGTTATACTTGCTGTATATGTTGATGATATGATTGTCACTAGAGACGATGAAGCCGGCATTTCAGAGATCGAGGCCTTCCTCCAGAAGGTCTTTGTCACGAAGGATCTTGACCAACTCTATTACTTTCTTAGCATTGAGGTGATACACACTACAAAAGAGCCGCTCCATCTCTCTCAGAGGAATTATTTCCTAGAAATTCTTACCGAGGCTGGACTATTTGAGTGTAAGCTATCTGGCATCCCTGCAAAAGTGAGAAACATTCCACATAAACTGATCATGCCTTTGAGGATACTACATGGTATAGAACCATAATGGTTAAACTTGTCTATCTCACTGTCACCATGCCATATATATCATATGCTGTGAGCAGAGCCAACCGGCACATGAAGAGACCCCTTTACAGTCATTGGCAGGATGTTCTTCTGATCCTTCGATACTTGAAGGAATCTCCTGGACGTGGACTCTTCATTGGGGTATATGGTCACATAGATGTCATTGCCTATACAGATGCTGACCATGCCAGTTTCCTGAGGATCGTCGATCCATTACAGGATATGCCATGCTCGTTGGGGGCAACTTGATTACTTGGCGAAGCAAGAGTCGAACTGTAGTCTCCAGATCAAGTGCAGAGACAGTCGGGCAGAATACAGAGCAATGGTCCAAGCTACATGTGAGATTACATGGCTTGTTTCCTTTCTACAAGAATGTGGGCTTTTAGTTGCTACTTCCATACCTTTATACCATGACTACAGGTCTTCCACATATATCGCCACCAATCCTGTTTTTCATGAGCAGACCAAACACATTGAAGGTGACTATCATTTCATTCATGATGCATTACGAGGAGGGAAGATCACCACTCCACACATCTCCATTAAACTTCAGCTTGCAAACATCTTTACGAAAGCACTACCAATGAAACACCTCTCATCTTTGATTCCAAGTTGGGTATGATCGATAAATATGTTCTAACTTGAGGGGGAGTGTTAGTATTATTGCATTTTTAATTTTATTTGAGTCTTCTAGCCCTTTAGGGTCATATATGTATTTTTTCTCCTTTTCGCTCTCTAGGGTTTCTCTCTATATAAGAGACCCTAGACTCATGGAATAAACACAACGATTCATTCTCTTCTCCACAGGAACTACACCAACTTTCCTTCTGATCACATCGTTCCAAATATGATCTTTTTGTGCATGACCAAGGTTTCAGAAAGCGGTAGTCGATACTCGGTCGGTGGGGTTACTGATTAAGGATTAATCGATAGTCGGGGACTAATCAGATTTAGTCGGCCATTAGTCAGTTTTGATTTTTTTAATTATTTTAAGTATATAAATAACTTTTTATACACATATTCTTATATATTTACATTGATTTATTCATTTTCTATATTATCATAATGAAATAAAAGAAGTAATTGTCTTTAAATATAACATTAAACATATTAGAATATATTTGTTTTAAAAAAATGAAAAACTAAAAAAATAAAAAACCTCTATGTAAAAGTCGGCTGAGTAGTCGGCCCGATTAGTCGGGTTGACCGACTAATGGCCGACTAGGCCTAGTTGAGTCGGCTACACCCCCGACTCGACTATGCGGGCTGACTAATCGGCCTAGTCGACCGACTTCTACAACAGTGTGCATGACTACACATCAATCGTAGCATTTTCATTTTTGTTATTATCATTCTTTGTACATGTCTATGGTTCACATGCCAACATTCAGATCCATAGAGCATAATAGGTCTTATGATTGCTTTGAAATACCTCCCATTGATTTTCAAAGGAATTTTCTTATCACATATAATGGTAAAGGCTCCCTTCCATTTTAATCAACCTTCCTTTATTTTATGAGTAACATCTCCATCGAATTCCTCATCATATTGGAAAATAAATCCTAAGTATCTAAACTAATATTTCTTGTGGAAGTTATCTTCTCCAATTTTCACCTCGATTCCTTTACAATTGCTTCCATCAAATATGTACTCCATATATTCAGTTTTAGCCCTACTTATACAAATCTATTGAGATAGTTACTAATTTTAGTATTTCTATTTCGAGTACTTTTGTATTTTCTATTTTTCTTCTCTTCTTTGTATAATTTATCTAATGGGTTCTTCTCCTATATAAGGGAACCCCAAGTATGTTCCCTTAACATGGTATCAGAGCGATGGTCCTAGACCGGAGTTACCGTATCCATCCCTAACCCTTCCCTACTCGACACCTGTCCCCCTCCCCCTCCTCCCCCCTCCCCCCCCATGCGCCAACCCCCGCATGCGTACAGGCGCTACAGGGCCGGGCGTCCTCCGTGCCACCCGCGCTCCAGGGCCCCGCACCACCAGGCTCTAGGCACGTCCCGTGCTCCAGGCGCGTCCAACGCTCCATGCGCGACCAGGCGACCCCGCATTCCCGCGCGTGACCCCGCGCACCCAGGCTCTCCACACCCAGGCGCCCCAGCGCCCATGCCCCTTCGCGCCCGGGTCTACGCACCCAGGATCCTCCCGCGGCCAGGTGCCCCTGCACCAGGCTCCTTCGCGCCCAGGCGCTCTCGCGACCAGGCCCCTCCACACCCTGTCATCTGTGCGTCCAGGTCCCTTGCGTCCCCTGAGTCTTGGACCGATCTTTCAATGTAAAAAATAGACGGATATTTCAACATGGAATGAGCACGAATCCATTTAGCGACCCTGCTTAAAGTGGGAGAAGGCTTTGCCATTTTTACTCAAATTACCTTTTACTAAAGATGGAGTAAGTGAGAAGCTTGAGGTTTGGAGACATGCATTGGAGACTAAAGGCTTTCGTATAAGTAGGGCTAAGACGGAATATATGGAATGCACCTTTGATGGAAGCAATGGTGAAGGAATCGAGGTGAAGATTGGTGACGATAACATTCAGAAGAGAGATTCTTTTAGATATCTGGGATCTATTTTGCAACATGATGGGGAAATTGATGGAGATGTTACTAATTGAATAAATGCAGGCTGGCTAAAGTGGAGAGGAGCCTCCGCTGTTCTTTGTGATAAGAAAATTCCTTTAAAAATTAAAGGAAAGTTTTACAAAGCAGCCGTGAGACCTGCTATGCTTTATGGTTTTGAATGTTGGCCTGTGAACCATAGACATGTGCAGAGAATGGCTGTAGCAGAAATGAAAATGCTAAGATGGATGTGTGGACATACACGTAAAGATCGGATTCGGAATGATGCAATTAGAAAGAAAGTTGGTGTAGCTCCGATCGAGGATAAGATGCGAGAAAACCGCTTAAGATGGTTTGGTCATTTGCAAAGAAGGTCAAGTGATGCACCGGTTAGGAGATGCGAGTGTTGGGATGTTGAGCCGGCTAAGAGAGGGCGAGGACGGCCCAAGAAGTGTTGGAAAGAGACTATACGAAGGGATCTTAGCTTTTTGGATATAAGTCCGAGATTGACCCAAGATAGATCTGAATGGAGGCGAAGAATCCATGTAGCCGACCCTACTTAATTGTGGGAAAAGGCTTTGTTGTTGTTATTGATGGGTACCTTTTACTAAAACTTCCTGTTTTTGCAAGAAGATTCTCATTTTCCTTATTAGAGATAGTAAGAAGTTTTTCTAATATCCATCTTTCAGCTACTAGAGCTTCTTTTTCCTTTGTATTATACATTTAAACTAGGTCTTTAGTTTCATGCATTCTTGAAAGATTTTATTACATGCAGCTAAGACATCTACGAAAGATCCAGATACCTATTTTATGTAAGCCATTAGACAAAACTGTGTTCCCATTGTTGAGGTCTTCAGTTTTCTCGTCTTCACTTGAGCTACTGTCTGAATTAATGTGTATATCTGCTACTGCTAGTGCCTTTTTCTTGAAGGTTTTCTTTCGGATTCTTCCATCTTCTTCTCTTCTTTTAGAAGTGGACATTATCTGATAATGTCTCTTCAATACATGTCTCTTTTATTATAGTTGTAGCATTCTATTTGACAATTCGGGCAACAAGCATTTTGAGGGTTCTCTTTGGATTCAATTGGGATTGAACTCAATAAGATAATGACTTGGATTAGGCCTAGACCAGTATGCTGAATCTCCCAACCCATCAGGGACTACTCTTGCATTCCAGCTTTGTGAGACAATTACAGAGGTTGCGCGCAGTTGAATTTTAAAAAATTCACCCTTCCAAGAATGACACAAGGGCACAACATGGCTTGTTATGTGTCTTTCGTCGTGCTTTAGATCCTCGGATTATGTGTTACAAGGGAATGAAATTTGAAGTGCAGTTTCGAGCTCCTGCTGTTTTTGCATCCACGCATGTTTGTATTTACCATCCAACAACTGCCCAATCGAATTTTGGATTTTCTATAGGCACTGTCTTTTTTATAAGTTCTCTTAGTATGTTGGATCTACAAGCCTATTTTCTTTTCTAGGTACAAGTTCCAACCCATATGACCCAGATCTGCCTACAATCCAACTGGCTAGTTTTCATTCTCAAACATAGTTAAAGCAAACTTCAATTGTAATTCTAGAAATAAATAATTTTTCTATAATAAAATTATTTATGGTGAATATCCTTTTTACAGGTATCAACTGAGCAGAAACCAGTCACTGGCCTCCGGTTGTTCTTAGAAGGAAAAACTTGCAGCCGGCTTGCAATACACGTGCAACATCTTTCGAGCATCCCAAGCATACTTGAGCATGCAAAACACACTGCATCAAGCTCCTCCTTGATGCACCAATCTCAGTGGCGAGGTTCTGAGGATTCCAGCGCGGGATATCTAGAACCTGTTCAGTGGAAAAGGTACTCGCATGTATGTACATCGGCCGTCAAACATGATCCTGCATGGCTCCAGATGGTCCCTGGAGGTGTCTTTGTTGTAACTGGCGCACAACTTGTTACCAAGGGAAATTGGACCAGAACGTCACTGCATCTTCGCCTCCTCTTCACTCACTACCCAAACTGCAGTATACAAAAAACGCAATGGGCTTGTGCCCGATTTACACCACATAAATCGAGCTTCTTATCGAATCTGAGCACAACATTCACGCGCGTGGCTCCCAAACAGAAACAAGAAAATGTACAGATGAACTCTGGGAAGTACCCAGATGGCCCTCCTGTGCCTGTTCAGTCGAGGAAGCTACTGAAGTATGTGGATGTGGCCGAGGTGGTCCGTGGCCCGCATGATGTACCGGGCCATTGGCTGGTCATAGCAGCCAAGCTTGTAAAGGAAAGTGGAAAAATTGGTTTGAATGTCAAGTTTGCACTGCTAAATTATCCCTCCACGCATGACAGGTTACAGGTAAGCCAGTAGACTTGTATAGTTTGTGTAGTTAACGGAAATCCTTTTTTTTCCCACTTTATCATTGAGTTATTGGTTGTGAGTCTTTTGTATAGGGGTTTTATAGATAAATTTCTTCTTTCACGGGTTATGGGAGTGATATATGTGTAAATTGTTGCTTGATATAGTTGGTCTTGGACTCTTGGCCTTAAAGCAGAAGAATGGGTGGATATGTCTTACATTATAGTAAAATTTTCCATTTTCTATTCTAAATCCGCTGTTTGTGAGTGATTTATAAAACATAAGTAGGGATGCAACCGGTGGATATTGATATGGATATAGGTGTTACCATATATGTATCATTATGTTTTATTTTTAATATAAAACATAAGTAGGGACACACACACACACACGCACACACGCACACACGCACACAAGCACCCACCCACGCACGCACACACGTATCTGGATCTTTCGTAGATGTCTTAGGTGTTAAAAGTTTTTGGGATATACACATATTTTATATAATTTATAATTTATTTAGTTAGACATTTACATATTTTTAGTTTATTTTTCTGATTCTATTTATTTACTAAAATAAATATGTATATGCATTATATATGTATAGTTTACCTATATTATTTTATTTATTTTAATGCATTTTTAGTAATTTTATTTTATGTTTATTATTTAAATTTGTTTTGAATAATATTTACAAGTATATAAAAATATAAAAAATTTAAAAATATAAAGAATAAATATAATGAATATTATATACAAGTATACAATACAATAGGGACCCAAAAGCTAACTTTTGCATCTCAATTACAAATCAAATGAAACCACTTTCATTATCAATTAATTTTATGAACAATAAAGGCGAGTTCGGTTAATTATGAGTATGTATGGAGGAGATAAAGTCTGGGAAGTTTGTTTGCAACATTTTGTTCTGTGTGTCCCAGGTGCACAGTGCAATATTTTTCTGTGAAATAAATTTTGTATTTTTTTGTATTTTTATGTACAACTTTTATATGGAAGATTTCATTATTTGAGGTGTATAAAGAGGAAAATAAATAGGTGCCAAATGGCTATTTATTGAGTGAAAGAATTAGGGTTTTTGAGTGTTTTCTGTACAGTTACCCACCCTATCTTTCCTTACTTTATTCCTTGTCGACCAAGTCATCATGATGACTGGGTCTCAGAGCTTTGGTCATTCCGTGTCTTTAACACTTTATTCTTTTTCTTTTCTTTCCTTTATTCTTTTATTTTGGAATTAAATACATATAATTACACAATGTTTATTATCAACAAGTGAATGTTAATTTGTACAAATAAATGCTATATACATGCATTTAGCTAGATATTTAAGGTCAAAATGAAAGAATAAAGGCGATGAAATGAAGATTCATCACCCCCTATACTTGCATTTGCTAGTCCCTAGCAAACACTTATGACTACGAGTGTAGAAAAATAAAATAAAGAAAAGAAGAAGAAAGAACTTGAAATTAATATTTGACTCTTAAATGTCTAAATAAAATCAAAGTTTGGAGCTCAGTTAAGACCTTTCGATTTTTGGTTTGTTCGGAACCCATTTAGGTTAGGAATTGTGACTCAACGACCCTTAGGTTTCATGCTCCTCTATCCAGTTCAATTCACAACATGGTCAGAACTATCCTTTCAGTTGCATACTATTGCAACCTTGAAACGACAAGTACCATGTGTCTGAATTGGGTAAGCTCTTCCCAGACAAGCTGCTGAACTATCAAGTGGTCACCTCTTGTGGCAACTCGTCCTCGAGAAGATGGATATTTCCTTCTAAGTTCAGGTGCGTGCTAGTTCACAACCGAAAGGGGAGAAGCTAGAAGGATGGGAAAAGAAGTGGAAATGACCAGTATAGTCGCATTTCCTTATGAAGCTTGACCAGTGTAACCGAGTATTCACCAAGAAGCACGCCTTTCCTAGAAGCTCAATATTTTTGGAATTTTTGGTGCATGATTCTTTTTTGGATATCTTCTTTTTTGGCATTGCTCTGCATTCTTGTTTTACCCCGACAGATATAGAATCTTTTATTCAGCCCATGTTTTAGGATCTTGGAAAAGGTTGTGCTAGCAGACCATTCCTCATTTGAAGTTTTATTTCAATCTAGTCTTCAGTCGTTAGATGCCCATGCTACCAGAGGAAGTGGCTTGAATTACTGGTTTCGACAATCTCCCAGAATGGCTCCTGAGCACCCTTGATGAAGCAACCTAGTATCATCCTGACTTAGACTCTTAGATCTTTCAACAATCCATTTGGGTTGAGCTAAGTGTTAAGTGCGAGGTCTCTAGTCAAGCCACTGTCTCAAGAGTCGTATGATGACATGAAGGGTTCTAGTTAAACACATTGAATCGACTCATGAACATAATCTCATGGAATCAAAAGTATTAAGTAAAGGTGACTTGAAGCATCTCATTTCCAGTCCTTTATGGATTCCTCTGATTAAGTGGATTAAGGTGTAGACCAAGCTCCAAACTTCAGACATTATTTGAACTTGTTCAATTTGTACATCATTCTGAAAAATGTTGATGCTAATGCAATGCACAGAAATCTTTTTATGAAACTATTTTCTGGCTTTGAACTTTTTATGGGGTTTTGAAAAATTTTATGTAAATTTTGAAAATATTTTGCAAATTTTTCTAGGATTTTGAAAATTTTAGGGGGTTTAATAAAGGTTAGTAAAGACGTATGTGTAAATATTTACACAGCATTTCATGCATATTTACAAGAATTTGGTGTGTATTTACAATGGGAATTTACAAAAGTTAGTGGTTACTGATGAACATAAAGAATGTGAGAGGGATCATAACGCCCGATCTTGGAGGGTCTACGGTGCCCGATAAGCCGGGTCCGGCAATCGCTGTGTCGACTACTCTCTCTGCTCTCAGATATTCACAATCTAGTGCATTAACAATTAACCCACAACAATGATCAAGCAATAAATACGGTGAGCTAAAATTTATTATACCTTACAAAATAATTTGTATAGTATGCAAGTGTAGTGGTCGAACCACAAAGGAGCAACGAGGATAACCACAAAAATTGACAATCAAAAGAAAAATCAACAAATGTTTTTGTGTGTTTTATATGATTTTTTTTATTTTTATGGGTTTTTAATATTTTGTATTTTTAGATTTTTAAATTATATATTTTTATTTTAATTTTATAATTTTTATTTTTATTTTATGTTTTTTTTTATTTTTATTTTACTTTTTAAATATATAAAGGTATACGTATATATCAAGTATATATAGATAATATGTATAATATAATAACTATATAAGATACACATTTATAATATATAGATAAAATTAGAAAAATACCCTAAGGTACAATCCTTTTTATTTTTTAAGGATGTTTAAATATTTAAGGTATCTATAGATATTAATAATAAATAATAATAAATAATAATAAATAATAATATATATAAACTATATAGATAGTATTCTATTCATAAATACAACTATTATAGTCAAAATTTGCAAAATAAAATGTTTTTATCTTTTTAGTATTTTTCTCTATTTTTTGAATTTTTCTTAAATTTTTCCTATTTTTTATTTTTAATTGATTAAATATGTTAAAATAATGAATTATAATAATAGGTTGAATTGTTTTGGAGTTTAAAAATAGATAATTATATCAAACTTTTCCAAAACTATTTAATATATAATATATAATATCAAAATTCAAGAATAGAAACTAATATTTTTGGATTTTAAATAACTTTTAATGATTTTTGTAAGGTTTTTAGGGATTTTTAATATTTAGTGTTTTCTTTTGTAATTTTTAGTAATTTTTGGCCTGGAGGTGCAAAATATAGTAATAAAGATACTTTTTTTTTGGAATTTTTCAAAACATTTTTATAATTTTTTCTATTTTTAAATGCAAACAGGGAATAGATGCCATGTTTTTGTATTTTTAAAAATAGAATACTTTTAATTGCGCTAACAAAAAATATATTTAGTTTAATATAGTCTTGGTTTAATATAGTCTCAAGAACTTAAAATAATTATCCTAATATTTTTAGATGTAAAGTGCTATTTTTAATAATCAAATATAAGAAATTATACTTAAATGTACTCGTAGGGATCTAAATGCAATTAAAATAAACTTTCAATGCATTTTAGAATACTTCATAAAAGTTCATGGATATACACATAAAATTCTGAGATATTTCTATATTAAACGTATTGGCAGGAGTATATTTGCAATATTCAAAATTTTTCAGGTCCTTGCAATTTAATAACAAAATATTACACTAAATATTAAAGTTCTTGGACTAAATAATAACACAAACCCACCGAGGGTCCTCTGCAAAATATATCGTACCCTCACGTGTATGCGTACGTGAGGGGATTTGGACTGTACCGAATTGTAAATAAAATCACAATGGGGACCTAATTACAAATATTACAAAAATAAATGAACCACGGATAAATATTTTTGGACTAAAAACAAAATACAAAAATGAAGGGGGTAGCGATGCAAAATACTCCTCTTGCACGCTGATGGACGGTCCGCGCTTCACTTGCTACATGTCGGCTCTAGAACACTTGATACCGATTCACTGATGGACACACGTGATTAGGTCTCCTTTCCTGATCTGACGGTGATGACGCTAAAAGAGAAACCGGATATCCGAATCCGGATTGACTAAAATGATATCCGTTTTCATATCCGAGCGTTTTTAAAATTTCATATCCGTATACGGATCCGATCATAAGCCAGATACATATATCCGTATTCAATGTTTTTCGGATATGGTAACCGGATATCCATACATATCCGTATCCTTTTTCATCGCTAGATGATGCCTTCAATCCAACGGCTGCTGCTGCTCCTAGGAGTTGACATTGATCGGATGGCTAGGAGCCCACCATGAAGATCAGGGAAGAACACCCGGTTGGGTGAACTTCTATCCAAGCTCCTGGTCGACTCCAAGCACCTAGGAGGCTTTCCAGTTGTGCGAAAGAAGGTTGAGGTGATCTACGTCGGCTGGGCAACTCAGAAGAGTCTGGGACCCGTCGATGTAGTCCTGGACGACCGATGAAGCTAGGGTTGCTGGGGGACCTTTAACTTAGAAAAAAATCGACCCAGATCAGGTCCTTAGGCACCATACCTTGTAGGGGTAGAGTAGCACAAGAAAAGGGGGGAATCTGGGTCGGATCTTGTGTAGAAATGAGCAAAGATGGGGTACGACGGAGGTCTCCGGCAAACGGCGGAAGAGGGAGACCTGATCTTCTGATCGGGACTCGATCAGAGGGAATGAAGGTGCATGGAGTGTAGAGAAGGTGATGGGGAAGGAGATGCGGCGATCAGTTGGTCGGAACAAAGGGTGAGGCGACGAATAACGATGGCTGGAGCTTGCAGCTCCGACGAACTATGAATGGCATTTTTATGAAAAATAAGACCAAATTAAGCAAAATAAAATGCTAACCTACTCTACCTACGGAACAAGGAGCTAAGGTGGAGCTCCGTCTGAACTACTCCGGTGAGCTCGGATCGCCGCATTCAGACCTCCTCCTTCACGCCAAAGGTTTCAACAAGAATGCTGCTATCATCAACAAGCTCGAGCACAAGAAGGATTAGGGATTTTGAGGGTAGAGTGGGACCAAAATTCAAATGAGTTTTATCATATAATGGAGGGTTAATTATTGATTTATTCAGAGATTGGTCATTGCAGCGATTGTCGGCTTAGCTTGTTAAGCCGATAGACTGGTCTCCTGCGTGATCACCCGCACGCCAGCAAAAGATGATGGCAAAGCTATCTTGATTTCTCCAGCATGCAAGTCAAGCGGTCTGCACCTAAGCAAGTAGGAGGGACAAGGCTTCCGGGATGGTCATGCATGCATGAATCTGTTTTTGGTGCTCACTTGGGTGCCCATGCATGGGCTTGTTTCTGTAGGTTTTTAAGAAATGCTGAACTTTGTCTAATGATGGTTGTTTTCTTGTTGTTTCCCATGCGGTCTATGTAGGGTTTTAAATTAGCTGAGCATGTAATGCTACTTTATCTCACTCATGGGCTACTCCTGGTTGTTTTTTATTCAATGATGAATGGATTTGATTTTTTTTTAAAAATGGAATTATCTTTCTACTCTTGATAAAGTTGCTTGTCTTTGGTTAAACCTACATATATGGTGTGCCAAACCTGGCACGCCTGCACGGCTAAGAGAATGGTTTCTTCCATTGACACGCCATTGGAAAACGATGTCCAAACTGTCAAGCGAGAAATCATTCTTTTCTCAGTTAATTTTAATTTACACTTTTAAGTGGTGATTATTCCCTGCATAATTAAACGTGCACGAAATGTCCACTGGTTCAATTCGAAGCTTGCGAGCTCATTACAATGGATATCAACTAGTCTAATCACCAATGCCATGACAAAAATATTTCGTGGTCATTGAGAATGATTGATGTTGCAGCCCTTATCTATATGCTGACCCTACTGCTAGAATATCATAGTCCGTTCAAGCAAACACAGAGATCTCTACAATGGATAATATCAAATAAAGATTCGCAAGTCAAAACAACCTCCCACATCATAATGTTATAAATCTTATGCACAGCAATAATGATAAGTTTGCCTTGACGTTGAGACGAAGCTTGATTACGGTTTCCCTATCTTCCTAAGCACACACTGTAATAAAATTGAACTAAGGTAACAAACGATTTAATATATGTTGTCATATCTTCCTTAGTTAAATATATAACAATGAATAGTATTTGTATTTGGTCCTTTAAATTCCCAATGAATAATGCATTTTTGTTATATTTCTAGCGACGAATCATATAAGAATGGTTATTCATTGACCTTTTCTTCCGATCCTTGTTAAATTTAATGATTGATGCAACTTTAATTAACGGATAAATCGTCGGCATACGAATGTTTAACAACAAATATGATATTCATTGCTAATCGCAAGAACAAATGCTAATTTGCATTGAATTATATTCGCTATACATATTTACGATCACTACAAGAAAATTGGTCTAAGGCAATGAATAATTTGATATTCATCGTCATATCTTCCTTCGTTAAAAACATAAGAATGATCATTATCCGTCGCTTACTTCTTTAAATTAGCAACGGATAATGGTTTTCATTGCTATATTTCTAGCAACGAATCTTATAACAATGTTTATTTGTTAGGTTTTCTTCTAATCATTATTAAATTTATCAACGATTAATATGAATTTTAGCGAATTAGTCAACGAATAAATTATCGTTATATGAACCTTTAACAACGAATATGACATTCGTTTCTAATTATAAGAATAAAATATGATTTAGCAATGAGCAATATTCATTGTTATACCTTTAACATCGGAAGATATGTCAATGAATATCCAAACTATTTGTTATCTTAGGTCTAATTTCTTGTAATAAATAGAAAATATAAAATTAATATTCAAATTATCTGATGCCATATATCAATTTTCTGTAGTGTATGGAATGAATCTATGGATTGGATTGAATTTGTCAGCCAGTGCAAATCCTAAAATCGAATAAATTTGAACATGTAACTTGCTTGGCATAAATTTGAACAGCAAATGAATGAAAATTTATCCCAACAACTAGTTGGATTCTAACAAGACCGCATCACGTTTTGGTAGTTCATAATTCTATTATCATTTGTAACATTTATGGTGTCACATGAGAAGGAGGATGGGATTGAAATCATATTATGTATGATGATGGGAGCATGGGGAATGTTTTATTCGAGCATGATGTAGCGCAGAGAGTGGGGTTGCAGATGGCAGGGGACCCCCTGGTTCTCCAATGAAGTGTCTGACATGGAACATGAGGGGATTGGGTCAACCGGAGAAGAGGTTGGCGGTTGTGTCCCTGCTCACAATGTGGAGATTGGATGTGGTATGTTTACAGGAGACTAAGATTGATTCTTGGGATTCAATGAAGTGGAGTTCAGTTTTTGGCACTCATCTCACTGAGTTCAGATCCGTGCTAGCATATGGAAGCTCTGGAGGCATTGTAGTGGCATGGAATGGATGCGTGTTTGAACCAGTGGAGGATTTGATTTAGTGCTCTGTATGGTGATGATGATCAGTAATAGAGATCACTCTCAGATAATGGCGACTTCTGTCGATGGTATCTTGGGCACTTCTTCTAATACGAGTTTATGGACCGAACTGCATACAGTGAGGGATCGATTTTTGGAGGAGGATTGGATTGTTGAGGATGATTTCAATGTCACGCTATACTCGGATGATAGATCGGATGGAATTGGGAGGTCAGGTCCTAGATCAGGCTACTTTAATGAGGTAGTAGAAGAGCCAACATTGGAGGTTCTTGACGTGACAAACGACAAGTATACATGGCATGGCTCTTCATCGAGGTCATGTATCGACTGGTTCCCTTTATCTACAGAGGCTCTTGAGAGGTTTGGTTTGGCTTGTATCTCCTCCCACCCTAGATTAAGATCAGATCATATGCTCTTATGCTCGGACACATGCATCGGCAGAGGATACACTTTCTATTTCAGGTTTGAGATATTTTGGATATTGGAGGACGGTTTCAAGAACATTGTGGTATCCTTTTGGACTAGTTTGACGATGGAGGTATTAGACACTACGAAATTCTCCTTGAAGCTGAGCACATTATGTCATAGATTACTTTCTTTCAAGAGGGACTCTTGTGCGGATTGGGAGCATATGAGGAGTCAAACACAAGGAGAGCTAGAGCGGTTAGACTTGGTGGAGAATGACATGGAGCAGAAAACTTGTGAGTTGTGGGTCGGTGTAGAAGATCCGAGAAGTGGAGGATAGAAAGTGGTAGGTGGAATGGAGGCAAAGATCACACTGGAAGTGGTCGAAGGAGGGTAATTCAAACACTAGATTTTTCCATGCGGTGGTGAATTGTAGAAGAAGGAGAAATATGTTCCACTCAACAATGTTGGGGTGGAGGAGTTTGCTGGTGAGGAGGAGGTTGATAGGGTAGCACTGGGATATCTCAGGACAATGAGCATACACACACCTAGTTGTTGTTCAAGATGGCTGTGACTAGGCATGACACACATTTCTAACCTTAATGTGGAGCTGCTGACGAGACCCTTTGCGGTAGAGGAGGTCCACGAGACATTTTTTGATTTAAATCCAGATGGTTTCCCTAGACCAGATGGCTTCCCTATTTTCTTTTTTAGGGAGTCCTGGGATCTAGTAGCTACAGAGGTAATGTATTTTGTATTGGAATTTGCAGTGTTGTATTGGAATTTGCAGAAGGGAACTCTGGTTTTGAGCGGCTCAATAGATCTTTCATTTTTCTACTAGCTAAGAAGGAGTTTGTCACAAGGATGGAGGATTATCGTCACATTGCACTGTCTAACGTGATCTACCTAATTGCGACCAAGGTGCTGTTTAATAGACTAAGGGATGTCTTGAACAAGATCATCTCTCCAGTCAGAGCGCTTTCCTACCCGGCAGGTAGCTGATGGATAATGTGCTGATGGCCATGGAGATCTTAGCAGACTGGAGGAGGAACAAAATGAAGGGAGTCATGTGGAGGAGGATTTCTCCAAAGCCTATGACAGTGTGGAACAACGATTCCTATGAGCATTATTACACCGAAGGGGTTTCCCGGAAAAATGGATCTCATGGACAAAACGATGTGTCACGACTACTTCTTGTGCTATCCTTGTGAACGGGCATCCTAGAGGGGCTACTCCCGACTGCAACGTGGGGTTCGCCAGGGGTGTCCTCTTGCGCCTCTACTTTTTGTCCTTGTGACAGATACAATAGAAATAATGGTTGATCATGTGGTAATAGGTTGCTTTTGTAGTGGATACTTTAGATGTGAGATATCGATGCCCATTCCTCAGTACGCAGAAGATACCATTCTATTGGCGAAGGGTGGTCTGGAGAGCTATAAAGGACTATTTGCGGTCCTTGAAATATTTGGTGTAGTATCATGTTTAAACTCAATAGAGGAAAATCAGAATTTATGCATTTTGGCTTGACGGAGGAAGACATTGATTTGTGTACAAGTTGGCTAAGGTCATAGAGGAGGGAGCTACCCTTGCACTAGCTTGATGTGCCTTTGGTGGTGGGAAGGATGCATTTGACCGATTGGCTCATCGTTGTTGAGAAGATGGAGCAGAAACTGACATGCTGGGAATCTATTTGCTTGTCTAGAGGCGGTAGACTAGTGCTGGTGAGATTGGTCATATCTGTGATTCCTATTTTTTTCCTGTCAGCTAGGATATTGCATGTTGGGGTGAGGAAGAGACTGGAAAACATTATAAGACCTTTTTTCTGGTCATCTTCTGGTAGTTCTAATGGGTGGCCTTTGATGGACTAGAATACAGTTTCTCGATCCAAGGACGATGACGACCGTGGGGTGCGAAGTCTGGAGGAGATGAATAAGGCATTACTTGGTAAATGGATTGCACGTATGTGGGGAGACTGCGACAATATGGTTTACACCTTAATTCGGGAAATCTATAGCTCAAGCCCATCCTTGTTGGTATCTAGTGATGAATCTCCATTTCATCACCTTTATTCTATCATTTTGGCCTTAAAAACCCTAGTAAATGCATGTAAATACCACTAAATTGCATAAATTAACATTCATGCTTTGTTGTATAAATACTGTATAAAATACTATTTTAATGCCAAAATTATAGAATACAGAAAAGAAAAGAATAAAATATCAAAGATATTTTATAACCCTAGACCTCGAGACCTAGGCATCTCGATGACTAGGTCGATAAAAAATAAAGTAGGGGGAGATAAGGGCCAGTTATACAATAAAATTCCCATTTATTTATTCATTCATTATTTAATTTTGGGACCTATTTTATTTTATACTTTTTATACCTCAAATAAAGAAACTTTGAACATGAAAGTGGTAGATAATAATAAATAGAAAAATACAAAATTGATTTCATATAAATACAAGTTATACTCTGAATAAAATTCCAAAATCCCAACTTCCCAGACCCATATCTCTCAAATAAAAACTTAAAATATATCAAAATCAAATTTTATTGTATATAACATTTAATACGCTATTTAATGAGGGTGGTTTCATATTTTTTGGAGTTAAGGTGTGAAAGTTAGGTTTTGGACCCCTATTGTATAATATACCCGATTAAAATAATTAATTTATCTATTATTAATTATTTTTATAATTTTATAATTTTATAATTTTGTAAATATTATTTATAATATATGCACATATTAAAACTAAAATAAATACTCAATAAAACATTAAAATAAAATATGTATATAAAATACATATATGAAAAATACAATAACTATACCTATATAATAAGTACACCTATTTATTTAAGTATACATAATATATCAAAGAAATATAATAAAAATATATTTAAGTATATAAAAATAAGTATAAATTTATAAATTAAGAAAATAAAATAATAAAATCAAATTACAAAAAAATAAAATACTCTAAAATATAGATAAATATACCTATATATAAACCCTAAAAAGTAACTTGTAAATAAATACATCTAAACAATAAATAAAAATCATAATAAAATACTAATGAAAATAATAAACATTTTTTATTTTATAACTAAAATTTAATTAATTCATTTATTAACTAATATTGAATTTACAAGCAATTTTCAACTATCTTTTTCCTGGATGGTCCGCATGGACCAGCCATGGACTTTCCTTCATTGACCTAGGTCAACTATGCAGCCTACTTCGCCCCCCTCTTATGACAAACACTGTTCGACCTAACTCTCCAACTTCGTCAAATTTTCACATGTGATCCGTCGGTCAAGGAGACTCGATGCCTTCATAGAAACTCTTCACCCTTCGATCTGTCATCTCGCCCACTCTTCGTCATCATCAACCGAAGCTCCCTTTGCCTGTAATCTTGTGACCTAGCAGCCCTCTTGCCATGTTCTTAAATAAGCGTTGGTCACCTTCTTTTGCCTTTTGGATCGGCCTTCGGTCACTGGAACTCTCAGGTCATTGCACGACCGGGTCGAGGATGGTGACAACTCCTCTTCATCTGACTTGTAGAGCGCATGAGGTGACGAATGGCCTGGTCCCCGCCGCTCGAAGCTTGCTCCAACGACACCATCTCAGGTCCTTCTAGAGGTTCGTCGAGGTTTACATTAGCCTTTCTTTATCGCATTTCCTTCCCGCATTTTAATTATACCATTTCCTTTGCATTTGATCCACATATGTAGGGTAGACCTTAAACTTAGCATACATGAGAGCTTAGAGCTCCGACCGCTATTTAAACCATTTGTACCCCCTTGTGCCACCACTAAAATCACCTCAGTTCCTCCCCCCTCCGCTTCAGATTCGCCTCGACCCATCTAGCCACCTGGATCTCCCTTGATCCGGATCTCCAATGTTCCTCCGCCACCCTTCGCCTGAACACCTCCGGCCACCTCGCTCACCCTTTGATCTCACCAAATAATGGCCCAAGAACCTTCGCCCGAGCCCCTTTTTCCTATATGAGCATGTTCCTGGAGGTATGAGCCTCTTTCCAGGCAAATAACGTCCATGCAGTTACTTCCTGGTACCTTGGTCTTCATCGGCTCGCTAGGACCCCTCCGATGGGTCCTGGACTCTCTTGAAGGTATCAATCACTGTGGATACTCTTCATGGAGCTCTCCGGCTTCTCAACAGCCTGAAGGAACCCGTGGATCGTGTAAAATCGATAGAATAAGGGAGAACATAGTCGTGTTCTTCCCAGTTCTCAGGGAATGAAGCAGGGTCGTCCGATGGGGTTTTCATAACAAATTGTACAACAACCCTCAGATCTCGGGCTTCAACTACCGTTAGATCAGAGGCCAGATATGATCATAGGTGTCCGATGGCGAAGCGGTATAGTGGAATCTCCACCCTCCGATGCGCTTAAGTGAAGCATCTCCAGCCTTCGGATCACACATAATATAGGGTAAATTTTACAGACACCCCTATCTTTTTCATTTTATTTTTTAGTCTTGTAAATAAAGTTGGTAGTGTAAATAAATATGAGAAAATTGCAAGCACCCCCTGTCTTTACTACTTATTGCATACAGGTCTGTGATAGGTCACCTCACGTGTAGTCCCACGTGAGGTAGTCATTTGCAAGGGTACCCTCATGGGTATTTATATTTTGAATTATTCCAATAAATGTGAATATTAGTTGTATATTTTTAGCAAATTTTTAGAGAGGCCCCTGATCTATATTTTGTTTACATATATGCCCCTGCTAGTGTATGATTTTTTTTTTATGTTTGCTTGATTTATTTAAAATAGCTACAATGCTCGAAAAATCCCCAAAAAATAGATATAAGTTCTTGGATGCTTGAAGTTTCATGCCATATATTTATTTTAGAATTTTAGATCCTCTATTGTTTTATAAAAATGAAAATAGCATATTTATTCCCTATATATAGTATAAAATATAAAAAGTTTTTTGAAAAATTACAAAAAATTTACTTTATGTCTATCTATTTATTTCTTAACTCTAGAAATTGAATAGCCTAAAAATATAAAAGCAAAATACCTAAAAATTAGAAAAGACCCAAAAACCTTCATAAAAATTTATAAAATTCATAAAAATCCCCAAAATAATGTCTTCCGTTCTATAGTTTTGTTTAATAATTATCAATATATTAAAATTATTTTGAAGAATTTTGGACATATTTTGATATTTTTCCTCTTCAATTCAATTTTGACTATTTAATTAAACCCTGATTTAGGGTATTTTTACTTTAAAAATATATAAAAGTTAACAAAATTTTCTGAAAAATCACAAAAATAGTAAAAAAATATATTATTTCCTGAATTTTGATTACTTTTATTATTATTTGTATCTATATTAGCTTACCTTGTATATATAGATTTATTATAATTTTAGCAGAAAAAGAAAATACAAAATAAACAATAGAAAAAGAAAATATAAAAATATAAAATTGAAAACAAAATTCAAAAGTATAAAACCAACAAAATAAAACAAAATAATTCAAAATTAAAACCCATAAAAAAGGAATATAGATAAAGAAGCACACTCATTTTTGCACTCATCTACACAATCTATCTAGTTTGCTCCATGTGTTCGACACTCTACATACTTGCACACTATACACATCTATTGTCGAGTTATAATAAATTTTAACTCCCCATTGCTTCTCATTGCTTGATCATTAATTGTGGGTTAATTATTCTTTGAATCGGGGGTTTCGTCTAAAGTTGCTTCGACGATTGTTATTTTGCCTTGCGAATTGACAAGACCTTAGCAAAACCACGTTCAACAAATGGTGTCGTTGTCGTGGAGCAAAGTCACATAGATTGTCTATACTTGTTCTTTTGTTCTTGTCTATATTTATTTATTTATTTATTTTCTTTATTAATTGATAACTATTTGAGATTGTTCTGGCCTCTTTCCTTGTTGGACCTTGATGTGAGGGACCACTTCGTGAGGGAGGCCTTCTTAGGAAGACCAATGCTCCCAAGCAAGGCGGAGCCAGCTTTCAGACTTAGCTGGTAGGAGAGAGTAGCAAGGGAAGACGGAGGGAATTTTTGAAGACAATCTCTTTCTCTACTTTATTTGTTTATGTATTATTATGTATATTCATGTGAGAGAGTGACATCTAATTATAATAATTCAGACTCTCCTAGACACTACTACTTCACGAGGTCCAGTGCCCGAGGGATTGTTCCCTTGGGGGCATCTTTGGATTTTATCGTATTTTTGCTGCTTTCTTTTTATTTGTTTTTTCACTTTTATTTTTATTTATTTTGTGTTAATGAGCCCTAAGCCTAGGAGTTGCTTGCTCGATAGATTAAAGTCCAATGCCATAATATCTTTGCATGTACCTAAGATTCGCTTTTGGACTTAGTCAAATCGTAATTATCAGTTATTTGGATTTGAGATGCCATACCGAGAGAGACCACAAGTGCATGATCCATTGTGACGGGCACCGAGTAGCATCAAAGACCGGACCTTGGTCTCTTTTTTAAATAGTTAACATTTAGTGCTTCATGATAATAACAATTACTATTTTAGGGCGATTTCATCCGTTTGCATTTCATGTAGTATAACTTTCATTTCTTTTATGCATAACGCATGGAGAGAGCTGGGAAGCATTGTAAGTCTTCTGACTTTACATGCATCATCGATTTCCGACTTTCATGGCTTTTCCATCCTTCTCCCTCTGATTTTGATCACTGATGAATACCCATTCATCACTCTTTATTCTTATATTTTAGCTACAAAAACCTTTGCAAATGCATGTACATAGTTGTAAATATAAATAATTATCAAAAGCATGCATTGTGTAAAAAGTAATAATTAGCATGTTTTTGTGCAAAAATAAAAGAATAAAGATCAAAAAGAAAAAGAGGGAAATATTTAGAATAAATATTGAGCAACCTAACCCAAGGGAGGGCTCAGCATGGGCCTGACCGCATAAAAGCCAAAGTAGAGGGAGATAGGGGCTCATGTGTGTAAATAAAATAAAAATATTTTCCTCTCAAAACTGGACTAAAAAGGGTTTGTAAATATTTGTATATATCTATAAATATAAAGTCAAGATAAAAATAGAAAAATTAAAAAGAAAACAAAAACATCACTCGTGTACATAGTCACCATGTATATAGTCCATTCAACTTATATTTATTTAGCCTTATAAATAAATAAAATTAAATTCCAAAAATCTTGTACATATTCTATGTCTTATGGTGTAAATAAATAAAATAAAGTAAAACAAAAACAAAATAAAAATAACAAATTAAAAATCAAAATTAAAAACCCTATATTGTATATATACCTATGTATAGTACTATATTGTAAATACCCTATTTTTACTTTGAAAAATTAATTAAAAATCACAAAAAAATAGAAAAAAATTAAAACAAAAATATTTCATGTTTTGACTTTTTAATTAATTGGCCATTTACTATTTTTTTATTAATTTTTCAAATCTTTTCCAAATGGCCTCTTTCCATTGGTCTAGGGGTTTGTTGACCGCCCGGTCAACTCCCCCCCAGGACCACCTCTCACGGGTCCTTGGTGCCCGAACCCGGTTTCTCGGACTTTTCCCATCTAAACCCGATCGTCCATCACCTAAACCCTGGGTCCGCTCCACGCGCAACACATCCGACACCCTCGCCGGAGTGTCCGCCTCGGGATCCGCGCATCCCATTGCCCTACCCGACCTCATCTTCCCCGGACCCTCCACCGTATAAATCTCGAGCTCCGCCACTCCCATTTCCCATCTTTGGCTTGTCGTTCCTCCTTCCAGTGACCTCCACCTTCTGCGCGAGAGTGACAGCTTGCCTCAGAGGTGTTGCAGCGAGGCTGAGGGCGCCCAAACCACTGATCCGGCGAGCCACCACCGCCGTGCTCCGCCCACAGCAGGAGCCAGAGCCTCGGACGTCGACGCTCCTCGAGGCGAGGACCCAGAGCTTCGCAAGCTCCTTCCCAGTCGAACCATCCACCCAGGTAGCGTAGTTGTTTCTTCCTTTTCTCTAATTTCCGATTACCCCCAATTCGCCGCTTCGCCGACCACCTTCGATTCCGATCACGTCACCTACCCATTCGATCATCGGGATGCACCATAGCCTCCGCCTTCCTCCCACGCACGTTCTGCACCCCTCCATTCAACCCAGCTAGCACAGGAGCTGGGGTTCGAGCTCCTCCGTCCACCCCTTCACCGGAGCTCGCCGCACCGACTCCCCGACCGCTTTCACCACGCCTAACGGGGTCGAGGCAGTTTGCCCTCGACCAGCGAGCTTTCTGGTGCACTTTGCAGGTTCATCCAAGCCCATCTGAGGGCTTGGACCATTTGGTCCAGTAGCTCCACTCCACCGACCTCGCTGGAGCTCTCCAGGGCTCGGCTGGGTCATCGGAGGGCATCACTCGACGCGGAAGCCTTCCACGCACCTTCTCCGATCTTCAGCGAGCTTCCAAGAGAACACTAGCACCGCCACGAGCCCCGTGAATTTCGCCGGTGCCCAGTTCGTCCAGCATCCTCCTCAGCCGTCCGATCGCCCCCGAGCTCCAGATTCGATCCTGTCCGTCCATTTGAGGAGTTCGCAGCACCGTCAGATCTTGGGAGGGGCGATCTGATCGCCCGATGAGCAAGGTTTAGCCACCGCTACCCCCCACCGTGCGATCTTCCACGTGGCTACGTCTTGGCCGTTCGATCATCGCGAGGAGCCCAGCTTTGGAGCGCCACCTTATCCTGACCGTTCGATCCACCACGTGGCGCCCATCCGTCGGCTCGACTTAATAAAGGGTAATTTACCCTTAGGCCCTGCCTTTAATTTTATTTAGCATTTAGTCCTGTAAATACGTTAGATAGTTGTTTTATTTTGGTACAATTGCACTGTGGACCCTGCGCTTTATTTTATTTGCTTATATGCCCCTGTTTATGGAGTAACACGTGCATCGACACGTGTTTTGTTGGGTATTTTGCGTAAATAGCCCTGTAGTTATGGTTGGTTCTGAAATGAATGAAACGTTTGGATAATTGCTTTTATACCCCTGTGCGTGAATTAATTGTGCATGTGCGTGTATTAGTGGGTAAATTACAAACAAGTCCCCAGAATTTTGGTACATGTTACCAAATAGTCCTAGGACTTAGTTTCCTTACAGACAGGTCCCTGAGTGCCCCAGGCATGCGCGACGCGCTTGTTTTCCTGGGTATTTTGCACCGGACCCCAGAACTTTGGGTATTTGCACTCAGGTCCATGTGCACAGTACCTACTTCTTATTTTTGAAAAAAATAGCAAATCAACTCCAAATCCAATGAAAATTGGACACATGGCTCCTGCCATGTTGTAAAATTTTCTGGAATTTTTGGGGACATTTTTGTTTTGATTTGATATTTTTAAAAATTCAAAAACATCAATTTTCGTTACTGTTAGACTTGAAAATCACAAAAAATATCAAAACCTATCTAAAAATTACAAAAAATTACTTACTGTTTCTTTTGTTGTGCTTGATTTTCTAGCCAATTTTGGCTATTTTTCATTATATAAAACTCCTAAAAATTGAAAAACACCTAAAAACTCATAAAAATTCTAATAAATAATTGAAAAACCCAAAAATAATAATTAAGGTGCCTAAATTTCCTTGTTTCTTTCTCTATACAGGAAAATTACCTCCAGGTTTATTGGGGATTTTTAGATATTTTATCTCAGTCCCTTAAGCTCGGCTGGACAGTACCTCCTTTTTCTTTCATTGTTTTATTTTAGAAAATTAAATAAAAATCAGAAAAATCCCAAAAATTCACTAAAAACAGTAAAATTTATAAAAACACAAAAACATTTTTATTTGAATTTTTGGTTGATTTTTAGTGCATTAAATAAATAGTTAAATTGCTTTGTCTTCTAGTTTTCTTTATTTTCTTAATACATTAACAATCCAAAAAAAATATAAAAAGAATTAAAAACCACCAAAATACCTTTTTCTTTTCTTTTGTTTTCTTTTTGACTACTTCGTAGGCCGCAAGGCCATTACGTGCTCCTTGTGTTCGACCCTGGTCGCTATACCAGGTTAAAATAATAGCAAGACCACTATTGATTTCGAATTGATTTTATCTTATATTGGTGGTCTCTTTTTCTGGATTGACCGAGTCTGATTGCTTGGGTTGCAACGACCATTTAGTACCTTTTACCCGAGCCTTCATTCTGGTCATCAGAATGGTGCCGTTGCCGGGGAGCACGGCTTAGTAGTTTTCGTTTTATTTTTGTATTCTTTTTCGCGGCTTTTCGCGGCTCTTTCTGAGTTCGCGGTTTTTCACGGCTTTTTGTTTTTATTTTACTTTTGCTTTATTTTATTTTGTTTTATTTTCTTTTATTTTTGTCTTTGTTTGATTTTTGTTTGATTGATTTTATTTGCCATTTTGCACATATATCCCTGTTTTTATTTTCTTGATATTATTTGATTATTTTATTGGTCTGACCACTCTGTTTCTTTCTTGCGAGGGCCCGAGGACCGAGGCGGCTGATCTCGAGAAGCCGACGCAACTGCGGGACTTGGAAGCGGCTCCCTTCTGCACGGAGCCGCAAGAGAGCGTGAGAGAGAGGTTGAGTGGGTGGGGATTAGAATAGGAGTGGCTTAGATTTTCCTTTTATTCATCAGATTATTGTTATAATACAGGGACATTTGCTGGACTGTGGACTTGGACTTCTTTCTCGGGTCTGTTTCGCCGAGCACCGGTGTGCTCGGGGGACCCTTGGGTTTTTCGCGGCTTTTCTCGCAATTTTGGTTTTCTTGCTGCCTTTGACGATTTTACGCGGTTTTTATCGAGCCCCTAGACTTAGGATTTTCTTCTTGATTGTGCCGTAATTAGTAGGATCCCCACACCTAATTGCTTGCCTGTTCCTATAGTGCGATTAATTGGACCTACTAATAATTCATTAATAAAAATAACTGACTCATCCCCTTCGTAGCCTACGTGCCGTAGCCTGCCCTACCAAGCACTGCTCTTGAACCCGATGTGTTGGGAGGAGGAGGGGTAGACCGAGACCGGACCTTTGGCTTGAAGGATCGGTGACCAGTTAGACGGTTCTTCGAGTAGACTTGCTTGTTTAGGACTCGGTTTTCACCGCTGCACCATATAGGTTGTTTATTTTCTGTCTTTACATTTCTGCGCGGATCACTTGCATGTAGAGTGCTGGAGGAAGGTACGCATTTCTATCTCTGCATGCATCATTGATTTCATCGCGCATCGGCTTTTTCGTCTTCTTCCCCCTTATTTTTGACTAAATAACCAGGAGAACCGAAAAATTCGTTAGGCCTTTTGTTTTTATTGAAAAATATTAAAAAGAAAAACAATAAAATTGGGACTGCTAAAACTATTGACCCTAAAAGACACCTGACTTAAAAATTTGTCTTGGGGAGAGCAACCCCCTCATTGGTTGGTTTGATTGCACGAGAGAGTGACCCGCACACTAGGTAGAGCCCTCCGGTGCTATTCCCGACTGATTACCGACTTTTCCGTGTGGGCCAGTCGGTTGGGGTAGCATCGGGTATCCCAACAGGTCACGTAAGCGCTCTGATAGATTGTTTGTTCACCTAATAAATTTTGACAAAATAATTTGACCGAGCATTTACGGTCTTCAGCTCGTGTTGCGTTGGTGAACAGAGGGTTTGGTTGCCGATCATAGTTTCTCCAGATATCATCCGCCTTACTCGCCAGATCACGATGATGGGTAGACGCTCTCTTAGGCAGCCTCTGGCTGCACCGCTTTCTGGCACGACTACCCGTTCATCCAGGTTGGCCCGCGAGAGTCGAGACCAGCTCTCCGAGCCCGAGTATGACTCTGCCCTGTTCCTTCTCGACCCCCTTTCTTTCGGTTCTGAGAGACATGAGCCAGAGGAGAGATTAGCAGACTTATCAGCACCTGAGTTTGGCTCATTTGATTTTGCAGACACCATGACCGGCAGTTCCGAGGATCGTTCCCGAGGTCCACAGACTGATCACTTCGTATTGGACCAGGGTGCGATCAACTCCACCCTGATCGCCTCACTAGAGACCATTCAGCAGCAGTTGAGGGATCAGGGAGCATTCATGCTCGACATGAGGAGAGAGATGGAGCAGATGAGAGCAGAGAGAGCAGAGCGAGAGCAGAGGAGAGACGGGACGAGGATCCCGGATGATGCTGATGCAGCAGCCGCCGCCGCAGCCGCGGCAGGAGGACCACCAAGACCGATGCGGGAGTTACACAACCCCGGATCGACGCTGGCGCACCACTGGGTTGTACTTCCAGCCATCGTGGGGGACTTCAAGTTCCCCCTGAACACTTTGCAGTTACTCCCCCGCTTCCACGGATTCGCTACTGAGGAGCCCCATCTCCACCTCCAGGAGTTTCTCATGATTTACAGTACTGTCCACGACCGTCAGGTGGACCAGGATACGATTCGTATGATTTCCTTCCCCTTTTCCTTGGCCGACAGAGCAGCCACCTGGCTGAAACACTTGGGGAAGTTTGTTTACACCTAGGAGTAGCTCCGCACTGAGTACTTGAACAAGTACTATCCACTCGGGCGGACCAATGAAGCGAGAGCCCTCATCAGCAACTTCTCCATGCTCCCCAACGAGCAATTCCATGAGGCATGGGAGAGGTTCCGTGAGCTGACTGATAGATGCCCGCACCATGATATTTCGAAGCCCAACCTTGTGCAGAGCTTCTTCAGCGGGCTGACACCAGAGCTCCAGGGCTTGGTGAATGCTTCTTGTGGCGGGTCTTACTTCGCCAAGGATCACGACCAGGTCTGGGCCATCTACGAGGAGATGGCCGAGAACTACATGGCATGTCCCAGACCAGGTTGTACACTCAGGGCAGACCCCAGCAACAGCCAGGACCCGTGCAGTACCAGAGGATAGCACGGGTCGACACCGGTCCATCAGTTCATCCGCAGTAGCAGCAGCACAAGCAGAGTCATCAGCTGTGGATATGGGTATCATCAGTGAGAAGTTGGATCGGATGGAGCTGATTGAGAAGAAGCAGTGCCAGGGCATCACTCAGATGGAGCAGATGGCACAGACTCTGAGCGACATGAAGACCCAACTCATGTGTCTCCAGGAGGCACAGACGCTTCCCAGCCCCGTCTTCAGTCGCGAGGCGAGGCGATACCGGCGGCAGCAGCAGCTCGTCCCAGCGCTCCAGCTCACACCAGCAGCCTAGACAGGTTCACCTTGTACAGGAGGAGCCGTACTAGCAGTAGCAGCCCTCTTACCAGTCACCACCATCTCTATGCATGCAGATGGTGGTATACCAGCCGGATCAGCCTCTGGAAGTACTCCCGCCAGCCCAGTACGATGCAGAGCCGTTGATGGATGTCAACGGGATTTGGTATGACCGTCCTCAGCCTGGGATCCGAGAGACCATCCCGGATTCAGGTGGGGGAACGGAGGTGCCCAGCCCCAGCAGCAGCCATCTGGCAAGGGAGGCCAGTACAACCAGCAGAGGGATCACCAGCAGCAGCAACCCCCAGTCTACCAGTCACAGCAGCAGTCATCCTTCGTTCCTCGTCCCTATCAACAGGGACAGTCTTGGAGGCGAGAGCAGCCTCACCAGCCACACCAGCAGCAGCACCCTCCTACCTACCCCTCTCAGCAGCAGCACCAGTTCCAGCAGCCTCATTACCAGAGAGGCTACCCGTCGGGCTCCTATGGTCCACCATACGAGAGCCCCGCCTTGGATGACATAGCCCGCCTCCTCACGGATCAGCAGGCTACTTTCAGACGGGAGATGGACGAGTTCCGCCAGGAGATGCGGGACATCGTGAGAGGGAAGGCCGCTATCCCTGCCCAGATCGAGCCGAATCCCAACAGCCTGAAGCAGAAGTCTGAGCAGGTAGCTTACACTAAGCATGCCCCTCCTAGTGATCCGTTTGATGATATATCTTCAGATCTTTTTGATGCTGATTTTGTCACACTTAGGAGCGGTAGGGCACCAGCATGCAGCGCCTCGTCTGAGCGACGGCATGAGGATACACCCAGAGCGCCAGATGAGGAGGAGGAGAGCGGTACTGAGGCCGCTCCTGATGATGACGGTGGTACTGATGCCACCAAGGATGCTGATTCCACCAGCGGTGCTGAGGCCGCCATTTCACCAGTTCGAGGAGGTGGTACTGATGCCACCCAAGTTGCCGAGGCAGCACGCGGTACTGAGACCGCGAGACGTCCAACAGAGCCAGCCCGTGGTGGTACTGAGGCCACCGTGTTCATTCCGAGAGAGTTGTTGTCTTTCCTCATTTTGATGTACCTCGGAACATTGTTGTGAATAAAGGAAAAAGTTTAGTTTATTCTGGTCCCACTGTGGTGCTTGATGTATGTGCGGATCCAGCCGTCGAGCCGTCTAGATCTTTTCCTAGTCCTTCATCTGAGAAGGACCCTGTGATCCCCTTCCCTAGAGCCCTTCAGATGGGGAAGGGGAAGAAAAAAAGAAAAGGATCCAAAAAAGAGAGAGCAGGAGGAGTTCAGCCAGAGCATGATCGACAGATTCCACATACAGTTGACCCTTCAGGAGGCTTTGCAGCACATCCCCCTTCTTCAGCATCGTTGAGAGACAGGACTACAGTCAGGAGGAGGAGGAGGAACCATCACTCAGAGATTCATGTGCTGACGAAAGCCACGTGTTTCGCGATCCAGAATCGTCTGTCGGCCAAGAGGCCAGATTCAGGAGCCCCATATGTCAGATGTCATATCCGAGAGCAGAGGTTCGACCGGACTCTATTGGATAGCGGATCGTCTATCAACCTCCTTCCGGCAGCCCTTCTCGACCGCTTCGAGTTGGGCACTCTTAGACAGAGCAGGACAATCCTTCAGTTTGCTGATCGATCTGTCAAGAGGCCGAAGGGGTTGTTGCGAGACGTTATCGTCACTATTCAGGGCCTGCAATTCCCCGTGGACTTCGTAGTGTTGGACATGGAGATCCTGATTCAGTGACCGATACCCCCATCATCCTCGGTCGTCCGTTCTTGGCCACAGCCAAGGCAGTGACTGACCATGATAGCGGGAAGGTATACTTTCGCGTCGAGGGTGAGAGTGTACAAATAGAGATGGTCGAGGACTACAGAGCCAGAGACAGAGCATGCTCAGAGACCAGTACAGATACAGAGCAGCTGATAGATGCCGGGCTAGACATCCACCAGGACTGTGATTTTGTGATCACAGACGATGAGGCAGCATGGGCAGACCCCGCAGCACAGGCCATCCTCTCATTTTCAGACACCGCTGATGCCGAGATGACAACAGAGGAGAGCTTGGAGAGCACAGCCCTGGCTCAGGATACTTTAGTGGCAGTAGAGCCGGTTCTCGACCGCAACACAGAGTTCTGTGATGGTGGTACTGAGGCCACCTTGTGTGACGGTGGTACTGATGCCACCCTGTTTGATGTAGATCCCTCAGATTCAGAGTCTGATTGGGCAGATTGCGAGGATCACATGCCGGACCTGAGTCCCATAGAGCCTACAGCAGAGGAGGAGGTAGATGCAGAGCAGATCAGAGACAGTACAGTTGAGCAGCCTTCTCCAGATCCAGTTTGCGAGAGTTCGTTTTCATTCTCCCAGGCAGACTTGGCAGCATACCACGCATCTTCTTCCGAAGCCAGATTTGCCAGCACCCAGCTGTCCAGAGCTGAAGCCGCTCCCTACTTCGCTGAAGTATCGATTCCTTGCGGGCGAGCCTGAGATGTACCCAGTCATCATCTCCGCCGATCTGACTGGAGAGCAAGAATCCCGTTTGATGGGGGTTCTTGAAAAGAACCGCAAGGCATCGGATGGAGCGTAGCAGATCTCCATGGGATTAGCCCAGCGTTGTGTTCCCACCATATTTATCTCGAGGAAGGGGCGGAGCCGTCGCGTGAGTTCCAGCGGCGGCTGAACCCCAACCTGAGAGAGGTCGTCATGAAGGAAATCTCAAAATGGTGGAGCGCAGATTTTATTTATCCCATTTCCGACTCCAAGTGGGTTAGCCCCTTGCATTTGGTACCCAAGAAGACGGGTATCACGACTGTGATCAGTGAGTCGGGAGAGGAGATTGCTACACGAGTACCCACCTCTTGGCGGGTCTGTGTTGACTACAGGAGACTCAACCAGGCCACCAAGAAGGACCATTTCCCCCTGCATTTATTGACCAGATCATTGAGAGACTGGCATGGAAGAGCCATTATTGTTTCCTGGATGGGTACTCGGGCTACAACCAAGTGGCCATCGCTCCTGAGGATCAGAGAAGACCACCTTTACCTGTCCCTTCGGCACATACGCCTTCCGACGCATGCCATTTGGGCTATGCAATGCCCCTGTGACTTTTCATAGATGCATGCTGTCGATCTTTTCGGACATGGTAGGGGAGTGTTTGGAGGTCTTCATGGACGATTTCTCAGTCTACGACGACGGATTCGACTCCTGTCTTGACTGCCTAGACCGAGTACTCCAGCGATGTATAGAGGTCCATTTGGTGCTTTCTTGGGAGAAGAGTCACTTCATGGTGACTCAAGGGACGGTGCTTGGCCATATCATCTCCAACAGGGGCATGGAGGTTGATCCGGCCAAGGTTGATGTCATTAGAAAACTCGCACCGCCGTCCAATTTGAGGCAGTTACGGTCATTCCTGGGGCACGTTGGTTTCTATCGGAGATTTATTCATGATTTCAGCAAGATTGCCCGGCCGTTGACTGACCTCTTGACGAAAGACACTGAGTTCCTTGTCGATGACAAGTGTCTTTCGTCCTTTGTGACTCTCCAACAGTGTGTGATTGAGGCTCCTGTTCTCCAGCCGCCTGATTGGTCTCTCCCATTCGAGATCATGACGGATGCCTCCGATTTTGCTGTGGGGCCGTGCTGGACAGAGGAGGGATGGAGTCCCCTTTGCTATCCACTACGCTAGCCGCACATTGGATTCTGCGCAGCGGAATTATACGATCACAGAGAAGGAGATGCTAGCCGTAATATTCGCCCAAGATAAGTTTCGATCTTATATCATTGGATCTAGAGTGACCTTGTACACAGATCACACCGCCATCAGGTACCTCATGGCAAAGAAGGATGCCAAGGCCAGACTTACTAGGTGGATCCTTCTACTCCAGGAGTTCGACATTGAGATCAAGGATAAGCCTGGAGTCAAGAATGTGGTGGCGGATCATCTCTCCCGTATAGAGCAGCCTGAGGAGTCTGAACAGATTGATCCCATTTGTGAGACCTTCCCAGATGAGACGATCCTTGCTATGGCCTCACTCCCGTGTATGCCGATATTGTGAACTTTCTCGTTGTGGGAAAGTCCCACAAGATTGGCCCAGTAGAGGCTTGAGACCTTCCTTGCGAAGGCCAAGTCCTACCACTGGGAGTATCCCATCCTTTAACACGAAGGAGGGGATAGCGTCTGGCGTCGGTGTATTTCTCAGGAGGAACACCATAGTGTCCTCACATACTGCCACAAGCTTGAGGCAGGAGGACATCATTCTGGGAGGAGAACGGCACAGAAAGTGCTCCAATCCGGCTTGTGGTGGCCTACCCTCTTCAAGGACTCTGATGAGTTCGTGAAGAGGTGTACTGACTGTCAGAGGATGGGCACTTATGGACAGCGTGATATGATGCCGATGCAGCCCATTCACTTCTGTGAGGTTTTTGACGCATGGGGCATCGATTTCATGGGTCCATCCCTAAGAGTCAGGGATTCGAGTACATTCTGTTGGCCGTTGATTATGTTAGTTGTTGGGTTGAGGCTATCCCCGCCTGAGCCGCTGACGCGAGGACATTTTGCAGATTTTTGAGGAAGCACATCATCACGCGGTTCGGGGTTCCACGAGTTTTGATTTCTGATGGGGGGTCTCATTTCATCAACGACAGGTAAAGGCCCTTGCTAGCGAGTTTGATATAGACCATCGTGTTACTACACCTTACCATCCACAACGAATGGTCTAGCCGAGGTGTCGAATAGGGAGATCAAGACTATATTGCAGAAAGTCGTCCGCCCTGACCGAAAGGATTGGTCACAGCTTTTGGACTCGGTCTTGTGGGCATATAGGACGTCTTTCAAGACACCATTGGGCACATCTCCCTTTCGCCTCGTATATGGCAAGCCGTGGCCATTTACCTGTTGAGCTGAGGCACAGGTCACTATGGGCAGTTACTGAGATACTTATGGATCCAGATGGTGTAGGAGACCAAAGAAGGGCAGAGTTAGCAGCCCTAGAGGAGTTGAGAGATACCGCCTTCTCAAACAGCCTACATTACAAGGAGAGAGTAAAGGAGTGGCATGATTCTCACATCAGCCACAAGCATTTTGAGATTGGACAGATAGTATGGCTGTTTGATGCGAGGCTTCGGTTATTTCCAGGGAAGCTACAGAGCAAATGGAAGGGACCCTACTTGGTGAGAAAGGTACACGACAACAGTAGCATTGATATATCCGAGTTGTCTTCTGAGAGTACCTTTCGAGTGAACGGCCAGCGGCTCAAGCCATTTCTAGATCATGAGCCGCGGGTCGTTGATCTTGCCCCTTTTCATTTTGCGTGAGATGTGGTCTTTGACTCACATCTAATGCATCTCGCGCGTAGTTTTCACTGATCTTCGCCTTGTATAGATCCAGATGTCTATATCACTACATTCTTTAGTCCCACATCCCTTTCTTCATCCTTTGATTATGCTATACTTAGGGTGCACTTTACCCTAAGTATAGGGGGGGATGTAGGACCTTTGGGTATCTCTTTTGTTTCTTTCTACCCCTGTTTTTCTGCCTATACTTAGGGATATTTTACCCTAAGTATAGGGGGGGTAGACCCTGTACATTCTCCACTCGATTTTCCCTTAGTGTACAGCCTGCTATACTTAGGATTACTTGATCCTAAGTATAGGGGAAGACCCGAGACCCTCTTGACTTTCTATGTCATCTATTCATCTCCGTATATAGCCTTTCTTTTCACTTCACTATACCTAGCACGAGTTATGTCTTCTTCATCGCTCTTGACTCTGAGGACATCGTTCGAGCTAAGTATAGGGGGGTGTGTATATATTCCATATATACTTTAGCCATAACTCATACTTTGTGTGAGTGTGTAAATAAATAAATGGCTAAAAACCTAAAAATCACAAAAATTAAAAAATTTTCATGTACATAAACATTTTTTATTTGCACATAATAGCTAGTGTACAAATTATTTTTGTAAAAATGTTTTCAAAAATCTTTTGTGTAAAGCTTGTGTAAATATTTTCTTATCAAAATTATGTATATAAGTACAAAATTTTTCCAAAATGTTTTGAAAATCAAAAGTTTACAAAAATCTTGTGTAAATGTGTGTAAATACTTTTTGCAAAACTTGTACTTCATGCATCATCCATTCATGATTTCAAAACATTTTTCAAAAATTTTGCATGATTGTAAACTTTGTGTAAATAGCCTCTTTTGTACATATGTATATAGTTTTTCTGGATGATAGTTGACATTTAAACTAGCTGGAATCAAATTGAGGAATGGAGCTAAGGAATGGAGCTTGATTAAGATCTTAATCCACCTAATTTCTACGAGGAACCTTATAGGGCTTAGGTTTAAGGCTTTTCAGGTCCATGGTGACTTAATTCATTGAGTCCACTAGGCTATGATCATATGTCATCTCAATGAGCCTACGTTGAGCACTTAACAACAACACATGACTCATAAAGACAATGGCTTTACTTGGACACCAGCACTATGCACCGAGCTCTCTACGGATGACGTGGTGAGGAGGCAGTCTTCCTTGACTTGGGGTAGCATATGAGGTTAGTACTTCTAGGCGGAACCTCTCTTCTTCTTTTAGTGAAGGAAGTGCGTCTCAACTTGGTCTGGTTGCCATGAGGTCTAAAGACGGGAGTTGTGGGTTGCAATAAAGCTTCAAAAGAGGGATAGTCTACTGGCTCAAGAGGAAAAACTCCTTGTATATATGCTGCACATGTATATGTTGTATAGATGCACTTGGAAAAAAATGCAAAAAAGAAAATAACTCCAAAAAAGTGGTGGGTCTGATAGAAAATGATAATCCATCGGAGTATGTATATAGAGTGCAATAAGCAAAGCTTGAGTTTCATGATCCACCTGATGTAGCTTGCAGCAGGGAGACTTGGCTACACTGGTCAAGCTCCCAAGGGTACATGGCTATACTGGCCTTGACCCATTCTCTTCTTCCTCCTCTTCTTGAGCCGGTTGAACTTGAACTTAGAAGGGAATACCCCGCTCCTCGAGGAAAGAGTGGCCAGATTGAGGTCATAGAGTTACCTTGTTGGGGAGAGTTGTCAAGTTGCCATTTCTGAGGTGGAGAGCTTAGACCTCACATTCACAGGACAAGAAAAGATTCATGGTCTTCAGGGTTTGTGATTGATGACTTGTTCTGATCTGGAGCATTGAGGAGTCTTGGTTATAGATTAGTGGAACTTAGAGACTGTTGAGTTTTAAACTTAAGTCCAAATAAGGTTCCGACACATTAATAATCCAAAGATCTGATCGAGCTCCATACCTTAATTTAATGAAGGCAAGTTTAATAATCAATCTTGATCCATGTACATTCTCTTTTTCTTTTTCTTTTTCTTTTTCTTTCTTTATTTTCACTTCTTTTTCAAATAAGTGTTTGCTAAGGGACTAGCAAAGTTAAGTATAGGGGGTGATGAATACCCATTCATCACTCTTTATTCTTATATTTTAGCTACAAAAACCTTTGCAAATGCATGTACATAGTTGTAAATATAAATAATTATCAAAAGCATGCATTGTGTAAAAAGTAATAATTAGCATGTTTTTGTGCAAAAATAAAAGAATAAAGATCAAAAAGAAAAAGAGGGAAATATTTAGAATAAATATTGAGCAACCTAACCCAAGGGAGGGCTCAGCATGGGCCTGACCACTATAAAAACCAAAGTAGAGGGAGATAGGGGCTCATGTGTGTAAATAAAATAAAAATATTTTCCTCCCAAAAATGGACTAAAACGGGTTTGTAAATATTTGTATATATCTATAAATATAAAATCAAGATAAAAATAGAAAAATTAAAAAGAAAACAAAAACATCACTCATGTACATAGTCACCATGTATATAGTCCATTCATCTTATATTTATTTAGCCTTATAAATAAATAAAATTAAATTCCAAAAATCTTGTACATATTCTATGTCTTATGGTGTAAATAAATAAAATAAAGTAAAACAAAAAACAAATTAAAAATAACAAATTAAAAATCAAAATTAAAAACCCTATATTGTATATATACCTATGTATAGTACTATATTGTAAATACCCTATTTTTACTTTGAAAAAATTAATTAAAAATCACAAAAAATAGAAAAAAATTAAAACAAAAATATTTCATGTTTTGACTTTTTAATTAGTTGGCCATTTACTATTTTTTAATTAATTTTTCAAATCTTTTCCAAATGGCCTCTTTCCATTGGTCCAGGGTTTGTTGACGGCCCGGTCAACTCCCCCCCCAGGACCACCTCTCACGGGTCCTTGGTGCCCGACCCGGTTTCTCGGACTTTTCCCATCTAAACCCGATCGTCCATCACCTAAACCCCGGGACCGCTCCACGCGCAACACATCCGATACCCTCGCCGGAGTGTCCGCCTCGGGATCCGCGCATCCCATTGCCCTACCCGACCTCATCTTCCCGGACCCTCCACCGTATAAAGCTCAAGCTCCGCCACTCCATTTCCCATCTTTGGCTTGTTGTTCCTCCTTCCAGTGACCTCTACCTTCTGCGCGAGAGTGACAGCTTGCCTCGGAGGTGTTGCAGCGAGGCTGAGGGCGCCCAAACCACTGATCCGACGAGCCACCACCGCCGTGCTCCACCCACAGCAGGAGCCAGAGCCTCGGACATCGACGCTCCTCGAGGAGAGGACCCAGAGCTTCGCAAGCTCCTTCCCAGTCGAACCATCCACCCAGGTAGCGTAGTTGTTTCTTCCTTTTCTCTAATTTCCGATTACCCCCAATTCGCCGCTCCGCCGACCACCTTCGATTTTTTTACGTCACCTACCCATTCGATCATCGGGCTGCACCATAGCCTCCGCCTTCCTCCCACGCACGTTCTGCACCCCTCCATTCAACCCAGCTCGCACAGGAGCTGGGGTTCGAGCTCCTCCGTCCACCCCTTCGCCGGAGCTCGCCCGCACCGACTCCCCGACCGCTTTCACCACGCCTAACAGGGTCGAGGCAGTTTGCCCTCGACCCGCGAGCTTTCTGGTGCATTTGTAGGTTCATCCAAGCCCATCTGAGGGCTTGGACCATTTGGTCCAGTAGCTCCACCTCCGCCGACCTCGCCGGTGCTCTCCAGGGCTCTGCTGGGTCATCGGAGGGCATCACTCGTCGCGGAAGCCTTCCACGCACCTTCTCCGATCTTCAGCGAGCTTCCAGGAGGACACCAGCACCGCCACGAGCCCAGCGAAGTTCGCCGGCGCCCAGTTTGTCCAGCATCCTCCTCAGCCGTCCGATCGCCCCCGAGCTCCAGACTCGATCCTGTCCGTCCATTTGAAGAGTTCGCAGCACCGTCAGATCTTGGGAGGGTGATCTGGACCGCCCGATGAGCAAGGTTTAGCCACCGCTACCCCCCACCGTACGATCTTCCACGTGGCTACGTCTTGGCCGTCCGATCATCGCGAGGAGCCTAGCTTTGGAGCGCCACCTTATCCTGACCGTTCAATCCACCACGTGGCGCCCATCCGTCGGCTCGACTTAATAAAGGGTAATTTACCCTTAGGCCCTGCCTTTTATTTTATTTAGCATTTAGTCTTGTAAATACGTTAGATAGTTGTTTTATTTTTGGTACAATTGCACTGTGGACCCTGCGCTTTATTTTATTTGCTTATATGCCCCTGTTTATGGAGTAGCACGTGCATCGACACGTGTTTTATTGGGTATTTTGCGTAAATATCCCTGTAGTTCTGGTTGGTTCTGAAATGAGTGAAAACTTTTGGATAATTGCTTTTATACCCCTGTGCGTGAATTAATTGTGCATGTGCGTGTATTAGTGGGTAAATTACAAACAAGTCCCCGGACTTTTGGTACCTGTTACCAAATAGTCCTAGGACTTAGTTTTCCTTACAGACAGGTCCCTGAGTGCCCCAGGCACACACGACGTGCGTGTTTTCCTGGGTATTTTGCACCGGACCCCCAGAACTTTGGGTATTTGCACTCAGGTCCCTGGTGCACAGTACCTACTTCTTATTTTTGAATAAAATAGCAAATCAACTCCAAATCCAATGAAAATTGGAAACATGGCTCCTGCCATGTTGTAAAATTTTCTGGAATTTTTGGGGACATTTTTTGTTTTGATTTGATATTTTTAAAAATTCAAAAACATCAATTTTTGTTATTGTTAGACTTTAAAAATCATAAAAAATATCAAAACCTATCTAAAAATTACAAAAATATTACTACTGTTTCTTTTGTTGTGCTTGATTTTCTAGCCAAGTTTGGCTATTTTTCATTATATAAAACTCCTAAAAATTAAAAAAACACCTAAAAACTCATAAAAATTCTAACAATTAATTTAAAAAACCTAAAAATAATAATTAAGGTGCCTAAATTTTCCTTGTTTCTTTCTTTATACAGGAAAATTACCTTCAGGCTTATTGGGGATTTTTAGATATTTTATCTAAGTCCCTTAAGCTCGGCTGGACAGTACCTCCTTTTTCTTTCATTGTTTTATTTTTAGAAAATTAAATAAAAATCAGAAAATCCCAAAAATTCACTAAAAACAGTAAAAATTATAAAACACACAAAAACATTTTTATTTGAATTTTTGGTTGTTTTTTAGTGCATTAAATAAATAGTTAAATTGCTTTGTCCTTTAGTTTTCTTTATTTTCTTAATACATTAAAAATCCAAAAAAATATAAAAAGAATTAAAAACCACCAAAAATACCTTTTTCTTTTCTTTTGTTTTCTTTTTGACTACTTCGTAGGCCGCAAGGCCATCACGTGCTCCTTGTGTTCGACCCTGGTCGCTATACCAGGTTAAAATAATAGCAAGACCGCTATTGATTTCGAATTGATTATATCTTATATTGGTGGTCTCTTTTTCTGGATTGACCGAGTCTGATTGCTTGGGTTGCAACGACCATTTAGTACCTTTTACCCGAGCCTTCATTCTGGTTGTCAATCACCTACGATGATAATAGAATTAGAAACTCGTTAGGCCCGTGCACTGAAAAAAATACCAACAAAAAGTGACAACCAAAATAAAACTTGGGCTGCTATCTCTATTGGATGTTTAAAAATAAACGTAATGGATTCATTGTTTTGGGGGAGATTAACCCCTTCATTGTCTGTGCATTTTGCTCTCACGTACAGACTAAGAATAAGTGCCCCAATCCCTAGGCCTATCTTCGTGTTTGTACAACTTTTTGATGATCACCTAACTCTAAAATGGAAAAGATAAAAGACCACCATCTCGGTCTTCACTGCATTGAGTACGTGAACTTGGGGTTTACTTTGCACAGTAATTGTGATTTTGAGTCCATCCGTGTTTCATCTCTCTTGGAGTTTTCAGTCCCATAAATGTGTGTCATTTTGATCATTAAGTCCCTCTCCCTCTCTTGTTTATATATTTCCTCATTTGCATCTGTCTTGTGATATCGGGTCTTGATCTTCACCGTCTTCGCCGGATTTCGTGGCTCGTTTCTTGCACATATCACCCCACCACCGGTCCGATTCAAGGAGATCATCTCCTTGAGCCATAATTTTGTCTATGTCCGCTTTTATCTCGCCCACCCTCCTCATTTCCCTCTGTATCATCCCTTCTTTCACCCATGATTGTTGTGCTATTAGACAAGGCCCGCATCGAGGTTTATGGATTACATTGATTATTGGAGTAAGCCGAGCAAGTTTGAGGATGCTGAGATTGGTATGCTACTTTCGGTGGATATGATTTCGAATCTGTGCATAGAGACTGTTGAGGATTCTATTATTTGCACGATTACATGTGTGATTTATTATTGAAAATTTCTTGATCTCACACACCGGATTGAGGATGTGATCGATTCCCAATAACTTGATGATGATTCCATGAGCTGTGACTATGATCTTTTCTACGGTTCCATCCATCTTGATTTAGACGTTGGATGTATTATCTCTTTTGGTGCTTCAAAGTGACGGTACTGGGGACCCACATGATTTCACTCATCTTCTTGATTGGGTCATCCTCCATCGCTTGATTCTCCTTTCCACCTTTAACACATAGAGGATCTCTTCCTACACTTTGATCCATCTCAGCTGATTTGATTGGCTTGAGGGACTGCATTGCGACTGACCGCCCTCTTATTGGTGATTTATTGACTATTTTGAGGATCTGAGACTTGATGCCATCAGTCCCATGATCTTCATTAACATAGTTTGCATTACTCCCTGAGGACTATCTGCGGGAGGATACGACACATTCTTTACGCTCGGTCCAACTTGTTGATTGTGTCTCCAATCTGGCAGAGCACAAAACTAAGTCGTCTGACCATTCTGAGATCTTTGGCTCCATTAAGATTGCTCTCCTTAATGATCCTCGCAAGGATGAGCCATCTTCCTTTGATTATTCCTTACTTAGTTGGCAGTATGCTCTTCGAGGGTTATCTGCGGGATGCTACCACACTTTCTTGATCCTTCGGTCTCTTCTGCTGGGTAGCCGATTTACTGCCTATCGAGACTGCTTCTGATGGTTCGTCTGATGGATCTGACTCCTTTGAGTCCGCTCACCTTGACGACCCTCGCAAGGGCGAGCTCTGTTCTGATTGTTCATTTCCTAGTATGTATCACTAACGGAGGGTTATCTGCGGGAGGATACATCATTTTGTAGGTATTCGACTTAACTTCTGGTGTCTCCAATATGGTGGAGTATGATGCTGAGTCTTCTGATTTGTGTACTCGGTCTCCTCTCTGGTGGTGTCTCTGATCTCTTGGAGCACGAGACTGACTCTTCTGATTATTCTACGATCGTTGACTCGTCTGAGTCTGCTCACCTTGATGACCCTCGTAGGGTTGAGCCATGTCTAGTGGTATTCGGTGTATCCCCGATCTATTGACCCTATGTCCATCAGATATCTGACTGAATATAAAGTCTCTTGGTCTTCACTTTTCGTACCTTTCTGAGGCTTTGATTGGCTTGGAGGATCCTGTACTGCTTACTCTTCTCCATGTCTTACAACATCAGCTTCGATCTCTCATGAACTGATGATCTACTTCTCACTACCGGTTCCTAGCTTAGTTTTCGATCTCTTTTCCTCGATAGCTGACACCCATTTGATTGCCTCTTAGGGTGTCTATCTCTTTCAGGCTACGTCATTGTTCTCACAATGAGAAGATGACAAGAGTACGATATTCTCTTACCAAATACCGCCATGTACTTCACCGGTCTGTACTTGTTGCATATATGTGTTTTGTATTACATTCCTTCTTTCTCCCATATGACATGTGTACCCCAGATCATTCGCCATATCTGTGTGTCTATACTTACGACATATCTTGTCCTAAGTATAAGGGGGTACATACTGTGTTGTTTTTTCTCCGTTCCGTTCCATCACTCTTGTTGTTGTCTGTTCTTAGGGATCTTTTACCCTATGTATATGGGAAGTGATGTGTACATTCTCGACGATCTCTTTTTCTATCGTCATTTCTCTTTTCTTCTTTTCCTTGTTATTTTTCTTTTTCTATAAAAAGGTGCCGTCCCTTTTTGTCAATCTTCTATACTTAGGACGTACTTTGTCCTATGTATAAGGGTGTATCCTAAGTTCTTTCATCCTTTGATCCTCTCCATTGTCTCCTCTTCTTGTCTATACTTAAGGATATCTTACCCTAAATATAGGGGGAGACAGTCTGAGTACGATCTGTTCATTCCCACCCTTGACCCTCCTTGCTTCATGTACAATCAGCTATACTTAGAATTATTTGATCCTAAGTATAGGGGGAAGGGCCGACTTCTCATTCGTTCATTCAATCATTTATTCGTTATTCTTTAGACTTTTCTATACTCAGTATGAGTTATGTCTTCTCTTTTTCTCTCTGATCTATTAGGACATAGCTCAAGTTAAGTATAGGGGGGTCGTATATACTACGTATATACGTTAGCTATAACTCGTACTTTCATATTTTTAATAACAATATGGCAAAAAAATACTATACACATACCATTAAATTCATTAAAATCACTTAATAAAAATATGTTTATCATTCCTCAAATTCTTTTTATATTTACTGATTAATAAATCAGGTAAAAAATAATTTTTTTGCAAAATGATTGAAAAGTAGTTTGAAAATCTTTTTGAAAATTCCTTTTGAAAACTATTTGGAAAACATTTTGTTAATATTTTCAACCACTGTAAAAAATATTTTGCTTGTAAAAATTTATTTTCTTTGTGATAAATAAATGTACTGAAAACTACTTGCACATGATTTTGAAAATGGTTGCAAAAAATATTTTGAAAAATCTATATATACTGTTTGAAAACCATTACAAAATAATTTTCAAATATGTATAAATGTTTGTAAAAATTGTTTGCAAAAATAATTTTCGGACTAGAGTTTCAGAATTGTTTGAAAAATGATTTTTAAATAAGTTTGAGGAATATATAAATATTACTAAAATTCTTTATTAATTCTCTCTCTCTCTCTATATATAAATGATAACTTATCCCTTGTAAATTCTTAAAAATCTAACTCTTGTAAATATAAACTACATACCCATGTAAATATTTGTACCTATTTTCTAAACCAAAATCTTTTGTTTTGAAAAAGCCCAAAAATATTTGCAAAATTTAAAATACCAAAAACTTTTGCAAAAATCTTTTTGAAAGATACCAAAAAATAGCATTTGCATCATCTTTTTCAAAAACCCATATAGAGTTCAGAACATTGAAAAATTGCATCACAAAATTATTTTCTGCATAGCATCCGCATAGCATTCGCATTTTTCGGATTGAGTGATAATTGAACAAGTCTAAGTAAAATTCGAAGATTGGAGCTTGGTTGGACCTTAAATATACCTAATTACATGAACCTTATAGGAGCTGGAATTGAAGTACTTCAGGTCTAGTTGACTTAATTCTTTGAGAATCACGAGACTTGGTTCAATGGATTGTTGACTACCAAAGTAGAGTATTTCAGAGCACACACACGGCTCTTGTTGATAATAACCTAACTTGGACACCTACATCTTTCACTTGGCTCAACTCAGTTGGAGTGGTTAAGGGACTGGATTTGCCGGTATGAGACACACACGTGGAAACATTTGTTGTCGTCTAGGGAGGGAAGTGCACCCCAACCCGTCCAGTAGCAGAGATGTCTAAAGACAAGAGAGTGTAGGTTGCAATAATGCTTCAAAAGAGGGATAGTCTACTGGTTCAAGAGGAAAAACTCCTTATGTAAATGCTGTTGTGATGAATCTGTGATTCATCACTCTAAAAGTTGAAAATAGAGCTTTGTTCCCGAGTAAATAGCAGCATATTTCCACTTATATTGCATAAATAGCATTCATGCACGCAAGCATAATATCTGCATTTTAGCATTCATACTTGCATTAAATAAGAAGCCGAATTCACTTGTAAATATCCACCTGTATATTAGATAAAATACCTTATTTGTATGTATTTTATACTAACTCCAAAACCAATAAAACCAACTCTATTGTGTATATATTACTAACACTAATTAAAGAAAAATATCAAAAAAAATACTAACCTGTAAAATTACTCAATAAAACCCAATTGGAGACCTTAGACCTTAAAACACACAGATCTCTCTCATACGACCTCCGAATTAGGTCTACTCACTTTTAAAGTAATATACATTCAGAGACCTTCGAAACAAGACTAATTTCATCCAAATCGGAGCTCGTATGCAAAACTTGGGTTTTGGGCCCCGTACATTGTACATAATGACCATTTTGCCCCTGTATTTTACCATTTTATTTTCTTAATTATTAAAAATCCAAAAAAATTAGATTAAGTTGTAAATATTCTTCTCATATTTTCTCTATTTTTATTTTGATTTTTCTCTTAATTAAAAATGACAAAAAAATTATAAAAGGAAAAATACGGTATTTTATATCTATAAGGTACCACCCAAAAATACACTTTGTATAGATGATTTCCTTTGATTTTTGGCCCTTCACGAAAGTTGTAGATCTTGTCGAGACGAGCAACTTTCGTGTTGACCACTTTTTGATTTAATCTCTTTTATTATTTCTTTTTGATTTTTGTTTACATTTAATTTTTGATTTTTCTAGGAGCGACATGTGGCAGCTCCTGGAGCCGCCACATGTCACCCCATTATTTTATTTTCGGATTTATTTTTTTACTATTTTCGGATTTATTATTATTACTATTTTACTATCATTATTTTAATCATTTTTAGTAGCCTACTATATTATATCATTAAATAAATTATTTTAACCCCCTTTTTACCTCTTCCCTTACTTGCCTTCTACTCCAAGCCTCCATTTTCTCCACTCTCCACCACTCCATTCTCTCCAACTTCCCTCTACTCTTCCTTTATAATCACATCACCTCCTCCATTGTTAACCATCCGCCATTTTCAACAGAAAAGAGAGAGAGCTCCGGATATCTGTAGGTGACAGCTACCGAGAACCACCGTCGAGCGACGACCTCTGATCACGGCGAGATCTGAAGGTTTCCAACCTTCGTCACTCCTCTTCTTGGAAGAGTTTTAGCTTCTCGGTGCCTCGTCGGGAATTGATCGAAGCGACAACAGAAAGCCGCACACTGCAGCCTCCACTTCCGACGACCTACAGGTAAGTATTTCTCTATCTGTACCTTCTACATTATTTTTATCTAACATTCTTCATTGTTGTTTCATTCACAATCATTACCACCTCAACCACCACAACATCATTCTTTTATCTCACAACATCACACACACTGCACCTTTATTTCATTTTCATATACAAGGAAAATACAAAAAAAATACAAAACAAAAAAAAAGAAAAACAACACAGGTTGCAGGTCCACGGTCAAGCAGCCATCTCCCTCGGTTGCTCCGCCCTTGGCCGGCGCCGCCCTCCGACGTCAAGCAGCCATCTGCGGCACCGCTCCAAGCCGCACAGCTGTCCCTCTCGCGGCTGCCGCCGCAGTCACCGCTGTCCTCCCGCCGGTGCTCCAGGACAGCCGCGCCTCCAGTCCATCATCGCCGCCCTGTGCGGCTGTGCTCCTCCCCTCCAGTCTATTCCAGGTGGACCACCCACCACCACAGCCAGCCCGCGCACCGTCCTCACGACCGTGCGTGGCCTAGCAACCGGCCGCCTCCAGCGTCGACCTCCGCTTCTACCCCTTGCGCCCACGCGAGCAGCCGCCCGCTTCCCCACCTGCGGTGGTCCGCGCGGCCCCTCTCCAGCCAACCGCCTCCAATCACGCCGCCCCGTCCCGCCTCTCCTCGCCGCGCACCGAGCTCAACCACCCGCGTGGCCGCTACGTCGCGCCTCCTACGCGTGGCCCTCCAGAACCAGCCGCGACGCTAGGCCACGCCGCTCCAGTGCGACCGTCACAGCTCCGCCCGCGCATCCCCTCGCGTGGCGCGCCGCTCCTGCCGCCAACGCTCCATTCAGCCCTAGCCGCTCCTTGTGTTCCTGCGTGGGAAGCAAGAAAAGAGAAAGGTCCAATTTCAATTTTTTATTATATTGTAAAAATTGCATAATTTTCATTCTAAGTTTTAGTTACTGCAAAAGAGTCCCTGTGCACGTTTTAAGTTGTTTAGTTTCATTTCTGTATTGCACTCATACCCCTGCCTTTACATATTTATTTAGTCATCATTTTGTCATCAAATTTTAATTCCGAAAGTTGCATGGTGTAGTATAACTCTTGGTCTATCATTTTAGCATTTTCTTGTATTTTTCTGATTTGCAGAATATTAATAGAATTTAATTTGAGAAAAATTATAATATTTTACCCATTTTAATTGATTAATTGATTGTGTCTTCTCTGCTTATCGAAAAATCTTCGAAAAATCGCCATTGGTAGATAAAGGTCTATGCTACAATATATCCAAAAATCACATCATTTGCGCGTATAGTTTTTCTTAGCAAAATCATTTAGTGAAAACCTTAATCAATTTTTAATTAATCAATCGTGAAATGTTTTAAGGAAATTCAAGTTGATTCGAATATCTCTTAATTAGATCTACTTGTATTAATTTTGTTTCTGAGAAATATCATCGTTTGGTAATTATTAAAATTGGTTTAGTCATTTTCACTAAAATTTGCATTTTTTATTATCCGTGCATCAGAAAATTCTAAAAAAATAGTGTAGCTTAATTTCACCACATTTCATAATCTGGCCAAGTTTCATAATTTTTGGAATTAATTTGACCTTCTTTATAATTTAACTTTAAAACTGGCCTGATTTTGCATGTGTCTCGCATAAAAAAATAAAAAAATACCAAAAAAAATATCACTTGGAAAACCACGATCTAATCCATCTGACTTGATCCCGAGTTGTTCCTTTGCCTCCTTGAGTCGACCCTGGGGCTTGCCCAGGCTAAATAAACATCAAATCGCACATTAATTTAATTCGACTATTAATCGAACCGTGCGGTTATTTTTGACCGATCGCGGATCTATCCGACTGCAACGAACTAGTCTAATCAGACCATATTATAAAGGGTAGGTTCAGCGCTCGTCATGTTGTATATAGTATTTAAAAAAACTCCAAAAAAGTGGGCATGCCTGATTGAAAATAAAATGCCTGCCGGAGTGTATATATTTGTATAGTTAATAAGCAAGCTTGAGCTTCAAAGTCATACCTTGTGAGCCTACAACTGGATGACTTGACTACACTGGTCATGCATCTTAGGATAGGTAGCTACACTAGCTACCGTCCATTCTTCTCTTCACCCCATCCTATTGAGCTGGTTGTCACTTGAACTTAGAAGGGAATACCCCGCTTCTCAAGGAAAAAGTAGCTGGATTGTGGAATCACTGGGTTGTCATGATGGAGAAGTCAGTCTCTTTGTCATTTCAGTTGGGGAGAGCCACCATCACGTACATAGTACAAGTCAGATTCATAGTTGTGACGGTTTGCGCATGAGTTGAAATATTCTAACCTGGCTATTGAGGAGAGTTAAGTAGAGTTTTGGGATTCTTGAAGGCTGTTGTGTTTCAAATCTAATTCTCGACAAGATTCCACTCGCACTAAAATTCCAAAGGTCCGACTTCAGCTCCAAACTTTAATTTTATAAAGACAAGTTTGATAATTAAATTTAATCCACTTTCTTTCCTTTTCTTTTCTTTGTTTTTCATTTTCTGCATTTATTGCATAAGTGTTTGCTAAGGACTAACAAAGGCCAATATAGGGGGTGATGAATCTCCATTTCATCACTTTTGTTCTATCATTTTGGTTTTAAAAAGCCTAGTAAATGCATGTAAATACCGTTAAATTACATAAATTAACATCCATGCTTTGTTATATAAATACTGTATAAAATATTGTTTTAATGTCAAAATTATAGGAAAAAGAAAAGAAAAGAAAAAGATATTTTATGATTCTAAACCTCGAGACCTAGGCATCTCGATGACTAGATCTACAAGAAATAAAGTTGGGGGAGATTAGGGCAAGTTATACAATAAAATTTCCATTTATTTATTCATTCATTATTCAATTTTAGGACCTATTTTATTTTCTATTTTTTATACCTCAAATAAAGAAACTTTGAACATGAAAGTTGTAGATAATAATACATAGAAAAATACAAAATTGATTTCATATAAAAATAATACATAATGTACAAGTTATACTCTGAAAAACATTCCAAAATACCAATTTCCCAGACCCATATCTCTTAAATAAAAACTTAAAATATATCAAAATCACCTTTAATTTATATAACTTTTAATAAGCTATTTAATGAGGGTGGTTTCATATTTTTTGGAGTTACCGCGTGAAAGTTAGGTTTTGGATCCCTATTGTATAATATAAACGATTAAAATAATCATTTTATTTATTATTCATTATTTTTATAATTTTGTAAATATTATTTATAATATATGTACATATTAAAACTAAAATTAAATCCTCAATAAAACATGAAAATAATATATATAATACATAGATGAAAATACTATAACTATATCTATATAATAAGTATACCCATTTCTTTAAGTGTACATAATATATCAGAAATATAATAAAAATATATTTAAGTATATAAAAATAAGTTATAAATTTATAAAATAAGAAAAATAAAATAACAAAATCAAAAATACAAAGTAAAAATAATATACTCTAAAATATAGATAAATATACCTATATATAACCTAAAAAGTAACTTGTAATTAAATACCTCTAATAAATAAATAAAAATCATAATAAAATACTACTGAAAATAATAAACATTTTTTTATTTATTACTAAAATTTATTTAATTTATTTATTAACTAACATTGAATTTACATGTAATTTTCAACTATCTTTTTCCCGGTTGGTCCACGTGGGCAAGGGATTTTCTTTCGTTGACCTAGGTCAACTGTACAACCTACTTCGCCCCCTCTTCTGACAAACAATGTTCGGCCTAACTCTCCAACTTCTCTGAATTTTCACACGTGATCCGTCAATCGAGGAGACTTGATGCCTTCATCGAAACTCTTCACCATTCGATCTGTCATCTCGCCCACTCTTTGCCATCATCAACCGAAGCTTGCTTCATCCGTAATCTCGTGACCTGGCAACCCTCTTGCCATGTTCTTAAATAAGCCTCGGTCATCTTTTTCTTTTTAGATCGGCCTTCGACCATTGGAATCCTCAGGACATTGCTCGAACGGTTCGAGTATGGTGACAACTCCTCCTCGGCTGACTTGCAACGCGTATGAGGTGACGAATGACCTGGTCCCCACCGCTCGAAGCTTGCTCCGATGATTCCATCTACAGTCCTTCTAGAGGTCTGTCGAGGTTTAGGTTAGCTTTTCTTTATCGCATTTCCCTCCTGACTTTTAATTATGCCATTTCATTTGCGTTTGATCCACATCTGTTGGGTAGACCTTAAACTTAGCATATGCCGGAGCTTATAGCTCCGACCGCTATTTAAACCATCTGTACCCCCTTGTGCCACCATCAAAATCACCTCAATTCCTCCCCCTGTCGCTTCACATTCACCTCGACCCATCTAGCCACCTGGATCTCCCTTGATCCAGACCTTCAATGTTCCTCCGCCACCCTTCGCCTAAACATCTCCTCCCACCTCGCTCAACCTTCGATCTCACCAAATAATTTCCCAAGAACCTTCGCATGAGCCCCTTTTTCCTATCTGAACGGGTTCCTGGAGGTATGAGCCTCTTTCGAGGCGAATTGCGTCTAGGTGGTTGCTTCCTGGTACTTTGGTCTTCATTGACTTGCCAAGACTCGTCCGATGGGTCATGGACTCTCTTGAAGGTATCAATCACTATGGATCCTATTCATGGAGCTCTCGAGCCTCTCAGCAACCCGAAGAAACCTGTGGATCGCGTAGAATCGATGGAACAAGTGAGAACACAACCATTCTTCCCTATTCTTAGGGAATGAAGCAGAGCAGTCCAATGAGGTTTTTGCCCCAGATTGTACATCAGCCCTTAGATTTTGGGCTTCAACTACCGTTAGATTAGAGGCCAGATCTGATCAGAGGCGTCTGATGGCGAAGTGGTATGGTGGAATCTCCACCGTTCGATGCGCCTAAGTGAAGCATCTCTAGCTTTCGGATCACACATAATATGGGGTAAATTGTAAAGAAACCCCTGCCTTTGCCTTTTTATTTTTTAGTCTTGTAAATAAAGTTGGTAGTGTAAATAAATATGAGAAAATTGCAAGTACCCCATGTCTTTACTACTTATTGAATACGGGTCCGTGCTAGGTCAGCTCATGTACAGTCCCACGTGAGGTGATCATTTTACAAGGATACCCTCATGGGTATTTGTATTTTGAATTAGTCTAATAAATGTGAATATTAGTTGTATATTTTTAGCAAATTTGCAGAAAGGCCCCTGATCTATATTTTATTTACATATATGATTTTTTGTATGTTTGCTTGATTTATTTAAAATAGCTACAATGCTTGAAAAATCCCCCAAAAATAGACACAGGTTCTTGGATGCTTTAGGTTTCACGCCATATATTTATTTTAGCATTTTAGATCCGCTATTATTTTATAAAAATTGAAAATAACATATTTATTCCTTATCTACAATAGAACATACATAAAAAATATAAAAAGTTTCTTGTAAAATTACAACAAATTTATTTTATGTATATCTATTTATTTTCTAACTCCAGAAATAGAAAAGCCTAAAAATATAAAAAATACATAAAATTAGAAAAGATCCAAAAACCTTCATAAAAATTTTTAAAATTTCTAAAAATACCCAAAATAGTATTATTCTATAATTGTTTTTATATAATTACCTATATATTAAAATTGTTTTGAAGAATTTTGGACCTATTTTTGTATTTTTTCTCTTTAATTCAATCTCGACTATTAATCAAACCCTGATTCAGGGTATTTTTGACTTTAAAAATATATAAAAATTAGCAAAACTTTCTGAAAAATATAAAAATAATAAAAAATATTTAATACCCAAAAATATTTTATTTCCTGAATTTTGAGTACTTTTATTACTATTTATATCTATATTAGCTTACATTGTATATATAGCCTTATTATAATTTTATCAGAAAATAAAAATTCAAATAGAAAAATAGAAAAAGAGAATATAAAAACATAAAATTGAAAACAAAATACAAAAGTATAAAAAAACAAAATAATTCAAAATTAAAAACCTACAAAAAAAGAAATATAAACAAAGAAGCATAATCATTTTTGCACTCATCTGCACAATCTATCTAGTTTGCTCCCTGTGTTTGACACTCTACATACTTGCACAATATACACATCTATTGTAGAGTTATAATAAATTTTAGCTCCACATTGCTTCTAATTGCTTGATCATTAATTGTGGGTTAATTGTTGTTTAAATCAGGGTTTCGTCTAAGATCGCTTCGATGACTGTTGATCCGCTTTGTGAATTCACAAGACCTTGGCAAAATCACGTTCAACACCTGGGGCGGTAGGGAAGATTCCCTCACACTTTTAACAAGGAATTTTTTCTGTGGCGTGTGATATTGATGAATACCCATTCATCACTCTTTATTCTTTTATTTTAGCTACAAAACCTTTGCAAAACACATGTACATCTATGTAAATAATAATAATTAGCAAATTGCATGCATTATGTAAAAATAAATAATTAGCATGTTTTTGTGCATAAATAAAAGAATAAAGAAACAAAAAAAGAGGGAGATATTTAGAATAAATATTGAGCGACGTAATCCCAAGGGAGGGCTCAGCATGGGCCTGACCGCATAAAAACCCAAGTAGAGAGAGATAAGGAAGCTCATATGTGTAAATATACCTATAAATAAATAAAAATATTTTCCTCTAAAAATAAAAAAATGGGTTTGTATTTATATGTAAATATTTGTAAATATTAAATTAAAATAAAAATAAGAAAAATTAAAAAGAAAATAAAAATAACCTTCCTTGTATATATTCACCTTGTACATAGAATCATGTATCTATTTATTTATCCCTATAACTAATTAAATTAAAATCCAATAAAATTTGTATATATTCTATGCTTCATAATGTAAATAAATAAAATAAAAAGCATAAAAACAAAAATTGAATAAAAAGAAATAAAAATAAAAATAAAAAACACAATATTGTATATACCTATGTATATAATACTATATTGTAAATACCTAATTTTTATTTCAAAAAAATAAATAAAAATCACAAAAAAATAGTTAAAAATAAAAGAAACATTTTTCATGTTTTGAGTTTCTCTTAATTCGGGCATTTGCTATTTTAATTTGAATTTCCAAACTTTTACACGTGGCCACATCCTATTGGTCCACGGGGGATGTTGACCCCCCGGTCAACTCCCCCCCTTGGACCACAGCCTCGCGGATTTGCGCCCGACCCGCCAATTCTCCCATTTATTGTGTCGTGATCCGACCACCAAACCTCGAAACCCCAGGCTCCGTTTGTTCCCTGATCGATAGAGATCCACGCCCGGGGTGGGTTTTGGGATCCACGCTCCGATCGAGTCACCCGACTCCCATCTTCTCGGACCCCTAGCCACTTAAATGCTCAGCTCCGCCGCACGATTCCAGCATCTTTGGCTCCGCTCTTTCCATCCCAAGACCTCCATTGCCTTTGCCTGAGTGACAGCAAGCTGAGGGGAGTGTCACAGTGAGGAGGAGGAGTCCAGACCATCGATCCGGCAACCTAGCGCCGTCGTGTGCCGCCCAGACGTGGTGCTCGAGCCTCGGTCATCGACGACCCTCGAGGCAAGGACCCAGAGCTTCATCAGCTCGTCCCCAGTCGACCTCGACCATCAGGTAACCTTAGTTCCCTTTAGTTTTTGCCAATTTCAGTTTACGCCCAATTTAGTTCATCGCCGTCGATCGTCGATTCCGACCACACCCATCCACATCTCGACCATCGGACTCGACCTTCACCTTCACCCTTTTCCCCCGCACATTCTTCACCCATCCATCCAACCCAGTTCGCACAGGAACTGGGATTCGAGCTCCTTCACCGTCGCATCGCCGGAGCTCCTCCGTCCCGACGCACCGTTCACCCACCTCACCTCTAACCAGGTCGAGGCATTTTGCCCTCGACCCAGGGTGGCCTTCTGTGTAGCTTTGCAGGTCAGAGGAGGACCATCTATGGTCCCCCACATTCAGCACAGGAGCTTCAGCTCCGCCGCTGTCGCTTGGGCTCCTCGGAGCTCCGAGGCACCATCGGAGGGGTTCTTCAGACGCGGGAGGCTCCGACGAATCTTTTCCGATCATCAGCAGCCCCTGCGGAGGTCCAGCGCGCTCACATTCCTCCGGCGAAGCTCGACGGCAAGGAGTTCCTCCAGGACCCTCCTTCGCCGTTCGTTTAACTCTGGAGTGCCAGATTTGATCTGGGCCGTCCACTTATACGAAGAGGCACCACGAACCAGCACCGTCCGATCGCTACGTGGCGCCATCTTCACCGTCCGTTGCAGAGGAGAGGCGAGCCTCGCCCACAGACGTCCGATCAGATACATGGCGAGCCCTCCACCGTCCGATTAGGAGCCGAGGCTCCTTTGTTCAGCTGCAGCGCGCCTCAGCCGCACGATCATCCACGTGGCGCGTATCCAGCCCCTCGATTAATAATGGGTAATTTACCCTTAGGCCCTTTGTCTTTTCGTTTTTAGCATTTAGTCCTGTAAATATTTTATAGCGTTCATTTTATTTTGGTACATTTGCATAGTGGACCTGGTATTTTTTGTTATTTGCATTTCTACCCCCGTACGTTGTGGGACACGTGCTTCGCCACGTGTATTTTTGGTGAAATTGCATGTCTGGGCATGTTGTTTCTGATGGTTATTGATTGAAACATCTTTTTAAATATTTGCACATATACCCCTACGAGTGTTTTATTTCCACATGTGCCGAATTTCTTGGGTTAATTGCAAATAGTGCCCTGGGTTTTTAGCACCTGTTGCTAAAAAGCCCTCGGATCTATTTTATTTACATATAGGTCCCTGAGAGCCCAGTGCACGTGCTTCGCACGTGCATTCGTGGTGTTTTTGCACGAGGACCCCCTGCAGTTTTGTTTTTGTTACTTTTAGGCCCCTGAAAGATATTTTTATTACAATCAGGCCCCTGTGACTGTGGGCTCTTGTTTGCTTTAAATAAAATATCAAAATCCAATTTAAGTGAAAATTTGATACGTGGCCCCTGCCACTGTGTACAATATTTACTGATTTTTGGGAAATTTTTGGAGCCCTTTTATTATTTTAAAAATTCATAAACCTCCAATTTTCTGTTTGTCCAGATAAAAAAATCACAAAAAAATATTAAAACGTTTTCAAAAATTCTAAAAAATTCATATTTTGTTGATTTTGGTTTGTTTGATTTTCTGACCAATTTTGGTCATTTTTGGACCTATAGAAAATATAAAAATTGAAAAACCTTGAAAATATTATAAAAATTATAGTAATTAATAGGAAATTCCAAAAATAATAAACTCAGTCTCTGAATTTTCCTTTTTGTTTCTAGTTAGCAGGAAAAATACTTCAGGTTCTGTTGAGACCAGTTTATATTTTATTTTGGTCTTAGAGGCTTGGCTGGACAGTGTTCTTGCATTTCAGCCTTCTTCTATTTTTAGAAAATTCTATAAAAATCAGAAATTATCAAAAATTCACCAAAAATAGTAAAAATTATAAAAAATCATAAAAACATTTTTATTGGAATTTTTGGAGCATTTTAGAGTAATTAAATAGTTGTTGAAAGTTGTGTGTTTGTTTGTTTTATTATTTTCTTTATAATTAAAAATTTAAAAAATATAAAAATATTAAAAATCCACCAAAATAATTTGTTTTTATTTTTTTATTTTTCAACTACTTCATAGGCCGCAAGACTAATCCGTGCTCCCTGAGTCCGACCCTGGGTGCTACACCAGGCTAATCTCTTAGCTAGGGCCACTAGTTTGTTTTTCTTTGATTTTATCTGTGTTTGGTGGTCTGCTCTTATATTTTTCTTGTTGATCGATTGACTTCCGAGATCCGAGTCGCAACGACCCTAGTTCTATTTTATTCACTCGAGTCTGGGTGATTTTTCGCTCATCAGAATGGTGCCGTTGCCAGGGAGCACGGCTTAGTAGTCCGTTTATTTTTCTTTTTATTTTGTTTTCTTTTTCGCGACTTTCCGCGGCTCTTTCTGAGTCCGCGGCTTTTCGCGGCTTTTTATTTTTTCTTTTATTTTTACTTTATTCTATTTTATTTTCTTTTCTTCTATTTTTATTTTTGTTTGATTTTGCTTGTTTATTTTATTTCCATTTTTTCATATATATACCCTGTTTACTTTACCTACCTTTAGTTGCTTTATTTTATCTGGTTGGTGACACTTTGTTGTTTTCTTGCAAGGGCCCGAGGACCGAGGCGACGACTTTCGAGGAGCCAGTGCAATTGCGGCTTTCGGAGGCGGCTCCTTTCTACACGGAGCCGCAGGAGAGAGCGAAGAGGCTGCCGAGTGCGGCTTTTAGACTAGTTTAGATTAGATTTCCCTTTCAGCAACATTTGAATTATTGTAATAATACATGGACATGACTCTTTTGGACTTATACACTCTTGGGGTTTGTTTCGCCGAGCACCGGTGTGCTCGGGGGACCCCTCGGTTTTCTTCACGGCTTTTTACGCGGTTTTGTTTTCTTTACTGCTTATTCGGTTTCTCGCGGTTTTTCGAGCCCCTAGCCGTAGGACTTTCTGCTTGATTGTGACGTAATTAGTAGGACCCAAGCACCCTAATATATCTGCCTGTACCTATAGATTGGTAGTTGGACCTATAATAAAAAGATTAATAAAATAGTTGATCACCACCTTCGAGCCTACGTGCCGCAACCCACCCTGCCAAGCGCTGCTCCTGAACCCGATTTGTCGGGAGGAGGAGGGGTGGACCGAGACCAGACTTCTTGGATTGGAGGCTAGTGGTCTACTAGACGTTCTTTCGAGTAGCACTGCTGTTTAGGGACTCGGTTTTCCGCCTGCACCATTTAGGTAGTTTATTTTCTGTCTTTAAATTCTGCGCGGATCATTTTTCATGTAGACTGCTGGAGTCAGGTACGCATTTCTTACTCTGCATGCATCATTGATTTCATCACGCATCGGCTTTTTCGACTTCTCCCCCTGATTTTTGGACTTAATAACCAGGCGAACCGGAAAATTCGTTAGGCGATTTTTTTTATTTGAAAAATACCTAAAAAGAGAAACAATAAAATTTGGGACTGCTAACTCTATCAACCCTAAAAGACGCTCACCGAAAATTTTGTCTTGGGGAGAGCAACCCCCTCATTGTCTGATTTGCTTGTGTGAGAGAGTGACCTGCACACTAGGTAGAGCCCTCCGATATTGTTCTCGACTAATTACCGGCTCTTTCTGTACGGGACAGTCGGTTGAGAAAATATCGGGTTACCCAACAGGTCACCCTAATCGCTCTGCTATCCTGACTGATCTCCTAATAAAATTGACAAGATAATTTGACCGAGCCTTCACGGTCTTCAGCTCGCGTTGCGTTGGTGAATCGGGGTTTGCTTGTGATCATAGTTGTTACCAGATCTCATCCGCCCAACTCGCCAGATCAAGATGATGGGCGGAAGGTCTCTTAGGCAGCCTCTGGCTGCACCGCTTCCCAGCACTTCTACCTGCTCATCTAGGTTGGTTCGCGAGAGCCAAGACCCCGCTCTCCGAACCCGAGTTCGACTCCACCCTGTTCCCCCTCGACCCCCCTTCTTTCAGTTCTGAGATACCAGTGCCAGAGGAGAGACAGACAGATGATTTATCGGTACCTGAGTTTGGGTCTTTTGCTTTTGCAGAGACCATGGCCGGCATCAGTGATGACCGCACCAGAGGTCCCCAGCATGATCAAACATTCATTATGGACCAGGGTGCGATCAACTCCACCCTGATCGCCTCCCTCGAGACAGTTCAGCAGCAGTTGAGGGATCAGGGAGAATTCATGTTGGACATGAGGCGTGAGATGGAGCACTTGAGAGCCGCTCGTGACCAGCGCGAGCCCGGAGACGGGTCGAGGATACCCGACCATGCTGCAGCAGCCGCAGCAGCTGGAGCAGCCGCAGCAGATCCACCGAGACTGATGCGGGAGTTACACAACCCTGGATCGACTCTGATGCATCACTGGGTCGTACTTCCAGCCATCGTGGGGGACTTCAAGTTCCCCTCGAAACTTTGCAGCTCCTCCCCGGTTCCATGGGCTCGCCACAGAGGAGTCCCGTCTCAACCTTCAGGAGTTTCTGATGATCTGCAGCACAGTCCATGACCGTCAGGTGGACCAGGATACCATACGGATGATTGCCTTCCCCTTCTCCTTAGCAGACAGAGCAGCCACCTGGCTCAAGCACCTTGGGAAGTTTGTCTACACTTGGGAGCAGCTCTGCACCGAGTACTTGCACAAGTACTACCCACTCGGGCGGACGAACACTGCTAGAGCCCTGATCAGCAACTTCTCCATGCTCCCCAACGAGCAATTTCACAAGGCATGGGAGAGGTTTAGAGAGCTGTTTGACAGATGCCCGCACCATGACATCTCGAAGCCGAATCTAGTTCAGAGCTTCTTCAGCGGGCTGACACCAGAGCTACAGGGCCTGGTGAACACTTCTTGTGGTGGGTCTTACTTCGCCAAGGATCATGATCAGGTCTGGGCCATCTACGAGGAGATGGCCGAGAACTATATGGTGATGTCCCAGACCCGACTCTACACACAGGGCAGACCCCAGCCACAGACCGTGCAGTACAAGAGGATAGCACGGATCGACGCCGGTCCATCCAGTTCATCAGCGGCAGCAGCACAGGCCGAGAGTTCAGCCGCAGACATGGGTATCATCAGCGAGAAGCTGGACCGGATGGAGATTATTGAGAAGAAGCAGTGCCAGGGCATCACGTAGATAAGGCAGATGACACAGACTCTGAGTGACATGAAGACACAGCTCATGTGTCTCCAGGAGGCACAGACGGCTTCCCAGCCCCGTCTTCAGGTACGAGGCGATCCCAGCAGCAGCAGCAGCTCGTCCCAGCACTCCATCTCCCACCAGCAGCCTAGACAGATCCATCTTGTACAGGCGGAGTCGTACCAGCAGCCGCAACTTACCTACCAGGCACCACCATCCACTGACACACAGATGGTGGTATACCAGCCGGATCAGCCTCTGGCAGTGCTCCCGCCACCCCAGTACGATTCAGAGCCGTTGATGGATGTCAACGGGATTTGGTACGACCTCCCCAGTACGGTATCCGACGAGACCATCCAGATTTCGTTGGGCGACCGGAGGTTCCAGCTCCCAACAGCAGCCGTCAGGTCAGGGTGGGCAGTACAACCATCAAAGGGATCACCAGCAGTAGCAGCCCCCAGTGTACCCACAGCAGCAGCCACAGCAGTCACAGCAATATGGTCCTCGTCCCTATCGTCAGGGGCAGTCTTGGAGGTGTGATCAGCCTCAGCCGCAACATCATCCACAGTCGTACCCCTCTCACCCACAGCCACAGCATCATCAACAGCCTCACTTCCAGAGAGGCTACCCGTCAGGTTCTCATGGGCCATCCTATGAGAACCCCGCCTTGGATGACATAGCCCGCCTCCTTACAGATTAGCAGGCTACATTCCGATGGGAGATGGATGAGTTCCGCCAGGAGATGCGGGACATAGTGAGAGGGAAGGCCGCCATCCCTGCCCAGATTGAGCCGAATCCCAACAATCTCAAGAGGAAGTCTGAGCAGGTAGTTTGTACTGAGTATGCCACTTCTAGTGATGCATTTGGAGATATGTCTGCATATTTGTTTGATACTGATTTTGTCACACTTAGGAGTGGTAGGATGCCAGCAGGCGGTGCCTCGTCTGAGCGACACCCCGAGGATACATCCAGAGCGCCCGGCGAGGAGGAGGAGAGCTATACTGAGGCCACCAGAGATGATGACAGTGGTACTGATGCCACCACGGATGCCGATCCCACCGGTAGTACTGAGGCCGCCGTTTCACCAGTTGGAGGAGGTGGTACTGAGGCCACCCATGTTGCTGAGCCAGAGCGCGGTACTGAGGCCGCGAGTCTTCCAGCCGAGGGTGGTGCTGATGCCACCATGTCTTCTAAGAGTCCTGTAGTTTTTCCATCTGTTGATGTATCTCAGAACACTTCTGGAAATAAAAGAAAGGGTTTGTTTTCTTCTGGTCCCACTGTGGTACTTGATGTATGTGTGGATCCTGCCGTCGAGCAGCTCAGACCTGTTCCTAGTCCTTCATCTGAGAAGGACCTTGTGATCCCCTTCCCTAGAGCCATTCAGATGGGGCAGGGGAAGAAAATAGAAAACACCAAAAAGAGGCAGCAGGAAGAGTTCAGCCTACAGATGATAGACCATTTTCACATTCAGCTGACTCTTCAGGAGACTTTGCAGCACATCCCTCTACTCCAGCGTTCACTTAGAGACAGGACTACAGTTTGGAGGAAGAGGAGGAACCACCATTCAGAGATTCATGTGCTGACGAGAGCTACTTGTTTCGCGATCCAGAACCGTCTGCTGGCCAAGAGGCCAGACTCAGGAGCCCCTTATGTCAGATGCCATATCAGAGAGCAGAGGTTCGATCGGACTCTATTAGGCAGCGGATCGTCGATCAACCTACTTCCGACAGCCCTTCTCGACTGCTTCGAGTTGGGCACTCTTTGACAGAGCAGGACAATCCTTCAGTTTGCTAATCGATCTGTCAAGAGGCCGAAGGGGTTGCTGAGGGACGTTGTCATCACGATTCAGGGCCTGCAATTCCCCGTGGACTTCGTAGTGTTGGACATGGAGATCCCTAAATCAGTGACCGATACCCCCATCATTCTCGGTTGCCCGTTCTTGACCACAGCCAAGGCAGTGACTGACCATGATAGCGGGAAGGTATACTTTCGCGTCGAGGGCAAAAGTGTACAAATAGAGACGGTCGAGGATAGCAGAGCCAGAGACAGAGCATGCTCAGAGACTTCTTCCGATACAGAGCAGATGACAAATGCCGAGCCAGACATCCACCAGGACTGTGACTTTGTGATCACATATGACGAGGCAGTTTAGGCAGACCCAGATGCACATGCCATCCTCTCACCTTCAGAGTCCGCTGATGCAGAGACGCCAGCAGATGAGAGCTTGGAGAGCACATTCCTGGTTCAGGATACTTTTGAGGCAGCAGAGCCGGTTCTCGACCACGATACTATTTTGTTTTGTGATGATGGTGATACTGAGGCCACCTTAGATGATACAGATCCCTTGGAGTCAGATTTTGAATGGGCTGAGTTTGATGATTACATACCAGATCTGACTTCCACTGAGCCTGCAGCTAGGGAGGAGGTACATGCCGAGCAGAGCAGAGACAGTCCATCAGGGCAGCCTTCTTCAGATTCAGAGTGTGATAGAGAGTTTCAGTTCTCCCATGTGGATTTGGAAGCCTTCACGCAGAGTTTTCAGAGGCCAGATCCACCAGCACCCAGTTGTCCAGAGTTGAAGCCGCTTCCTGCGTCGCTGAAGTATAGGTTCCTTGCGGGTGAGCATGAGATGTACCCAGTCATTATCTCCGCCGATTTGACTGGAGAGCAGGAATCCCGTCTGATGGGGGTTCTTGAAAAGAACCGCAAGGCGATAGGATGGAGCGTAGCAGATCTCCAGGGGATAAGTCCGGCCTTGTGCTCCCACCATATCTATCTCGAGGATGAGGCGAAGCCGTCGCGTGAGTTCCAGCGGCGGCTGAACCCGAATCTGAGAGAGGTTGTGACGAAGGAGATATCGAAATGGTGGAGTGCCGATTTTATCTACCCCATCTCCGACTCCAAGTAGGTCAGCCCTTTGCATGTGGTGCCCAATAAGACGGGCATCACTACAGTGGTCAGCGAGTCTGGAGAGGAGATTGCTACACGGGTACCCGCTTCTTGGCGAGTCTGCGTAGAAGGATCATTTCCCCCTGCCCTTTATAGATCAGATTATTGAGAGATTGGCAGGGAAGAGCCACTATTGTTTTCTAGATGGGTACTCGGGCTACAACCAGGTGGCCATCTCTCCTGAGGACCAGGACAAGACTACCTTTACCTGTCCCTTTGACACATACGCCTTCCGATGCATGCCATTTGGGCTATGTAATGCCCCTGTGACCTTTCAGAGATGCATGCTGTCGATCTTTTCGGACATGGTTGGGGAGTGCTTGGAGGTCTTCATGGATGATTTCTTGGTTTACGACGATGGATTCGACTCCTGTCTTGATTGCCTAGACCGAGTACTTCAGCGATGTATAGAGGTTCACTTGGTGCTATCTTGGGAGAAGAGTCACTTCATGGTGACTCAATGGACGGTGCGTGGCCATATCATCTCCAACAGGGGCATGGAGGTTGATCCGAACAAGGTAGATGTCATTAGGAAACTCGCACCACCGTCCAATTTGCAGCAGTTATGGTCTTTTCTGGGGCACGCCGGTTTCTATCGACGATTCATTCAGGATTTCAATAGGATTGCCCGGCTGTTGACTGACCTGTTGACGAAAGACACCGAGTTCCTTGTCGATGAAAAGTGTTTTCATCGTTTGAGACTCTCAAGCAATGTGTTATTGAGGCTCCTGTTCTCCAGCCGCCTGATTGGTCTCTCCCATTCGAGATCATGACGGATGCCTCCGATTTTGCCGTGGGGGCCGTGCTGGGACAGAGGAGGGATGGAGTTCCATTTGTTATCCACTATGCTAGCCGCACATTGGATTCCCCGCAACGGAACTACACAGTCACAGAGAAGGAGATGCTAGCAGTAGTCTTCGCCCTAGATAAGTTCATATCGTACATTATTGGATCTAGAGTGACCTTGTATACTGATCATACCGCCATCAGGTACCTCATGGTAAAGAAGGATGCCAAGGCCAGACTGACTAGATGGATCCTTCTACTCCAGGAGTTTGACATAGAGATTAAGGATAATCCTGGAGTCAAGAATGTGGTGGCGAATCATCTCTCCCGACTAGAGAATCTTGAGGATTCTGAGCAGATTGACCCCATATGTGAGACCTTCCCAGATGAGGCGATCCTTTCTATCACCTCTCTCCCGTGGTACGCCGATATTGTGAACTTTCTTGTTGCTAAGAAAGTCCCACAAGATTGGTCCAGGCAGAGGCTTGAGACCTTCCTTGCGAAGGCCAAGTCTTACCACTGGGAGGATCCCATCCTTTACCACGAAGGAGGGGATAGCGTCTGGCGTAGGTGCATTCCTCAGGAGGAGCACCATAGCGTCCTCACTTATTGCCACAAGCTTGAGGTAGGAAGACATCACTCTGGGAGGAGAATGGCATAGAAAGTGCTCCAATCCGGCCTATGGTGGCCTACCCTCTTCAAGGACTCTGATGAGTTCGTGAAGAGGTGTACTGACTGTCAGAGGATGAGCACTTGTGGACAACGTAGTATGATGCCGATGCATCCCATTCACTTCTGTGAGGTTTTTGACGCATGTGGCGTCGATTTCATGGGTCCATTCCCTAAGAGTCAGGGATTTGAGTACATTCTATTGGTCGTGGATTATGTGAGTCATTGGGTTGAGGCCATCCCCGCCCGAACCACAGATGCCATGACAGTTTGCAGATTTTTGAGGAAGCACATCATTACACGGTTCGGGGTACCTCGAGTATTGATATCTGATGGGGGGTCTCATTTCATCAACGACCAGGTGAAGACCCTTGCTAGCGAGTTCGGCATAGACCATCGAGTTGCCACTCCATACCATCCACAGACAAATGGTTTAGCCGAGGTGTCGAACAGAGAGATCAAGACTATATTGCAGAAAGTCGTCTACCCTGACCGAAAGGATTGGTCACAGCTTTTGGACTCGATCTTGTGGGCATATAGGACGTCTTTCAAGACACCATTAGGCACATCTCCCTTTCACCTCATATATGGCAAGCCATGCCATTTACCTGTTGAGCTAAGACACAGGTCACTTTGGGCAGTCACATAGATACTTTTGGATCCAGCTAGTGTAGGAGACCAGAGGAGGGCAGATTAGCAGCCCCGGAGGAGCTTCGTGATACCGCCTTCTCAAACAGCCTACAGTATAAGGAGAGAGTGAAGGAGTGGCATGATTCTCATATCAGCCACAAGCATTTTGAGCCTGGACAGAGAGTATGGTTGTTTGATGCTAGGCTTCATCTATTTCCAGGGAAGCTATAGAGCAAATGGAAGGGACCTTATCTTGTGAAAAAGGTATACGACAATGGGAGTATTAATATATCTGAGTTGTCTTCTGAGAGTACCTTTCGAGTGAACGACCAGCGGCTCAAGCCATTTCTAGATCATGAGCCGCGGGTCGTTGATGTTGCCCCTATTCATTTTGCGTGAGATATGGTCTCTTGACTCACATCTATTGCATCTCATGCCTGATTATCACTGTTCTCCCGACCTGTATAGATCCAGATGTCCATATCACTCCATTCTTTAGTCCACATCCCTTTCCTCATCTTTTGATTATGCTATACTTAGGGTGTACTTTACCCTAAGTATAGGGGGGTGTAGGACTCTCGGGTATTCTTTTGATTCTTTCTACCCTTGTTTTTGCTACCCATACTTAGGGATATTTTACCCTAAGTATAGGGGGGTTAGACCCTGTACATTCTCCACTCGGTTCTCCCTTTGTGTACAACCTGCTATACTTAGGATTATTTGATCCTAAGTATAGGGGGAAAAGCCGAGATCCTCTTGATTTCTATTCATTCATTCGTCTTTGTATATAGCCTTCCTTTTCACTTCCCTATACTAAGAACGAGTTATGTCTTCTTCATCGCTCTTGACTCTGAGGACATAGTTCGAGCTAGGTATAGGGGGGGTGTGTATATATTTCATATATACTTTAGCCATAACTCGTACTTTGTGTGAGTGTGCAAATAAATAAAAATGGCTAAATACCCAAAATCCATAAAAATTAAAAATTTTCCCTGTAAATAGTCATTCTTTTATTTGCACATACATAGATGTTGTACAAAACTATTTTTGTAAAAATATTTTCAAAAACTTTTTGTGTAAAGTTTGTGTAAATATGTGCATATTAAAACTATGTTTATAGTACAAAATTTTTCCAAAATGTTTTGAAATTAAAAAGTTTGCAAAAATCTCGTGTAAATTTGTGTAAATATTTTGCAAAACTTGCATTCATGCACACATCCATGATTTCAAAACATTTTTCAAAAATTTTGCATTGGTGTAAATATTGTGTAAATAGCATTCTTGTATATATGTATATAGTTTTTCCTGGATTATAGTTGACATTTAAAGTAGCCTAGAATTAAATTGGGAAATGGAGCTTGATTAAGATCTTAATCCACCTAATCATGAGAGGAACCTTATAGGGCTTAGGGTTAAGGCTTTTCAGGTCCATGGTGACTTAATGCTTTGAGTCCACTAGGCTATGATCACATGCCATCTCAATGAGCCTAAGTAGAGCACTTAACAACACACACATGACTCATATAGACAATGGCTTTACTTGGACCAGCACTTTGCACCAAGCTCTCTACAGATGAGGTGGTGAGGAGGCAGTCTTCCTTGACTTGGGGTAGCATATGAGGGTAGTACTTCTAGGCGGAACCTCTCTTCTTCTTTAGTGAAGGAAGTACGTCTCAACTTGGTTTGGTTGCTATGAGGTCTAACGACAGGAGTTGTGGGTTGCAATAATGCTTCAAAAGAGGGATAGTCTACTGGCTCAAGAGGAAAAACTCCTTATGTATATATGCTGCACATGTATATGTTGTATAGATGCACTTGAAAAAAATGCAAAAAGGAAAATAACTCCAAAAAAGTGGTGGGTCTGATAGAAAATGATAATCCCATCGGAGTATGTATATAGTGCAAATAAGCAAAGCTTGAGACTCATGGATTCCATCTTATGTAGCTTGCAGCAGGGAGACTTAGCTACACTGGTTGAGCTCCTAAGGATACATGGCTACACTGGCCATGGTCCATTCTCTCCTTCCCCCTCTTCTTGAGCCGGTTAAACTTGAACTTAGAAGGGAATACCCCTCTCCTCGAGGAAAGAGTGGCCGGATTGAGGTCATAGAGTTACCTTGTTGAGGAGGGTTGTCAGTTGCTACTTCTGAGGTGGAGAGCTTATCTATCACTTACACAGTACAAGGAAAGACTCATAGTCTTCAGGGTTTGTGTATGATGACTTGTTCTGATCTAGATTATTGAGGAGTCCTGATTATAGATTAGTGGATCTTAGAGGTTATTGAGTTTTAAACTGAAGTCCAAATAAGGATCCGACATATTAATAATCCAAAGATCTGGTCGAGCTCCATAATTCAATTTAATGAAGGCAAGTTTAATTTTCAGCATTAATTTGTGCATTTTCTCCTCTTTTTCTTTTTCTTTTTCACTTCTTTTTCAAATAAGTGTTTGCTAAGGGATTAGCAAAGTTAAGTATAGGGGGGTGATGAATACCCATTCGTCACTCTTTATTCTTTTATTTTAGCTACAAAACCTTTGCAAAACACATGTACATCTATGTAAATAATAATTAGCAAATTGCATGCATCGTGTAAAAATAAATAATTAGCATGTTTTTGTGCATAAATAAAAGAATAAAGAAACAAAAGAAAAAGAGGGAGATATATAGAATAAATATTGAGCGACCTAATCCCAAGGGAGGGCTCAGCATGTGCCTGACCGCATAAAAATCCAAATAGAGAGAGAGATAAGGAAGCTCATGTGTGTAAATATACCTATAAATAAATAAAAATATTTTCCTATAAAAATAAAAATAAAAATGGATTTGTATTTATATGTAAATATTTGTTAATATTAAATTAAAATAAAAATAAGAAAAATTAAAAAGAAAATAAAAATAACCTTCCTTGTATATATTCACCTTGTACATAAAATCATATATCTATTTATTTATCCCTATAAATAAATAAATTAAAATCCAATAAAATTTGTATATATTCTATACTTCATAATGTAAATAAATAAAATAAAAATCATAAAAACAAAAATAGAATAAAAAGAAATAAAAATAAAAATAAAAAACACAATATTGTATATACCTATGTATATAATACTATATTGTAAATACCTAATTTTTATTTCAAAAAAATAAATAAAAATCACAAAAAATAGTTTAAAATAAAAGAAACATTTTTCATGTTTTGAGTTTCTCTTAATTCGGCCATTTGCTATTTTAATTTGAATTTCCAAATCTTTTACACGTGGCCGCATCCTATTGGTCCACGAGGGATGTTGACCCCCCGGTCAACTCCCCCCCTTGGACCACAGCCCTGCGGATCTGCGCCTGACCCGCAAATTCTCCCATTTATTGCGTCATGATCCGACCACCAAACCTCGAAACCCCGGGCTCCCTTTGTTCCCTGATCGATCTAGATCCACGCCCGGGGTGGGTTTTGGGGATCCACGCTCCGATCGAGTCACCCGACTCCCATCTTCTCGGACCCCTAGCCACTTAAATGCTCAGCTCCGCCGCATGATTCCAGCATCTTTGGCTCCGCTCTTTCCATCCTATGACCTCCATTGCCTTCTCCTGAGTGACATCGAGCTGAGGGTAGTGTCGCAGTGAGGAGGAGGAGTCCATACCATCGATCCGGCGACCTAGCGCCGCCGTGCGCCGCCCAGACGTGGTGCTCGAGCCTCGGGCATCAACGACCCTCGAGGTAAGGACCCAGAGCTTCATCAGCTCATCCCCAGTCGACCTCGACCATCAGGTAACCTTAGTTCCCTTTAGTTTTCGCCAATTTCAGTTTACGCCCAATTTAGTTCATCACCGTCGACCGTCGATTCCGACCACACCCATCCACATCTCGACCCTCGGACTCGACCTTCACCTTCGCCCTTCTCCCCCGCACATTCTTCACCCATCCATCCAACCCAGTTCGCACAGGAACTGGGATTCGAGCTCCTTCACCGTCGCATCGCCGGAGCTCCTCCGTCCCGACGCACCGTTCACCCACCTCACCTCTAACCGGGTTGAGGCATTTTTCCCTCGACCCAGGAGGCCTTCTGTGTAGCTTTGTAGGTCAGAGGAGGACCATCTGAGGTCCCCTACATTCAGCACAGGAGCTTCAGCTCCGCCTCTGTCGCCTGGGCTCCTCGGAGCTCCGAGGCACCATCAGAGGGGTTCTTCAGACGCGGGAGGCTCTAGCGAATCTTTTCCGATCATCAGCAGCCCCTGCAGAGGTCCAGCATGCTCACATTCCTCCGGCGAAGCTCGCCGACGAGGAGTTCCTCCAGGACCATCCTCTGCCGTACGTTTGACTCCGGAGTGCCAGATTTGATCTGGGCCGTCCACTTATACGAAGAGGCGCCACTCACCAGCACCGTCCGATCGCTACGCGGTGCCATCTTCACCGTCCGTTGCAGAGGAGAGGCGAGCCTCACCCACAGACGTCCGATCAGATACGTGGCGAGCCCTCCACCGTCCGATCAGGAGTCGAGGCTCCTTTGTTCAGCTGCAGCGTGCCTCAGCCGCACGATCATTGATGAGCGAGGATTCCGAGCGACTAAGGTAATCAGGTACTAAAAAGGTCGTTGCAACCTCAGTCACTCAGACGGGTGCTCAATCAAGAAAAATGAACCACTAAGATAGATAAAATCTCTCAAAACACGAAAGCGGTCCTGCTATTATTTTAACCTGGTATAGCGACCAGGGTCGATCACAAGGAGCACGGGTTGGCCTTGCGGCCTACGAAGTAGTCAAAAAGAGAATAAAATAAAAGAATAAACTATTTTTGGTGGTTTTTAATTATTTTATATTTTTTGTATTTTTAGTTAATTAAGAAAATGATAAAAACAAGAAAACAACACACTTCCACAAATTATTTAATGCACTAAAAATCACCTAAAAATTCTAAAAAAAATATTTTTAAGTGTTTTATGATTTTTAATGTTTTTGATGAATTTTGGGGATTTTTCTGATGTTTATTAGATTTTCTAAAAATCAAAAAGTGACTAAAACAGTAGGTACTGTCCAGCCGAGCTAAAAGGCCCTAGATAAAATATCTAAAGGCCCCAAATTAGCTGGTAGGTAATTAACCTGTAAAGAGAATAAAACAAGGAAAATTTAGGCACCTATTTTATTATTTTTGGATTTTTGGTTTAATTATTAGAATTTTTGTAAGATTTTAGGTGTTTTTCAATTTTTAGTGGTTTTCTGCAATGAAAAATAACCAAAATTGGCTAGAAAATCAAACACAACAAAATAGACAGTAGACAATTTTTTTTGGAATTTTTAAATGATATTTAATATTTTTTTGGGGTTTTTAATGTTAGACAGTGGCAAAATTGAATGTTTTTGATTTTCTAAAAATATCAAACGATGATGAAAATGTCTCCAAAATTTAAAGAAAATTTTACATCATGGCAGGAGCCATGTGTCCAATTTTCTTTAAATTTTGAGGTATTTTGCTATTTTATTCAAAAATAAAGAGGGGGCATAGTGTACATGGACCAAAGTGCAAATACCCGGAAGTCTAGGGGGTCTGGTGCAATTAACCCAGTGAAACACGTGCTATGCGCGTGCCTGGGGAACTCAGGGACCCAAATGTGAGAAAAATAAGTTCCGAGGGCCTTTTGGTAACAGGTACCAAAAGCCCAAGGGCTTATCTGCAAATAACCCAATATATAACGCACATGCTCAATTAAAATACACACAGGGGTACATATGCAAATAAACAAAAAACTTTCATTCAACTATTAACATCCAGAACTACATGATAGATAATGTAAAAAAACCAGAAGATCACGTGTCGATGCACGTGTCATACAACGCACAGGGGCATATCAGCAAATACACGCAAGCACAAGGGTCTCTATGCAAATATTCCAAAACTAAACAACTAAATTAACTAATTACAGGACTAAATGCTAAATGAAAGAAATAGAAGGGCATAAGGGTAGTTTACCCTTTATTAATGAAGCAGGTGGATGGAGGCCATGTGGAGCATCTGACGGTGGCGAACGACGGGCGCTCTAGATCTCTCCTCCTCAGATCAAACAGTTACTGCTGCTCCTGAGATGGACGGCCCCGATGAAGACTAGAGCTGGAGGATTGATCAAACGGCGGCTGAAGGTCGAGGAAGAACAGGTGGCCGACGAACTTCGCCGGCCCAGTACGAGCGCTCCTGACCTCCTCGCGGGGCGCTGATGATCGGAAAAGGTCTGGCGTGGGCCTCCGCGTCGGATGGGGGTCTCCGATGACCCAGCCGAGCTCTGAGGAGCTCCGGCGAGGTCAGCGGAGCTGCGCCTCCTGGCTTGATGTCGAAGGACCTCAGATGGCCTTCATTCAACCTGCAAAACAATCCAGAAGACTCGCGGGTCGAGGGCAAACTACCTCGACCCGGTTAGGCGGGGTGACGATGAACGATGGGGCGCTGTGGGCGAGCTCCGACGAAGGGGGGAACGGTGGAGCTCAAATCCCAGCTCCTGTGCGAGCTGGGTTGGATGGGGATATGGAGAAGGTGCGCGGGAAGAAGGCGAGGGCGATGGTGAAGCCCGATGATCTATTGGGGGTCGGTCGTGGACGGAATCGGCGAAACACGGCGGAGCGGCGATTTGGGCGTAATCGAAAATCAAAGAGAAAGAAGGGTCTAAGGGACTACCTGGGTGAACGAGGAGACTGGGGACGAGCTAAGGAAGCTCTGGGTCGTCGCCTCGAGGAGCGTCTCCCTCCGAGGCTCGATGCTCCTGCTGGTGGCGGAGCAGCGGCGGCGAAGCTCACCGGATCGATGGAATCCGGTCCCTCTCCTCGCTTCAACAGCACGAGCAGTGAGCTGTCACTCTCACGCACACACCGGAGCTCACAGGGGATGGAATCGAATACCCAAAGATGAGAAATGAGGAGGCGGAGCTGGGCTTTATACGTGGGGATGATCCGGAAAGAGGCGCGCGGGTAGGGAAATCAGGAGCGCGGATCTCGATGCGGTAGCTCCGGCGAGGGTCTCGGGTGTGTCGTGAAGGAGTCGGACCCGGGGTTTAGGCGAGAGGGAGTCGGGTCTGCCTGGGAAAAATCCGAGAAGGGGAGTCGGGCGCTGTAGACCCGCAAGAGGTGGTCCTGGGGGGGGGAGTTGACTGGGCGGTCAACATCCCCCAGAGCCAATGGTGAGCGGCCACGTGGCTGGATTTTGAGAGTGAAATTAGACATAGAAAATGGCCGAATTAATAAAAACTTAAAACATGAAATATTTTTATTTTATTTTTTCCTATTTTTTGTGATTTTTAATTAATTTTTCAAAATAAAAATAAGCTATATACAATATAGTACTATACATAGGTATATATACAATATGGGATTTTTAGTTTTGATTTTTAATGAGTTATTTTTATACAATTTTATTCCCAATTTATATTTTATTTATTTACATTATAAAATAAGGAATAAACAGATATTTTTATTTTATTTTTATTATTTATATACAGAGGTAAAATAAATACATATATATTTAGTACATTTACAATATATTTTTGTGTTTTTAATTTTGATATTTTTATTTGGTTTTTGTTTTGATTGTTTTTATTCTATTTATTTACATAGAATATTTACAAAATTATAAAAATTAATTTTATTTATTTATAAGGATAAATAGTGATGAAGGAACTATGTACAAGGTGCTTATGTACATGAATGAGATTTTTGGTTTCTTTTTTTTTTAATTTCTAATATTTTTCTATTGTTTTTATAAATATATACACATATTTACAAGCCTATTTTTGTGTGGAAAATACTTTTATTTTATTTACATAAATATTTATACACATGAGCCCCTATCTCCCTCTACTTTGGCTTTTATGCGGTCAGGCCCATGCTGAGCCCTCCCTTGGGTTAGGTTGCTCAATATTTATTCTAAATATTTCCCTCCTTTTCTTTTTAAATCTTTATTCTTTTATTTTTGCACAAAAACATGCTAATTATAGGTTTTTACACAATGCATGCTTTTGGTAATTATTTCTATTTACACATATCTACATGCATTTGCAAAGGTTTTTGTAGCTAAAATATAAGAATAAAGAGTGATGAATGAGTATTCATCACCCCCCTATACTTAACTTTGCTAGTCCCTTAGCAAACACTTATTTGAAAAAGAAGTGAAAAAGAAAGAAAGAAAAAGAAGAAGAGGATGTACATGGATCAAGGTTGATTATTAAACTTGCCTTCATTAAATTTAGGTATGGAGCTTCGATCAGATCTTTGGATTATTAATGTGTCGGAACCTTATTTGGACCTAAGTTTAAAACCCAACAGCCTCTAAGTTCCACTAATCTATAATCAAGACTCCTCAATGCTCCAGATCAGAACAAGTCATCAATCACAAACCCTGAAGACCATGAATCTTTTCTTGTCCTGTGAATGTGAGGTCTAAGCTCTCCACCTCAGAAATGGCAACTTGACAACCCTCCCCAACAAGGTAACTCTATGACCTCAATCTGGCCACTCTTTCCTCGAGGAGCGGGGTATTCCCTTCTAAGTTCAAGTTCAACCGGCTCAAGAAGAGGAGGAAGAAGAGAATGGGTCAAGGCTAGTGTAGCCAAGTACCCTTGGGAGCTTGACCAGTGTAGCCAAGTCTCCCTGCTGCAAGCTACATCAGGTGGATCAAGAACTCAAGCTTTGCTTATTGCACTCTATATACATTCTCCGGTGGGATTATCATTTTCTATCAGACCCACCATTTTTTTGGAGTTATTTTCTTTTTTTTTTGCACATTTTTTTCAAGTGCATCTGTACAACATATACATGTGCATCATATATACAAGGAGTTTTTCCTCTTGAGCCAGTAGACTATCCCTCTTTTGAAGCTTTATTGCAACCCACAACTCCCGTCGTTAGACCTCATGGCAACCAGACCAAGTTGAGATGCACTTCCTTCACTAAAAGAAGAAGAGAGGTTCCGCCTAGAAGTACTACCCTCATATGCTACCCCAAGTCAAGGAAGACTGCCTCCTCACTGATGAATACCCATTCATCACTCTTTATTCTTATATTTTAGCTACAAAAACCTATGCAAATGCATGTAGATACTTGTAAATAGGAATAATTAGCAAAAGCATGCATTGTGTAAAAACCTATAATTAGCATGTTTTTGTGCAAAAATAAAAGAATAAAGATTAAAAAGAAAAAGAGGGAAATATTTAGAATAAATATTGAGCAACCTAACCCAAGGGAGGGCTCAGCATGGGCCTGACCGCATAAAAGCCAAAGTAGAGGGAGATAGGGGCTCATGTGTAAATATTTGTAAATAAATAAAATTATATTTTCCTCACCCAAAAATATGCTTGTACATATTTGTATATATTTAGAAAATATTAAAAACAAAATAAAAATGTGAAAATCAAAAAGAACAAAAATATCCTTTCACCATGTACATAGACCATACCCCTTTATTTATATAACCTTGCAAATAAATAAAATTATTTTCTAAACTTTTTGTAAATATTCTATGTTATATATTGTAAATAAATAAAATAAAAGAATCAAAACAAAAATCAAATAAAAATTACAAAATTAAAATAACAAAAATATATTGTACATATGCCATGTATATAGTTGTACATAACTATTTATTTCACCTATGTATATAAATAATAAAAACCAAATAAAAATACCCTTTTATTCCTCATTTTATTCTATAAATAAATAAAATATAAAATAGGAATAGAATTGTACAAAAATAATCATTAAAAATCAAAAATAAAAAAAACCAACATATTGTACATATACCTATATATAGCTATATATTGTAAATACTTTATTTTTATTTCCAAAAATTTATTAAAAATCACCAAAAAATAGAGAAAAATAAAATAAAAATAATTCATGTTTTAAGTTTTTGGAAAATCGGCCATTTGCTGCCTTATTTTAGAGCTTCAAACATTCTCCACGTGGCAGCTAACCATTGGGTCCTGGGGATGTTGACCGCCCGGTCAACTGGCCCCCCCAGGACCACTTCCCACGGGTTGAGTGGCGGACCCAACTTCTCGGATTTTTCCCCACTCAACCCGATTTCCTACCACCCAAACCCCGGCTCCGGATTGCTCACGTCATACCCGAGAATCTCGCCGGAGCCTTAGCCTCGGGATCCGCGCACCAGCTCGCCCTACCCGCACCCTTCTTCCCGGACCCGCCAGCATACTTAATCTCAGCTCCGCCTCCTCATTCTGCATCTTTGGCTAATTCGTTCCACCCCCAGTGAGCTCCAGTGCCCGAGCGTGAGTGACAGCTCGCTCCAGGTGCCGTCGCAGCGAGGAGAGGGGCCGGTTTCCACTGATCCGGCGACTTAGCACCGCCGTGCTCCGCCCAGAGCAGGAGCTCGAGCCTCGGGCCGAGACAACCCTTGAGGCCACGACCAGGAGCTCCCCCAGCTCCAGCATAGTCTCCTCGACCGCCCAGGTAATCCCTTAGCTTCCCTATTTAGCCTAATTTCCATTTTGCCCTAATCCTCTCCGCCGCCGTGTTCCATCGATTCCGACCACCTCCCGCGTCTGTTCGATCATCGGAACCCATATTCACCTCCACCTTCCCTCCGCGCACCTTCTCTGCCCCTCCGTTCATCCCAGCTCGCACAGGAGCTGGGATTCGAATCCCCTCGCCGTCGCTTCGCCGGGATTCGTCCGCACCGACCCACAGATCACCTCCACGACGCCTAACCGGGTCGAGGTATTTTGCCCTCGACCCGCGAAGCTTCTGAGCTACTTTGCAAGACCAGAGGAGGCCATCTGAGGCCTCCCGACATTCAGGCCAGGAGCTCTCCTCCGCCGACCTCGCCGGAGCCCCTCCAGGGCTCGGCTGGGTCATCGGAGCCCACCATCGGCCGCGGAACTTCATTGCGGAGCTTCTCCGATCTCCAGGAGCGGCAGACGAGGACCACCGCGTACGCACGAGGCCGGCAAAAGTCGCCGATGACTTGTTCTTCCAGGATCCTCGCCGACCGTCAGATCGACCTCGGCGCTCCAGTTTTAATCGGGTCCATCCATCCACGGAGTTGCAGTCACCGTCCGATCATCCAGAGGATTGATCTTGACCGTCAAAGCAGAGAGAGAGAGGCACCAGCCACCCGTAGCCGTCAGATCTGCCACGTGCCTCGCTCTCAGACGTCGATTCGGCCATCGTTCGAAGGGTTAAAGGCGCCGTCGTCTAGAACCGTCAGATCAGCCACGCGTCAATCATCCGCCCGTCGACGTTAAATAAGGGGTAATTTGTCTTAGGCCCCCTCTTAGTTTATGCTTTTAGTTTCAGTCCTGTAAATATTTTGCGTACTTTATTTACGTTGGGTTATTTGCACATTGGACCTCATACTTTAGTTTATTTGCATGTATGCCCTTGCCTGTGCGAGCCACGTGCTTCGTCACGTGTGATTTTGGTGTATTTGCAACCTTAGCCCCTGTAGTTCTGGATGTTCATAAATGGATGAAATCTTTATGGTATTTGCATTTATACCCCTGTGAATGAATTTTATTCCGCGTGTGCGTGTATTTTATGGTAAATTGCAACTAAGGCCCTCGGACTTTTGGTACGTGTTACCAAATAGCCCTCGGACCTTATTTTCATTACAAAGAGGTCCCTGAGTGCCCCAGGCACGCGCCGCGTGCGTGCGTTGCTGGGTATTTTGCACCTGGACCCCCAGAACTTAGGGTATTTGCACTTCAGTCCCTGTGCACAGTGCCCTCTTTTGATTTTTGAATAAAATATCAAATCACCTCCAAATTCGATGAAAATTTGACACATGGCTCCTGCCATGTCGTAGGATTTTTGAGAATTTTTGAGGACATTTTTGAGTTTATTTGCTATTTTTAAAAATTCAAAAACCTTTATTTCAGCTACTGTCTAGAGTTAAAAAATCTAAAAAAATATAAAAACCCCCTCAAAAATTCTATAAAAATATTAGGTACTGTTTATTTTGTGTTTCTTGATTTTCTAGCCAATTTTGGCTATTTTTCACTGCTTAAAATCCATAAAAACTTAAAAACACCTAAAAACCCATAAAAATTCTAGTAAATAATCTAAAAACCCAAAAACAATAATTTTGGTACTCAAATTTTCCTTGTTTTATCTAGTTTACAGGAAAAATACTCTAGGCCCTTTCGAGGTCTTTAGATATTTTATCTAGGGCTTTTGGGCCTGGCTAGACAGTACCTTGCATTTCTACTACTGTTTGATTTTTAGAAAATAAATTATACATCAGAAAATTATCAAAAATTAACCAAAAACACTAAAAAACCTAAAAAACATAAAAAAATTTTTGTTTGAATTTTTGCTTGATTTTTGATGTATTAAATAATTAGCTAAAGTGTGCTTGACTTTGTTTTCTTTTATTTTCCTCACATTTAAAAATCCAAAAAAATATAAAAATCATTAAAAATCACTAAAAATATTTTGCCTTTATTTTATTTCATTTTTACTACTTCGTAGGCCTTCGGCCAACCCGTGCTCCTCGAGTTCGACCCTGGGTGCTATACCAGGTTAAACCTTTAGCAGGACCGCTCGCTTTGTTTTGATTGATCTTTGATTTATTTAGTGGTCTGATAATTTTTCTTGATTGAGTCGACTTGATCGCTTGGGTCGCAACGACCAATTTAGCACCTATACCCTAGCCTTCAGGTCGTGTCAATCACTCACCACCTCATCCGTAGAGAGCTCGGTGCATAGTGCTGGTGTCTAAGTAAAGTCATTGTCTATATGAGTCATGTGTTGTTGTTAAGTGCTCTACATAGGCTCATTGAGATGACATGTGATCATAGCCTAGTGGACTCAAAGAATTAAGTCACCATGGACCTGAAAAGCCTTAAACCTAAGCCCTATAAGGTTCCTCTTAGAAGTTAGGTGGATTAAGATCTTATTCAAGCTCCATTTCTCAATTTGATTCCAGGCTAGTTTAAATGTCAACTATCATCCAGAAAAACTATATACACATGTACAGAAGATGCTTATTTACACAAAATTTACAATCATGCAAAATTTTTGAAAAATGTTTTGAAATCATGTATGGATGATGCATGAAGTGCAAGTTTTGCAAACAGATATTTACACAAATTTACACAAAATTTTTGCAAACTTTTGATTTTCAAAACATTTTGGAAAATTTTTGTACTATATACATAATTTTGATACAAAAATATTTACACAAGCTTTACACAAAAGATTTTTGAAATCATTTTTACAAAAATACTTTGTACACTAGCTATGTATATGCAAGTAAAAGAATGTTTATGTACATGAAAATTTTTTAATTTTTGTGATTTTTAGCCATTTTATTTATTAACACACTCACACAAAGTACGGGTTATGGCTAAAGTATATATGAAATATATACACCCCCCTATACTTAGCTTGAACGATGTCCTCAGAGTCAAGAGCGATGAAGAAGACATAACTCGTGCTAGGTATAGGGAAGTGAAAAGGAAGTCTATATACAAAGACGAATGAATTGAATAGAAAGTCAATTATATCTCGGGTTTTCCCCCATACTTAGGATCAAGCCATCCTAAGTACAACAGGCTGTACACTAAGGGAAAACCGAGTGGAGAATGTACAGGGTCTACCCCCCCTATACTTAGGGTGAAATATCCCTAAGTATAGGCAGCAAAAACAGGAGTAGAAAGAAAGCAAAGAAATACCCGAGGGTCTCATATCCCTCCTATACTTAGGGTAAAGTGCACCCTAAGTATAGCATAATCACAAGATGAAGAAAGGGATGTGGGACTAAAGAATGTAGTGATATGGACATCTGGATCTATACAAAGCGGAGGAACAATGAAACTCAGGCGTGAGATGCATTAGATGTGAGTCAAAGACCACATCTCACGCAAAATGAATCGGGGCAAGATCAGCGACCCGCGGCTCATGATCTAGAAATGGCTTGAGCCACTGGCCGTTCACTCTAAAGGTACTCTCAGAAGACAACTCAGATATATCAATGCTACCGTTGTCGTGTACCTTTCTGACCAAGTAGGGTCCCTTCCATTTGCTCTGTAGCTTCCCTGGAAACAAGCGAAGCCTCGCATCAAACAACCATACTCTCTGTCCAATCTCAAAATGCTTGTGGCTGATGTGAGAATCATGCCACTCCTTCACTCCCTCCTTATACTGTAGGCTGTTTGAGAAAGCTGTATCTCTAAGCTCCTCCAGGGCTGCTAACTCTGCCCTCCTCTGGTCTCCCATACCATCTGGATCCATAAGAATATCTGTAACTACCCAAAGTGACTTGTGCCTCAGCTCAACAGGTAAATGGCACGACTTGCCATATACGAGGCGAAAGGGAGATGTACCCAATGGTGTCTTGAAAGACGTCCTATATGCCCACAAGACCGAGTCCAAAAGCTGTGACCAATCCTTTCGGTCAGGACGGACGACTTTCTGCAATATCGTCTTGATCTCCCTATTCGACACCTCGGCTAGACCATTCGTTTGTGGATGGTAAGGTGTAGCAACACGATGGTCTATACCGAACTCGCTAGCAAGGGCCTTCACCTGGTCGTTGATGAAGTGAGACCCCCCATCAGAAATCAAAACTCGTGGGACCCCGAACCACGTGATGATTGATGAATACTCATTCATCACTCTTTATTCTTATATTTTAGCTACAAAACCTTTGCAAATGCATGTAGATAGGTGTAAATACAAATAATTACCAAAAGCATGCATTGTGTAAAAACCTATAATTAGCAGGTTTTTGTGCAAAAATAAAAGAATAAAGATTAAAAAAAAAGAGGGAAAAATTTAGATTAAATATTGAGTAACCTAACCCAAGGGAGGGCTCAGCATGGGCCTGACCGCATAAAAGCCAAAGTAGAGGTTTATGTAAATATTTATGTAAATAAATAAAAATATTTTTCCTCACAAAAATAGCCCAAAATATGCTTGTAAATACTTGTACATATTTAGAAGTATAAAAACAAAAGAAAAAGATAAAAATCAAAAAGAACAAAAACACCACTTTCATCATGTACATGAATCACTCTTATATATTTATTTAACCTTGTAAATAAATAGAATTAATTTCTAAATTTTTTTGTAAATATTCTATGTTATAAAATGCAAATAAATAAAATAAAACAATCAAAAAAAGAACCAAATAAAAATAACAAAATTAAAAACACAAAAATATATTGTAAATATACCATGTATAAAAATGTATATATGTATTTATTTTACCTATGTATATAAATAAAAAAAATAAAATAAAAATAACTTTTTATTCCTTATTTTATAATGAAAATAAAAAAAATATAAAATAGGAATAAAATTGCATAAAAATAACAATTAAAAATCAAAATTAAAAAGCCTATATTGTACACATACCTATATATAGCTATATAGTGTAAATACCTATTTTTATTTCTAAAAATTAATTAAAAATCACAAAAAAAAGAAAAAAAATAAAATAAAAATATTTCATGTTTTGAGTTTTGTGAAATTCGTTATTTTTCTATTTATTATTTAATTTCTAAAATTGGAATAATTGGCGGGCTCTGATTGGTCCACGGGGGATGTTGACCCCCGGTCAACTCTCCCACCAGGACCACCAGAGCCGGATTCTGCGCCCGACCCGCATGTTCTCGCATTTAATTGCGTCATGATCCGATCGCCAAAACCCAAAACCCCGGGTCCTAATCCATCAATGATCATCCCTGACCCACGCCCGGGGTGGGTTATGGGGATCCGTGCTCCAACAAGCTTGCCCGAACCTCTCTTAGCCGGACCCCTAGCCATATATAGCCGTTGCTCCGCCTCCTCATTTCCCCATCTTTGGCCATTCGAATCCTTCCCCTGTGAGCTCCAGTGAGTGCGCGAGAGTGACAGCTCGCGTCCGGTTCTGTCGAAGCGAGGAGAGGAAGAGAGACCATCGATCCGGCGAGCTTCGCCGCCGTTGCTCCGCCACCAGCAGAAGCACCGAGCCTCGGAGGGAGATGCTCCTCGAGGCGAAGACCAGGAGCTTCCTTAGCTCCTCCCCAGTCTCCTCGTCCACCCAGGTAGCTCCGATAGCCTTTCTTTTTCCGTAATTTCTAGTTACCCCCAAATCGCCGCTCCGCCGCATTTTTCCGATTCCGTCCACGACCGACCCCCATTCGATCATCGGGCATCGCCATAGCCTTCGCCGTCTTCCCGCGCACCTTCTCCACATCCTCATCCAACCCAGCTCGCACATGAGCTGGGATTCGAGCTCTACCATCCTCCCTTCGCCGGAGCTCGCCCATATCGCTTCATCGTCCATCATCACCCCGCCTAATCGGGTCGAGGCAGTTTGCCTCGACCCGCGAGTCTTCTGGATTGCTTTGCAGGTCAAACGAAGGCCATCTGAGGTCCTTCGACATTCAGCCAGGAGGCACAGCTCCACCGACCTCGCCCGAGCTCCTCAGAGCTCGGCTGGGTCATCGGAGACCGCCACTCGACGCGGAGGCTCACGCCGGACCTTCTCAGATCCCCAGTGCCCCACGAGGAGGTCAGGAGCGCTCGCACTAGGCCGGCGAAGTTCGCCGGCCACCTGTTCTTCCACGACCTCCAGACACCGTTCGATCAGCCCTCCTGCTCCCGATTACATCACGACCGTCTGTTCGTGGAGCTGCAGCCACCGTCAGATTCTTGGAGGATCGATCACAACCGTTGGACACTCGAGGGTATAAGCTCCAGCGCACCAGGACCGTCCGATCTCCACGTGGAGCACCCTCTCCCATTCGATCAGGCCGAACATTCTCAGGGTTGCAGCGCCACCGTTCTCACCCGCTGGATCCGCTACGTGGCGCACATCCGGCCTTCGACATTTAATAAGGGGTATTTACACTTAGGCCCCTCTCCTTTATGCAATTAGTCTTTAGTCCTGTAAATACGTAGCATAGTGTTTACTTTTTGTGAAATTTACATTGTGGACCCTGCACTTTATTTTTCCTTGCATTTATGCCCCTGTGCGTTGTATGACACGTGCTTCGTCACGTGTTTCTCTGGTTTATTTGCAATACATGCCCCTGTAGTTCTGGTTGTTATTGATGGAATGAAAGTTTTCGTTTATTTGCATTTATACCCCTGTGCGTAGTTTAATTGAACATGTGCGTTATATTTTGGGTTAATTGCAGATAAGCCCTTGGGCTTTTGGTACCAGTTACCAATAGGCCCTCGTGACTTATTTTTCTCACATTTGGGTCCCTGAGTGCCCCAGGCACGTGCGTGGCGCGTGTTTTGCTGGGTTAATTGCACCAGACCCCCCAGACTCTCGGGTATTTGCACTTTGGTCCCTGTGCACAGTGCCCCTTCTTTATTTTTGAATAAAATAGCAAATTACCTCCAAATCCAACGAAAATTGGACACATGGCTCCTGCCATGGTGTAAAATTTTCGAGGATTTTTGAGGACATTTTTGTTTTCATTTGATATTTTTAAAAATTCAAAAACCTCTATTTTCTTCACTGTCTAACTTTGAAAATCACAAAAAAATATTAAATAATGTCTAAAAATTACAAAAAATTGTCTACTGTCCATTTTGTTGTGTTTGATTTTCTAGCCAATTTTGGCTATTTTTCATTACTGAGAACCACTAAAAATTGAAAAACATCTAAAATCTTATAAAAATTCTAATAATTAAACCAAAAACCCAAAAATAATAAAATAGGTGCCTAAATTTTCCTTGTTTAATTTTCTTTATAGGAAAATTACCTCCCAACTAATTTGGGGGCTTTAGATATTTTATCTAGGCCTTTTTAGCTCGGCTGGACAGTACCTACTGTTTTAGTCACTTTTTGATTTTTAGAAAATTAAATAAACATCAGAAAATTCTCAAAAATTCACCAAAAACACTAAAAATTATAAAACACATAAAAATATTTTTGTTTGAATTTTTGGTTGATTTTTAATGCTTTTAATAAATTGTTGAAGTGTGTGTTTATTTGTTTCTCTTATTTTCTTAATATATTAAAAATCCAAAAAAATATAAAATAATTCAAAAACCACTAAAAACATTTTCTTCTTTTATTTTATTCCTTTTTACTACTTCTTAGGCCGAGAGGCCAACCCGTGCTCCTTGTGTTCGACCCTGGTTGCTATACCAGGTTAATCTAATAGCAGGACCGCTATTTCGTATTTTGAGTGATTTTGTCTATATTAGTGGTTCATTTTTCTTGATTGAGTGCATCTGAGTGAACGAGGTCGCAACGACCATTTCTGTACCTTTACCTTAGTCGCTCGGTTTTTTCGCTCATCAGAATGGCGCCGTTGCTGGGGAGCACGGCTTAGTAGTTTTTATTTTTGTTTTTATTTTTTGTTTTTGTTTTCGCGGCTTTTCGCGGCTCTTTCAGAGCTCGCGGCTTTTTCGCGGCTTTTCTTTATATTTTATTTTGGTTTTATTTTGTTTTATTTTCTTTTTCTTTTACTTTTGTTTTTGTTTTATTTTGAGTGTTTATTTTATTTTGTATTTTTGCATATATACCCTCACTTTCATTTTCATTTATTTTATTATTATTTGATTATTTCGGTCTGACAACTTGTCTCTGCTTCTTGTGAGGGCCCGAGGACCGCGGAGGCGACTTTCGAGGAGCCGACGCAACCGCAGGACTTGGAGGCGGCTCCCTTCTGTACGGAGCCACAGAAGAGAGCGAGAGAGAGTTGAGTGGGTGAGGTTTAGATTAGTTTTTCTTTTTATTATTATTGTAATAATACAGGGACTCTCAGAGACTGGACACTTTGGACTGTGATTGGACTTAGCGGGTCTGTTTCGCCGAGCACCGGTGTGCTCGGGGGACCCTTAGGAGTTTTTCGTGGCTTTTTACGCGGCTTTGTTTTCTTTTCTTTTTACTGCCTTTTCCGGTGTTTACGCGGTTTTTCATCGAGCCCCTAGCCTTAGGATTTTCTCTTGCTTGTGCCGTAATTAGTAGGGTCCCCACACCTAATTATCTGCTTGCTCCTATAGTACGCTTAATTGGACCTACTAATAATCAATTAATAAAAATAATCGACTCATCTCCTTCGTAGCCTACGTGCCGCAGTCCACCCTGTAAAGCGCTTTCTCCTACCCCCGATTTGTCGGGCAGAGGAGGGGTGGGCCAAGACCAGACCCTTTGGCTTGGAGGTCGGTGACCGATTAGACGGTTCTGCGAGTAGAATTGCTGATCTAGGACTCGGTTTTTCCCGCTGCATCATTTAGGTAGTTTATTTTTCAGTCTTTAAATTCTGCGTGGATCACTTGCATGTAGAGTGCTGGAGGCAAGGTACGCATTTCTATCTCAGCATGCATCATTGATTTCATCGCGCATCGGCTTTTTCATCTTCTCCCCCCTGTTTTGGATTAAATAACCAGGAGAACCGAAAAATTCGTTAGGCCTTTGTTTTTTTTATTTGAAAAATATTAAAAAGAAAAATCATAAAATTGGGACTGGATAAGACTATTGACCCTAAAAGACATTCACCTTAAAAATTTGTCTTGGGGAGAGCAACCCCCTCATTGTTTGGTTTGATTGCGCGAGAGAGTGACCCGCACCCTAGGTAGAGCCCTCCGGTGTTATTCCTGACTGATTACCGACTCTTCCGTGCGGGCCAGTCGGTTGGGGTAGCATCGGGTATCCTAACAGGTCACGTAAGCGCTCTGATATCTTGTGTGTTCACCTAATAAAAATTGACAAGATAATTTGACCGAGCTTTTACGGTCTTCAGCTTGCGTTGCGTTGGTGAACCGGGGGTTTGCATTGTGATCATAGTTTCTCCAGATCTCATCCGCACTACTCGCCAGATCAAGATGATGGGTAGACGCTCTCTTAGGCAGCCTCTGGCTGCACCGCTTTCGGGCACGTCTACCCAATCATCTAGGTTGGCCCACGAGAGCCGAGACCAGCTCTCCGAGCCCGAGTACGACTCCGCCCTGTTCCCCCTCGAACCCCTTTCTTTCGGACCTGAGCGACATGAGACCGAGGAGAGATTAACAGATTTGACAGCACCTGAGTTGGGCTCATTTGATTTTGCAGACGTTATGGCCGACAGTTCTGAGGATCGTTCCCGTCAGCCTGAGCACTTCGTATTGGATCAGGGAGCGATCAACTCCACCCTGATCGCCTCGTTAGAGACTGTCCAGCAGCAGCTGAGGGATCAGGGAGCTTTCATGATCGAGATGAGGAGAGAGTTGGAGCGACTCAGAGTAGAGAGAGATCAGAGCGAGCCTGAGGACGGACTTGATGCAGATGCACGAGCCGCAGCAGCCGCTTAAGCAGCAGCAGCCGCCGCCGCCGCAGCAGCAACCGCCGCGGCAGGAGGACCACCGAGACCGATGCGGGAGTTGCACAACCCCGGATCTACACTGATGCATCATTGGGTAGTGGTGCCGGCGATCGTGGGGGACTTCAAGTTCCCCCCGAACACCCTGCAGCTACTCCCCCGTTTTCACGGGCTAGCCACCGAGGAGCCCCATCTCCATCTCCAGGAGTTTTTGATGATCTGCAGTACTGTCCACGACCGTCATGTGGACCAGGATACGATTCGGATGATGGCCTTCCCCTTCTCACTAGCTGACAGAGCAGCCACCTGGCTGAAACACTTGGGGAAGTTTGTTTACACCTGGGAGCAGCTCCGCAACGAGTACTTGAACAAGTACTATCCACTCGGGCGGACGAATGCAGCGAGGGCCCTGATCAGTAACTTCTCCATGCTCCCTAACGAGCAATTCCATGAGGCATGGGAGAGGTTCCGAGAGCTCACAGACCGATGCCCGCACCACGACATTTCGAAGCCGAACCTTGTGCAGAGCTTCTTCAGCGAGCTTACACCAGAGCTCCAGGGCCTGGTGAATGCTTCTTGCGGCGGGTCCTATTTCGCCAAGGACCACGACCAGGTCTGGGCCATCTACGAGGAGATGGCCGAGAATTATATGGTGATGTCCCAGACCCGGTTGTACACTCAGGGGAGACCCCAGCAGCAGCCAGGACCTGTGCAGTACCAGAGGATAACACGGGTCGACGCCGGTCCATCCAGTTCCTCCGCAGTTGCAGCAGTGCAGGCAGAGTCGTCCGCTGCGGACATGGGCATCATCAGCGAGAAGTTGGACCGGATGGAGCTGATCGAGAAGAAGCAGTGCCAGGGAATCACGCAGATGGAACAGATGGCACAGACTCTGAGCGACATGAAGACCCAGCTCATGTGTCTCCAGGAGGCACAAACGGCTTCACAGCCTCGTCTTCAGTCGCGAGGCGATACCGGCGGCAGCAGCAGCTCGTCCCAGCGCTCCAGCTCCTTTCAGCAGCCTAGACAGGTTCACCTTGTACAGGCGGAGCCGTACCAACAGCAACAGCCCACCTACCAGACACCACCATATCCAGACTTGCAGATGGTGGTATACCAGCCGGATCAGCCTCCGGCAGTACTCCCGCCAGCCCCATACGATGCAGAGCCGTTGATGGATGTCAACGGGATTTGGTATGATCGCCCCCAGCTTGGGATCTGACGAGACCATCCTGGATTCAGGTGGGGGAGTGGAGGTGCCCAGCCCCAGCAGCAGTCATCCGCTCAAGGAGGGCAGTATGGCCAGCAGAGGTATCACCAGCCGCAGCAGCAGCCCCCAGCCTATCAGTCACACCAGCAGTCGTCCTTTGTTCCTCGTCCCTATCAGCAGCAGGGACAGTCTTGGAGACGTGAGCAACAGGCTCACCCACCACACCAGCAGCAGCATCCTTCCTCCTACCCCTCTTACCAGCAGCACCAGTTCCAGCAGCCTCAGCACCAGAGAGGCTACCCGTCGGGCTCCCATGAGAGCCCCGCCTTGGATGACATAGCCCGCCTCCTCACGGACCAGCAGGCTACCTTTAGACGGGAGATGGACGAGTTCCGCCAGGAGATGCGGGACCTTGTGAGAGGGAAGGCCGCCATTCCTGCACAGATAGAGCCGAATCCAAACAACCTGAAGAGGAAATCTGAGCAGGTAGTTTCCATTGAGCATGCCACTCCTAGTGATCCATTTGATGATATGTCTTCAGATCTGTTTGATGCTGATTTTGTTACACTTAGGAGCATTAGAGCACCAGCAGGCGGTGCCTCATCTGAGCGATGACTCGAGGATCCACTCAGAGCGCCAGATGAGGAGGAGGAGAGCGGTACTGATGCCGCGCACGATGATGATGGTGGTACTGATGCCACCAAGGATGCTGAGTCCACCGGCGGTACTGAGACCGCCGCTTAACCAGTTCGAGGAGGTGGTACTGACGCCACCAGTGTAGCCGAGCCAGCTCGCGGTACTGAGGCCGCGAGACATCCAGCAGCAGCAGAGCCAGCCCGTGGTGGTACTGAGGCCACCGGTGTTTTTGTAGAGAGATCAGATGTTTTTCCTCATTCTCATGTATCTCAGAACACTGTTTTGAATAAAGGAAAAGGTTTAGTTTCTTCTAGTCCCACTGTGGTGCTTGATGTATGTGCGGATCCGGTCGTCGAGCCGTCTAGGCCTTTTCCTAGTCCTTCATCTGAGAAGGACCCTGTGATCCCCTTCCCTAGAGCCCTTCAGATGGGGAAGGGGAAGAAAAAAGAAAAAGACCCAAAAAAGAGAGAGCAGGAGGAGTACAACCAGAGCATGATCGATAGATTTCACATACAGCTGACTCTTCAGGAGGCTTTGCAGCACATCCCCCTTCTCTAGCGATCTTTGAGAGATAGGACCACAGTCAGGAGGAGGAGGAGGAACCACACTTCAGAGATACATGTGCTGACGAAAGCCACATGTTTCGCGATCCAGAACCGTCTGCCAGCCAAGAGGCCAGATTCAGGGGCCCCGTATGTCAGATGCCAGATTAGTGAGCAGAGGTTCGACCAGACTCTATTGGATAGCGGATCGTCGATCAACCTCCTTCCGGCAGCCCTTCTCGATCGCTTCGAGTTGGGCACTCTTAGACAGAGCAGGACAATCCTTCAGTTTGCTAATCGATCTGTCAAGAGGCCGAAGGGGTTGTTGCGAGACGTTATCGTCACGATTCAGGGCCTGAAATTCCCCGTGGACTTCGTAGTGTTGGACATGGAGATCCCTGATTCAGTGGCCGATACCCCCATCATCCTCGGTCGTCCGTTCTTGGCCACAGCCAAGGCGGTGACTGATCATGACAACGGGAAGGTATACTTTCGCGTCGAGGGTGAGAGTGTACAAATAGAGACGGTCGAGGACTACAGAGCTAGAGAGAGAGCATGCTCAGATGCCAGCACAGAATCAGAGCAGCTGACAGACGATGGGGCAGACATCCACCAGGACTGTGATTTTGTGATCACAGACGACGAGGCATCATGGGCAGATCCTGCAGCACAGGCCATCCTCTCATTTTCAGACACAGCTGATGCCGAGATGATAGCAGAGGAGAGTCTGGAGAGCACAACCCTGGTCCAGGATATCACATAGGCAGCAGGGCCGGTTCTTGACCGCAACACGGTTTTTAGTGATGGTGGTGCTGAGGCCACCTTGTGTTACAGTGGTACTGATGCCACCGTGTTCGATGCAGATCCCTCGGATTCAGAGTCTGATTGGGCAGATTGTGATGATCATATGCCAGACCTGAGTCCACCAGAGCCTTCAGATGAGGAGGAGGTTGATACCGAGCAGATCAGAGACAGCACAGTTGAGCAGCCTCCTCCAGATCCAGTTTGCGAGAGTTCGCTTTCTTTCTCCCAGGCAGATTTGGCAGACTTAGCAGCATCGACACACTTTCTTCCGCAGCCAGATTTGCCAGCACCCAGCTGTCCAGAGCTGAAGCCGCTCCCTACTTCGCTGAAGTATCAGTTCCTTGCGGGCGAGCCTGAGATGTACCCAGTCATCATCTCCGCCGATCTGACTGGGGAGCAGGAATCCCGTTTGATGGGGGTTCTTGAAAAGAACCGCAAGGCAATCGGATGGAGCGTAGCAGATCTCCATGGGATTAGTCCATCAGTGTGCTCCCACCATATCTATCTCGAGGAGGGGGTGAAGCCGTCGCGTGAGTTCCAGCGACGGCTGAACCCCAACCTGAGAGAGGTCGTGATGAAGGAAATATCAAAATGGTGGAGTGCAGATTTTATTTATCCCATTTCCGACTCCAAGTGGGTTAGCCCCTTGCATGTGGTGCCCAAGAAGACGGGCATCACGATTGTGATCAGTGAGTCGGGAGAGGAGATTGCTACACGAGTACCCACCTCTTGGAGGGTCTGTGTTGACTACAGGAGACTCAACCAGGCCACCAAGAAGGACCATTTCCCCTTGCCTTTTATTGACCAGATCATTGAGAGACTGGCAGGGAAGAGCCATTATTGCTTCCTGGATGGGTACTCGGGCTACAACCAGGTGGCCATCGCTCCTGAGGATCAGGAGAAGACCACCTTTACCTGTCCCTTCGGTACATATGCCTTTCGACGCATGCCATTTGGGCTATGCAATTCCCCTGCGACTTTTCAGAGGTGCATGCTGTCGATCTTTTCGGACATGGTAGGGGAGTGTTTGGAGGTCTTCATGGACGATTTCTCGGTCTACGGCGACGGATTCGACTCCTGTCTTGACTGCCTAGACCGAGTGCTCCGGCGATGTATTGAGTACCATTTGGTTCTATCTTGGGAGAAGAGTCACTTCATGGTGACTCAAGGGACAGTGCTTGGCCACATCATCTCCAACAGGGGCATGGAGGTGGATCCGGCCAAGGTTGATGTCATTAGAAAACTCGCACCGCCGTCCAATTTGAGGTAGTTACGGTCATTCCTGGGGCATGTTGGATTTTATAGGAGATTTATTCATGATTTTAGCAGGATTGCCCGGCCGTTGATTGACCTCTTGATGAAAGACACCGAGTTCCTTGTCGATGACAAGTGTCTTTCGTCCTTTGCGACTCTCCAACAGTGTGTTATTGAGGCTCCTGTCCTCCAGCCGCTTGATTGGTCTCTCCCATTCGAGATCATGACGGACGCCTCCGATTTTGCCGTAGGGGCAGTGCTGGGACAGAGGAGGGATGGAGTTCCATTTGCCATTCACTACGCTAGCCGCACATTGGATTCCGCCCAGCGGAATTACACGGTCACAGAGAAGGAGATGCTAGCCGTAGTGTTCGCCCTAGATAAGTTTCGATCTTATATCATTGGATCTAGAGTGACTTTGTATACCGATCACACCGCCATCAGGTACCTCATAGCAAAGAAGGATGCCAAGGCCAGACTCACTAGATGGATCCTTCTACTCCAGGAGTTCGACATTGAGATTAAGGATAAGCCTGGAGTCAAGAATGTGGTGGCGAATCATCTCTCCCGTTTAGAGCAGCCTAAGGAGTCTGAGCAGATTGATCCCATTCGAGATACCTTCCTAGATGAGGCGATCCTTGCTATCGCCTCACTCCCGTGGTATGCCGATATTGTGAACTTTCTCGTTGTTGGGAAAGTCCCACAAGATTGGCCCAGATAGAGGCTAGAGACCTTCCTTGCGAAGGCCAAGTCCTACCACTGGGAGGATCTCATCCTTTACCACGAAGGAGGGGATAGCGTCTGGCATCGGTGTATTCCTCAGGAGGAACACCATAGCGTCCTCACTTACTGCCACAAGCTTGAGGCAGGAGGACATCATTCTGGGAGGAGAACGACACAGAAAGTGCTCCAATCCGGCTTGTGGTGGCCTACCCTCTTCAAGGACTCAGATGAGTTCATGAAGAGGTGTACTGACTGTCAGAGGATGGGCACTTGTGGACAACATGATATGATGCCGATGCAGCCCATTCACTTCTGTGAGGTTTTTGACGCATGGGGCATCGATTTCATGGGTCCATTCCCTAAGAGTCAGGGATTTGAGTACATTCTGTTGGCCGTAGATTATGTTAGTCGTTGGGTTGAGGCCATCCCCGCCCGAGCCGCTGATGCGAGGACAGTTTGCAGATTTTTGAGGAAGCACATCATCACGCGGTTCGGGGTTCCACGAGTTTTGATTTCTGATGGGGGGTCTCATTTCATCAACGACCAGGTGAAGGCCCTTGCTAGCGAGTTCGGTATAGACCATCGTGTTGCTACACCGTACCATCCATAGACGAATGGTCTAGCCGAGGTGTCAAATAGGGAGATCAAGACTATATTGCAGAAAGTCATCCGCCCTGACCGAAAGGATTGGTCACAGCTTTTGGACTCGGTCTTATGGGCATATAGGACGTCTTTCAAGACACCATTGGGCACATATCCCTTTCACCTCGTATATGGCAAGCCATGCCATTTACCTGTTGAGCTGAGGCACAAGTCACTTTGGGCAGTTACAGATATTCTTATGGATCCAGATGGTATGGGAGACCAGAGGAGTGCAGAGTTAGCAGCCTTGGAGGAGTTGAGAGATACAACTTTCTCAAACAACCTACAGTATAAGGAGGGAGTGAAGGAGTGGCATGATTCTCACATCAGCCACAAGCATTTTGAGATTGGACAGAGAGTATGCCTGTTTGATGCGAGGCTACGTCTATTTCCAGGGAAGCTACAGAGCAAATGGAAGGGACCCTACTTGGTCAGAAAGGTACACGACAACGGTAGCATTGATATATCTGAGTTGTCTTCTGAGAGTACCTTTCGAGTGAACGGCCAGCGGCTCAAGCCATTTCTAGATCATGAGCCGCGGGTCGCTGATCTTGCCCCTATTCATTTTGCGTGAGATGTGGTCTTTGACTCACATCTAATGTATCTCACGCCTGAGCTACACTGTTCCTCCGCCTTGTATAGATCCAGATGTCCATATCACTACATTCTTTAGTCCCATATCCCTTTCTTCATCTTGTGATTATACTATACTTAGGGTGCACTTTACCCTAAGTATAGGGGGGATGTGAGACCTTTTTGGGTATTTCTCTTGTTTCTGCTTACCCCTGTTTTGCTGCCTATACTTAGGGATATTTCACCCTAAGTATAGGGGGGGGGGGGTAGACCCTGTACATTCTCCACTCGGTTTTCCCTTAGTGTACAGCCTGCTATACTTAGGATTACTTGATCCTAAGTATAGAGGGAAGACTCGAGACCCTCTTGACTTTTCTGTTTCATTCTTCTTCTTTGTATATAGCCTTTCTTTTCACTTCCCTATACCTAGCACGAGTTATGTCTTCTTCATCGCTCTTGACTCTGAGGACATCGTTCGAGCTAAGTATAGGGGGTGTGTATATATTTCATATATACTTTAGCCATAACTCGTACTTTGTGTGAGTGTGTTAATAAATAAAATGGCTAAAAATCACAAAAATTAAAAATTTTTCATGTACATAAACTTCTTTTATTTGCACATAAATAGCTAGTGTACAAATTATTTTTGTAAAAATGATTTCAAAAATCTTTTGTGTAAAGCTTGTGTAAATATTTTCTTATCAAAATTATGTATATAGTACAAAATTTTTCCAAAATGTTTTGAAAATCAAAAGTTTGCAAAATCTTGTGTAAATGTGTGTAAATATCTTTTTGCAAAATTGCACTTCATGCATCATTCATACATGATTTCAAAACATTTTTCAAAAATTTTGCATGTTTGTAAAATTTGTGTAAATAAGCATCTTTTGCACATATGTATATAGTTTTTCTGGATGATGGTTGACATTTAAACTAGCCTGGAATCAAATTGAGAAATGGAGCTTGATTAAGATCTTAATCCACCTAACTTCTAAGAGGAACCTTATAGGGCTTAGGTTTAAGGCTTTTTAGGTCCATGGTGACTTAATTCTTTGAGTCCACTAGGCTATGATCACAGGTCATCTCAATGAGCCTAAGTAGAACACTTAACAACAACACATGACTCATATAGACAATGGCTTTACTTGGACACCAGCACTATGCACCGAGCTCTCTACGGATGAGGTGGTGAGGAGGCAGTCTTCCTTGACTTGGGGTAGCATATGAGGGTAGTACTTCTAGGCGGAACCTCTCTTCTTCTATTAGTGAAGGAAGTGCGTCTCAACTTGGTCTGGTTGCCATGAGGTCTAACGACGGGAGTTGTGGGTTGCAATAAAGCTTCAAAAGAGGGATAGTCTACTGGCTCAAGAGGAAAAACTCCTTGTATATATGCTGCACATGTATATGTTGTACAGATGCACTTGAAAAAAAATGCAAAAAATATGTGCAAAAAGAAAATAACTCCAAAAAAGTGGTGGGTCTGATAGAAAATGATAATCCCACCGGAGTATGTATATAGAGTGCAATAAGCAAAGCTTGAGTTCATGATCCACCTGTTGTAGCTTGCAGCAGGGAGACTTGGCTACACTGGTCAAGCTCCCAAGGGTACTTGGCTACACTGGCCTTGACCCATTCTCTTCTTCCTCCTCTTCTTGAGTCGGTTGAACTTGAACTTAGAAGGGAATACCCCGCTCCTCGAGGAAAGAGTGGCCAGATTGAGGTCGTAGAGTTACCTTGTTGGGGAGGGTTGTCAAGTTGCCATTTCTGAGGTGGAGAGCTTAGACCTCACATTCACATGACAAGAAAAGATTCATGGTCTTCAGGGTTTGTGATTGATGACTTGTTCTGATCTGGAGCATTGAGCAGTCTTGATTATAGATTAGTGGAACTTAGAGGCTGTTGAGTTTTAGACTTAAGTCCAAATAAGGTTCCGACACATTAATAATCCAAAGATCTGATCGAGCTCCATACCTCAATTTAATGAAGGCAAGTTTAATAATCAACCTTGATCCATGTACATCCTCTTTTTCTTTTTCTTTCTTTCTTTTTCACTTCTTTTTCAAATAAGTGTTTGCTAAGGGACTAGCAAAAGTTAAGTATAGGGGGGGTGATGAATACTCATTCATCACTCTTTATTATTATATTTTAGCTACAAAAACCTTTGCAAATGCATGTAGATAGGTGTAAATACAAATAATTACCAAAAGCATGCATTGTGTAAAAACCTATAATTAGCATGTTTTTGTGCAAAAATAAAAGAATAAAGATTAAAAAGAAAAAGAGGGAAATATTTAGAATAAATATTGAGCAACCTAACCCAAGGGAGGGCTCAGCATGGGCCTGACCGCATAAAAGCCAAAGTAGAGGGAGATAGGGGCTCATGTGTGTAAATATTTATGTAAATAAATAAAAATATTTTTCCTCACAAAAATAGCCCAAAATATGCTTGTAAATACTTGTACATATTTAGAAGTATAAAAACAAAAGAAAAAGATAAAAATCAAAAAGAACAAAAACACCACTTTCATTATGTACATGAATCACTCTTATATATTTATTTAACCTTGTAAATAAATAAAATTAATTTCTAAAATTTTTGTAAATATTCTATGTTATAAAATGCAAATAAATAAAATAAAAACAATCAAAACAAAAACCAAATAAAAATAACAAAATTAAAAACACAAATATATATTGTAAATATACCATGTATATAAATGTATATATGTATTTATTTTACCTATGTATATAAATAATAAAAATAAAATAAAAATACCTTTTTATTCCTTTTTTTATAATGAAAATAAATAAAATATAAAATAGGAATAAAATTGCATAAAAATAACAATTAAAAATCAAAAATTAAAAAGCCTATATTGTACATATACCTATATATAGCTATATAGTGTAAATACCTATTTTTATTTCTAAAAATTAATTAAAAATCACAAAAAAATAGAAAAAAATAAAATAAAAATATTTCATGTTTTGAGTTTTGTGAAATTCGATCATTTTCTATTTGTTATTTAATTTCTAAAATTGGAATAATTGGCGGGCTCTGATTGGTCCACGGGGGATGTTGACCCCCGGTCAACTCTCCCCCCAGGACCACCAGAGCCGGATTCTGCGCCCGACCCGCATGTTCTCCCATTTATTGCGTCATGATCCGATTGCCAAAACCCAAAACCCCGGGTCCTAATCCATCAATGATCATCCCTGACCCACGCCCGGGGTGGGTTATGGGGATCCGTGCTCCGACAAGCTTGCCCGAGCCTCTCTTAGCCGGACCCCTAGCCATATATAGCTGTTGCTCCGCCTCCTCATTTCCCCATCTTTGTCCATTCGAATCCTTCCCCTGTGAGCTCCAGTGAGTGCGCGAGAGTGACAGCTCGCGTCCGTATCTGTCGAAGCGAGGAGAGGAAGAGAGACCATCGATCCGGCGAGCTTCGCCGCCGTTGCTCCGCCACCAGCAGGAGCACCGAGCCTTGGAGGGAGATGCTCCTCGAGGCGAAGACCAGGAGCTTCCTTAGCTCCTCCCCAGTCTCCTCGTCCACCCAGGTAGCTCCGATAGCCTTTCTTTTTTCGTAATTTCTAGTTACCCCCAAATCGCCGCTCCGCCGCATTTTTCCGATTCCGTCCACGACCGACCCCCATTCGATCATCGGGCATCGCCATAGCCTTCGCCGTCTTCCCGCGCACCTTCTCCACATCCTCATCCAACCCAGCTCGCACAGGAGCTGGGATTCGAGCTCTACCGTCCTCCCTTCGCCGGAGCTCGCCCATATCGCTTCATCGTCCATCATCACCCCGTCTAATCGGGTCGAGGTAGTTTGCCCTCGACCCGCGAGTCTTCTAGATTGCTTTGCAGGTCAAACGAAGGCCATCTGAGATCCTTTCGCCCGAGCTCCTCAGAGCTCGGCTGGGTCATCGGAGACCCCCACTCGACGCGGAGGCTCACGCTGGACCTTCTCAGATCCCTAGTGCCCCGCGAGGAGGTCAGGAGCGCTCGCACTGGGCCGGCGAAGTTCGCCGGCCACCTGTTCTTCCACGACCTCCAGACACCGTTCGATCAACCCTCCCGCTCCCGATTACATCGCGACCGTCTGTTCGTGGAGCTGCAGCCACCGTCAGATTCTTGGAGGATCGATCACAACTGTTGGACACTCGAGGGTATAAGCTCCAGCGCACCAGGACCGTCCGATCTCCACGTGGAGCGCCCTCGCCCATTCGATCAGGCCGAACGTTCTCAGGGTTGCAACGCCACCGTTCTCACCCGCTGGATCCGCTACGTGGCGCACATCCGGCCTTCGACATTTAATAAGGGGTATTTACACTTAGGCCCCTCTCCTTTATGCAATTAGTCTTTAGTCCTATAAATACGTAGCATAGTTGTTTACTTTTTGTGAAATTTACATTGTGGACCCTGCACTTTATTTTTCCTTGCATTTATGCCCCTGTGCGTTGTATGATACGTGCTTCGTCACGTGTTTCTCTGGTTTATTTGCAATACATGCCCCTGTAGTTCTGGTTGTTATCGATGGAATGAAAGTTTTCATTTATTTGCATTTATACCCCTGTGCGTAGTTTAATTGAACATGTGCGTTATATTTTGGGTTAATTGCAGATAAGCCCTTGGGCTTTTGGTACCTGTTACCAATAGGCCCTCGGGACTTATTTTTCTCACATTTGGGTCCCTGAGTGCCCCAGGCACGCGCGTGGCGCGTGTTTTGCTGTGTTAATTGCACCAGACCCCCCAGACTCTCGGGTATTTGCACTTTGGTCCCTATGCATAGTGCCCCTTCTTTATTTTTGAATAAAATAGCAAATTACCTCCAAATCCAACGAAAATTGGACACATGGCTCCTGCCATGGTGTAAAATTTTCGAGGATTTTTGAGGATATTTTTGTTTTCATTTGATATTTTTAACAATTCAAAAACCTCTATTTTCTTCACTGTCTAACTTTGAAAATCACAAAAAAATATTAAATAGTGTCTAAAAATTACAAAAAAATTGTCTACTGTCCATTTTGTTGTGTTTGATTTTCTAGCCAATTTTGGATATTTTGCATTACTGAGAACCACTAAAAATTGAAAAACATCTAAAATCTTATAAAAATTCTAATAATTAAACCAAAAACCCAAAAATAATAAAATAGGTGCCTAAATTTTCCTTGTTTAATTCTCTTTACAGGAAAATTACCTCCCAGCTAATTTGGGGGCTTTAGATATTTTATCTAGGCCTTTTTAGCTCGGCTGGACAGTACCTACTGTTTTAGTCACTTTTTGATTTTTAGAAAATTAAATAAGCATCAGAAAATTCTCAAAAATTCACCAAAAACACTAAAAATTATAAAACACATAAAAATATTTTTGTTTGAATTTTTAGTTGATTTTTAGTGCTTTTAATAAATTGTTGAAGTGTGTGTTTATTTGTTTCTCTTATTTTCTTAATATATTAAAAATCCAAAAAAATATAAAATAATTCAAAAACCACTAAAAACATTTTCTTCTTTTATTTTATTCCTTTTTACTACTTCGTAGGCTGAGAGGCCAACCCGTGCTCCTTGTGTTCAACCCTGGTCGCTATACCAGGTTAATCTAATAGCAGGACCGCTATTTCGTATTTTGAGTGATTTTGTCTATATTAGTGGTTCATTTTTCTTGATCGAGTGCATCTGAGTGACCGAGGTCGCACCGACCATTTCTGTACCTTTACCTTAGTCGCTTGGTTTTTTTGCTCATCAATGATGTGCTTCCTCAAAAATTTGCAAACTGTCCTCGCATCAGCGGCTCGGGCGGGGATGGCCTCAACCCAACGACTAACATAATCCACGACCAACAGAATGTACTCAAATCCCTGACTCTTAGGGAATGGACCCATGAAATCGATGCCCCATGCGTCAAAAACCTCACAGAAGTGAATGGGCTGCATCGGCATCATATCACGCTGTCCACAAGTGCCCATCCTCTGACAGTCAGTACACCTCTTCACGAACTCATAAGAGTCCTTGAAGAGGGTAGGCCACCACAAGCCGGATTGGAGCACTTTCTGTGCCGTTCTCCTCCCAGAATGATGTCCTCCTGCCTCAATCTTGTGGCAGTAAGTGAGGACGCTATGGTGTTCCTCCTGAGGAATACACCGACGCCAGACGCTATCCCCTCCTTCGTGGTAAAGGATGGGATCCTCCCAGTGGTAGGACTTGGCCTTCGCAAGGAAGGTCTCAAGCCTCCGCCTGGGCCAATCTTGTGGGACTTTCCCAGCAACGAGAAAGTTCACAATATCGGCGTACCACGGGAGTGAGGCGATAGCAAGGATCGCCTCATCTGGGAAGGTATCTCGAATGGGATCAATCTGCTCAGACTCCTCAGGCTGCTCTAAACGGGAGAGATGATCCGCCACCACATTCTTGACTCCAGGCTTGTCCTTGATCTCAATGTCGAACTCCTGGAGTAGAAGGATCCATCTAGTCAATCTGGCCTTGGCATCCTTCTTTGCCATGAGGTACCTGATGGCGGTGTGATCTGTGTACAAAGTCACTCTAGATCCAATGATATAAGATCGAAACTTATCTAGGGCGAACACTACAGCTAGCATCTCCTTCTCTGTGACCGTGTAATTCCGCTGGGCGGAATCCAATGTACGGCTAGCGTAGTGAATGGCAAATGGAACTCCATCCCACCTCTGTCCCAGCACTGCCCCTACGGCAAAATCAGAGGCATCCGTCATGATCTCGAATGGGAGAGACCAATCAAGCGGCTGGAGGACAGGAGCCTCAATAACACACTGCTGGAGGGTCGCAAAGGACGAAAGACACTTGTCATCGACAAGGAACTCGGTGTCTTTCGTCAAGAGGTCAGTCAACGACCGGGCAATCCTGCTGAAATCCTAAATAAATCTCCTATAAAATCCAACGTGCCCTAGGAATGACCGTAGCTGCCTCAAATTGGACGACGGTGCGAGTTTCCTAATGACATCAACCTTGGCCGGATCAACCTCCATACCCTTGTTGGAGATGATATGGCCAAGCACCGTCCCTTGAGTCACCATGAAGTGACTCTTCTCCCAAGATAGAACCAAATGGTACTCAATACATCGCTGGAGTACTCGGTCTAGGCAGTCAAGACAGGAGTCGAATCCGTCGCCGTAGACCGAGAAATCGTCCATGAAGACCTCCAAACACTCCCCTACCATGTCCGAAAAGATCGACAGCATGCACCTCTGAAAAGTCGTAGGGGCATTACATAGCCCAAATGGCATGCGTCGAAAGGCATATGTACCGAAGGGACAGGTAAAGGTGGTCTTCTCCTGATCCTCAGGAGCGATGGCCACCTGGTTGTAGCCCGAGTACCCATCCAGGAAGCAATAATGGCTCTTCCCTGCCAGTCTCTCAATGATCTGGTCAATAAAAGGCAGGGGGAAATGGTCCTTCTTGGTGGCCTGGTTGAGTCTCCTATAGTCAACACAGACCCTCCAAGAGGTGGGTACTCGTGTAGCAATCTCCTCTCCCGACTCACTGATCACAGTCGTGATGCCCGTCTTCTTGGGCACCACATACAAGGGGCTAACCCACTTGGAGTCGGAAATGGGATAAATAAAATCTGCACTCCACCATTTTGATATTTCCTTCATCACGACCTCTCTCAGGTTGGGGTTCAACCGCCGCTGGAACTCACGCGACGGCTTCGCCCCCTCCTCAAGATAGATATGGTGGGAGCACACTGAAGGACTAATCCCATGGAGAACTGCTACGCTCCATCCGATTGCCTTGCGGTTCTTTTCAAGAACCCCCATCAAACGGGATTCCTGCTCTCCATTCAGATCGGCGAAGATGATGACTGGGTACATCTCAGGCTCGCCCGCAAGGAACCGATACTTCAGCGAAGTAGGGAGCGGCTTCAGCTCTGGACTGCTGGGTGCTGGTAAATCTGGCTGTGGAAGGAAATGTGTGAATGCTGCTATGTCTGCCAAGTCTGCCTGGGAGAAAGAAAGCGAACTCTCACAAACTAGATCTGGAGGAGGCTGCTCAACTGCACTGTCTCTGGTCTGCTCTGCATCTACCTCCTCCTCATTTGTAGGCTCAGGTGGACTCAGGTCTGGCATCTGATCATCGCAATCTGCCCAATCAGACTCTGAATCCGAGGGATCTGCATCAAACAAGGTGGCATCAGTACCACCGTAACACAAGGTGGCCTCAGCACCACCATCACTGGAAACTGTGTCGCGGTCAAGAACCGGCTCTGCTGCCTCTGTAGTATCCTGAACCAGGGCTGTGCTCTCCAGACTCTCCTCTGCTATCATCTCGGCATCAGCTGTGTCTGAAAATGAGAGGATGGTCTGTGTTGCAGGGTCTGCCCATGCTGCCTCGTCGTCTGTGATCACAAAATCACAGTCCTGGTGGATGTCTGGCTCGCCGTCTATCAGCTGCTCTGAATCTGTGCTGGTCTCTGAGCAAGCTCTCTCTCTGGCTCTGTAGTCCTCGACCATCTCTATTTGTACACTCTCGCCCTCGACGCGAAAGTATACCTTCCCGCTATCATGATCAGTCACCGCCTTGGCTGTGGCCAAGAACGGACGACCGAGGATGATGGGGGTATCGGCCACTGAATCAGGGATCTCCATGTCCAACACTACGAAGTCCACGGGGAATTTCAGGCCCTGAATAGTGACGATAACATCTCGCAACAACCCCTTCGGCCTCTTGACAGATCGATCAGCAAACTGAAGGATTGTCCTGCTCTGTCTAAGAGTGCCCAACTCGAAGCGGTCGAGAAGGGCTACCGGAAGGAGGTTGATCGACGATCCGCTATCCAATAGAGTCTGGTCGAACCTCTGCTCACTAATCTGGCATCTGACATACAGGGCCCCTGAATCTGGCCTCTTGGCCGGCAGACGGTTCTGGATCGCGAAACACGTGGCTTTCGTCAACACATGAATCTCTGAAGTGTGGTTCCTCCTCCTCCTCCTGACTGTGGTCCTGTCTCTCAAAGATCGCTGAAGAAGGGGGATGTGCTGCAAAGCCTCCTGAAGGGTCAGCTGTATGTGAAATCTGTCAATCATGCTCTGGCTGAACTCCTCCTGCTCTCTCTTTTTTGGGTCTTTTTCTTTTTTCTTCCCCTTCCCCATCAGAAGGGCTCTAGGGAAGGGGATCACCGGGTCCTTCTCAGATGAAGGACTAGGACAAGGCCTAGACGGCTCGACGGCCGGATCCGCACATACATCAAGCACCACAGTGGGACCAGAAGAAACTAAACCTTTTCCTTTATTCACAACAGTGTTCTGAGATACATGAGAATGAGGAAAAACATCTGATCTCTCTACAAAGACACCGATGGCCTCAGTACCACCACGGGCTGGCTCTGCTACTGGACGTCTCACGGCTTCAGTACCGTGGGCTGGCTCGGCTACTCTGGTGGCATCAACACCACCTCCTCGAACTGGTGAAGCGGCGGCCTCAGTACCGCCGGTGGTATCGGCATCCTTGATGGCATCAGTACCACCATCATCATCTGGAGCGGCCTCAGTACCGCTCTCCTCCTCCTCATGTGGCGCCCCGGAAGTATCCTCGTGGTGTAGCTCAGATGAGGCGCCGCCGCCTGCTGGTGTCCTACCGCTCCTAAGTGCAACAAAATCAGCATCAAACATATCCGAAGATGTATCAACAAATGGATCACTAGGAGTGGCAAGCTCAGTGTAAGATACCTGCTCAGACTTCCTCTTGAGGTTATTGGGGTTCGGCTCTATCTGTGCAGAGATGGCGGCCTTCCCTCTCATCAGGTCCCGCATCTCCTGGCGGAACTCGTCCATCTCTTGTCTAAAGGTATCCTGCTGGTCCGTGAGGAGGCAGGCTATGTCATCCAAGGCGGGGCTCTCATGGGAGCCCGACGGGGAGCCTCTCTGGTAATGAGGCCGCTGGTACTGCTGCTGATGCTGCTGAGAGGGGTAGGAGGAGGGCTGCTGCTGCTGGCATGGCTGGTGAGCCTGCTGCTCACGTCTCCAAGACCGTCCCTGCTGCTGATAGGGACGAGGAATGAAGGACGACTGCTGGTATTGTTGCTGGGCTGGGGGCTGCTGCTGCTGGTGATCCCTCTGCTGGCTATACTGCCCTCCCTGACCGGATGACTGCTGCTGGGGCTGGGTACCTCCACTCCCCCACCTGAATCCGGGATGGTCTCGTCAGATCCCAGGCTGGGGACGGTCATACCAAATCCCGTTGACATCCATCAACGGCTCTGCATCGAACTGGGCTGGCGGGAGTACTGCCAGAGGCTGATCCGGCTGGTATACCACCATCTGCATGTCTGGAGATGGTGGGGACTGGTAAGAGGGCTGCTGCTGCTGGTACGGCTCCGCCTGTACAAGATGAACCTGTCTAGGCTGCTGAAAGGAGCTGGAGCACTGGGACGAGCTGCTGCTGCCGCCGGTATCGCCTCGCGACTGAAGACGGGGCTGGGAAGCCGCCTGTGCCTCCTGGAGACACATGAGCTGGGTCTTCATGTCGCTCAGAGTCTGTGCCATCTGCTCCATCTGCATGATGCCATGGCACTGCTTCTTCTCGATCAGCTCCATCCGGTCCAACTTCTCGCTGATAATACCCATATCCGCAGCAGATGACTCTGCCTGTGCTGCTGCAACTGCGGATGAACTGGATGGACCGGCGTCGACCCGTGCTATCCTTTGGTACTGCACGGGTCCAGGCTGCTGCTGGGGTCTCCCTTGAGTGTACAACCGGGTCTGGGACATCACCATATAGTTCTCGGCCATCTCCTCGTAGATGGACCCGACCTGGTCGTGGTCCTTGGCGAAATAGGACCCGCCGCAAGAAGCATTCACTAGGCCCTGGAGCTCTGGTGTCAACCCGCTGAAGAAGCTCTGCACAAGGTTCGGCTTCGAAATGTCGTGGTGCGGGCATCGGTCGGTGAGCTCACGGAACCTCTCCCATGCCTCATGGAATTGCTCGTTGGGGAGCATGGAGAAGTTGCTGATCAGGGCCCTCGCTGCATTCGTCCGCCCGAGTGGATAGTACTTGTTCAAGTACTCGGTGCGGAGCTGCTCCCAGGTGTAAACAAACTTCCCAAAATGCTTCAGCCAGGTGGCTGCTCTGTCTGCTAGGGAGAAGGGGAAGGCGATCATCCTGATCGTGTCCTGGTCCACCTGACGGGCGTAGACAGTGCTGCAAATCATCAAGAACTCCTGGAGGTGGAGATGGGGCTCCTCTATCGCGAGTCCGTGGAAGCGGGGGAGTAGCTGCAAAGTGTTCGGGGGGAACTTGAAGTCCCCCACGATGGCTGGAAGTACTACCCAGTGGTGCGTCAACGTCGATCCGGGGTTGTGTAACTCCCGCATCGGTCTCGGTGGTCCTCCGGCCGCGGCTGCGGCGGCTGCCGCTGCTGCGGCGGCTGCTGCTGCGGCGGCTGCATCCGCATCATCTGGGATCCTCGGTCCCTCTCTCCTCTGCTCTCGCTCTGCTCGCATCTGCTCCATCTCTCTCCTCATGTCGAGCATGAATGCTCCCTGATCTCTCAGCTGCTGCTGGACGGTCTCTAACGAGGCGATCAGGGTGGAGTTGATCGCTCCCTGATCCAATACGAAGTGCTCAGGCTGACGGGAGCGATCCTCAGAACTGCCGGCCATAATGTCTGCAAAATCAAATGAGCCCAACTCAGGTGCTGTCAAATCTGCTAATCTCTCCTCAGGCTCATGTCGCTCAGGTCCGAAAGAAAGGGGGTCGAGAGGGAACAGGGCGGAGTCGTACTCGGGCTCGGAGAGCTGGTCTCGGCTCTCGCGGGCCAACCTAGATGATCGGGTAGGCGTGCCCGAAAGCGGTGCAGCCAGAGGCTTCCTAAGAGAGCGTCTACCCATCATCTTGATCTGGCGAGTAGTGCGGATGAGATCTGGAAAAACTATGATCAAAATGCAAACCCCCGGTTCACCAACGCAACGCGAGCTGAAGACCGTAAAAGCTCGGTCAAATTATCTTGTCAATTTTTATTAGGTGAACACACAAGATATCAGAGCGCTTACGTGACCTGTTAGGATACCCGATGCTATCCCAACCGACTGGCCCGCACGGAAAAGTCGGTAATCAGTCGGGACTAACACCGGAGGGCTCTACCTAGGGTACGGGTCACTCTCTCGCGCAATCAAACCAAACAATGAGGGGGTTGCTCTCCCCAAGACAAATTTTTAAGGTGAGTGTCTTTTAGGGTCAATAGTTTTAGCCAGTCCCAATTTTATAGTTTTTCTTTTTAATATTTTTCAAATGAAAACAAAGGCCTAACAAATTTTTCGGTTCTCCTGGTTATTTAGTCCAAAACAGGGGGGAGAAGACGAAAAAGCCGATGCGCGATGAAATCAATGATGCATGCTGAGATAGAAATGTGTACCTTGCCTCCAGCACTCTACATGCAAGTGATCCGCGCAGAATTTAAAGACAGGAAATAAACTACCCTAAATGATGCAGCGGTGAAAACCGAGTCCTAGATCAGCAAATTCTACTCGCAGAACCGTCTAACCGGTCACCGACCTCCAAGCCAAAGGGTCCGGTCTTGGCCCACCCCTCCTCTGCCCGACAAATCGGGGGTAGGAGAAAGCGCTTTACAGGGTGGACTGCGGCACGTAGGCTACGAAGGAGATGAGTCGGTTATTTTTATTAATCAATTATTAGTTGGTCCAATTAAGCGTACTATAGGAGCAGGCAGATAATTAAGTGTGGGGACCCTACTAATTACGGCACAAGCAAGTAGAAAATCCTAAGTCTAGGGGCTTGATGAAAAACCGTGTAAACACCGGAAAAGGCAGTAAAAAGAAAAGAAAAGAAAACCGCGAAAAAGCCACGAAAAACTCCTAAGGGTCCCCCGAGCACACCGGTGCTCGGCGAAACAGACCCGCTAGTTCAACCACAGTCCAAAGTCCAGTCTCTGAGTCCCTGTATTATTACAATAATAGTCAAAATAAAACCTAATCTAATCCTCACCCACTCAACTCTCTCTCGCTCTCTCCTGCGGCTCCGTACAGAAGGGAGCCACCTCCAAGTCCTGCAGTTGCGTCGGCTCCTCGAAAGTCGCCTCCGCGGTCCTCGGGCCCTCGCAAGAAATAGAGACAAGTGGTCAGACCAAAATAATCAAACAATGATAAGAAAAATAAATGGAAATAAAGATGAGGATATATATGCAAAAATGCAAAATAAAATAAGCACTCAAAATAAAACAAAAACAAAACAAAAGAAAAGAAAATAAAACAAAATAAAATAAAAATAAAATATAAACAAAAGCCGCGAAAAAGCCGCGAGCTCTGAAAGAGCCGTGAAAAGCCGCAAAAACAAAAATGAAAATAAAATAAAAACTACTAAGCCGTGCTCCCCGGCAACGGCACCATTCTGATGAGCGAGGATTCCGAGCGACTAAGGTAATCAGGTACTAAAAAGGTCGTTGCGACCTCAGTCACTCAGACGGGTGCTCAATCAAGAAAAATGAACCACTAAGATAGATAAAATCACTCAAAACACGAAAGCGGTCCTGCTATTATTTTAACCTGGTATAGCGACCAGGGTCGATCACAAGGAGCACGGGTTGGCCTTGTGGCCTACGAAGTAGTCAAAAAGAGAATAAAATAAAAGAATAAATTATTTTTGGTGGTTTTTAATTATTTTATATTTTTTTGGATTTTTAGTTAATTAAGAAAATGATAAAAACAAGAAAACAACACACTTCCACAAATTATTTAATGCAGTAAAAATCACCTAAAAATTGTAACAAAAATATTTTTATGTGTTTTATGATTTTTAATGTTTTTGGTGACTTTTGGGGATTTTTCTGATGTTTATTGGATTTTCTAAAAATCAAAAAGTGACTAAAACAGTAGGTACTGTCCAACCAAGCTAAAAGGCCCTAGATAAAATATCTAAAGGCCCCAAATTAGCTGGGAGGTAATTTTCCTGTAAAGAGAATAAAACAAGGAAAATTTAGGCACCTATTTTATTATTTTTAGATTTTTGGTTTATTTATTAGAATTTTTGTAAGAGTTTAGGTTTTTTCAATTTTTAGTGGTTTTCTGTAATGAAAAATAGCCAAAATTGGCTAGAAAATCAAACACAAGAAAATAGACAGTAGACAATTTTTTTGGAATTTTTAAATGATATTTAATATTTTTTTGGGGTTTTTAAATTTAGACAGTGGCAAAATTGAATGTTTTTGATTTTCTAAAAATATCAAACGATGATGAAAATGTCTCCAAAATTTAAAGAAAATTTTACATCATGGCAGGAGCCATGTGTCCAATTTTCTATAAATTTGGAGGTATTTTGCTATTTTATTCAAAAATAAAGAGGGGGCACAATGCACAGGGACCAAAGTGCAAATACCCGGAAGTCTGGGGGTCTGGTGCAATTAACCCAGTGAAACACGTGCTATGCGCGTGCTTGGGGCACTCAGGGACCCAAATGTGAGAAAAATAAGTTCCGAGGGCCTTTTGGTAACAGGTACCAAAAGCCCAAGGGCTTATCTGCAAATAACCCAATATATAACGCACATGCTCAATTAAAATACGCACAGGGGTATATATGCAAATAAACAAAAATTTTCATTCAACTATTAACATCCAGAACTACAGGATAGATAATGTAAAAAAAACCAGAAGATCACGTGTCGATGCACGTGTCATACAACGCACATGGGCATATCAGTAAATACACGCAAGCACAAGGGTCTCTATGCAAATATTCCAAAACTAAACAACTAAACTAACTAATTACAAGACTAAATGCTAAATAAAAGAAACAGAAAGGGCCTAAGGGTAGTTTACCCTTTATTAATGAAGCGGGTGGATGGAGGCCACGTGGAGCATCTGACGGTGGCGAACGACGGGCGCTCCAGATCTCTCCTCCTCAAATCAAACGGTGACTGCTGCTCCTGAGATGGACAGCCCCGTTGAAGACTGGAGCTGGAGGATTGATCGAACGGCGGCTGAAGGTTGAGGAAGAACAGGTGGCCGGCGAACTTCGCCGGCCCAGTACGAGCGCTCCTGACCTCCTCGCGGGGCGCTGATGATCGGAAAAGGTCTGGCGTGGGCCTCCGCGTCGGATGGGGGTCTCCGATGACCCAGCCGAGCTCTGAGGAGCTCCGGCGAGGTCAGCGGAGCTGCGCCTCCTGTCCTGATGTCGAAGGACCTCAGATGGCCTTCATTCAACCTGCAAAACAATCCAAAAGACTCGCGGGTCGAGGGCAAACTGCCTCGACCCGGTTAGGCGGGGTGACGATGAACGATGGGGCGCTGTGGGCGAGCTCCGACGAAGGGGGGAACGGTGGAGCTCGAATCCCAGCTCCTGTGCAAGCTAGGTTGGATGGGGATATGGAGAAGGTGCGCGGGAAGAAGGCGAGGGCGATGGTGAAGCCCGATGATCGATTGGGGGTCGGTCGTGGACAGAATCGGCGAAACACGACGGAGCGGCGATTAGGGCGTAATCGAAAATCAAAGAGAAAGAAGGGTCTAAGGGACTACCTGGGTGAACGAGGAGACTGGGGACAAGCTAAGGAAGCTCTGGGTCGTCGCCTCGAGGAGCGTCTCCCTCCGAGGCTCGATGCTCCTGCTGGTGGCGGAGCAGCGGCGGCGAAGCTCGCCTGATCGATGGAATCCGGTCCCTCTCCTCGCTTCAACAGCACGAGCAGTGAGCTGTCACTCTCACGCACAGACCGGAGCTCACAGGGGGTGGAATCTAATACTCAAAGATGAGAAATGAGGAGGCGGAGCTGGGCTTTATACGTGGGGATGATCCGGAAAGAGGAGCACGGGTAGGGAAATCAGGAGCGCGGATCTCGATGCGGTAGCTCCGGCGAGGGTCTCGGGTGTGTCGTGAAGGAGTCGGACCCGGGGTTTAGGCGAGAGGGAGTCGGGTCTGCCTGGGAAAAATCCGAGAAGGGGAGTCGGGCGCTGCAGACCCGCGAGAGGTGGTCCTGGGGGTGGAGTTGACCGGGCGGTCAACATCCCCCAGAGCCAATGGTGAGCAGCCACGTGGCTGGATTTTGAGAGTGAAATTAGACATAGAAAATTCTTTGAGTCCACTAGGCTATGATCACATGTCATCTCAATGAGCCTAAGTAGAGCACTTAACAACAACACATGACTCATATAGATTATGGCTTTACTTGGACAACCGCACTATGCACCGAGCTCTCTACGGATGAGGTGGTGAGGAGGCAGTCTTCCTTGGCTTGGGGTAGCATATGAGGGTAGTACTTCTAGGCGGAACCTCTCTTCTTCATTTAGTGAAGGAAGTGCGTCTCAACTTGGTCTGGTTGCCATGAAGTCTAACGACGGGAGTTGTGAGTTGCAATAAAGCTTCAAAAGAGGGATAGTCTACTGGCTCAAGAGGAAAAACTCCTTGTATATATGCTGCACATGTACATGTTGTATAGATGCACTCGAAAAAAAAATGCAAAAAAGAAAAGAACTCCAAAAAAGTGGTGGGTCTGAGAGAAAATGATAATCCCACCGGAGTATGTATATAAGTGCAATAAGCAAAGCTTGGTTTCATGATCCACCTGTTGTAGCTTGCAGCAGGGAGACTTGGCTACACTGGTCAAGCTCCCAAGGGTACTTGGCTACACTGGCCTTGACCCATTCTCTTCTTTCCCCTCTTCTTGAGCCGGTTGTACTTGAACTTAGAAGGGAATACCCCGCTCCTCGAGGAAAGAGTGGCCAGATTGAGGTCATAGAGTTACCTTGTTAGGGAGGGTTGTCAAGTTGCCATTTCTGAGGTGGAGAGCTTAGACCTCACTTTCACAGGACAAGAAAAGATTCATGGTCTTCAGGGTTTGTGATTGATGACTTGTTCTGATCTGGAGCATTGAGGAGTCTTGGTTATAGAATAGTGGAACTTGGAGGCTGTTAGGTTTTAAGCTTAAGTCTAAATAAGGTTCCGACACATCAATAATCCAAAGATCTGATTAAGCTCCATACCTCAATTTAATGAAGGCAAGTTTAATAATCAACCTTGATCCATGTACATTCTCTTTTTCTTTTTCTTTTTCTTTCTTTTGCACTTCTTTTTCAAATAAGTGTTTGCTAAGGGACTAGCAAAGTATAGTATAGGGGGGTGATGAATACCCATTCATCACTCTTTATTCTTATATTTTAGCTACAAAAACCTATGCAAATGCATGTAGATATGTGTAAATAGGAAAAGTTAGCAAAAGCATGCATGTTTGTAAAAATAGATAATTAGCATGTTTTTGTGCAAAAATAAAAGAATAAAGATGAAAAAGAAAAAGAGGGAAATATTTAGAATAAATATTGAGCAACCTAACCCAAGGGAGGGCTCAGCATGGGCCTGACCGCATAAAAGCCAAGTAGAGGGAGATAGGGGCTCACATATGTATATATTTGTAAATAAATAAGATAATATTTTCCTCATCCAAAAATATGTTGTAAATACTTGTATATATTTTGTACATATTTATAGCCTATTAAAAACAAAATAAAAAGTTAAAAATCAAAATCCTAAAAACAACCTTTCACCATGTACATAAACCCCTATCTTATATTTATTTCACCTTGTAAATAAATTTCTTTATTTCCAAAACTTTTTGTAAATATTCCTTTTTATGTTTTGTAAATAAAATAAATAAAAAGAATTAAAACAAAAATCAAATAAAAATTACAAAATTAAAAATACAAAAACATCTTGTATATATACCATGTATGTATCATGTATATAACTAACTAATTAACCCATGTACATAAATAATAAAAATAAAATAAAAATAGCCTTTTATTCCTCATTTTATCCTATAAATAAATAAAATATAAAATAGGAATAAAAATGTATAAAAATAAATAATTAAAAATCAAAAATCAAAAATCAATATAGTGTATATATACCTATGTATAGCTACTATGTATATACTTTATTTTAATTTCCAAAAATTAATTAAAAATCACAAAAAAATAGAAAAAATTAAAACAAAAATATTTTGTGTTTTGAGTTTTTGAAAATTCGGCCATTTAAGGCCCCAAAAAAATCAAATAAAAAGTCCACCCTTGGCGGGCTCTGATTGGTCCACGGGGGATTGTTGACCTCCGGTCAACACCTCCCCCAGGACCACCAGAGCCCGAGTCCGCTCGCCCGACCCGACTTCTTGGTATTTTCCCGGTTCGATCCGCCTCCCTTTCGCTCCAAATCCAGATCCTAATCATCCCCCGTGCATCCGGGAATCTCGCCCGACATTCTTCCTTGGGATCCGCGCTTCAGCTCGCCCTACCCGATCGATCCTTCCCGGACCTGCACCCATATAAAATTCGAGCTCAGCCGCCTCCTCATTCCATCTTTGGCTCCCCATTCTCTCTCCAGTGACCTCCATCGCAACCAGCAAGGTGACAGCTTGCATTTGCCGGTGTCGCAGAGAGGAGGAGGTGCTCGGACCATCGATCCGGCTGCCTCGCGCCGCCGTGCTCCGACGTTCAACCGGAGCTCGAGCCTCGGGCGTTGACGACCCTTGAGGCAAGGACCAGGAACTAGCTAAGCTCCAGCATAGTCTCCAGCATCACCCAGGTAACCTTCGTTCCTTCTTGTTTAGTCTAATTTTAAGTTACCCCCAAATCGACTCCTTGTTGTGTTCCTCTGATTCCGACCATCACGCACACTATCTCGATCATCGGAGCACACGACCATCTTCGCCGTTCCCCCACGCACGTTCTTCGCCCACTCGTTCAACCCAGCTCGCCCCGGAGCTGGGAGTCGAGCTCCACCACCTGTCGCTCGCCGGAGCTCATTCACCCCGCCGCACCGTTCACCCTCACGACGCTTCTTGGGGTCGAGGCACTTTGCCCTCGACCCGCGAAGCTTTTGGTTTGCTTTGCAGGTCCAACGGGAGGCATCTGAGCCTCTCTTACATTCCAGCCAGGAGCTTCGCGCCGCCAGCCTCGCCGGAGCCCCTCCAGGGCTCGGCCGGGCCATCGAAGTCCACCACCAGCTGCGGAGCTTCACCGCGGACCCGTTCCGATCATCAGGAGCAGCTGAGGAGGAGTACAGCTCACGCACGAGGCCGGCGAAGTTCGCCGGCGTCGTGTTCTTCCACTATCCTCCAGAACCGTCCGATGACGCCTCCGCTCCAGTTTTGATCTCAGCCGTCCACCTTCCGAGGAGCAGCGACCGTCGATCACTCCGAGGAGCTCATCTGGACCGTTCGCAGCAGAGGAGAGAGGTACCTGAGCCCAGAACCGCCCGATCTCCCACGTGTCCTCGCCTCCACCGTCGATCGAGCCCCCGAGCTGAAGAAGAGACGCGCCCCCCATCCAGAGCCGACCGATCTTCCACGTGGCGCGCATCTGGCCGTCGGCGAATAAAGGGGTAATTTACTTAGGGCCCCCTCTTAGTTTGTCTTTTTCGCCTTAGTCCTGTAAATATTTTTAGAACTTTATTTTCGTAGGGTAAATTGCATTGTGGACCTCGTGTTTGTTTAGATTTGCATGTATGCCCCTATTTGTATGAGACCACGTGCGTCGTCACGTGTAGTTTAGGGTTATTTGCATTTCTTTCCCTGTAGTTCTGGGCTGTTATGTAATGAATAGAAACTTTTTGGTAATTGCTTTTATACCCCTGTGAGCCTGTTATTCACGCATGTGCGGATTTTAGTGGGATATTTGCAACCATACCCTTGGACTTCTTAGTACCAGTTACCAAAAGGTCCAAGAAGAAGGTTTTTATTACAAATAGGCCCCTGAGTGCCCCAGCCACGCGCCACGCGCGTGACTTGCTGGGTATTTTGCACCTGGGCCCCCAGATTCTCGGGTATTTGCACTTACGTCCCTGTGCACAGTGCCCCCTTGTCATTTTTGAATAAAATATCAAATCACCTCCAAATCCAATGAGATTTTGACACATGGCTCCTGCCATGATGTAGAAATTTTAGGGATTTTTGAGGACATTTCTGATTTCATTTAGTATTTTTAAAAATTCAAAAACCTATTTTTTAGCTACTGTCTAGATATAAAAATACCAAAAAAATATAAAAACACCCCCAAAAATTATAAAAAAATTAGATACTGTTGCTTGCTTGTTGTTTGATTTTCTAGCCAATTTTGGCTATTTTTCATCACTTAAAAACCCTAAAAATTGCAAAACCCTCAAAAACTCATAAAAATTATAATAATTAATTTAAAAATCCAAAAACAATAATTAAGGTGCCTAAATTTTCCTTATTCTTTCTAGATTACAGGAAAATTACCTCCAGGGCTTAGTGAGACTCTTAGATATTTTATTTTTGAGTTTCAAGCCTTGCTGGACAGTACCTCTCCTGTTTAGCACTGTTTGATTTTTAGAAAATAATTTACCCATTAGAAAAATCTCAAAAATTCACCAAAAACACTTAAAAACTTAAAAAACATAAAAACAATTTTTCCTTAATTTTTGCATTATTTTTGGTGTGTTTAATAAATCGTTGAAGTTGCCTAGATTTTACTTTCTTTTATTTTCTTTATAATTTGAAAATCCAAAAAAATATAAAAATTCATAAAAACCTCTAAAAAACATTTTCTTTTATTTTTATTTCATTTGCACTACTTCGTAGGCCCTAGGCCAATCCGTGCTCCTTGTGTTCGACCCTGGGAGCTATACCAGGTTAATCCTATAGCTAGACCGCTCTTCTTTCGTGCTTGATTATTTTATCTGTTTGAGTGATTGATTCTTCTTGATATACGTGGTCTGATTGCTTGGGTCACAACGACCTGATTTTTGTACCTCATACCCTAGTGATCGGTCCCGTTATCAGAATGGCGCCGTTGCCGGGGAGCACGGCTTAGTAGTTACTTTTGACTTTCTTTTCATTTTTGTTTTCGCGGCTTTTCGCGGCTCTTCGGAGCTCGCGGCTTTTCGCGGCTTTTGTTCATAGTTCCTTTTTGATTTATTTTGTTTTATTTTGATTTTCTTTTCTTTTTATTTCTGTTTTATTTTGTGTGAGTATTTTGTTTCCATTTTTGCACATATACCCTTGTTCTTATTTTCATTTATTATTTGACTATTTTATTGGTCTGACCACTCTTCTTGTTTTCTTGCGAGGGCCCGAGGACCGCGGAGGCGACTTTTGAGGAGCCGGTGCAGCCGCGACATTCGGAGGCGGCTTTTCTTTCTCTACAAAGCCGCAGGAGAGAGCGAGAGGAGAGAGTTGAGTGGAGTGAGGCAGTAGGATAGAATTTTATTCATTTATTATTAATTGTAATAATACAGGACTCTGAGACTGTTTGGACTGATAGACTTAGACCGTAGCGGGTCTGTTTCGCCGAGCACCGGCGTGCTCGGGGGACCCATTAGGACCCCTCGGTTTTTCACGGCTTTTTACGCAGTTTTCTTTTTCTTTTCTTACTGTCATTTTCCGGATTTTTCACGGTTTTTGCTCGAGCCCCTAGACATAGGATTTTTGTTGGTTGTGACGTAAGATTTTTTAAGGCCCAATACTTAATAGAATATCTGTTCCTATAGAACGTAATTGGACCTTACTAAAATTCACTAAAAAAAGTTAGTTTAATTGGATTTGAGACCACGTGCCGTTAGGAGTCACATACAGCGCTGGCAGGACCCGTTGTGGCGGGCACCGAGTGACTCCCAAGATCGGACTCCGGACTCGATTCGGTTAACTAACTATTGTTCTTCACGATCAATAGAAGTTGCTTGTCTTAGGACTCGGCTTTTTGCCGTTGCATCATATAGCTTAGTTTACTTTTCTGTCTTTATTTTATGCGCGGATCACTTTGCATGTAGAGAGCTGGAGGCAGGTACGCATTTCTGACTCTGCATGCATCATTGATTTTTCGTGCATCGGCTTTTTCGTCTTCTCCCCCCGATTTTGGACTTAATAACCAGGAGAAACCGAAAAATTCGTTAGGCGTTTTGTTTGATTTGAAAAATACCTAAAAAAGTGTAACCATAAAATTGGGACTGCTAAGACTATTGACCTTAAAACACGCTCACCCTAAAAATTCTGTCTTGGGGAGAGCAACCCCCTCATTGTTTGGTTTGCTTGAGCGAGAGAGTGACCCGCACACTAGGATAGAGCCACGCCTGAACTTCCGTTAGACTACTAGTCTTGGAGTTAGTCGTTCTCCAGTGAGGATCTCTCCGGTACCCGGTAAAGCGGGCCGTGACATCCTTAACAGAGCAGGTTGATCGGGTAGCCGGTAAACGGTCCGCAACTTGTACTGGCTGGGAAAGATCTAGCTTTAGGATTGGGCCAGTCTCTTGGGAGCATCGGGTTCCCAACAGGTCACGTAATCGCTCTGATATCTTGAGTGTTCACCAAAATAAAATCGACAAGATAATTTGACCGAACTTTCACGGTCTTCAGCTCGCGTTGCGTTGGTGAACCGGGGGTTTGTTTTTCGATCATAGTTTTTCCAGATCTCATCCGCCCTACTCGCCAGATCGAGATGATGGGTAGACGATCTCTTAGGCAGCCTTTGGCTGCACCGCTTTCGGGCGCGTCTACCTCATCATCTAGGTTGGCTCGCGAGAGCTCAGACCCGCTCTCCGAGCCCGAGTATGACTCCACCCTGTTCCCCCTCGATCCCCTTTCTGACCGACCTGAGAAATATGAGCCCGAAGAGAGACTTATTCATTTGACAGCACCTGAGTTGGGCTCATTTGGTTTTGCAGACGTTGAGATGGCCGGCGCAGGCAGTTCTGACGATCACTCCCGTCCCGAGCACTTTGTACTGGACCAGGGAGCGATCAACTCCACCCTGATCGCACAGTTAGAGACAGTCCAGCAGCAGCTCCGCGATCAGGGAGCTTTTATGATAGAGATGAGGCGTGAGATGGAGAGGCTCAGAGCAGAGAGAGATGCACAGAGCGAGCCCGAGGACCCCGATGAGGCACAGGCACGAGCCGCAGCAGCAGCAGCAGCAGCCGCGGCCGCCGCCGCAGCGGCAGCAGCCGCAGGAGGAGCAGGACCACCTAGACCGATGCGGGAGTTGCACAACCCCGGATCTACCTTGATGCACCATTGGGTTGTGGTTCCAGCCATCGTGGGGGACTTCAAGTTCCCCCCGAACACCTTGCAGATGCTCCCGCGGTTCCATGGACTGGCTACAGAGGAGCCCCATCTCCACCTACAGGAGTTTCTCATGATTTGCAGTACTGTCCACGACAGACACGTGGACCAGGACACCATACGGATGATTGCCTTCCCCTTCTCACTGGCAGATAGAGCAGCCACCTGCTGAAACATTTGGGGAGATTCGTGTACACATGGGAGCAGCTCCGCACCGAGTACTTGAACAAGTACTATCCACTCGGGCGGACGAATGCAGCGAGGGCCCTGATCAGCAACTTCTCCATGTTCCCCAACGAGCAGTTCCATGAGGCTTGGGAGAGGTTCAGAGAGCTTTTGGACAGATGCCCACACCACGATATCACGAAGCCGAACCTAGTTCAGAGCTTCTTCAGTGGGCTGTCACCAGAGCTACAGGGCATGGTGAACGCTTCTTGTGGCGGGTCCTACTTCGCCAAGGACCATGACCAGGTCTGGGCTATTTTTGAGGAGATGGCAGAAAACTACATGGTCATGTCCCAGACCCGGCTCTACACTCAGAAGACCCAGCCACATCAGCCAGGACCCGTGCAGTACCAGAGGATAGCACAGGTAGATGCAGGTCCTTCCAGTTCGTCCGCAGCAGCCACAGCAGCAGCACAGTTAGAGTCGTCAGCTGCGGACATGGGCATCATCAGCGAGAAGCTGGACCGCATGGAGCTGATCGAGAAGAAGCAGTGCCAGAGCATAGCACAGATGGATCAGATGGCACAGGTCTTGAGCGACCTGAAGACACAACTCATGTGTCTCCAGGAGACACAGACGGCTTCTCAGCCCCGTCTTCAGTCGCGAGGCGACGCCGGCAGCAGTAGCAGCTCGTCCCAGCGCTCCAGCACCCCAGTGCAGCCTAGACAGGTTCACCTTGTACAGGCGGAGCCGTACCAGCAGCCGCAGCCCACCTTGCAGTCACCACCATCTCCAGAGATGCAGATGGTGGTCTACCAGCCGGATCAGCCGTTGGCGGTACTACCCCCAGCCCCCTTGGATGCAGAGCCGTTGATGGATGTCAACGGGATCTGGTACGACCGTCCCCAGCCTGGGATCCGACGTGATCATCCCGGATTCAGGTGGGGGAGCGGTGGTGCCCAGCCCCAGCAGCAGCCGTCAGCACAGGGAGGGCAGTACTCCCAGCCGAGAGACCATCACCAGCAGCCGCAGCAGCAACACCCAGTCTACCAGCAGCAGTCGTCTTACGGTCCTCGTCCCTATCAGCAGGGACAGTCTTGGAGGCGTGAGCAGCAGGCTCACCCGGGATACCAGCACCAGCAGCAGCCTCCTTCCTACCCCTCTCACCCGCAGCAGTACCAGCAGCCTCACCCACAGCGAGGCTACCCGTCGGGCTCCCACGAGAGCCCTGCCTTGGATGATATCGCCCGCCTCCTCACGGATCAGCAGGCGACCTTTCGACGGGAGATGGATGAGTTCCGCCGGGAGATGCGGGACTTGGTGAGAGGGAAGGCCTCCATACCTGCACAGATAGAGCCGAATCCGAACAACCTCAAGCGGAAGTCCGAGCAGGTAGTACATACTGAGTTAGCCACTCCTAGCGATCCATTTGATGATACTTCTTCAGATCTGTTTGATGTTGATTTTGCCACGCTTAGGAGCGGTAGGACCCCAGCAGGCGGCGGCGTCTCAGCTGAGCTTCACCCCGAGGCGCCCCAGGAGGAGGAGGAGAGCGGTACTGAGGCCGCTCCAGTCGATGACGGTGGTACTGAGGCCACCGAGGATGCTGATCCCACCGGCGGTACTGAGGCCGCCACTTCACCGGATTCAGGAGGTGGTACTGATGCCACCCCAGCAGCAGCCGAGCCAGTTAGCGGTACTGATGCCGCGAGACGTCTTCCAGCAGCAGAGCAGCCCACTCGTGGTGGTACTGAGGCCACCGGTGTTTGTAGAGAGAGATCTGATGTTGTTTTTCCTCATGGTCATGTATCTCGGAACTCTGCTACGAATAAAGGAAAAGGCTTATTTTCTTCTGGTCCCACTGTGGTGCGTGATGTATGTGTGGATCCGGTCCTTGAACCGCTTAGACCTTTTCCTAGTCCTTCAGCTGAGAAGGACCCAGTGATCCCTTTCCCTAGAGCCCTTCAGATGGGGAAGGGGAAGAAAAATGACCCAAAAAAGAGAGAGCTTGAGGAGTTCAGCCAGAGCATGATCGATCGCTTCCACATCCAGCTGACCCTCCAGGAGGCTTTGCAGCACATCCCCCTTCTCCAGAGATCTTTGAGAGAGAGGACTACAGTCAGGAGGAGGAGGAACCACACTTCAGAGATACATGTGCTGACCAAAGCCACGTGCTTCGCGATCCAGAACCGACTGCCAGCCAAGAGGCCAGATGCAGGGGCCCCGTATGTCAGATGCCAGATTAGTGAGCAGTGGTTCGACCGTACTCTTTTAGATAGCGGATCGTCGATCAACCTACTTCCGGCAGCCCTTCTCGACCGCTTCGAGTTGGGCACTCTTCGACAGAGCAGGACAGTCCTTCAGTTCGCTGATAGATCTGTCAAGAGGCCGAAGGGGTTATTACGAGATGTTATCGTCACGATTCAGGGTCTGCAATTCCCCGTGGACTTCGTAGTGTTGGACATGGAGATCCCTGAGTCAGTGACCGATACCCCCATCATCCTTGGTCGTCCGTTCTTGGCCACAGCCAAGGCGGTGACTGATCATGATAGCGGGAAGGTGTACTTTCGCGTCCAGGGCGAGAGTATACAAATAGAGACGGTCGAGGACTACAGAGCCAGATCTAGATCCCGCTCAGACGCCAGCACCGACTCAGAGCAGCTGACAGACGCAGAGCCAGACATCCACCAGGACTGTGATTTTGTGATCACAGATGACGAGGCAGCTTGGGCAGACCTTGAGTCACAGACTACCCTCTCACTTTCAGATACAGCTGATGCAGAGATGACAGCAGAGGAGAGTCTGGAGAGCACAGACCTGGGTTCGGATACAGTTGCGGCAGCAGAGCCGGTTCTCGATCGCAGCACGGTGATTAGTGATGGTGGTGCTGATGCCACCTTGCTTTCCGGTGGTACTGATGCCACCGATTCTGATACAGATCCCTCGGATTCAGAGTCTGATTGGGCCGATTGCTATGATCAGATGCCAGACCTGAGTCCACCCGAGCCTACAGAGGAGGAGGTAGAGGCAGAGCAGAGCAGAGACAGTGCAGTTGAGCCGCCTTCTCCCGACCCAGTTTGCAAGAGTACACTTTCACTTTCCCAGGCAGATTTGGCAGACCTTGCAGCTTTCACACAGTTCCTTCCACAGCCAGATTTGCCGGCACCCAGCATTCCAGAGCTGAAGCCGCTCCCTACTTCGCTGAAGTATCGATTCCTTGCGGGCGATCCGGAGATGTACCCAGTCATCATCTCCGCCGAGTTGACTGGAGAGCAGGAATCCCGTCTGATGGGGGTTCTTGAAAAGAACCGCAAGGCGATCGGATGGAGCGTAGCAGATCTCCATGGGATTGATCCATCAGTGTGCTCCCACCACATCTATCTCGAGGATGGGGCGAAGCCGTCGCGTGAGTTCCAGCGGCGTCTAAACCCCAACTTGAGAGAAGTTGTCATGAAAGAGATATCGAAGTGGTGGGGTGCAGGTTTTATTTATCCCATTTCCGACTCCAAGTGGGTCAGCCCCTTGCATGTGGTGCCCAAGAAGATGGGCATCACGACTGTGATCAGTGAGTCGGGGGAGGAGATTGCTACACGGGTACCCACCTCTTGGAGGGTTTGTGTTGACTACAGGAGACTCAACCAAGCCACCAAGAAGGACCATTTCCCCCTGCCTTTTATTGACCAGATCATTGAGAGACTGGCAGGGAAGAGCCATTATTGCTTCCTGGATGGGTACTCGGGCTACAACCAAGTGGCCATCGCTCCTGAGGATCAGGAGAAGACCACCTTTACCTGTCCCTTCGGCACATACGCTTTTCGACGCATGCCATTCGGGCTATGCAATGCCCCTGCGACTTTTCAGAGGTGCATGCTGTCGATATTTTCGGACATGGTAGGGGAGTGCCTTGAGGTCTTCATGGATGATTTCTCGATCTACGGCGACGGATTTGATTCTTGTCTTGACTGCCTAGATCGAGTACTTCAGCGATGTATTGAGTATCACTTGGTGCTATCTTGGGAGAAGAGTCACTTCATGGTGACTCAAGGGACGGTGCTTGGCCACATCATCTCCAACAGGGGCATGGAGGTTGACCCGGCCAAGGTCGATGTCATTAGAAAACTCACACCGCCGTCTAATTTGAGGCAGCTACGGTCATTCCTGGGGCACGTTGGATTTTATAGGAGATTCATTCAGGATTTTAGCAGGATTGCCCGACCGTTGACTGACCTCCTGACGAAAGACACCGAGTTCCTTGTCGATGACAAGTGTCTTTCGTCGTTTGCTACTCTCCAGAGATGTGTGATTGAGGCTCCTGTCCTCCAGCCACCTGATTGGTCTCTCCCATTTGAGATCATGACGGACGCCTCCGATTTTGCCGTAGGGGCAGTGCTGGGACAGAGGAGGGATGGAGTACCATTTGCTATACACTATGCTAGCCGCACATTGGATTCCGCCCAGCGGAATTATACGGTCACAGAGAAGGAGATGCTAGCAGTAGTGTTTGCCCTGGATAAGTTCAGATCGTATATCATTGGATCCAGAGTGACTTTGTTTACAGATCACACCGCCATCAGGTACCTCATGGCAAAGAAGGATGCCAAGGCCAGACTGACTAGATGGATCCTTCTACTCCAGGAGTTCGACATTGAGATCAAGGATAAGCCTGGAGTCAAGAATGTGGTGGCGGATCACCTCTCCAGATTAGAGCAGCCTGAGGAGACTGAGCAGATTGATCCTATCCGAGATACCTTCCCAGATGAGGCGATCCTTGCTATCGCCTCACTTCCATGGTACGCCGATATTGTGAACTTTCTCGTTGCTGGGAAAGTCCCACAAGATTGGCCCAGGCAGAGGCTTGAGACCTTCCTCGCGAAGGCCAAGTCTTACCATTGGGAGGATCCCATCCTTTACCACGAGGGAGGGGATAGCGTCTGGCGTCGGTGTATTCCTCAGGAGGAACACCATAGCGTCCTCACTTACTGCCACAAGCTTGAGGCAGGAGGACATCATTCTGGGAGGAGAACGACACAGAAAGTGCTCCAATCTGGTTTGTGGTGGCCTACCCTCTTCAAGGACTCAGATGAGTTCGTGAAGAGGTGTACTGACTGTCAGAGGATGGGCACTTGTGGACAACGTGATATGATGCCGATGCAGCCCATTCACTTCTGTGAGGTTTTTGACGCATGGGGCATCGATTTCATGGGTCCATTCCCTAAGAGTCAGGGATTTGAGTACATTCTGTTGGCCGTAGATTATGTGAGTCGTTGGGTGGAGGCTATCCCCGCCCGATCCGCTGATGCGAGGACAGTTTGCAGATTTTTGAGGAAGCATATCATCACGCGGTTCGGGGTTCCACGAGTTCTTATTTCTGATGGGGGATCTCACTTCATCAACGACCAGGTGAAGGCACTTGCTAGCAAGTTCGGCATAGATCATCGTGTTGCTACACCGTATCATCCACAGACGAATGGTCTAGCCGAAGTGTCGAATAGGGAGATCAAGACTATTCTGCAGAAAGTCGTCCGCCCTGACCGAAAGGATTGGTCACAGCTATTGGACTCGGTCTTGTGGGCATATAGGACGTCTTTCAAGACACCTTTGGGCACATCTCCCTTTCGCCTCGTATATGGCAAACCCTGTCACCTACCAGTTGAGCTGAGGCACAAGTCACTTTGGGTAGTCACATATATCTTGATGGATCCAGATGATATAGGAGACCAGAGGAGGGCAGAGCTAGCTGCCCTGGAAGAGCTTAGAGATGCAGCTTTCACAAGCAGCCTACATTACAAGGAGAAAGTCAAGGAGTGGCATGATTCACATATCAGCCACAAACATTTTGAGATTGGACAGAAAGTATGGCTGTTTGATGCGAGGCTTAGATTATTTCCAGGGAAGCTACAGAGCAAATGGAAAGGACCTTATCTGGTTCGGAAGGTACACGACAACGGTAGCATCGATATATCTGAGTTGTCTTCTGAGAGTACCTTCCGAGTGAACGGCCAGCGGCTCAAGCCATTTCTAGATCATGAGCCGCGGGTCGTTAATATTGCCCCTATTCATTTTGCGTGAGATGTGGTCTTTTGACTCACATCTAATGCATCTCACGCCTGAGCTTTACTGATCCTCCGCTGTACATAGATCCAGATGTCTATATCATCACATTCTTTAGTCCCACATCCCTTTCCTCATCTTTTGATTATGCTATACTTAGGGTGCACTTTACCCTAAGTATAGGGGGGATGTGAGACCTTTCGGGTTTTCCTTTTGTTTCTGTCTACCCTTATTTTTGCTGCCTATACTTAGGGGCATTTCACCCTAAGTATAGGGGGGGTAGACCCTGTACATTCTCCACTCGGTTTTCCCCTTCGTGTACAGCCTGCTATACTTAGGATTATTTAATCCTAAGTATAGGGGGAAGACCCAAGAAACCTCTTGACTTCTTATTCTCCTTTGTATAGCCTTCCTTTTCACTTCCCTATACAAAGCACGAGTTATGTCTTCTTCATCGCTCTTGACTCTGAGGACATCGTTCGAGCTAAGTATAGGGGGGTGTGTATATATTTCATATATACTTTAGCCATAACTCGTACTTTGTGTGAGTGTGTTAATAAATAAAAATGGCTAAAAACCACAAAAATTAAAAATTTTCATGTACATAATCTTCTTTTATTTTGCACATACATAGCTAGTGTACAAATTATTTTTTTAAAAATGATTTCCAAAAATCTTTTGTGTAAAGCGTGTGTAAATATTTTCTGTATAAAAATTATGTATATAGTACAAAATTTTTCCAAAATGTTTTGAAAATCAAAAGTTTGCAAAAATCTTGTGTAAATGTGTGTAAATACCTTTTTGCAAAACTTGCACTTCAATGCATCATCATTCATGATTTCAAAACATTTTTCAAAAAATTTTTGCATGATTGTGTAAATATGCATCTTTTTGTACATATGTATATAGTTTTCCTTGGATGATAGTTGACACTTAAACTAGCCTGGAATCAAATTGAGAAATGGAGCTTGATTAAGATCTTAATCCACCTAACTTCTAAGAGGAACCTTATAGGACTTAGGTTTAAGGCTTTTTCAGGTCCATGGTGACTTAATTCTTTGAGTCCACTAGGCTATGATCACATGTCATCTCAATGAGCCTAAGTAGAGCACTTAACAACAACACATGACTCATATAGATTATGGCTTTACTTGGACAACCGCACTATGCACCGAGCTCTCTACGGATGAGGTGGTGAGGAGGCATTCTTCCTTGGCTTGGGGTAGCATATGAGGTAGTACTTCTAGGCGGAACCTCTCTTCTTCATTTAGTGAAGGAAGTGCGTCTCAACTTGGTCTGGTTGCCATGAAGTCTAACGACGGGAGTTGTGAGTTGCAATAAAGCTTCAAAAGAGGGATAGTCTACTGGCTCAAGAGGAAAAACTCCTTGTATATATGCTGCACATGTACATGTTGTATAGATGCACTCGAAAAAAAAATGCAAAAAAGAAAAGAACTCCAAAAAAGTGGTGGGTCTGAGAGAAAAATGATAATCCCACCGGAGTATGTATATAAGTGCAATAAGCAAAGCTTGGTTTCATGATCCACCTGTTGTAGCTTGCAGCAGGGAGACTTGGCTACACTGGTCAAGCTCCAAGGGTACTTGGCTACACTGGCCTTGACCCATTCTCTTCTTTCCCCTCTTCTTGAGCCGGTTGTACTTGAACTTAGAAGGGAATACCCCGCTCCCCGAGGAAAGAGTGGCCAGATTGAGGTCATAGAGTTACCTTGTTAGGGAGGGTTGTCAAGTTGCCATTTCTGAGGTGGAGAGCTTAGACCTCACTTTCACAGGACAAGAAAAGATTCATGGTCTTCAGGGTTTGTGATTGATGACTTGTTCTGATCTGGAGCATTGAGGAGTCTTGGTTATAGAATAGTGGAACTTGGAGGCTGTTAGGTTTTAAGCTTAAGTCTAAATAAGGTTCTGACACATCAATAATCCAAAGATCTGATTAAGCTCCATACCTCAATTTAATGAAGGCAAGTTTAATAATCAACCTTGATCCATGTACATTCTCTTTTTCTTTTTCTTTTTCTTTCTTTTGCACTTCTTTTTCAAATAAGTGTTTGCTAAGGGACTAGCAAAGTATAGTATAGGGGGGTGATGAATACCCATTCATCACTCTTTATTCTTATATTTTAGCTACAAAAACCTATGCAAATGCATGTAGATATGTGTAAATAGGAAAAGTTAGCAAAAGCATGCATGTTTGTAAAAATAGATAATTAGCATGTTTTTGTGCAAAAATAAAAGAATAAAGATGAAAAAGAAAAAGAGGGAAATATTTAGAATAAATATTGAGCAACCTAACCCAAGGGAGGGCTCAGCATGGGCCTGACCGCATAAAAGCCAAGTAGAGGGAGATAGGGGCTCACATATGTATATATTTGTAAATAAATAAGATAATATTTTCCTCATCCAAAAATATGTTGTAAATACTTGTATATATTTTGTACATATTTATAGCCTATTAAAAACAAAATAAAAAGTTAAAAATCAAAATCCTAAAAACAACCTTTCACCATGTACATAAACCCCTATCTTATATTTATTTCACCTTGTAAATAAATTTCTTTATTTCCAAAACTTTTTTTAAATATTCCTTTTTATGTTTTGTAAATAAAATAAATAAAAAGAATTAAAACAAAAATCAAATAAAAATTACAAAATTAAAAATACAAAAACATCTTGTATATATACCATGTATGTATCATGTATATAACTAACTAATTAACCCATGTACATAAATAATAAAAATAAAATAAAAATAGCCTTTTATTCCTCATTTTATCCTATAAATAAATAAAATATAAAATAGGAATAAAAATGTATAAAAATAAATAATTAAAAATCAAAAATCAAAAATCAATATAGTGTATATATACCTATGTATAGCTACTATGTATATACTTTATTTTAATTTCCAAAAAATAATTAAAAATCACAAAAAAATAGAAAAAATTAAAACAAAAATATTTTGTGTTTTGAGTTTTTGAAAATTCGGCCATTTAAGGCCCCAAAAAAATCAAATAAAAAGTCCACCCTTGGCGGGCTCTGATTGGTCCACGGGGGATTGTTGACCTCCGGTCAACACCTCCCCCAGGACCACCAGAGCCCGAGTCCGCTCGCCCGACCCGACTTCTTGGTATTTTCCCGGTTCGATCCGCCTCCCTTTCGCTCCAAATCCAGATCCTAATCATCCCCCGTGCATCCGGGAATCTCGCCCGACATTCTTCCTTGGGATCCGCGCTTCAGCTCGCCCTACCCGATCGATCCTTCCCGGACCTGCACCCATATAAAATTCGAGCTCAGCCGCCTCCTCATTCCATCTTTGGCTCCCCATTCTCTCTCCAGTGACCTCCATCGCAACCAGCAAGGTGACGGCTTGCATTTGCCGGTGTCTGATCACCAGCCTAAGTGATCGGGGTAAAAGGTCTAAAAATGGTCGTTGCGACCTCGATCGAGTAGACTAAGTGTATCAAGAAAAATCGAACCGCGAAACTAATCAAAAGTCAAACAAGGCAAAACAAGCGGTCCTAGCTATGATATTAACCTGGTATAGCTCCCAGGGTCGAACACAAGGAGCACGGATTGGCTAGAAGCCTACGAAGTAGTAAAAAGAAAATAAAATGAAATAAAAGTGATTTTTAGTTGTTTTTGTTAATTTTTATATTTTTTTTGTGATTTTTAAAAGATAAAGAAAATGAAAGAAAGGAAATACAAGAAAACTTCAACAATTTATTAAACACACTAAAAATATTGCAAAAATTAAGGAAAAATTGTTTTTATGTTTTTTAAGTTTTTTACTGTTTTTGGTGAATTTTTGAAATTTTTCTAATGGGTAAATTATTTTCTAAAAATCAAACAGTGCTAAATAAAAGAGGTACTGTCCAGCAAGGCTTGAAACTCAAAAATAAAATATCTAAGAGTCTCACTAAGCCCTGGAGGTAATTTTCCTGTAGTCTAGGAAGAATAAGGAAAATTTAGGCACCCTAATTATTGTTTTTGGATTTTTAATTTATTTATTATAATTTTTATGGGTTTTTAGGGGTTTTTCAATTTTTAAGGTTTTTAAGTGATGAAAAATAGCCAAAATTGGCTAGAAAATCAAACAGCAAGCAAACAACAATATCTAATTTTTTTAGAATTTTTGGAGATGTTTTTATATTTTTTTGGTATTTTTAAATCTAAACAGTAACTAAAAAGGCTGTTTTTGAATTTTTAAAAATACTAAATAAAAGTGAAAATGTTCTCAAAAATCACAGAAATTCCTACATCATGGCAGGAGCCATGTGTCGAAATTTCATTGGATTTGGAGATGATTTACTATTTTATTCAAAAATGCAAAGAGGGCACAGTGCACAAGGATGAATGTGCAAATACCCGAGAATCTGGGGGCCCAGGTGCAAAATACCCAGCTAGTCACGCGCGTGGCGCATGGCTGGGGCACACAGGGACCTGATGGTAATAAAAACCAAATCTTAGGGCCTTTTGATAACTCGTATCAAAAGCTCAGGGACGTGGTTGCAAAAAGCCCAATAAAATTCGCACATGCGTAATAAAAACACTCACAGGGGCATAACTGCAATTACTCAAAAATATTCATTCATTTCATAACGACCCAGTTCTACAGGACAAAAGATGTAAAATGCCCAACACAACACGTGACGAAGCACGTGGTCACATACACACAGGGGCATACATGCAATTAAAGCTAAGCACAAGGTCCATACTGCAAATAACCCTACGTGAATAAAGTTCTAAAAATATTTACAGGACTGGAAATGAAATGACAAACTAAGAGGGGGCCCTAAGATATTTACCCCTTTATTGGTCGACGGCCAGATGCGCGCCACGTGGTGGATGGACGGTCAGGATGGGCGGCGCTCTCCTTCTCTTCTTCTCTTGGGCTCGATCGACGGTACGAGGGAGGCCACGTGGATGATCTGAGGGCTGGCAGTGCAGGGGCCTCTCTCCTCGCACGAACGGTCCGGATGGCTCCTCGAATGATCGGATGGACGTTGCTCCTCAACGAACGGACGGTCACGATCAGAACTGGAGCAGAGGCCTCATCGGACGGCTCTGGAGGATGGTGAAGGAACTCGACGCCGGCGAACTTCGCCGGCCTCCTGCGTGAGCTACACTCCTCCTCAGCTGCTTCTGGATATCGGAACAGGTTCCTGGTGAAGGCCCGCAGCTGATGGTATTGGCCGATAGCCCAGCCGAGCCCTGGGGGGGGCTCCGGCGAGGCTGGCGGCGCGAAGCTTCCGGCTAGAATGTAAGGGGGGCTCAGCTGCCTCCCTTTGAACCTGCAAAGCACACAGAAAGCTTCGCGGGTCGAGGGCAAAATGCCTCGACCCAAAGAAGCGGGGTGAAGGTGATCTGTGCGGTGGGGCGAAGGAGCTCCGGCGAGGCGGAAGACGGTGGAGCTCGACTCCCAGCTCCGGGGCGAGCTGGGTTGAGTGGCTAGGCGAAGAACGTGCGTGAGGAATAGGCGAAGGCGATGGGGTGCTCCGATGATCGAAATATGAAGCGAGATAGCCGGAATCACAGGAACACGGCGAACGGTCGATTTGGGCGAAATCCAAAATTACACTAAATGGGTCGGAACTAAGGTCACCTGGGTGATGCTGTAGACTGGGCTGGAGCTCAACTAGCTCCTGGTCCTCGCCTCAAGGGTCGTCAACTCCCGAGGCTCGAGCTCCGGGTGGTCGTCGGAGCACGGCTGCAAGAAGCGGCCGGATCGATGGTCGGACACCTCCTCCTCGCTGCGACACCGGCGGGGGCAAGCTGTCACCTTGCTGGTTACGATGGAGCTCACTGGAGAGAGAATGGGGAACCAAAGATAGCGTGAGAGTGCGGCGGAGCTCCAACTTTATAGTGTTAGGGGTCCGGGAAGAATGGAGTCGGGGACGAAGATCGGCGCGCGGATCCCCATGCAAACCTCCGGGCGAGGATATCGGGTGTGCGAAGGTGGATTAGGGCCCGGGGTTTGCGGATTTGGCATTCGGATCAGGTGAGGAAAAGATCGAGAAATTGGGTCGAAACCCAGATCCGCGCCTCTGGTGGTCCTGGGGGAGGTGTTGACCGGGGGTCAACAATCCCCCGTGGACCAATCAGAGGCCGCCAATTATTGAGATTTTATTCGAATTTTTTTGGGGCCTTAAATGGCCGAATTTTCAAAAACTCAAAACATGAAAAATGTTGGTTTTAATTTTTTCTATTTTTTGTGATTTTTAATTAATTTTTGGAAATTAAAATAAGGTATTTACATATTATAGCTATACATAGGTATATATACAATATATGATTTTTGATTTTAATTTTTAATTAATTATTTTTGTACATTTTTACTCCCATTTTATATTTTATTTATTTATAGGATAAAATGAGGAATAAAAAGCTATTTTTATTTTATTTTTATTATTTATATACATATGGGAAATAATTATTTATTTACACTTATATACATGGTATATATACAAGATATTTTTATATTTTTAATTTTGTAATTTTTATTTGATTTTTGTTTTGATTCTTTTTATTTATTTTATTTACAAAACATAAAAAGGAATATTTACAAAAAGATTTGAAAATAAATTAGGTTATTTACAAGGTGAAATAAAGTAAGGATGATGGACTATGTACATGGTGAAGGGTTCTTTTTGGTATTTTTGATTTTTAGATTTTTATCTTGTTTTTAATAGTTCCTAAATATATACAAAATATATACAAGTATATTTTTGGTTGAGGAAAATATTATTTTATTTATTTACATAAATATTTACACATGAGCCCCTATCTCCCTCTACTTGTGGCTTTTATGCGGTCAGGCCCATGCTGAGCCCTCCCTTGGGTTAGGTTGCTCAATATTTATTCTAAATATTTCCCTCTTTTTCTTTTTCTTCTTTATTCTTCTATTTTTGCACAAAAACATGCTAATTATTTATTTTTACAAACATGCATGCTTTTGCTAAAGAATCCTATTTACACATATCTACATGCATTTGCATAGGTTTTTGTAGCTAAAATATAAGAATAAAGAGTGATGAATGGGTATTCATCACCCCCCTATACTATACTTTGCTAGTCCCTTAGCAAACACTTATTTGAAAAAGAAGTGCAAAAGAAAGAAAAAAGGAAAAAGAAAAAGAAAATGTACATGGATCAAGGTTGATTATTAAACTTGCCTTCATTAAATTGAGGTATGGAGCTTAATCAGATCTTTGGATTATTGATGTGTCGGAACCTTATTTAGACTTAAGCTTAAAACCTAACAGCCTCCAAGTTCCACTACTCTATAACCAAGACTCCTCAATGCTCCAGATCAGAACAAGTCATCAACTACAAACCCTGAAGATCATGAATCTTTTCTTGTCCTGTGAAAGTGAGGTCTAAGCTCTCCACCTCAGAAATGGCAACTTGACAACCCTCCCCAACAAGGTAACTCTATGACCTCAATCTGGCCACTCTTTCCTCGAGGAGCGGGGTATTCCCTTCTAAGTTCAAGTACAACCGGCTCAAGAAGAGGGGGAAGAAGAGAATGGGTCAAGGCCAGTGTAGCCAAGTACCCTTGGGAGCTTGACCAGTGTAGCCAAGTCTCCCTGCTGCAAGCTACAACAGGTGGATCATGAACCAAGCTTTGCTTATTGCACTTATATACATACTCCGGTGGGATTATCATTTTCTCTCAGACCCACCACTTTTTTGGAGTTCTTTTCTTTTTCACATTTTTTTTTCGAGTGCATCTATACAACATGTACATGTGCAGCATATATACAAGGAGTTTTTCCTCTTGAGCTAGTAGACTATCCCTCTTTTGAAGCTTTATTGCAACCCACGACTCCCGTCGTTAGACTTCATGGCGACCAGACCAAGTTGAGACGCACTTCCTTCACTAAATGAAGAAGAGAGGTTCCGCCTAGAAGTACTACCCTCATATGCTACCCCAAGTCAAGGAAGACTGCCTCCTCACCACCTCATCCGTAGAGAGCTCAGTGCATAGTGCGGTTGTCCAAGTAAAGCCATAATCTATATGAGTCATGTGTTGTTGTTAAGTGCTCTACTTAGGCTCATTGAGATGACATGTGATCATAGCCTAGTGGACTCAAAGAATTAAGTCACCATGGACCTGAAAAGCCTTAAACCTAAGCCCTATAAGGTTCCTCTTAGAGTTAGGTGGATTAAGATCTTAATCAAGCTCCATTTCTCAATTTGAATTCTAGGCTAGTTTAAATGTCAACTATCATCCAAGGAAAACTATATACATATGTACAAAAAGATGCATATTTACACAAATTTTACAATCATGCAAAATTTTTGAAAAATGTTTCGAAATCATGAATGATGATGCATGAAGTGCAAGTTTTGCAAAAAGATATTTACACACATTTACACAAGATTTTTGCAAACTTTTGATTTTCAAAACATTTTGGAAAAATTTTGTACTATATACATAATTTTGATACAGAAAATATTTACACAAGCTTTACACACAAAAGGTTTTTGAAATCATTTTTACAAAAATAATTTGTACACTAGCTATGTATGTGCAAATAAAAGAAGATTATGAACATGAAAATTTTTAATTTTTGTGGTTTTTAGCCATTTTTATTTATTAACACACTCACACAAAGTACGAGTTATGGCTAAAGTATATATGAAATATATACACACCCCCCTATACTTAGCTCGAACGATGTCCTCAGAGTCAAGAGCGATGAAGAAGACATAACTCGTGCTATGTATAGGGAAGTGAAAAGAAAAGCTATACAAAAGGAGAATGAACTATCAAGTGAAGAGGGACTCGGGTCTTCCCCCTATACTTAGGATCAAGTAATCCTAAGTATAGCAGGCTGTACACGAAGGGAAAACCGAGTGGAGAATGTACAGGGTCTACCCCCCCTATACTTAGGGTAAAATATCCCTAAGTATAGGCAGCAAAACAAGGGTAGACAGAAACAAAAGAAATACCCAAAATGTCTCAAATCCCCCCTATACTTAGGGTAAAGTACACCCTAAGTATAGCATAATCATAAGATGAAGAAAGGGATGTGGGACTAAGGAATGTGATGATATGGACATCTGGATCTATGTACAGCGGAGGATCAGTAAAGCTCAGGCGTGAGACGCATTAGATGTGAGTCAAAGACCACATCTCACGCAAAATGAATAGGGGCAATATCAACGACCCGCGGCTCATGATCTAGAAATGGCTTGAGCCGCTGGCCGTTCACTCGGAAGGTACTCTCAGAAGACAACTCAGATATGTCGATGCTACCGTTGTCGTGTACCTTCCGAACCAGATAAGGTCCTTTCCATTTGCTTTGGAGCTTCCCTGGAAATAATCTAAGCCTCGCATCAAACAGCCATACTCTCTGTCCAATCTCAAAATGTTTGTGGCTGATATGGGAATCATGCCACTCCTTGACCTTCTCCTTGTAATGTAGGATGCTCGAGAAAGCTGCATCTCTAAGCTCTTCCAGGGCAGCTAGCTCTGCCCTCCTCTGGTCTTCTATACCATCTGGATCCATGAGAATGTCCGTAACTGCCCAAAGTGACTTGTGCCTCAGCTCAACTGGTAGGTGACAGGGCTTGCCATACACGAGGCGAAAGGGACATGTGCCCAAAGGTGTCTTGAAAGACGTCCTATATGCCCACAAGACCGAGTCCAATAGCTGTGACCAATCCTTTCGGTCAGGGCGGACGACTTTCTGCAGAATAGTCTTGATCTCCCTATTCGACACTTCGGCTAGACCATTCGTCTGTGGATGGTATGGTGTAGCAACACGATGGTCTATGCCGAACTCGGTAGTAAGTGCCTTCACCTGATCGTTGATGAAGTGAGATCCCCCATCAGAAATGAGAACTCGTGGAACCCCGAACCGCGTGATGATGTGCTTCCTCAAAAATCTGCAAACTGTCCTCGCATCAGCGGCTCGGGCGGGGATGGCCTCCACCCAACGACTCACATAATCTACGGCCAACAGAATGTACTCAAATCCCTGACTCTTAGGGAATGGACCCATGAAATCGATGCCCCATGCGTCAAAAACCTCACAGAAGTGAATGGGCTGCATCGGCATCATATCACGCTGTCCACAAGTGCCCATCCTCTGACAGTCAGTACACCTCTTCACGAACTCATCTGAGTCCTTGAAGAGGGTAGGCCACCACAAACCGGATTGGAGCACTTTCTGTGCCGTTCTCCTCCCAGAATGATGTCCCCCTGCCTCAAGCTTGTGGCAGTAAGTGAGGACGCTATGGTGTTCCTCCTGAGGAATACACCGACGCCAGACGCTATCCCCTCCTTCGTGGTAAAGGATGGGATCCTCCCAATGGTAGGACTTGGCCTTCGCAAGGAAGGTCTCAAGCCTCTGCCTGGGCCAATCTTGTGGGACTTTCCCAGCAACGAGAAAGTTCACAATATCGGCATACCATGGGAGTGAGGCGATGGCAAGGATCGCCTCATCTGGGAAGGTATCTCTGATCGGATCAATCTGCTCTGTCTCCTCAGGCTGCTCTAACCGGGAAAGGTGATCCGCCACCACATTCTTGACTCCAGGCTTATCCTTGATCTCAATGTCGAACTCCTGGAGTAGAAGGATCCATCTAGTCAGTCTGGCCTTGGCATCCTTCTTTGCCATGAGGTACCTGATGGCGGTGTGATCTGTGTACAAAGTCACTCGGGATCCAATGATATACGATCTGAACTTATCCAGGGCAAACACTACTGCTAGCATCTCCTTCTCTGTGACCGTATAATTCCGCTGGGCGGAATCCAATGTGCGGCTAGCATAGTGTATAGCAAATGGTACTCCATCCCTCCTCTGTCCCAGCACTGCCCCTACGGCAAAATCGGAGGCGTCCGTCATGATCTCGAATGGGAGAGACCAATCAGGTGGCTGGAGGACATGAGCCTCAATCACACATCTCTGGAGAGTAGCAAACGACGAAAGACACTTGTCATCGACAAGGAACTCGGTGTCTTTCGTCAAGAGGTCGGTCAACGGTCGGGCAATCCTGCTAAAATCCTGAATAAATCTCCTGTAGAATCCAACATGCCCCAGGAATGACCGTAGCTGCCTCAAATTGGACGGCGGTGTGAGTTTTCTAATGACATCAACCTTGGCCGGATCCACCTCCATGCCCCTGTTGGAGATGATATGGCCAAGCACCATCCCTTGAGTCACCATGAAGTGACTCTTCTCCCAAGATAGCACCAAGTGATACTCAATACATCGCTGGAGTACTCGATCTAGGCAGTCAAGACAAGAATCAAATCCGTCGCCGTAGATCGAGAAAACATCCATGAAGACCTCAAGGCACTCCCCTACCATGTCCGAAAAGATCGACAGCATGCACCTCTGGAAAGTCGCAGGGGCGTTGCATAGCCCGAATGGCATGCGTCGAAAAGCGTATGTGCCGAAGGGACAGGTAAAGGTGGTCTTCTCCTGATCCTCAGGAGCGATGGCCACTTGGTTGTAGCCCGAGTACCCATCCAGGAAGCAATAATGGCTCTTCCCTGCCAGTCTCTCAATGATCTGGTCAATAAAAGGCAGGGGGAAATGGTCCTTCTTGGTGGCTTGGTTGAGTCTCCTGTAGTCAACACAAACCCTCCAAGAGGTGGGTACCCGTGTCGCAATCTCCTCCCCCGACTCACTGATCACAGTCGTGATGCCCGTCTTCTTGGGCACCACATGCAAGGGGCTGACCCACTTGGAGTCGGAAATGGGATAAATAAAACCTTCACCCCACCACTTCGATATCTCCTTCATGACAACCTCTCTCAGGTTGGGGTTCAGACGCCGCTGGAACTCACGCGACGGCTTCGCCCCATCCTCGAGATAGATGTGGTGGGAGCAAACTGATGGATCAATCCCATGGAGATCTGCTACGCTCCATCCGATCGCCTTGCGGTTCTTTTCAAGAACCCCCATCAGACGGGATTCCTGCTCTCCAGTCAACTCGGCGGAGATGATGACTGGGTACATCTCTGGATCGCCCGCAAGGAATCGATACTTCAGCGAAGTAGGGAGCGGCTTCAGCTCTGGAATGCTGGGTGCCGGCAAATCTGGCTGTGGAAGGAACTGAGTGAATGCTGCAAGATCGGCCAAATCTGCCTGGGAAAGTGAAAGTGTACTCTCGCAAACTGGGTCAGGAGAAGGCGGCTCAACTGCACTGTCTCTGCTCTGCTCTGCCTCTACCTCCTCCTCTGTAGGCTCAGGTGAACTCAGGTCTGGCATCTGATCATAACAATCGGCCCAATCAGACTCTGAATCCGAGGGATCTGCATCAGAAACGGTGGCATCAGTACCACCGGAAAACAAGGTGGCCTCAGCACCACCATCACTAATCGCTGTGCTGCGATCGAGAACCGGCCCTGCTGCCGCAATAGTATCCTGAACCAGGTCTGTGCTCTCCAGACTCTCCTCTGCTATCATCTCTGCATCAGCTGTGTCTGAAAGTGAGAGGGTAGTCTGTGTCTCAAGGTCTGCCCAAGCTGCCTCATCATCTGTAATCACAAAGTCGCAGTCCTGGTGGATGTCTGGCTCTGCGTCTGTCAGCTGCTCTGAATCGGTACTGGCATCTGAGCGGGATCTGGATCTGACTCTATAGTCCTCGACCGTCTCTATTTGTATACTCTCGCCCTGGACGCGAAAGTACACCTTCCCGCTATCATGATCAGTCACCGCCTTGGCTGTGGCCAAGAACGGACGACCAAGGATGATGGGGGTATCGGCCACTGATTCAGGGATCTCCATGTCCAACACTACGAAGTCCACGGGGAATTGCAGACCCTGAATAGTGACGATGACGTCTCGTAGCAACCCCTTCGGCCTCTTGACAGATCGATCAGCGAACTGAAGGACTGTCCTGCTCTGTCGAAGAGTGCCCAACTCGAAGCGGTCGAGAAGGGCTGCCGGAAGTAGGTTGATCGAAGATCCGCTATCTAAAAGAGTACGGTCGAACCACTGCTCTCTGATCTGGCATCTGACATACGGGGCCCCTGCATCTGGCCTCTTGGCTGGCAGTCGGTTCTGAATCGCAAAGCACGTGGCTTTGGTCAGCACATGGATCTCTGAAGTGTGGTTCCTCCTCCTCCTCCTAACTGTAGTCCTCTCTCTCAAAGATCTCTGGAGAAGGGGGATGTGCTGCAAAGCCTCCTGGAGGGTCAGCTGAATGTGAAAGCGATCTATCATGCTCTGGCTGAACTCCTCAAACTCTCTCTTTTTTGAATCATTTTTCTTCCCCTTCCCCATCTGAAGGGCTCTAGGGAAGGGGATCACTGGGTCCTTCTCAGATGAAGGACTAGGAAAAGATCTACGCGGTTCAAGGACCGGATCCACACATACATCATGCACCACAGTGGGACCAAAAGAATGTAAACCTTTTCCTTTATTCATCACAGAATCCTGAGATACATGACCATGAGGAAAAACAACATCAGATCTCTCTCTACAAACACCGGTGGCCTCAGTACCACCACGGATGGGCTGCTCTGCTGCTGCTGGTGAAGGTAGACGTCGAGCGGCATCAGTACCGCTCACTGGCTCGGCTGCTGCTGGGGTGGCATCAGTACCACCTCCTGAATCTGGTGAAGTGGCGGCCTCAGTACCGCCGGTGGGATCAGCATCTCTGGTGGCCTCAGTACCACTCTCCTCCTCCTCCTGTGGCGCCTCTGGATGGTGCTCAGCTGAGGCGCCGCCGCCTGCTGGGGTCCTACCGCTCCTAAGCGTGGCAAAATCAACATCAAACAGATCTGAAGAAGTATCATCAAATGGATCACTAGGAGTGGCTAACTCAGTATGTACTACCTGCTCAGACTTCCGCTTCAGGTTGTTCGGATTGGGCTCTATCTGTGCAGGTATAGCGGCCTTCCCTCTCACCAAGTCCCGCAACTCCTGGCGAAACTCATCCATCTCCCGTCTGAAGGTCGCCTGCTGGTCCGTGAGGAGGCGGGCGATGTCATCCAAGGCGGGGCTCTCGTGGGAGCCCGACGGGTAGCCTCTCTGTGGGTGAGGCTGCTGGTACTGCTATGGGTGAGAGGGGTAGGACGGAGGGTGCTGCTGGTGCTGGTATCCCGGGTGAGCCTGCTGCTCACGCCTCCAAGACTGTCCCTGCTGATAGGGACGAGGACCATAGGACGACTGCTGCTGGTAGACTGGGGGCTGCTGCTGCGGCTGCTGGTGATGGTCTCTCGGCTGGGAGTACTGCCCTCCCTGTGCTGACGGCTGCTGCTGGGGCTGGGCACCACCACTCCCCCACCTGAATCCGGGATGGTCCCGTCGGATCCCAGGCTGGGGATGGTCGTACCAGATCCCGTTGACATCCATCAACGGCTCTGCATCAAAGGGGGCTGGGGGTAGTACTGCCAACGGCTGATCCGGCTGGTAGACCACCATCTGCATCTCTGGAGATGGTGGTGACTGCAAAGTGGGCTGCGGCTGCTGGTACGGCTCCGCCTGTACAAGGTGAACCTGTCTAGGCTGCGCTGGGGCGCTGGAGCGCTGGGACGGGCTGCTGCTGCTGCCGAGGTCGCCTCGCGACTGAAGACGGAGCTGAGAAGCCGTCTGTGTCTCCTGGAGACACATGATCTGTGTCTTCAAGTCGCTCAAGACCTGTGCCATCTGATCCATCTGTGCTATGCTCTGGCACTGCTTCTTCTCTATCAGCTCCATGCGGTCCAGCTTCTCGCTGATGATGCCCATGTCCGCAGCTGACGACTCTAACTGTGCTGCTGCTGTGGCTGCGGACGAACTGGCTGGACCTGCATCTACCCGTGCGATCCTCTGGTACTGCACGGGTCCTGGCTGAAGTGGCTGGGTCTTCTGTGTGTAGAGGCGGGTCTGGGACATAACCATGTAGTTCTCCGCCATCTCCTCAAAAATAGCCCAGACCTGGTCATGGTCCTTGGCGAAGTAGGACCCGCCACAAGAAGCGTTCACCAGGCCCTGTAGCTCTGGTGACAACCCACTGAAAAAGCTCTGAACTAGGTTCGGCTTCGTGATATCGTGGTGTGGGCATCTGTCCAAGAGCTCCCTGAACCTCTCCCAAGCCTCGTGGAACTGCTCGTTGGGGAACATGGAGAAGTTGCTGATCAGGGCCCTCGCTGCGTTCGTCCGCCCGAGTGGATAGTACTTATTCAAGTACTCGGTGCGGAGCTGCTCCCAGGTGTACACGAATCTCCCCAAATGCTTCAGCCAGGTGGCTGCTCTGTCTGCTAGGGAGAAGGGGAAAGCAATCATCCGTATGGTATCCTGGTCCACGTGCCTGTCGTGGACAGTACTGCAAATCATCAAGAACTCCTGTAGGTGGAGGTGGGGCTCCTCTGTAGCCAGTCCATGGATCCTCGGAAGCATCTGCAAGGTGTTCGGGGGGAACTTGAAGTCCCCCACGATAGCCGGAACCACCACCCAGTGGTGCATCAGTGTAGAGCCGGGATTGTGTAAATCCCGCATCGGTCTCGGTGGTCCTGCTCCTCCTGCGGCTGCTGCCGCTGCGGCGGCGGTCGCGGCTGCTGCTGCTGCTGCGTCTCGTGCCTGTGCCTGTGCCTCATCGGGCTCCTCGGGCTCGCTCTGTGCATCTCTCTCTGCTCTGAGCCTCTCCATCTCACGCCTCATCTCTATCATAAATGCTCCCTGATCGCGGAGCTGCTGCTGGACTGTCTCTAACTGTGCGATCAGGGTGGAGTTGATCGCTCCCTGGTCCAATACAAAGTGCTCGGGTCTGCGGGAGTGATCGTCAGAACTGCCGGCCATCGCGACGTCTGCAAAATCGAAGGAGCCCAACTCAAGTGCTGTCAAATGAATAAGTCTCTCCTCGGGCTCATGTCTCTCAGGTAGATCAAAAAGGGGGTCGAGGGGGAACAGGGTGGAATCATACTCGGGCTCGGAGAGCGGGTCCGAGCTCTCGCGAGCCAACCTAGATGATGTGGTAGACGCGCCCGAAAGCGGTGCAACCAAAGGCTGCCTAAGAGACCGTCTACCCATCATCTTGATCTAGCGAGTAGGGCGGATGAGATCTGGAAAAATTACGATCAGAAAACAAACCCCCGGTTCACCAACACAACACGAGCTGAAGACCGTGAAAGTTCGGTCAAATTATCTTGTCTATTTTATTTGGTGAACAATCAAGATAGCAGAGCGATTACGTGACCTGTTGGGATATCCGCTGCTAACCCAACCGACTGGCCCGCACGGATGAGTCGGTAATCAGTCGGGTTTCGCAACGGGGGGCTCTACCTAGTGTTCGGGGTCACTCTCTCGCACAAGCAAACCAAACAATGAGGGGGTTGCTCTCCCCAAGACAAAATTTTTAGGGTGAGCGAGTTTTAAGGTCGATAATTTTAAACAGTCCCAATTTTATGGTTTTTCTTTTTAGGTATTTTTCAAGCAAACAAAATCGCCTAACGAATTTTTCGGTTTCTCCTGGTTATTAAGTCCAAAAACGGGGGGAGAAGTCGAAAAAGCCGATGCACGAGAAAATCAATGATGCATGCAAAGTCAGAAATGCGTACCTGCCGCCAGCACTCTACATGCAAAATGATCCGCGCATAAAATAAAAGGCAGAAAAGTAAACTAAGCTATATGATGCACGGTAAAAAGCCGAGTCCTAAACAGGCAATTTCTATTGATCGTGAAGAACAATAGTTAGTCAACCGAATCAAGTCCGGAGTCCGATCTTGGGAGTCACTCGGTGCCCGCCACAACGGGTCCTGCCAGCGCTGTATGTGACTCCTAACGGCACGTGGTCTCAAATCCAATCAAACTAACTTTTTCAGTGAATTTTAATAAGGTCCAATTACGTTCTATAGGAACAGATATTCTATTAAGTGTTGGGCCTTAGAGATCCTACGTCACAATCAACAAAAATCCTATGTCTAGGGGCTCGAGCAAAAACCGCGACAAATCCGGAAAATGACAGTAAGAAATGAAAAGAAAACCGCGTAAAAAGCCGCGAAAAAACCGAGGGTCCTAATGGGTCCCCCGAGCACGCCGGTGCTCGGCGAAACAGACCCGCTACGGTCTAAGTCTAAAAGTCCAAGTCCACAGAGTCCTGTATTATTACAAATAATGAATAATAAATGAACTAGAAACTATCCTATCCTCTCCCACTCAACTCTCTCCTCTCGCTCTCTCCTGCGGCTTCGTCAAGAGAAAAGCCGCCTCCAAGTGCCGCGGCTGCACCGGCTCCTCGAAAGTCGCCTCCGCGGTCCTCGGGCCCTCGCAAGAAACAGAGAAAAGGGTGGTCAGACCAATAAAATAATCAAATAAGAGATGAAAATAAAAATGAGGATATATGTGCAAAAATGGAAATAAAATAACCACACAAAAATAAAACAAAAATAAAAAGAAAAGAAAATCAAAATAAAACAAAATAAAACAAAAAGAGGATAAATACAAAAGCCGCGAAAAGCCGCGAGCTCCGAAGAGCCGCGAAAAACCGCGAAAACAAAACGAAAATAAAAATCAAAAACAACTACTAAGCCGTGCTCCCCGGCAACGGCGCCATTCTGATAACCAGCCTAAGTGATCGGGGTAAAAGGTCTAAAAATGGTCGTTGCGACCTCGATCGAGTAGACTAAGTGTATCAAGAAAAATCGAACCGCGAAACTAATCAAAAGTCAAACAAGGCAAAACAAGCGGTCCTAGCTATGATATTAACCTGGTATAGCTCCCAGGGTCGAACACAAGGAGCACGGATTGGCTAGAAGCCTACGAAGTAGTAAAAAGAAAATAAAATGAAATAAAAGTGATTTTTAGTTGTTTTTGTTAATTTTTATATTTTTTTGTGATTTTTAAAAGATAAAGAAAATGAAAGAAAGGAAATACAAGACAACTTCAACAATTTATTAAACACACTAAGAATAATGCAAAAATTAAGGAAAAATTGTTTTTATGTTTTTTAAGTTTTTTACTGTTTTTGGTGAATTTTTGAAATTTTTCTAATGGGTAAATTATTTTCTAAAAATCAAACAGTGCTAAATAAAAGTGGTACTGTCCAGCAAGGCTTGAAACTCAAAAATAAAATATCTAAGAGTCTCACTAAGCCCTGGAGGTAATTTTCCTGTAGTCTAGGAAGAATAAGGAAAATTTAGGCACCCTAATTATTGTTTTTGGATTTTTAATTTATTTATTATAATTTTTATGGGTTTTTAGGGGTTTTTCAATTTTTAAGGTTTTTAAGTGATGAAAAATAGCCAAAATTGGCTAGAAAATCAAACAGCAAGCAAACAACAATATCTAATTTTTTTAGAATTTTTGGAGATGTTTTTATATTTTTTTGGTATTTTTAAATCTAAACAGTAACTAAAAAGGCTTTTTGAATTTTTAAAAATACTAAATAAAAGTGAAAATGTTCTCAAAAATCACAGAAATTCCTACAACATGGCAGGAGCCATGTGTCGAAATTTCATTGGATTTGGAGATGATTTACTATTTTATTCAAAAATGCAAAGAGGGCACAGTGCACAAGGACGAATGTGCAAATACCCGAGAATCTGGGGGCCCAGGTGCAAAATACCCAGCTAGTCACGCGCGTGGCGCGTGGCTGGGCACACAGGGACCTGATGGTAATAAAAACCAAATCTTAGGGCCTTTTGATAACTCGTATCAAAAGCTCAGGGACGTGGTTGCAAAAAGCCCAATAAAATTCGCACATGCGTAATAAAAACACTCACAGGGGCATAACTGCAATTACTCAAAAATATTCATTCATTTCATAACGACCCAGTTCTACAGGACAAAAGATGTAAAATGCCCAACACAACACGTGACGAAGCACATGGTCACATACACATAGGGGCATACATGCAATTAAAGCTAAGCACAAGGTCCATACTGCAAATAACCCTACGTAAATAAAGTTCTAAAAATATTTACAGGACTGGAAATGAAATGACAAACTAAGAGGGGGCCCTAAGATATTTACCCCTTTATTGGTCGACGGCCAGATGCGCGCCACGTGGTGGATGGACGGTCAGGATGGGCGGCGCTCTCCTTCTCTTCTTCTCTTGGGCTCGATCGACGGTACGAGGGAGGCCACGTGGATGATCTGAGGGCTGGCAGTGCAGGGGCCTCTCTCCTCGCACGAACGGTCCGGATGGCTCCTCGAATGATCGGATGGACGTTGCTCCTCAACGAACGGACGGTCACGATCAGAACTGGAGCAGAGGCCTCATCGGACGGCTCTGGAGGATGGTGAAGGAACTCGACGCCGGCGAACTTCGCCGGCCTCCTGCGTGAGCTATACTCCTCCTCAGCTGCTTCTGGATATCGGAACAGGTTCCTGGTGAAGGCCCGCAGCTGATGGTATTGGCCGATAGCCCAGCCGAGCCTGGGGGGGGCTCTGGCGAGGCTGGCGGCGCGAAGCTTCCGGCTAGAATGTAAGGGGGTCTCAGCTGCCTCCCTTTGAACCTGCAAAGCACACAGAAAGCTTCGCGGGTCGAGGGCAAAATGCCTCGACCCAAAGAAGCGGGGTGAAGGTGATCTGTGCGGTGGGGCGAAGGAGCTCCGGCGAGGCGGAAGACGGTGGAGCTCGACTCCCAGCTCCGAGGCGAGCTGGGTTGAGTGGCTATGCGAAGAACGTGCGTGAGGAATAGGCGAAGGCGATGGGGTGCTCCGATGATCGAAATATGAAGCGAGATAGCCGGAATCACAGGAACACGGCGAACGGTCGATTTGGGCGAAATCCAAAATTACACTAAATGGGTCGGAACACCTGGGTGATGCTGTAGACTGGGCTGGAGCTCAGCTAGCTCCTGGTCCTCGCCTCAAGGGTCGTCAACTCCCGAGGCTCGAGCTCCGGGTGGTCGTCGGAGCACGGCTGCAAGAAGCGGCCGGATCGATGGTCGGACACCTCCTCCTCGCTGCGACACCGGCGGGGGCAAGCTGTCACCTTGCTGGTTACGATGGAGCTCACTGGAGAGAGAATGGGGAACCAAAGATAGCGTGAGAGTGCGGCGGAGCTCCAACTTTATAGTGTTAGGGGTCCGGGAAGAATGGAGTCGGGGACGAAGATCGGCGCGCGGATCCCCATGCAAACCTCCGGGCGAGGATATCGGGTGTGCGAAGGTGGATTAGGGCCCGGGGTTTGCGGATTTGGCATTCGGATCAGGTGAGGAAAAGATCGAGAAATCGGGTCGAAACCCAGATCCGCGCCTCTGGTGGTCCTGGGGGAGGTGTTGACCGGGGGTCAACAATCCCCCGTGGACCAATCAGAGGCCGCCAATTATTGAGATTTTATTCGAATTTTTTTGGGGCCTTAAATGGCCGAATTTTCAAAAACTCAAAACATGAAAAATGTTGGTTTTAATTTTTTCTATTTTTTTGTGATTTTTAATTAATTTTTGGAAATTAAAATAAGGTATTTACATATTATAGCTATACATAGGTATATATACAATATATGATTTTTGATTTTAATTTTTAATTAATTATTTTTGTACATTTTTACTCCCATTTTATATTTTATTTATTTATAGGATAAAATGAGGAATAAAAAGCTATTTTTATTTTATTTTTATTATTTATATACATATGGGAAATAATTATTTATTTACACTTATATACATGGTATATATACAAGATATTTTTATATTTTTAATTTTGTAATTTTTATTTGATTTTTGTTTTGATTCTTTTTATTTATTTTATTTACAAAACATAAAAAGGAATATTTACAAAAAGATTTGAAAATAAATTAGGTTATTTACAAGGTGAAATAAAGTAAGGATGATGGACTATGTACATGGTGAAGGGTTCTTTTTGGTATTTTTGATTTTTAGATTTTTATCTTGTTTTTAATAGTTCCTAAATATATACAAAATATATACAAGTATATTTTTGGTTGAGGAAAATATTATTTTATTTATTTACATAAATATTTACACATGAGCCCCTATCTCCCTCTACTTGTGGCTTTTATGCGGTCAGGCCCATGCTGAGCCCTCCCTTGGGTTAGGTTGCTCAATATTTATTCTAAATATTTCCCTCTTTTTCTTTTTCTTCTTTATTCTTCTATTTTTGCACAGAAACATGCTAATTATTTATTTTTACAAACATGCATGCTTTTGCTAAAGAATCCTATTTACACATATCTACATGCATTTGCATAGGTTTTTGTAGCTAAAATATAAGAATAAAGAGTGATGAATGGGTATTCATCAGTGTCGCAGAGAGGAGGAGGTGCTCGGACCATCGATCCGGCTGCCTCGCGCCGCCGTGCTCCGACGTTCAACCGGAGCTCGAGCCTCGGGCGTTGACGACCCTTGAGGCAAGGACCAGGAGCTAGCTAAGCTCCAGCATAGTCTCCAGCATCACCCAGGTAACCTTCGTTCCTTCTTGTTTAGTCTAATTTTAAGTTACCCCCAAATCGACTCCTTGCTGTGTTCCTCTGATTCCGACCATCACGCACACTATCTCGATCATCGGAGCACACGACCATCTTCGCCGTTCCCCCACGCATGTTCTTCGCCCACTCGTTCAACCCAGCTCGCCCCGGAGCTGGGAGTCGAGCTCCACCACCTGTCGCTCGCCGGAGCTCATTCACCCCGCCGCACCGTTCACCCTCACGACGCTTCTTGGGGTCGAGGCACTTTGCCCTCGACCCGCGAAGCTTTTGGTTTGCTTTGCAGGTCCAATGGGAGGCATCTGAGCCTCTCTTACATTCCAGCCAGGAGCTTCGCGCCGCCAGCCTCGCCGGAGCCCCTCCAGGGCTCGGCCGGGCCATCGAAGTCCACCACCAGCTGCGGAGCTTCACCGCGGACCCGTTCCGATCATCAGGAGCAGCTGAGGAGGAGTACAGCTCACGCACGAGGCCGGCGAAGTTCGCCGGCATCGTGTTCTTCCACCATCCTCCAGAACCGTCCGATGACGCCTCCGCTCCAGTTTTGATCTCAGCCGTCCACCTTCCGAGGAGCAGCGACCGTCGATCACTCCGAGGAGCTCATCTGGACCGTTCGCAGCAGAGGAGAGAGGTACCTGAGCCCAGAATCGCCCGATCTCCCACGTGTCCTCGCCTCCACCGTCGATCGAGCCCCCGAGCTGAAGAAGAGACGCGCCCCCCATCCAGAGCCGACCGATCTTCCACGTGGCGCGCATCTGGCCGTCGACGAATAAAGGGGTAATTTACTTAGGGCCCCCTCTTAGTTTGTCTTTTTCGCCTTAGTCCTGTAAATATTTTTAGAACTTTATTTTCGTAGGGTAAATTGCATTGTGGACCTCGTGTTTGTTTAGATTTGCATGTATGCCCCTGTTTGTATGAGACCACGTGCGTCGTCACGTGTAGTTTAGGGTTATTTGCATTTCTTTCCCTGTAGTTCTGGGCTGTTATGTAATGAATAGAAACTTTTTGGTAATTGCTTTTATACCCCTGTGAGCCTGTTATTCACGCATGTGCGGATTTTAGTGGGATATTTGCAACCATACCCTTGGACTTCTTGGTACCAGTTACCAAAAGGTCCAAGAAGAAGGTTTTTATTACAAATAGGCCCCTGAGTGCCCCAGCCACGTGCCACACGCGTGACTTGCTGGGTATTTTGCACCTGGGCCCCCAGATTCTCGGGTATTTGCACTTACGTCCCTGTGCACAATGCCCCCTTGTCATTTTTGAATAAAATATCAAATCACCTCCAAATCCAATGAGATTTTGACACATGGCTCCTGCCATGATGTAGAAATTTTAGGGATTTTTGAGGACATTTCTGATTTCATTTAGTATTTTTAAAAATTCAAAAACCTATTTTTTAGCTACTGTCTAGATATAAAAATACCAAAAAAATATAAAAACACCCCCAAAAATTATAAAAAATTAGATACTGTTGCTTGCTTGTTGTTTGATTTTCTAGCCAATTTTGGCTATTTTTCATCACTTAAAAACCCTAAAAATTGCAAAACCCTCAAAAACTCATAAAAATTATAATAATTAATTTAAAAATCCAAAAACAATAATTAAGGTGCCTAAATTTTCCTTATTCTTTCTAGATTACAGGAAAATTACCTCCAGAGCTTAGTGAGACTCTTAGATATTTTATTTTTGAGTTTCAAGCCTTGCTGGACAGTACCTCTCCTGTTTAGCACTGTTTGATTTTTAGAAAATAATTTACCCATTAGAAAAATCTCAAAAATTCACCAAAAACACTTAAAAACTTAAAAAACATAAAAACAATTTTTCCTTAATTTTTGCATTATTTTTGGTGTGTTTAATAAATCGTTGAAGTTGCCTAGATTTTATTTTCTTTTATTTTCTTTATAATTTGAAAATCCAAAAAAATATAAAAATTCATAAAAACCTCTAAAAAACATTTTCTTTTATTTTTATTTCATTTGCACTACTTCATAGGCCCTAGGCCAATCCGTGCTCCTTGTGTTCGACCCTGGGAGCTATACCAGGTTAATCCTATAGCTAGACCGCTCTTCTTTCGTGCTTGATTATTTTATCTGTTTGAGTGGTTGATTCTTCTTGATATACGTGGTCTGATTGCTTGGGTCACAACGACCTGATTTTTGTACCTCATACCCTAGTGATCGGTCCCGTTATCATCTGGTCCTGTTGTTTCTGATGGTTATTGATTGAAATATCTTTTTAAATATTTACACATATACCCCTGTGAGTGTTTTATTTCCACATGTGCCGAATTTCTTGGGTTAATTGCAAATAGTGCCCTGGGTTTTTAGCAACTGTTGCTAAAAAGCCCTCGGATCTATTTTATTTACATATAGGTCCCTGAGTGCCCAGTTCACGTGCTTCGCACGTGCATTCGTGGTGTTTTTGCACCAGGTCCCCCTGCGATTTTGTTTTTGTTACTTTTAGGCCCCTGAAAGATATTTTTATTGCAATCAGGTCCCTATGATTGTGGACTCTTGTTTGCTTTAAATAAAATATCAAAATATATCCAATTTAAGTGAAAATTTTACACATGGCCCCTGCCACTGTGTAGAATTTTCACTGATTTTTGGGAAATTTTTGGATCCCTTTTATTATTTTTAAAAATTCAAAAACCTCCAATTTTCTGTCTGTCCAGATATAAAAATCATAAAAAATATTAAAACGTTTTAAAAAATTCTAAAAAATCATTTTTTGTTGATTTCAGTTTGCTTGATTTTCTGACCAATTTTGGTCATTTTTGGACTTATAGAAAATATAAAAATTGAAAAACCTTGAAAATCTTATAAAATTTTAATAATTAATAGAAAATTCCAAAAATAATAAACTCAGTCTCTGAATTTTCCTTTTTGTTTCTAGTTTGCAGGAAAAATACCTCCAGGCTCTGTTAAGACCATTTTATATTTTATTTTGATCTCAGAAGCTTGGCTGGATAGTGTTCTTGCATTTCAGCCTTCTTCTATTTTTAGAAAATTCTATAAAAATCAGAAAATTATCAAAAATTCATCAAAAACAGTAAAAATTATAAAAATCATAAAAACATTTTATTGGAATTTTTGGAGCATTTTAGAGTAATTAAATAGTTGTTGAAAGTTGTGTTTTGTTTATTTTATTATTTTCTTTATAATTAAAAATTTCAAAAAATATAAAAATATTAAAAATCCACCAAAATAATTTGTTTTTATTTTCTTTATTTTTCGACTACTTCGTAGGCCGCAAGGCCAATCCGTGCTCCCTGAGTCCGACCCTAGGTGCTACACCAGGCTAATCTCATAGCCAGGGCCACTAGTTTGTTTTTCTTGGATTTTATCTATGTTTGGTGGTCTGCTCTTATATTTTTCTTGTTGATCGATTGATTTCCGAGATCCGGGTCGCAACGACCCTAGTTCTATTTTATTCACCCGAGTCTCGGTGATTTTTCGCTCATCATATATCCAAATTTCATGAGGCCAGTGGTTGGAGATGTGTTGGTTTCAAGTTTTGGGTTGATCACTGGAGTGAAAACGATGCTTTTTGCATGAGGTTTCTACATCTATAGCATTTGTTGCGTACCCGAACTTCTCTATGGCGAATACGTGGGATGATCACTCTTTTCTACCGCAATTCATATGTGAGCTTTCATATCAACGCTTGGATGGGTTGCTGGTGATGCTTGAAGAGTTGGATAGTGTGGCAGGACCCACAATGGGGTGTGATTGTTGGTGTGATGGAACCTTCTCTTTGGGGAAGGCATACAGGGCCCTAAAGGGTCCCATGACTTTTGATCCGGAGGGTTGTGTGGTAGACTGTAAAAGGGTGTGGAGATGGAAAACACCGGCTCGTGTGAAGGTCTTCATGTGGTTGTTTAGAAGGGAAGGGGGGGGGGGGGTTCAGGTGCAGAAATTCGATGGATGCTTGGGACATATTTGGAAACCCAACGGTAACGACGAACGGTGTTAATAGATTCTGGGAATCCATTGGTGCAAATTGGAATGGGTCAGAGGAGAAGAGGGCGAGCTGAAAGTACAATGATCTAGGTCATCTGGGTGACTACAAATGGAGTGATTTTTAGACAAGAACAATGTTATGGTGAGAGTATTGTGGCGCATGTGAAGTTGCTAGCTGAGAGTTGGTGCCTGTAGAATATTCTTGTTGTTTATCACATTAAATTTGTACTTTATTTTGGTGAATAAAAGGTGAAGTTTTTGGACACACATCTACATGCCAGAAGTCCTTTTTTCGTTAAAAAAAATGTCTTGATCCTAACCTATTGAGAAAATTAAACTAACTATCAACGCTTTTTGGATCCACAATACTTAAGCCCACGTTGTTGATAGGTTGTCGATACCTTCCATATATAACAATGTGTTTTCGGCTGAAGGTAACGAATGAGGTAGGACAACCCCTCGGGCAAACCTGTGTTTGATTACAAAATGTGAAACTTTTGATTTATTGGAAAACAAGTATCACAATCATCCAATTTCCATCATCTCAAATAGCAACGTTCTACCTCACACAGCCTCATGTGGACAAATAGTGATGGAATTGTCATGTACACGTGCATATGCCCTTGATATGGTCCTCTACTCTCCCCCACATCTCTCTCTTTTTAGTTCCTTTGTTTTTGATTTGTGGGAATCAGCCATCTCTACTTTGCCCGTCAATTAGCATGATTTTGATGTTGGTTAACATGTCACTGTATCCCTGTTCATAATATCTACCTCTAATCTCCTCTCTTTATGGGAGCCCTTGATTTTCGTCTTCTAGTCAGAATCACATTATCCTCCTTTGCACGGCATTTCAATTGTCAACAAAAATCTCAAACTCGACCCTTTTTTGTTCTCTTGACCTTAACTCTCTCTCTCTCTCTGTATGTGTGTTATATAGGTCCTCTGGTTTTGAGTGAAGCACTTTTCATGATCGTTTTCCCTTTCATCAAACCCCTCTTCTCCATCTCTTTGCACTGATTTGCCAAAGAAGATGCGTGAACTTTGGTGACCTGAGTGAATACATGTGCTAGCTAACATGCAAAGCCAATTTGGGGTATTTTAACTCAGCGTCACATTACCTTGTTTCGATCTCTTAATCTTCTTTTTAAGCTGATAGCCATAGGGAGTACTGCCCAACAAAAAATATCGATCTTAAGTAAACACTTGTAAATTCAAGTTAAAATGATATAACATCATATTAACACAAAATCAAATAAAAAAATATATAGAAAACCGAACTAAAAAGAGAACGAGAAGAAAAATGTATCACATGAGTAAATGTACAGACTGATAAAACCTAAATAAATATGATGCATATATTATTTGTAAACCCTTATATCATCAGTAAATTGAATTGAGCAACAAATAAAGGAAATTAGAAAGAAAAATACCAAAAAAGTGTTGATATATGTACATACACACTTATACATAGCATGCAAAATCTTCACCAAAGCAAAATACATTCGTATTAATTCCAATTAGCATAAAGTTACTTGCACCGTGTGGACACAAATACTCTATTAATTTTGTTTCAAAAACATCGACATCTATATATGGGTAATAAATACAAACCCTGATTCTAGTGATGTCTATACTTTAAAGTCAATATCGCATGCACAAAAGCTCTTATAGACCTCTACTCACCATCGAAGTAATATACATTTAAAAAAATATATAAATACATACCACTTTCAAGGCAATCAGAGTTCATACATGCAGATTAGGGGTTGGCTCCTATTGTACACAAAAGCTACCATTTTATGTATAGATTTTCTTCGTTCATTTTTAACTTATGGTATTTTCATAAATATCATTTATGACCTAACTGACCACTAAAAATGCAAAACCTATAAAATTTTGTAAAATGGAGAAAATACAAAAATAAACAAGGTATAAATTAGTTTTAAAAACCTATAAATACACATTTCCTATTTTCTATAAAAATAACCTGTTGTCATAAAAATAATATATATATATATAATGTAAGAAAATGATATTTATAGTTTTAACATGAAAATAAATAAATAATAGAAAACTTTGAAAACCATGTAACTTTTACCTATAAATTACCATAAAAATTACTAATGTATAGTGATTAACCTATTTTGATTTTGTGTCTTTCATGAAACTTGTAGACCTCAAATTCAAAAAAATTGAGTTAAAATCTTAATAAATACATATATTTGCATCATAAATCATCATTCATGTAAATACGTACACATATTTAAGAAGCGCTCTATATCACTTAAAAACACATAAAAATATGAAAAGAAGAACATAATAAAGAAATAAGAATAGGAGAAATACTATGCACGATGAACAAGAAATCCAGACTAAATAGATACATAAGGTCTACTTATGACATTCATCGAGAGACAAGATGGTCGACTCAATAAAGAATATGAAAAATAAAGAAACTCGTGAAAAGATGCATATACTTAGATAAAAAATGACATTGCACTGATGTATATGATATACACGAACAAACTATGATGTATATTTTAAAATGAAATTGACCTAATTCATTTTCTATTATTTCCATAAAACTATGTTAGAAAAAAATGTCATAAAATACCCACCAGCATAGATTCCAATAGGTACCGAACCCTAATTTTCAATATACATATATTCAAGATTTTTTAATATGTACCCATAGGACATAAAATTAATTATAAAACACATGTAAATAAATACTAATTATCACGTTTTAAAATCACATCAATTGTTAATAATGTACCTTTAACGCTTATCTACACCAAAAATAAAAGAATAAAGAATAAATAAAAAAGAATAATGGTGTAGATATGGAAAAAGATATAGACTGACCCTAAATCCCAAAACTTAATCAAACATTGACTTTTGTTGACCCATAATAAAGTGGGGGGGGGGGAGATATGACCAATAACTTGTAAAAATGTCAAAAAAATAATAAAATCGCTACATATATGTGCCATAAAACATTGTTCATGTCTTTTACTATTTTATTTATCATCAAGATACTGCAAATTAAATTATTTTCTTCTTGAATATTTTATATAAAATGTATACTAATCAATAAAAATATACTTCTAAAAATAAATCTTGCAAAGATAACATGGTATAACAAACCGAGAAAGCTGTAAAATGAACATTTAAGGTTTATATCTTCTTCGTATGAACTCAAAATTCAACAAACTCAATTTAATTGTACTCAACATAAAATATCTTTAAAATGAGGGTGATTTCATTAAAATCAAAGTTAAGATGTGAAAATTGGCTTTTTGGGTACTATATTATCTGCACAACTATATATTAGTTGTATTTAATTTAATCTTTTATTTTTTTCATAGTTGTATTTTCATTGTTTTTTATTTGAAATATTTACTTAAATACAAATAAAAATGGCTAAAGTACAAAAATAAATAAGTGTATTTATTGTATAAATATAATGTACCTATTTTGTACTCTAGATATATTGATTTGGAATTGTAACTTTACTAATAAAAATCATATAAAAATATTTATATTCCTTAAATTTTTATATCACCTAATAAAATATTAAACCAAGTGTGTTTTTATAAAAATAAATAATGAAAATATTGTATATCTTGTATATAAGTAGTATATACCGCAAATAACCTATTTTAATAAAATCAAAAAGTTTTATCATTGTTTAGTATCTTAAAAGTAAAAAATAATATTTTATTTTTATTAATAACATTGTTTTCAACTTTAATTAATTTGAAAATCCATAAAAACTCTGAAAATATTGGAAAAATCACTAGAAATAAAGAAAATATTTAAAACCCAAAAATATTTTATTTCATCTTATATCTTATAAAATTCCAAAAGGATTCTTATTCGTTACTTTATATACTTTTGTAATAACTCATTTTTCACATATTGAAAATTCATATAAAATATAAATCGTATAATATAAAAGATTGAAAATATATAATCTGTAAACAATTATAAAATCTATACATTTTTGGAATAAGAAGCAACATAAAAAGTATAAAAGTCTTACAAATAAGAAATCTAAAAATTCTTAAAAAATACATAAAAATTAGAAAAACTAATTAATAACCTTGATAAGTAGTGTGCATCCCAGAGTTCGATACATCCATACTTCATTATCATTTGCCTAAATCAAATCAAATCACTTAAACATTTTTTTGGTGAACTTCACCTGGTCGTCACAATGACATTGTCTATCTTTTTAAAGTAGCAGATCAAGGGAGTCATCAGTTACATGGTTACATGTGCTATATTGCATTTTATCATTTTCATGCGTAATAAGAAAATATATATCTTTAATTTATTTAGTTATTATACAAGTTATTTAATTTAGAATATAACTTTATTTCCTTTTTTATTTATTGTATTTATAGTTTAGGTAATTTTAATTTAATCAACTAATAAATTAATCTTTGGAAAAATATATCTTCTAAATATAAATATCATGAGTCATTTATTATTCATAAGAAAATATGTATCCATTTGTTATGTAATTTTTTATATAAAATAGCATTATCAATTTCCATATCTATATTATTCGTATGATATTTGTTTCCATAACCGTATGCAGATTATAAAGGGGGCAAGGATATGGTATCACCTATATTTATATATGTATCCATCTGTTTGCAACCATATTTGTATATCTATCCATTTTAAAATTGATACAGATATACGAAAAATGTACATCATATATGATAAGGAATCCGTACATATATGTCTAAATCTGTATATGTTCCTACATAGAAAGCATTTGCATAAATCAGTACTTATTTAAATATATTATATTTAATCGTATTATTTAACATCACATTAGTAGAAGTATATCTCTATCAAATTAATGAAGAATTTTGTAAGGATCTTTTGGTCAATACAATAATTACAAAGATATTTATGTGCAATTGTAAGTTCACGTTCTTATAAATACAAGTGTCAATCAATTACTCAGCAAATGAAATCCAACAAATACTAACCATTAAAATGACAAAATACATTAGATAAACGATGCATACATAATTTGGCCCCCTCAAGAAAAAAATTCCTGACTTCGTCCCGGTGTACAAAATTTAATGATGTAGCATGTGATGGCAGTTTGAAGTCCTACTTGTGGGCGTCAATTTGATGGCAATATGAGGAGAGGTGTCGGCATCTCTTTCCATGCGTGTCACGAATTCCTTTCTCCCAAGCCATTCGATTAGGTGAAGGGCCTAATCTACTCGTCCATCACTATTAAACAAGTCATTACCGTATCTAATCACGATTGAGACCCGTGATTGGAAGATTAGGCAACTTGTTATAAACAAACCGAGATGCTTCGTGATTGAATGAAGCTTTTGGATGCATGCGTTTAACATTTACATATACACACCCAAAAGTAGCTTCGAAAATATAATAAAGGGTATTCGAGATCGTCAAGGATCTGATATCTTAGCATCGAATATATTTATTATTCTGTCGACATGATCCTATACTAATCCCGGCGTATTATTAATTATATGGAGAGAATCTTATAGACTGCTCCTGAGAAGCCTTGCAGAAATCGACATTTTTAGGTCTTTCTGGCATGATTCACTGTTTTTGTTTTATTATTGCATTCGAAATACATGCATGTATGATAGATAGAATGTACACTACTACTCCTTTCTGCTAATTGAATTCAGGAATTCTGATTCATGTCACTTCTCAGCTCTTGACTTGAGTGCATCTGTCGATAATAAACAGACAAAAGATGCAATAAACATGCACCAATAATTTAGTAAATAGACAACGCATGATGATGCAACTTCTGCCTGCTGCTCACAGCTCAAACTACCACAATTTTAGGGCAACGGATCGTCTGCTGTAATTGACATACAACTGATGATGTAATCAAGGCGGTCCATCAGATGAGAATCGATGACCTTCATAGAGGGCCGGAGATAGTGAGTTCGCATCTCGAGATAGGGGGGCGATGATCGGACGGTTCTGCCATGTACAACCGAGTCTACTATAGAGTCTGTTGCGCAACAGACAATCCTTTCTACAATTTTAGAATCAAAATTTTAGAATCCATTTGAATAGTTTGATGGTATTAAACCACGTTTATATAGCATCCAAAAGGTCAAGACTCGAAACTTATACAAATCCAAATAAACAGGGATTTATGAATCTAAGTGTAAGTCCCTTGCTAGCTAGAACATATGCATGAGTAGAACTTATGTCAATGGGAAAATATATTTGAAATGGACTCAGCCGTCAAAGCAATATGATCCATGCATGGTTGACGAAAAAATCGAGTTATGAAGCCAATCTGTATCGATTATAAATGTGTTTCAATAATTATACGCTAAAGTTCGATTTTTATAAGGATGGTTAAGTAGAAGTTATGAGAGGATATCTGTAGCCTTGCTTTCTATACCCCATTGTCAAAAAAACGATTTGTAATAATTAAAATATTAAGGTATCATTAATATATGTTACGAAGGTAAATATAGAACATGGAAATCATATAAGTTGCAAAGGCAATGTTGTACTTTGCAATTTAATCTGAATAGCATATTCTGCAACAACAAAATATGTTTATAGTGACACATATTTTGATATCCATTGCTGGAGGAATCACTTTTTGTACTTGAAATTCACAGCAATTGATATATCTCTTATTAGTTAACTTGCTAGAAATGATATATAAAAAAATGAATATCCCTTTTCTTTTTCATCAAAATTTGGAATAACTGTTGCTATTTTTAAAGACAATGAATAATTATTGTTGTATTAACCATCTCTCAAAATTTAGCAATAGATATGCCAATCATCGCAAACTTCAAATATAATCAAATATTTTTACAAAAAATAATATTTACTATTATATATCTAACATTGGACGATGTAGCAATTGATTCTTAATTAAATGTTATTATAGACACGTTTTGATATAGAGCTCGATGTTACATCAACATCGATGAATCATATAGTAACGACTATCCATTATCTTTTTTAGGATTTTTGTTCTAATCATTTTTAAAGTTATTAGCAGCCATTAGTAATTATTTTAGAGAGTAAAGCATCTGCGTATTCGTTGTTATATAATCTTTTTTAACAATATACCAATGGATATTACATTTTGCAACTTTCAAAAATTAAAGATAATTTACAATGAATTACATTAATAACTATTTTAATAGCCCCAGATGACATAGTGATAATTTCTGAAATATTCGTTATCGCAATCAATTTTGCGGTTGTGTTATTAGGTTACTATTATTTTCCTTCTTCTCAACCACTACAACAAAATGAACCTAAAGCGACACTTTTTTTGAAATGCTTCATATATTAATATTTAGTGACGATATTATTTGTTGTGAATAATTTTTTTATACTTGAAATTAACGAGGAATGTCATATCTGTTGCTATATCATCAACGATACATATAATAATACTTATCCATTTCTATTTTTCAAAATTTGAAATAATCGCCGCTCTAAAATTAATGATGATTAAAAATAGCAATGGATAAGTGTTGCTATATGGATCATCGCTAATGATAAGCCACATATATGGAAACAATTGTTAAGTTCTAGTAAAAAATTTATTTCACAATACATAAATTATATTGTTTTGACAAACATTGTAGTAATGGATTTCAAATTTTTATAGTCTCATTTTGTTGTAGTGAGCCAAGGACAATGATTGGATATCGATTCCTATCGCTTCCAATGTTAGATTATATAACAAGAAATATTATTCATTACAAAATTAACTTTTTTAGTTCTCCACGAATGGCATGTTAGTTGCTAAAGTTTCATATAATAATGACGACTATTTCGTTGATAAGTTCATTGAAATTTTATACTAATCATTGCTAATTTAGTGCGATCAGAGGAAAATGTCAATAGATAAATAATATTATCTTATTTATTAACAGTAATATAGCAAGGAATATAATAGTACTGATGATGAATTTAAAGAATCGACATCGAGTACCATTTGTTTTATAATTGAATTTAAATTATTCATTGCCATAAATCGATGTTGTAGTGGAAGACTATCCAATGCCAAAGCAAAAATATACCTTCACAACATCTAATTACCACAATCTTCTGAGAAAAGCTACGAAATCAGCCATCGTTAAATACATAATGACGATATTATTCGATGTGAAATTAATTTTTATACTAGAATTAGTGACAAATATCATATCAGTCATTATATCATTAATGGTGTTCCATATGGCGATATCCATTGCTATTTTTCAAAATCTTAATTAATCATTGTTAATTTTTGAACTAAAAAATTAGCGACGATTTGTTCAAAATGTGAAAAATAGCATTGAATAACCGTCGCTATATGCACTGACGCTAATCATATGATGATGAATATAATAGTCGTTGCTAATTTCAAGTATAGAAACTTAGTTCGCAAGGAATAATATTATCATTATATATTTAAAAACGACTGATATAGTGATGGGTTTGAAAGAAAAACATCAATATAATTCAATTTTGTTGTAGTGACTGAAGATCACATTCTTAAACATGAGCTATGATAGAGAATAAATCATTGACGTAGATAATCAACTAAATTAAACCTAACACGATGGTACTAAGATATGACCAGAATGTCCAGATATACCCGGAAACAATTATTGAGTGTTTGATCTCCAACTCAGCTCACTTCGCTCGAACAAAAGGCACAATAATATGTACAAGGGATCGATGGTAGTGTTCAACAAAAACACGGGAACCAGTTGGAAGTCTAGTTATGTATGTTTAGTCAACAATGGCAATTTGGATTGGTGGGGCTGGTTATCGAGCCCAACGAGCCCAACCAGGCCCTGGCTCGAGTTCGGGCTCAAGCTTGTTCGAGCCCAGCCTAGCTTGTTTGGGCTCGAACACACAACCTCTTCTCTGAAGACTGCTTTCCTTACCAGTAGGCCACTTTCTGAGTTGTATATAAAAGTTAAATTATAACATATATTGTAACATTCTATTTTCTAACAAAAAAGAAAAAATACTAATTATCTAATTATAACCTAGAATAACATAGATAAAATATAAGAAGTCCAAGTCTACAACATAGTCCACCCAACATTACCATTACATAAACCACAGACACATAGTTCACCATTCACAATGTTCTAAACTAATACAAATAAAAATAAACATCATTACAGTTTAACAAATAGAATACATATATATATTCCTTATCGAGCTCCTTATTGAGTTATCGAGCCGAGCAGGGATCTGCTCGGACTCGGCTCGTTAAGCTATCGAGCCCAAAAATCTGGCTTGAACTCGACTCAAAACCCAATGAATCGAGCTCACGAGCCCTTATCGAGTCGAGTTTGAGCATGGCTCATCGAACCGTGACTCAATAGCCAGCCCTATGGATTGGCCAAGGCCCAAGGACCGTCAATCAAACCATTAGAAAGAACATGCCTATCTTTTGTCTGCGTATGTTTGAGAGAGACAAAGAGGACTTGAGAGAGAGAGAGAAGGGGAGAATAGGAGTTGGTGAAAGGGAGAGAGAGAGGACTATCTAAATTAGGCACTTGAGCAAGTGGGAGCCATGGCCATGTGCACTCATGTGGTGGGTTGCCCCCACCATGCACTTCTCCCCGACTCCGTCTCTCTCTCTAGAATAGACCTTGATTCTCCAAAATAGACCCTCATTGCCTATATTATATGCATGTCTTTCCTTTCTCTCTCTAACATCTACATCCACTCTTTCCGTGTAAGCCACAGCACACAATCCCGAGCATTAATTCCGAGGATCTCTCTTTCCCTTTACCAATGCATCAGCATAAGCATGAGAATATCGACGATTGTCATAAAATTAAATATACAAGCCGATTAATAAGTGAGAATGGTTGTTGATACTTTAGCATTCAGCACGGATAGACCAGTTTTATTCTCCCCTGTGTAAAGTTGATACTGATGTGAGGTTTTTTGGCACAGTTGTGAAGTGCATGTGAAAGCAATGCAAGTAAAAGAGAGACACAAGCAACTAGGTAGCAACAAAACCTACTGAGTGTTTGATTCTTGATCGTAGATATTGAGAATGGTTATTATTTTGATGAAGATACATGAGTGAAGGGAATTATCCTTTTAAAAAATACCAGTTATGCCCCTTCCTTAATTGCCAAATGGGATGAAATTCGCCTTCAATTTTTCGTCCACCTTTCCTTTTTCTAATTCAAGTCAAAAGTCACTATATGTATGTTGAAGAGGATTTTGCGAGGGTCTAGAAGTCTCACAAGATGAGAAATCCAGTCGGTGTAATGACCACTCACGAAACCCAACTTCAAACAACAAATTAACCCGCAAATAAATCAAGAAATGAAATAAAAATGTGGAGTTAAAATTTATTATACTCTACAACAAAAGTGTTTATAGTATGCAAGTATGTGTAGAGGTCGAACAAAGGGAGCAGAATGGATAGATCGAATAGATAAGTGCAAAAAAATGATCGTATCAATCTTCTTGTCTATTTTTGTGGTATCTAAATTTTATTATTTTTTTTATTTTTTAATTGATTTTAATATTTTCTGATTTTTAATTTCTTTTATATTTTTCGAATTTTTATGTTTCTTTCTCTTTTAAAATATATAGTAAAAGATATATAAGACTATATATACAATATAGGTTAATATAATTATAAATACTGATAAAAATACTCAAAATACATGAACTAAAATCTTCTCAGGTTTTGAATATTTTTCTATTATTTTTGTAATTTTTTAGAAAATTTTGCTAATTTTTTTATATTTTTTAAAGTCAAAAATATCCCAAATCAGGGATTTAATAAATATCTGAAATTGAAATGAAGATGAAAAATAGGAAATTAAGTCTAAAATTCTTCAAATAAATTTTAATATATAGATAATAATATAAAGAAAATTATAAAATATAAAACAATATTTTTGGAATTTTTGAGAATTTTTTATATTTTATAAAGGATTTTAGGATTTTTTGATTGTTAAGAGTTTTCTTTTTCAATTTCTAGTGATTTTGGGCTGAAGTTTCAAAATACATAAATAAATAAAATATATTTTTTGGAGATTTTTTCAAAATATTTTTATATTTTTATGAGTTTTTAAGCTAAACAGGAATATTTATGCTATTTTTATTTTTATAAAATAGAAAAAGTCCCAAAAATGCTAAAATAACTATAGGGAGTGAAATACAAGCAATCAGGAACCTAACCCTATTTTCTGGTTATTTTTGGAGAACAAAAGATAATTTTAATAAATAAAACAAACACACAATATTTAATGTCTTGACAGGGGCATATATGCAATTAAAATAAAGATCGGGCATAAAAATGCAAAATGTCCAAAACTATATAACTACAAATGAATGTTTCTAGACTTAACCGCAGTTACACAAAGTTACAAGGACTTAGTTGCAAAATGTCACCTCATGTGGGGCGTCACGTGAGATGACCTAGTAAGAACCAATTAGCAATAATCAATAATGATCAGGGTTTACATGTAATTTTTACGGAAGTTTTTAAACTAAACATACAATTTACATGACTAAAGTGCAAAATACAAAACTAGGCGGCAAATATTACAAATTACCCCTGCCTCACGCGCGATCAAATGGTGGCTGGGGAGCCACTGACACGGTGTTGCGATGCCGGTTCAAGCTTGAAGACCCAAATTAGATCATCCAAGATGATCTGACAGCTATTGGAGGGCTCAATCCAACAATTTGTGTACATCTAGAAGAATAGACGAAGATCAGATGACGGAGGTCCCTGAATAACTCATGAATAACCTAGTAAAGATGGAACTTCGATCGGCCCTAGCAACCTCCTCGAGCCTCATCTGATGCTGCTGATGTGCTCCTTAGCTTCCTGACGTCCTCCTCCAGCTGTGGAGCCCACAAAATGGCCAGGCACCGCCGGAAATGAGCTGGTAATGCTCGGCACATGGAGCTCCTACTCGTATCTCAAAAGACCCTGCGATGATGTTTCTTTTCTTAGTTTCCCATGCAGGAGTTGATAAGGAGACAAAATGGTGGA